>CM057458.1:1372105000-1373305000 GCA_016271365.2 Neoceratodus forsteri
CGGCACTGCATGCCGGCTCCCCACCGCCCCCACCACCACCCTTGGTCAGCCCTTTGTTTTATAGGGAATATCACGTGCTTTGCAGAACCTATCAGCCCATTTTTCCACTTGCAGGTTATACTGGCTGAACACTAGGGGAACCTGCATGCCTAAGCCTTCATCCCTCTTGCATAGCAGTCAGTAAACATGCCTACTCTGTGTCTTGGAGTTCTCACTTTGCTCCTTTTGTCCCATCTCCCCCCACATAAAATGACCACCAAAAATCTTGCTAACTCCCTTCCTTATGAACATGTGAGCACAGTTCATCCCCCTCCTGCCCCCATACCCCACTTCTGCCACCCAATCTCCATTGGCACACCTCACACTCTAAGCAACCCATCTACCCCACCCCACCCTCCACCGGTACCCATGCCCCCAGCAGCACACAGTAGCAGGTGGTACTCGCTGACCAAGCGCTGCCCACCCTTATCTCCCTACCCATTCCCTGCACTGCCGCCACCAGATCCTCACTGCCTATACCGTCCCACCACTACTGCCGTAGTCCCTTCCCCATCTCTTCACACCACTCCTCCTGCTCTCTTGGGAATGTCCACCCCTAACCCGGGTCCAGGTCCTTCTCCGTCGCCCCCCAGGGCAGGGACTTTGTATTGCCTTCATGAATATCTGCAGTCTCCCAAGGAAGATGGCTGTGCTCAATGTTGGGTCTCCCAGCATAAGCCCTCACATTCTTGCCATAGTTGAAACTCTGGCTCTCACCCCGACACCAGACTCGACTGTCTCCTCCCTGGCTTTACTTCTCTTTAGAGAGGATCGCGTGGGCAAACGTGGCGGCGGCTGTGCTGTCTACCTCACAAATTCCCTCCTGGGTCATGCTCTACCCGCCCCTAACCTTGGCCATGGAGCACAAGCCATCACAATAAAAATTACCCCTGACCCCGGACGAGGCCCACTCTACCTCACTACCACCTACGAACCCCCACGTGAGCAAAGCCTAGCTATCCTCTCCATCACTGACTACCTCACCACCCTGCCATGTAAGGCTGAACAGCTCATCTTAGGTGACCTCACGTCCAACTGGCTTGGCCCCAACTCAATGCCGATTAAGGACAACTTGGCCCTAGACCTAACCCAACTTGTGAAACAACCCACCAGAATTAACCTGCCAAGTGGGACCAGCTTCTACTTGACGCCGTGTTCTCTAACCGTCCACACAAAATAAAGGATCTTAGAGTCCTAGCCAACTCCTCCAGTGACCACTCACCCATTCTCTGCTTCTGGTCCTCCCCACACACCTAAACCCACGCACTCAAGCCACCCCCGTCGGCTGTCTCCGCCGGAGGACTAAAGCAAGCTAACAGACACCTTGCCCAGCTCCGATTGGTCCCGATCTCCCTAGCATCAGATATAGATAGCGCCCAGCTCTTCTCGCTAGTGCCTTTTGTAAGGCCAGTGGCGTCTTCGCCTCTGTTATCAACACCGCACTAAGAGCGCTTAATGCTGCCTGGTTCACCTTCCCGATCCAGCTGCTTAAACTGCGCGATAACCTCTGGAATATTGCTGTCGAAACAGGCAGACCAGCAGATAGGCAAGCTTATAATACAGCTCGCAACCAGTGCACCTGGGCCATAAGCAAGCAAAAGCCCACTTCTACCAATCCAATCCTGACTTCCTCCCAGGGTCTCTGCTCATTCCTTCTGGGACAGTATGAAGGAATTAAATGGTACCACCAGCGCCCTCCTCCTCTCAGGTGGTCATAAATGGTGCTATTAACACGGATCCCTCCTGTGTTGCCAACTGCCTGAACGCATCCTTCTCTGATCTAAGTGCTATCCTACCGTCCCACTTCTTTGACCCCATCCCAGCAACCAACCACCCAGATGTCTCCGGTCCCCCTTTACTTTAGGACTGTCTCCCCACAGGCGCATGAAACCGATCCTTCTAAAACGCTCTCTTCCCATAACCCCGAGCTGCGAGACCCCTTGACTCCAAGATGCTCCGCCTAACCCTGGATGTCATGATTACCCCCTCACGGACTTTATTAACTGCCTCCTGTGCCTCGGCCAATTCTCGAATGCATGGAAGATGGCTGAAATCATCCCCATATATAAGAATGGAGATCGCTGTGCCAAGCAATTACAGACCTATCTCCATCCTCCCCCCTCTCTCAAAGGCCCTGGAAAAAATAGTATCCACGCAAGCCGCAGCCTATCTTTCCACCTACAACATTCTGTGCCTTGAACAACATGGCCTCCTCCGGTCACAGCACTACCACAGCTTTGCTGGAGTTCTCCCACTATATACACTCGGCACTAGATGCCAGTGAGCTGGCCGGGCAGTCTTCATCGACCTGTCCAAGGCCTTCGACACTGTAAGCCACCCGATGCTGCTTCAAATCTCGATAAACTGGGGTTCTCAACCGTCCGATGAGCTGGTTCACCAGCTACCTCTCTGACAGATCCACATGTCAAACTAAATGGTTGCCTGTCCACAGCACTGCCCGACGCTCTGGAGTACCACAAGGCTCTATTCTGGGCCCCACTCTGTTCAGCCTCTTCTTAAACTCCCTTCCCAGCTCTTGCTCAGGCAAAATACTACTATATGCTGACGATGCAGCCTTAGTTGCCTCCACTCCGACCCACTCACACTCCAGCACCCCCTGCAACTCTACTTCAACCAGGCTGGAAAATGGTTCCACGACCATCGCCTGGTCCTGAACCTCAAGAAAACAAAGACCATGATCTTTGCCCACCGGCAAAGTAACTTCAAAATGCTCTGCTCTGCATCCTTCCCAGCACCCTTCACCCCTTGAACAGGTAACCACGCTACAATACTGGGCATCACCTTCATTCGGCATTCTCCTTCCATGCCCATATCCATGCCTTATCCTCAGCCATGAATACCCGTATTGGGCTCCTCTATCGCCACAAGGACTGCCTCCCGCACGCCCCTACGGCTGGCAATCACTTCCTCCATCCTATCTTTGGTTGACTATGGCCTCCCCACCTGCGGTCGCTGACCCCACTGCTCTCACAAAAATCCAGACATCTATCAACAAAGCCTGCAGGCTCCTGACTGGTGCCCCAAGGAGCAGCACGCACAACTCTACTCCATCACTAACATACTCAATCTTGAAGAGCGGCTGCAATATTACACCTGCATACTAACCAAAAATCCCTACTTGGGCTCTGTCCCCCGGTGTCACCACGACTGCTTTCTACGGGCCTCCCATTCGGTCGCTACCCGTGAGGGGCACCAGTGCCACGTTCCAGGTGCCTAGAGCTGGGACCTCCCTCGCCTCAAAGGTCCTTCCATCACAGAGCGCCATCCTGGTATAACTCCTCCCTCGCATGTCACTAGCACCTAAAATTGGCCAATTCAAAATCGCCTACGCAAACACCTCATTAGCTCACGGAGATGTACGTGTCTATCCCAGAGCCTATTATGAGTGCCTTCCTGACTTACCAGCTACTTCAGGACCAAGAATATAACACTGCCTGAGTTTTGCCTACAGTCAATCAATGCGACATTGTATCCTGGATGTCCTTGGGAACCGATGACCTCTTGTGGGTTCCATGAAACTAAATACTTAAATAGCACTTGAGGATTTTAATGATTCTGTACTGTATGTTGCATGTAATTCACCTGTACTGTTCTCCTCTGTATTACCCGACATTTAGATTGTTCCCTCCCTGTGAGTAGGTGCCTTTGTAAATGAGTCTCTGACTCAAAGGTTGTAAATCCGATATTTGTCTAAAAATAAATAAAAAAATAAATAAGCTGGTTCTGCAACACCGCCTCTAAACTGCCATACTTTTGACCATTCCTCCAACCTTGCCAAGTCCTTCTCATCCTTTACACTCCACCCTCATGTATCAACCCTGTTGCAGATCTTTGTGTCATCTGCAATGAGGCATACTTTTCCTTCTAGTCCCTCTGCAATGTCACTTATAAAAACATTAAAAAGGACTGAACCCTGCGGTACCTTACTAGTAACCCCCCTTTTCTTCAGAGTGGACTCCATTTACTATTACCTTCTGTGTCCTGTTGTCCAGCCAATGTTTTACCCAGGCTACCACCCTGGGACCCACTCCCAAGCTGGCTAATTTGTTTATCAATGTTTTGTGTGGGACTGTGTCAAATGCCTTGCTAAAGTCTAGGTAGGCCATGTCCACAGCCCCTCCCTAGTCTACTACTTTGGTCACCAAGTCAAAAAAAATCTATTACATTCGTCTGACATGACCTTCTTGCTGTGAATCCATGCTGCCTGGGGTCCTGTGCTCCACTGGCCTCTAGGTACTCAAACATTCTTTCCTTCAGAAGTGATTCCATCATTTTCCCTACCACAGGGGTCAAACTGACAGGTCTGTAGTTTCTACCTCTGTCTTACTCCCACTTTTGTGAAGGGGAATCACATCTGCCCTCCTCCAGTCCTCAGGTACCACACCATCCTCCCATGATTTGTTTAAAAGGGTAGTCAGTGGTGTCACTAGTTCTCCCCTTAATTCTTTTAGAATTCTGGGGTGAATCCCATCAGGCCCTATTGCTTTGTCCACCTTCAGTTTTAGGAGTTCTTTCAGAACCCTTTCTTCTGTGAAAAGACTGGGATTGCCCCTCGAAAGTGCTTCTGTTAATTGGATTAGGTACCTCCCCTTCCTCTTTTGTGACTACTGAGCAGAAGTATTGGCTCAGTATCCCTGCCCACCCAATCATACATAGATACATAGATACATAGACAGTGTCGGCAGATAAGGGCCTATGGCCCACCCAGTCTGCCCATTTAAGTTTGTAAGTTCAGTTTATGTTTTCCAGGAAGTTTGTTGCCCTCACCCTGACCTCCAGAATTCCTTTATGTCTATCCCATGCATTCTTAAATCCGTGATTGTTTCAGCCCCACCACTTCCTCTGGCAGGGTGTTCCACTTGTCCACCACCCGTTCTGTGAAGAAATTCTTCCTCACGCTTCCTCTGAATCGCCCTCCTCCAACTTCATCCCATGCCCTCTAGTCCTGGAACATCTTTTCACTTAAAAATAGTGCATTCCTGCACCCTGTTCCTCCCTGTAAGATAGCTGTGTGTCTCTATCATATCCCTCTCTCCTCCTCTCCTCCAGGGAGTACATGTTCAGTGCCTTCAACCTGTCCTCATAGGACTTGTGATGCAATCCATGCACCATCTTTGTTGCCCTCCTCTGAACCTTCTCTACCCTGTCTCATGTCCTTATGTAGGTAAGGTCTCAGAACTGCACAGTGTACTCCAGGTGCGGCCTCACTAGTGTCTTGTATAGTGGAATTATGACCTCCTTTTCCTGCTGGTGATGCCCCTGCCTATGCATCCCAGCATCCTATTTGCTTTACCTGCTGCCTTGTCACACTGTTTCCTACCTTGAGGTCATCAGAGATGATAACTCAAGGTCCCTTTCCTGCTTGGTGCATGCTATATCCTCACCCCCCAACTGATATATTGTGCCAGGTTTTGTGCCCCATATGCATTATCTTGCACTTCCTTGCATTGAATTTCAACTGCCAAACCCCTGACCATTCTTCAAGTTTCTGCAGGTCCTTCTCATTCTGTCTCACACCTCTGTGTGTCTACTCTGTTACAGAGCTTTGTGTCATCAGCGAACAGTGAAATTCTGCCTTCTAGGTCCTGTGCAATGTCACTGATGAAGATATTGAATAGTACCGGTCCCAGCACTGATCCCTGTGGTACCCCACTGGTCACTCTTCCTCTGTGGAGTGACAGCCATTTACCACCACCCTCTGTGTCCTGCTGCCCAGCCAGTTACCTACCCACCGACTACTGTCCTGCCCACACCCATATTCCCCAGTTTGTGCAACAGTCTTCTATGTGGCACAGTGTCAAAGGCCTTGCTGAAGTCCAGATAGGCCATGTCCACTGCCCTCCCTGATCCACCTCCCTAGTCATCCAGTCAAAAATTCAATGAGGTTGGTCTGACATGACCTTCCCTGGTGAAACCATGCTGCCTTGGGTCTTGTAGTCCATTGACAACCAGATGTTCCACCAATCTCTCCTTCAGTAGTGCTTCCATGATCTTCCCCACTACTGAGGTGAGGCTGACTGGTCTGTAGTTCCTCGCTTCCTCTTGTTCCCACTTTTGTATAAGGGACTACATCTGCTATCCTCCAGTCTTTGGGTACCTCCCTGTTTCTAGTGATCGGCTAAACAGGGTAGCAAGAGTTCAGCCACCACCTCTCTTAGTTCTTTAAGGACCCTGGGTGCACCCATCTGGCCCCATTGCTTTATCAACTCTTATTACTTCCAGTTCCTTCAGGACCCTTTCTCGTAATAAAGGGACTTGTGTCCATTTCTGCACCATTCTCACCCTTGTACTCCATTCAGACCCATTACCCTCCTCTTCTTAGTAAAGACTGAGCAGAAATACCTGTTCAATATGTCAGCTTTACTGTTGTCATCCTCACACAGCCCCCATCCTCCCCCTTCAGTCTCACTATCCCTCCTTTGCCTTTCTTTTTCACTTATGTACCTGTAAAAGGTTTTGTCCCTCTACCCACTGATTTTGCAATGTGTTCTTCTGTCTGAGCTTTGGCTTCCTTACTGACCTCCCTGCCTCCCTTTGCTTCTCCTGGTACTTCTCCCTATCCCTCTGCCTGTGTTTTTCGCATGCATGAATGCACTCTTTGGCTTTCACTTTCTTTGCTACCTCTTTGAAACCATAATGGTCTCTTCCTTTTCCTCTTCTAACCTGCTTAATACATAATTCTGTTGCTCTTGTAATCCCATTTTAAATACTTCCCACTGTTCCTCAACCCCTGATTCCTGCCCCATTCCCCTTAATGCCTCTTTCAAGTATCTCCCCATTTTCCCAAAGTTTGCCCCCCTAAAATCCAGGATACGTGTTTTTGTGTGGTTAGGTTCTGCTCTTTCTGTGATTTCAAACCACAGTGACTGGTGGTCACTGTTCCCCAGGTGCTCCCCCACTCTTACCCCCATCACACTGTCCCTGTTTGTGAGCACAAGGTCCAGTATTGCCTTCTGCCGAGTTGGTTCCATGACCAGTTGCTTGAGGAAGGCACCCTGAAGGAGTCCAGGATAAATCTGCTCCTAGTTGATGCTGCTGCTGGGATGCTCCAGTCCACGCCTGGAATATTGAAGTCTCCAACCAGTACTACCTCACCTTTGTCTACCATCCTCTGGATGGCTAGCATCAACTCCCTATCTGTTTCTTCTCCTGGGCTGGTGGTCTATAGACCACACCTGTGTGGATGGCTGGCCCCATTTTCCTTTCCAGCTTAACCACAGTATCTCCCCCATTTGTTCTTCCTGGATCTCTGTGGCCCTTATGTCATTTTTCACATACAGTGCCACTCCTCCTCCCTTCCTGCCTGCCCTGTCTCTTCTGAATATGTTGTAGCCAGGTATGGCCAACTCCCAGTCGGGTTATCATTACACCAGGTTTCAGTGATGGCCACAATGTCCAGGTCTGACTGCACCATGACAGCCTCCAGATCTTCCATCTTGTTGCTAAGGCTCCTGGCATTTGCACACATGACTTTCCATGATTTGACCTCCTAGACTGTTTCGCTGTTCTACTCCAGCCCCTTCCTTGGTTGTCCTTTATCCCTGGTTCACCTTGCTGTCTGCCTTTCTGCTGAATTTTGCCCCTATTCTGCCTATCCATCTCCTGGGCGCTAATCTCCATCTTTTGCACTTGGCTAACCTCCACATCCTTTCCTTCCATTTCTCTGGGTACCTCTATGTGGTTGTCCCTGTTTGGCAGTGTGGCATATGAGTTCTTGAGTGGAATAGGATCTGGGATCCGTCCATTCTATTCAGCCTCACTATCCCTCCCTTTGCGTCTCTACGCTCCCTAATGTACCTATTAAAGGTTTTATCCTCCTCCTTAACAGAGTTGGCTATCTTTTCCACAGTTTGGGCCTTTGCTATTCTGACTGCCTTCCCTGTGTCCTTCTGCCTTAACTGGTACAGTTCTTTGTCCTGCTCCTTCTGTGTTTCCTTATACTTTCTAAATGCTATCTTTTTCTCCCAAACCTAACCTTCCCCGCCACCTCTTTTGGGAACCATAGTGGCTTTTTCTTTCATTTTGATTTATTTGCTTCACACAAAGGCTTGTTGCCTCTGTGATGGTAGTTTTGATGTATCCCCATTGTTGCTCCACCCCTCCTTCTTGCCTGTTTGCTAGTGCTTTTCTAAGGCACTCTCCCATTTTGACAAAGTCAGCCCTCCTTAAGTCCAGCATCCTTACTTCTGTATGGCTTGACTCTGCAGCTGAGTTTATCGTGAACCACACCGTTTGGTGGTGACTTGTTCCCAGATGGCTACCCACTTCTAGATCTGAGATCCTCTCACTGTCCCCATTTGAGAGTACAAGGTCTAAGACTTCTCCCTCCCCAGTGGGTTCCAACACTAGCTGTCTGAGGCATGCCCCCTGTAGGGCATCGAGAATGGCCCTGCTCTTGAATGTGGCTGCAGCAGAGGTGCTCCAGTCAACATCTGGCATATTCAGGTCCCCCATCAACAATATCTCCCCTTTCTCTGCCATCCTAAGGATGCCTTCTATCATATCCTTGTCCATTCCCTCCCCCTGAGATGGGGGTCTGTATTCAACCCCTGTGTGGATTGCGATGCCATTTCCAGTCTCTAAGGTGACCCACAGTGCCTCCTCTTCTCCCTGTTTACTCTTTTGTCCCATTGCTTTTATAACTTCCCTTACACAGAGAGCTACTCCTCCCCCTCTTCTGCCCTCCCTGTCTCTTCTGTAGGTCGTGTACCCTTGTATGTTAACAGCCCAGCCATGGTTCTCTGTGGATCATGCTTATGTGACTGCCACAATATCTAGGCATCCCTCTCCCATCAAGGCCACCAGTTCAGGGAGCTTGTTGCCCACACTACGGGCATTGGTACTCATTACCCTCCATTTATTGATAGCCTTACCCCTTTTTGCCCCATCCCTCTCCTTACTGCCTTTGTCATTGTCTCCATTTACCCTTGCCCTTCTCCCTATCAATGTCTCTATCTTGGTGTTTACCTCACTAACTACCCTGATTTTTTATTTGGGGGGAGGGAGGCTAGGATTTCCCTGCTTCTTTCCAGTGCCTCCCACCTTGGCCAGTTTAAATGCTTGCCAATGAAGCATTTAAAGCCATCACCTAGGATCCTGGTTCCCCTTCCGGACAGATGCAGACCATCGCACCAGTATAGAACTGTATCACTCTAGGTGGACCCCTAGTCCCCAATGAAGTCAAACTCCTGAGCTCTGCACCAGTTTTTCAACCACTGATTGCATCCCATGGTGTGGAGCATCCTATCCTCACCCATGCCATAGACAGGCAGCACCTCCAAGAAGGTTACCGTGCGTGCTACTTGTCTAAGGCCCTTCCCCAACTCCTCCTGCACTGTTCTGATCCCTTTCCCAGCCAGGTAATTTGCCCCTAGGTGAAGAAGGACATCCAGCTCCCTCCCCCATGCAGCTGCTCCCGTGATCCTGAGGATTTGCTCCCTGTCCCTCCAAGTCATGGCGCCTGGCAGGCACCTTACCTCCCTCTCCCAGTTCTACCCTTCTAACAATGGAGTCCCCCACCAGGAGTTGTTTCCTTCCCCTGTGGGGTTCCGTGCCACCCGTCTGTGGGTCTCCTTTGTGGAGGTTCCCAACATCCTCCTTGGTCTCCACTGTGGGTGCCTCTATAGATGAACCACACTCTGCCAGAGTGGCATACGAATTGTGGAGAGGTACAACTGGAGAGATGTGCCTCTGTTCCACCACCCTCACCCTCCCTGAGCCCTCTGCAGTCCAACCGCTCCTCTTTCTTGGCAACCTTTGAGGCAGCGGCGGTGGCCCTGGGTGGAGAGGAGGTCCCCCAAATTCTGGCCAACTCAGCCTGGAGATGAGCAACCTCCTCCCTCAGCCCACAGAGGTGCCTGCAGATGGGACAACACTGCATCCTCCAGAATGTCTCCCAGAAGACTGCTGCTCCACAGCCACTGCACTGCACCACTCCCATCATGTCTTATTTTTGGCACCTTAACTGTTGTTTTGAATACTTAATCTTTCCTCTTTTTATTTATTTTTTATATATATATAATTCCCCCCCTCCCTACTTACCTACTGCCTCCGTGCCCTTACTTGATCAGAGTCAGACCTCCAGCCGCTAGGGGGGATGGAGAGCTACTCTTGCCCTTCTAGGATAATGGAGTCTTTGGTGGCTCTGTGATCACTCCCTTCCTGCTCCCAAACAGGAATTTCCTGTTGTCAGTCAAATCCTGTGTCTATAAAAGTAGAACTGGCTAAGGGGTGAGGGGGGGGGGAGGGAGGGTAATATAGTCCCAGTAGAGTAGTATAGTTCTAACAGCACCTCCCTTCCTCTTGCTGTTCTCATGACCGTGTACTAAACAGCACAACACAAGTCAGAAATACTTAACTTATTGAACCTTATTACATGGCTTTAATATTAAAGATCAGGGAAGAAAGTTTCTAATCGCAATAAGGCACTCCAGGATACGTGTAACTGTGGGAAAATGTCACTGGTCAGGTGTGTAAGGCATTCCGCCTTGCCTCATGTCTCACATTCCAAGGTGTGCCATGACCCCACAATAAAGCACACCCAATCATGCCTTACTGTTTAATTAGAAGACTGAATAAGTCACAATACAATATTTTATAAAGCATCTTTTTATTATATCCCAAAATACCCGACGGGAATTTATTTACTTAGTTTGTATTTACTGGGTAAGGTGCGCTAGACAAAAATGTGCCTATTTTCAGGCATGACCTGGAAAGTACAACCCACTAGAAGAAAACAGTGCAAGACAATGAGTCGAAAACAACACAGTGTGTGACAATAAATTAAACAACAGAGTAAACAATACAGTACATGACTATCGATTGAGGAAGTATAGGACAAAGGTAATTGGCAAAAAGTGCAGACTTAGCAGGTTTTCAAAGTGACAAGTGCAGGGACTGTCATATACAATGGTTAGAAATTACAGAAGTCAGGGGCTAGGAACAGGAGCGTACAGCCAATTGTAGTAAGTATGAGCGGTACTGGTTTCCGAAAGCACAGGCAACACAGCAGTGTCTAATGTTAGCAGATATATTGTTCCATAGTTTAGGGGCAGCGAAAGTGAAGGCTGTCTCTCGAGTTTGGTCCTGGTCTTGGTGTGAACAGGAGGTCAAGGTCTGAGGATCTGAGCAGGAAGGCATTACTACAGGGTACAAGAAGGGAGGCAAGAGATAAGGATGCTCGGTTCTGTATTATGCTGTAAATAATGCCACCCAGGAGAGATCACATGAAGCGAGAAGAGATAGCCAACCTAGTGTTGAATATAGGGTGCAGTGGTGGTCGAGTTGGTTGCAGGCAAAGGAAAAACGACAGATGTTATTGTAAGCCACACCCTATTTGTGTTAGATAGAGTCTGAGGCATTATGAAAAATGGGCAGGTCACTGGATAGCTTGGGAAGCAGGATACCATGGGTGACAGCAATGTGGGCAGATGGGGAGAGAGTTCTGCTGGCACGGTAGGCAAGTCCGAGTCTAACATTAACTGCCTTACAGGTGGATGACACGTGGAGAGAAAAATCAAGGGAGGGATCAGGCATAACCCCAAGGTAATTAAAGGAGGGTATAGTAACAAGGGGGTGCCACTGTCACAAGCCACTGAAAGTAGAGTTGGGATGTTCTTTAATCGGTGGGCAGTTCCAAATAACACTACCTGTGACTTTGACGGATTTGTTAAAAGCCTTTCTCAAGGAACCAGGACTGAACAGCCTGCAAGTCGGCAGACAGGATTTTACTGTTATCAGACATGTTTTGGACACTGGTAAAAAAGACCAGGCAGTTAGCGTACAGGAGAAGGGTACTACTGGTGAAGCAATTATTAACAGAGCTGACATGGAGGGGTAAAAAGAGTGGTCCAAGTATGGAGCCTTGAGGGACACCAGAAGTGACAGGGGCAGGACTGGAGAGAGAGGATCCGCATGGGACACGTTTCTGCCTGCTGGTAAGGAAGCTTCTGCACTGGGGAGGGCATCATCTTAGTTGGTTACATAGTAGGCAGCGATTCTGCAAAAAAAAATCCAAGAGTGGTAGAGCAAAAAGGCTAACTAGCTCAAATTTATACTGTAACAACACTTAAACCCAGACTCTCAATCTCATGCTCATACTCACTGCTTTCACAAAGCACACTTACTCTTCCTAGACTGATAAATAATTCTAGATTTAAGCAAGTAAAGACAAGTTCATTGAAGATCTTAAATATTACAATGAATACTGGCTAATCTAAGATTCTGAATATCAGCACTTTAGTGGCTGCATAAAGTGGGATTACTGTACCTTACAGAGCGTATGCCATCAAGGAAGCAGTACTACAACATATTACTGTACTAGGCACTTCTACCACCCAGGTCATGTTTGGTCTGCATAAAATCCCAAATTGATTACAGAGCATTTAATATAGAATAAAGTATGGGTTGGGGTGTGTAACGGGATTTACACACACCCGAGTTGTGGGATTGTGAAAAGCATCCCACAACGAGGGTGTGTGTAAAATCGAGTTTGACACCCCAACCCTTTTTTTATTTTATATAATTGCTGGGTTTGCCTTTCTCACCTCACCTCAGCAATTATATAACATAAAAAACTTGCTGTGCATCTGCAGTGTGGTTTCGTTTTAGCCCGGTGCCGAGATTTGCCCTATTGTAAACTTTTTTTTTTTACTGGGTCTTTATGTGTTTCCAGTGTTTATTGGGGAGGGAGGGAGAACTTACTTGAGTTCTACTGGTAGCTCTGTGTTGGGCGAGGCGGAGCAGTGAGTGGTCTCAATCTCAATGCGCAGCTGCCTGAGCATGTGCACAGCAAGGGAAATTGTACACGTGTTTGCTGTTATAAACGCTCCATTATAACTGCAAATTATGCCACGGTTTCCCTATGGGAAAAAGGGGAAGCCGGTTATTATAAGGGCATTACAGCTCCCATTGCAGACTATAATAAACACAAAATTCAGTTGGAATAGACATCTGTATGATAAAGCATTAATGTAAACCTGTGACTGAACATTCTCAAATTTTCAACAAAAAGTTTTAAACTTTTGATTAATAAACTAGCTAAGTTGTAAAAGAAAAAACCTCACAAATATTGAAACAAAGGCAGGAAATAAGAAACAAACACAATTTTTAGATTTCAAAACTCCAGAGTTAGTCTCTCTCACTCTACAAAACAAAGTTCACATGCATGACTACACCCCCCCCCCCCAACTTCCCTGGCAAGATTCTATTTTACGGTGAAAGCAAAATACAGGTAAGTCACTGGTATCATTTTAAATCAATGTCACTGCAACATTACTGACAAAAAACGGAAGAATGTCAGATGTCTCAGACCCCAAAGGGGCCACTAATTTAATGTAAAGGCATAATAAGCACATGATGTTGTACACCAGGAAAAATAGAGAGTTTATACAGACACAAAGTTCAATTAACAGTCCAGCATGCATCAACTCCCTTTCACGGTATACCCTGGATGGGTGATTGGTACCCAGTTAAGTCCTCGTCTAATGCTGTACCATTGGAAGGTTTCTCTTTATTTGATGAAAGTTTATGGATAAGGCGGCCTGCCTAACATGGCTTAGGAAACAAACAGTTCATAGAGCCCACACTAACTTGAAGCCTTGAGGGTAACACTGGGTTTAAATCCCTTTCTTCTGGATTTTTATGAAAAACTTTTAACAAAGTACACAATTTTCAAAATCGTGATCTGGCCCCAAGTACCTTAAACAAAGCTTGTGGCAGTCTACCTTTGCCAGGAGTTGAAAACAAGAAATACAGGTTACTCACCTGTAACAGGAGTTCTAGGCATGGTATATGTTGTTCATCCACACTGTCTGGTAGATTCCCTGCTGCTTTAAATCTTGCCGGAAGGTCTTCAAGCTAGCTCCTCCCACCTACCCAGGTGGTAAAATTCTCGGCTCCATCCCATGATGCCAGATTTAGCCGCTGGAAGCCAGGTTGTCGCGTGTCCGAGCTGGGGGAGCGGGTGGAGTCGTGTGATGAACATATACCATTCCTAGAACTCCTGTTACAGGTGAGTAACCTGTATTTCTAGGGACATGGATATGTTGTTCATCCACACTGTTTGGCAGACTCCTAGCAGTTCTCCGGGAGGAGGGAGGCAAGGCGCACACCCCCTACTTAGGAAATAAAGACTGGAGAACCGAGGTCCCAAAACCAGCATCCCGGCGTGACTCAAGGTCGATGTGATAGTGGGTGATGAAGGTGTGTGCTGACTTCCAGGTAGCAGCCCTGCAGATTTCCTGGATAGGGACATCCCTAGAAGCAGCCACGGAAGCAGCGGTATGGCGGGTAGAATGAGCTCTTATCCCTCTGGGAGGCTCCATGCCCACCAACCTATAGCAGAGATCTATGCAGGAGGTGACCCACCTGCCTATTGTCTGCTTGGCTGCAGATCTGCCAGTTGCGGCTTCAGCGTAGGTGACAATCAGCTTGCAAACCTCTCCTTGAACTTCAGCTGTCCGCTCCTTGTAATAAGCGAGTGCTCTTCTAGGGTCCAAAGTATGGAGCCTATATTCGGCCTCCGAGGTGTGATTGGGGTAGAACACCAGCAGAGTCAACACCTGGTTAAGGTGAAACCCCGACACCACCTTCGGAAGGAATTTCGGGTGGGGGCACAGGACAATCTTGTCCCTGTGGAAGACCAGATAAGGAGACTCACTGGAAGGTGCCTGGAGCTCTCCCATCCTTCTGGCTGATGTGATAGCCACCAAGAAGGCGGGCTTCCATGACAGGTGAGCGATGTCACACCTGTGCATCAGTTCGAATGGCTTGCCCATGAGCTTAGCCAATACCAGCAGTAGATCCCACAGAGGTGGAGGTTCTTGCACCGGAGGGGATATGTGATCAAGGCCTTTGAAAAAGCGCCCAACCACCTTCTCCTGCACCACCGACTGCTTCCCGGCCCGCGCCCGATAAGCTGAGATGGCTGCCAGGTGCACCTTAAGGGTCGTCGACCGAAGCCCTTGCTGAGAAAGGGACCACAGGTAGTCCAGAATGCTTCCCAAGGAACAGGAGGAAGGGTCCAGGCCCTTGCCCTGACACCAAATGGAGAATCTCTTCCATTTGAAGGCACAGCATCTTCTGTTCGACTCCTTACGGGATGCCTCAACAACATTGAGGACCTATCGGAAAGACCCAAGGCCTGGAACTCTAGCTGCTCAGGAACCAGGCCGTCAGGTGCAGGGATTGAAGTTCCGGATGGAATTCCTTCCCCTGACTGACTGCGATCAGGTCCGGCCGGGCTGGAAGCCGCCTCGGGAGCCTGGAGCTGAGACTGAGGAGATCTGGATACCAGAACTGGCGGGGCCAGTCTGGGGCTACCAGAATCACCTGCCCTGTCCCTCCTCACCTTGAGGAGCACCTTGTGGATCAAGTGAAATGGGGGCAAGTGTAGAAGAGGCCCGGGGTCCACGGCCTCAAGAAGACATCCCCCTGCAGCGAGCCCTGCTGAGGGGGGTGGGCATGAAACAGTCTCAGCTTCACATTCTCCCTGGAGGCAAACAGGTCCACCTGAGGCATGCCCCAGTGGGAGACCAGATCTTGTACTACCTCCGTCAGGAGAGACCACTCGTGGGACGCAGCCCCTATCCAGCTTAGGGCATTGGCCAGAGTGTTGGAGGCTCCTGCCACATGGATGGCAAGGAGATCTGCCTCCAGGCTGCGCACGAGTGACCAAATGCGGAGAGCTTCCCTGCACAGAGGCATGGAGCGCATCCCTCCCTGGCAGTTTAGGCAGTACATGGTCGTGGTATTGTCCGTCTGGACCTGAGCCACTTGACCCGGTAGAAATGGGGTGAAGGCGGTGAGGGCAAGATGAACCGCACAAAGCTCCAGCAGGTTGATGTGGCATCAGCACTCCCGAGGGGACCAGAGGCCGTGCGCTCTGTGTTCCCCCAGATGGGCACCCCAACCCATCAGAGAGGTATCGGTCAATAGAGAGACTGTCGGCTCGGGGTGGACGAACGGAATGCCCTCCTGCAGATGTTCTGGAACGGTCCACCACTGGAGAGCGTTCCACATCCCCTGGGTCGCTGTCACTAGCTGATCCAGAGGATCGAAAGACTGTGACCATTGGCCGGCCAGCCCCCACTGAAGGGGATGCATGTACCAACGGGCCCAATGGACCACGCTGGTGCAGGCTGCCATGAGGCACAGGAGGTGCAGGAAGTCCTGGGCAGGGCGCAATTGCCCAACCTGAAATGACTGGGCAAAGGAGGAAAGAACCTCGACCCTGTCCACCAGGAGCCGTGCTGTGGCTCGTACAGAGTCGAGCTCTGCCCCGATGAATTGTATCACCTGCTTTGGCACGAGTTCCGACTTGGTCTCGTTGATGAGGAGGCCAACCTGAGAGCAAACCTGGAGGGCCAGATCTCTGGA
The DNA here is from genome assembly GCA_016271365.2 of Neoceratodus forsteri. Lineage (NCBI taxonomy): Eukaryota > Metazoa > Chordata > Ceratodontiformes > Ceratodontidae > Neoceratodus > Neoceratodus forsteri. The sequence continues at coordinate 1,372,121,438 of CM057458.1, forward strand.
CCGCTCCACCTCCATTCTGGAGGAGGCTGCAATCAGCCAGTCGTCCAGGTAGCAGTACACCCGGACCCTTTGGCGCTGCAGGAATGCTGTCACCACTGCCATGCATTTGGGGAAGACCCTTGGAGCTAGAGAAAGGCCGAAGGGCATGGCCCGGAACTCGTAGAGGGATCCCTCTGCCCTGAGTGGAGGAATCTCTGGTGGGACAGATGGATTGGAATGTGAAAGAACGCATCTTGGAGGTCCAGAGAACAGAACCACATGCCTTGTTCCAAGGATGTGGTTATCTGAGCCAGAGTGACCATCCTGAAGGTCCGAGACCTTAGGAACTTGTTCAGGTCGTGCAGGTCTAGAATGGGGTGTCAGACCCCCGTCCGTATTGGGACCAGGAAGTACCTGGACACAAACCCCAGGTCTGGTGGAGGATCCGCCACCTTCCTGATCACCTCTTTTTCGAGGAGCAGGGCGACATTGGCTTGGCGAGCCAACAGAGAGGCTGCGGACCCCGTAGCCCCCCGAGTGGCGATGGCTCGGAAGGGTGGGGCCTGCTCAAACTCCAGGGCAGGCCCTTTCCTACCACCTCCAACACCCAGCGGTCTGTGGTAATAGCGGACCAGGCGTACAGGAAGTGGTGGGGCCGTCCCCCCAGGGGAACCCGGGGGGAGTGACGAGGCTGGGGGCGACATCCCTCAACCCGTCACTGGGCAGGCTTGGAGGAAGGACCAGCCAAGGGACCTCCCGGGCCTTTTCCTTCCTGCTTCCTGTTAGAGGAAGCCGCAGGCTTGGCTTTGGGGTGCCAAGCGTGAGCCTGCTGGCCCTGATGCTGGTGCTGTTGGGCCAGACGTGACTCAGGTGCAGAAGGGTGAAAGGACTTATGTTGTTGGCGACGGACCTTGTCCCTCTAGGTGGAGGTGACCGAGTCCAGAGTAGCATTGGACTTTTCGATCCGCTGGAGGTGACCTTCCACTCCAGGGCCGAAGATGTCAGTCCCCAGGAAGGGGACATCCGCCAGTTTATCCTGGGTATCCGCCGTGAAGGTGGATATCCTCAGCCATGCTCTGTGGCGCATGGCCACTGCAGTCGCAACTGATCTGGCACAGAAGTCTCCAATGTTCAGAGCTGTTTGGAGCTGCTGTTTTGCCACCGCCCTTCCTTGGTCCCATACCTGCTTGACCGTGGTCTGCAGGTCGGCCGGGAGATAAGGGATCACCTCATCCAGGGAGCCCATGAGGGCGTGGGAGAAGTGTGCTATCAGCACGGCCAAGCTGGCCTGGTGGAGGCCAAGGGAGGATGCAGCGTACACCTTGTGCCCGGCATAATCCAGATTTTTGGACTCCTTGTCGGGGGCTTATCCACATCCCTAGCATTCCTGGAATGCCAGAAAATGCTATCGGTGACCAACCCCTTGGCAGAGGGGTGTTCCGAAAAACCCGACAAAGAGCCGGTAGGGACCACATACTTCTTGGCCATCCTGGCCGAAGGCACATGACAGGAAGCCGGCCGCTGCCAAAGCTCCAAGGCTGGGCCAACAATGGCTTCAGCCACAGGAAAGGCCTCCGTGGGCGAATCCCCTCGGTCCAGTATCTCCATCAGAGGATACTTGGCCCGCTTGGATACGGGCTCGAGCTGCTTGGCCCGCTTGGATACGGGCTCGAGCTGCATCCCCGTGGACTCCGAGATGAGCTGAAGCAGACCCATAAAGGACGATGGGCTCTCGTCCATCGACTGGCCCCAGGAGGACTCCAGGTCAATGGGCCTGGAGAACAGGGAGGAGTTGTCGTTGGACTCAGAGGAGTCCGTGAAGAGCTGCCTGGGGCATGAGCCACCCTCCACCTGCCAAGGATGGTCGGTAGTGAGGGTGACCGACAACCTGTGGGGCAGACCCTGACCCGACTGAGAGCCCTTGGTCGGCGCCCCCGATTTCGGTTGTGGAGGCGGAGGTTCCACCACAATCGTTGGGGCAGCTGGTTTTGGCCGAACAACTGGCCCAGGCTTGGGCACCTCGACTACGGCGAGGGGCTGTTTCGGCCGTTCGGGTGACAGCCACTTGATGGCCGGGGAAGGCAACGGTGTCAGCTTGTTCCCAGACAGAAGTAACTGTTGCCACATTAGGTCCTCATAGTGTTGACGCAAACTGCGCAGAATCCTCTCCTCTTCCGAGGAGGAAGACAAGGATGAGCGGCGGCGCCGCTTACTTCGGTGCCGAGACTGAGATAGCTGATGTCGGCGGGATCAGCTGGACCGAGACGAGATCCGAGACCAAGACCCTTGGTGTTTCCGAGGACGGGTCTGGGAAGGAGCGGGAGACACCCATTCTTCCCTCGGTTCGGAAGCCTTGACCGGGGACTCTGGAACGGGAGGCGCAGGCAAGTCCTCGGTCTCCTCTGGGGGAACCGGTGAAGAAGGGTTGTTGGCTTCACCAGTCAACAGCCCGTCCGACGGGTCAAGAAAAATCTCGACCGCATCGACGGGTGTCTCAGCCGGCTGACCTGACGGGGACACCATGAAGCCAGCGGCCTTAGCCGCAACCCCGACCGAAGTCGAGTGTCGACTGTCCAGGGAAGAGGACCTCTCCCGCTCCCATGAATGCCGACGGTGGGACTTACGTTTTGAGTCCTTCTTTTTGGACCGAGAAGAATGTCCCGATGGCCCTTCTCCCTTCGTGGAAAGGGATTGGCAAAGCTCCTTAAAAGAAGCCGTGTAGGAGGATCCCAAAGAGAGCAGGATAAATGCTGTGACTGAGGAAGAAGAAGATGCAGCCTGGGCCACCTCCTCCTCAAGGGCAATCATCTGCTCGAGCTGCTCAGCCAAGCCAGCCACCGCGGACACCTCCCAACGGGCCTCCTTTGACTTCACCGACGGGTAGTGTTTCTCAGGGTGCCCAAGCTGTAACCAGGCAGCGTGGTCTTCCAGGACGTTGTCTGAAAATGAACAGCATAACTCGCAGGCCTGCGGGTCATGGTCTAGGCCGAGGTAGTAGACGCACGTGGAGTGTGGATCCGTCCTGGACATTTTCTGCCCACATGGGCACCGCCGAAAACCGGGAGTCAATTTGTCCATTGCAGCCACGAGGGAGTAATTTGACTGAAGTCTTGAAAACTTAAGAATGAGTTTCGGGCGAACCGAAGAATTAGGATCCAGTCTATATGCAGAGCATTAAGGAGGGAACCTGAGCTTCCAAGCAGTAAGGAAGATCTGGCATCATGGGGCAGAGCCGAGAGTTTTACCACCCGGGTGGGTGGGAGGAGCCAGCTTGAAGACCTTCTGGCAAGATTTAAAGCAGCAAGGAACCTGCCAGACAGTGTGGATGAACAACATATCCATGTCCCTGGAAATTACATTTTTAAAACTTGTGGGCACAGTTTTCTTTTTAGGTTGATCAGTCATGGCAAACACTGATAGAGCCTAAGAATTTAAATACCTGGGGTAGGATTCACAAAGAATTGCGCCCACACAAAAAATGAATTGTGCGTTAAGACTTTAATTGCACAAGAGCAAGGCAGTCCCATTCACAATGGTTTAGCGCAAATGCTAAACACACAGTGAATATGGCGCAAAGGAAGGGGTGTAATGGGACTCTGTCGCTCAATGCTACCAGTTGCCTGGGCTGCAGAATAGGACAATGCAGTGCAGTGTTGCAAGGCAGCAGGCCAAGCAAAGGACAATGGCACAAGGCTGCATAGCACTGGAGGGCATCTTGGGGCCACAGCGATGTCTGACACACATCGCTAGGCATGCCACATGCTGACACATATGTGGCCAGATGGGGCATGTCTGGTGGGCCCACAAAGACACAAGAACAGGAGACAGCACAGCAAAGCACATCCAGGTGGGCAGCACTGTGTGGTGACTCAGCTGGTGACATAGGTGGACCAGTCAAAAGGGGGTGGGGCACAGTGTGTCCTGTACAGTACAGAGACCGGAAGGACAATGTCAGTGACAGTCCAGGGAACGGCCCCCATTGCTGGTCCACAAGCACAAATGGCAACCAGTCCTGGTGGACACTTGCCAACAAACAGGTGTCCAACTGGCGAGGGATACAGGTGGTACGGTGACATGTGGGTTTCCCCCCTCCTCACTGGACCTGCACAGGTGGAGGGTGACACAGTGAACACCAGCAAGTGAAGCCCTTCAAGCATAAAGAAGAGACACAGGCTAACAAACAGAATACACATTTAATTATGACAACAGCAGACCGGCCCGGTAGCACTGAGGGTTGAGAGGCTGGACGTCACGCTGGTGAACCAGCTTCGGGAGCGAACTTGGGTCACCAGGGCTTGGCGGGGGAGGAGAGGATGGGGCATCCGTTAAGACTGATCTCCTCTCCTGGGGTGGGATTCGGGGACTTCACCACCAGATAGCAGTTCCCAGCAGAGGTTGGGGGCACCTTACACCTTGGTGAGGACAGCCAATGGGAATGTGTTGGCAGGTGTCTGCGGAAGGGGGCAGCTTCCCCGGACTGATGCCACTGCTTGATCGCACTGGTGGGTGAAACAAAGAGAAAATCCCTGGCACCCAGTAAGCGAAGGTGGATCCAGTGATTGACCCTCATGCCCAATACCAGGCCTTCCCAGCCCACGTCCGACATTACCTCCAACTCTCCCTGGTCACTCCACTGGATTCTTAGATAGAGTGCCAGAGGAGTAGGCAATCCCACCCCGGGAGGCTCATAGCTTGGGGGGGGGGGGAAGAAGAGTGGATATGGGGCCCACGTCAGAGGTCAGATGCTGGAGGGCTTCAGGCAAAGTGGAACTGCCCGCATCCAGAGACTATACTGGAGAGAGTCTGGGGGCTGCCAGTGTAGAGGAGGTAAAAGAAAGTTGACAAAAAAAAAAATTTATAAAAACAGCATCAATTAAAAGAAACCAACAAGTAACTATTTACAGGGAGGGATGAGGTATAGGGATGGGTGGGGAAAGATGGTATGAAGGGGGTGGGGTCTGAGGGGTAACTATTTACAAAGGTATAGCTTTACAGCAATGGAGGAGGGAGGGAGGGAGTGGTGGGGAAATTCTTGGGGGACAAGGGAGTGGAGGACTTAAGGGACCAATTTACTGCAGGATGCTCCGCAGCTTACAAAGGACATCCACCTGGCACCACTCTACAGTATGCAGTGACAAGCTCCAGGCATGGGCGATGCACACCATGGGCACTGCACTCCATGGGCACTGCACTCCATGGTACATAGTGCCTATGCCTGGAACTGGCCCAGTAGTTCGATTCTGGCCCTCCAGGCCCACCTGTGCCACCCTACATCAGGCTGTTGAGTTGCACCTTGGAGGAGGAAAAGGGTGAAATCAGTACTTACGACACAAGTGTGCTGAGATGTGCAAGGTATTCAGCCCTTGGCCCCCAAAACCCGTGTGATCTGAAAACAGGCAGTGGCACCACATGCCATCATGCAGACGTCTCATACCTAGGAATGTAGTGCATAACAATGTGTTAAGGGCCAGTGGCAAGGTGTGCAAGGAAGGCTAGGTACTGGGACCCAATGCTGTGTAAACACACCACCACAACATGAGGGTAAGGGGAAGTGGAGGGTTGCCTCCCATGTGTGGCACCAGCAGCCATGCCTGATGGGCCAGACCAACATGTGCAGCATGGGCCCAAGGGGCACATTAAACTGCAAAGCAGACACACAGTGTCAAGAAGATGTCTTGTTCAGTGCACACAGGACACAGCACCTCAACACTGACACACCCACGGGTGTGTCCCAATTCAGGCTTCACCCATGGCTGGCCATCTGAAGGCCAATGTCCTCGAGACATTGTGAGGAGACAGCAGTGGTCCCCGAAGACGTAGAACATGGGACAAGATGGCACACATGGGACAGGTGGGAAATGCATGCCCAATGCTGGGACAGAAGGACACATGAGGAGGGTGGTGAGTCCAGAAAGCAGCATGTGTCTGCCAACATATCGCCAAGCAGTTCCTGTGGTAGACGGTTCTCGGGGAGCATGTGGCAGCATGTGTTACCTGGCCTTGTTACCAATGGCACCACAGCAAGTGGAGGGTCGAAGGGACCACAAGAAAACCATACCAGCAGTGGATGGAGGGACACTGGCAGATGTCCAAAGTGGTCCGTGGCAGTCACATGGGGGCACAGCCTGCAGACATGCATCTGTGGCAGTGCATAGGCCAAGAGATGCCACACCCGGCACTGGCTCTGCCTGAAGATGCCATCTGCAGCGGAGCACTCCCTTCACAGTTATGGGATCATGCTGCTGGTGCATTTGCGCAACAGCATGACATCGTGGGTCATCTCGCAATGGTTGTAGCAAGACTGTGTTTGCCGATAGACTTCAATGGACATTGTGCTAAAGTGTACTGCGCATGCATCATGCTTGGGAAGGTTCTGGAAATGTCAAGAATCATGCAACCATTAGCGCATTATTCACAAGCATGTAGTGCAGCACAAACCTGTTGCATAAATGCACCATGGTTTAGCGCGATTCCAAAAACCTGCTATTCACAAAGCTGACATAAATGAGTTGCTTAGGCAGTAGGTGGGCAGACTGGCTTATTTGCATCTCATTATGGAGCGTTCTGCAAGCATTTACATACTACTTTGCTCCAGTACTATAACAGGGAATTTGTGCACCACCCTCAGACAGCTGTGGAATTGCAAATCATGGAACTCATTCAGCCTGCAACAGCTGTGAGCCAGGAGGGAAATGCCACACAGCAAGATAAGCATATGCCACTTTCCTAATGTCTAAACATTTATTCCCATCTATCACACATGTGCTGTCCTTCTCACCATGCTGCACACCACCCCTGCTTATTTGATTGTCGTTAGGCAGGTACTGTCCTGCACACACCCTGCCGTCCCTTCTGGCTGCATGTTCCTGCAGGTACATGGACTTTGGTGACATTTTGCCTGTGGGACCACTACCAATGTTGGTGAATATATGGTACATGGGCCTGCACAGGTGGTCTGTGTCCTGCATTCCACCCAGCCTACATGGTCCAGGGACCATTCCGTCTTACGCTGCATTGTCTTGACCCCTGCTGGAACACACAGCAGAGATGCCATGGGGCTGACTGGGGGCGGGAGGGTTCCCTCAGTTTTATGGCACAACGGCCCTCCTGGCCACTGAATATTTTGGGCTATGACCCCGTGGGCATCCTGCAGTCCACCTCCCTACATTCCATCCCAGCGGTGTCATGTTCCAGTACATTTGTGCATTTGGGACTTGTAGGGTTATATCCCCGGGTATGGTGTGGTGCATGGATGGGCCCCCATCTCCTGTTGGCAACTTGACATTTGAGACAATATTGCCACTGGGTAATCAGGAATATTACCAGGGCATGACAATGTGTCACACACACACACACAGTGTGACAGCCCCTTGGGTGTCCAGCAACCCACATGGACAGGACAGTCTCTGAAGTGGGACATGGCTCACCATCCATGTCTGGGATGCACCACTGTGTGTACATCTGCCTGCAGACCCAATGGCGTGCATGTCTTGTGTTCCTGTTGTGCCCAGGTGGATCCCCACAGCCTAGCATGAGGGTGTGGTGCTCTTGCATATTGGCATGGATGGTTGTGTCCCATGCGTGTTTCACCTCAGTTCAATGCACAGTGGTGGTACTATGGGCCAGGGTACTCTGGCCTTGTTCAGTGCGGCCCACTGTGGCTGGCTCATATCCATCAGTGGTGCCACTGCCACAGCTGTTCACGTTGTGTCATGCAGTTCCCCTACTGGCCTAGTGGTCGCTCCGTTCAGGGGCTCCAATAGTCAGCCTGTGGGGGCATGTCCCTATGCATTTTGCTGTAGTATAGGAGTGGGCATTAGGGCTTACAATCAACCACTCACCAAAGGCACACTGGCATTCGGTTCATCCACCCTCCCATGGATAGGTTTGGCTAAGCTGATAACACAAATGGCCTACATGACACTGACCTCCCCCCCTCTGCCATTCCCCTAGCAGGTGCTGCTGCCCAGGATAGGGACAGGTTCTGTGCCCACAGGTTCAGTGTCCTGGAGCTTGAAGTCCTAGTCCAGGCATACTGGTCCCAGGAGTCTGTCATCAGGTGATACCACAATACCGATGCCTTCGTATGCCAGGCATGGCAGGAGATCGCTGACAGAGTGAATGTCATCGGTGGTAGGGACAGGTTGGTTGACACTGTGCAGAAATGGTATGGTGATCTCCGCCATCATGGCAAGTCTGACTCGGCCTCAGAGGGAATAGCATGCCACTGGCGGCAGCCCTCCTGCCCCTGCAGTGTACCACCCCTCTGACCCTGTTGGGGAGGCTGTGGCATCAGTGTTGTGGGAGGCTGAAGTGTCCGTGGTGTCTTGCAGGGGCTTTGAGGCCTATATACCAGTCAATGAGCCACATAAGCAGTACTTCCAAAATGGTTTCAGAGAGAATCGTTCAACAATACAACGTTGTTTTGTTTTACATCATCTTATATGGAAAGGCGTGACAATTAAAAAATCAATAAAAACAGCTTTTGATTCTGTAAGTAGAACATTATTATGGGGCAAGCTGGAAAAGTATAATAGCCCTAGTGAATTATTAAATATATTAATAAGGCTTCATGAGAGTACATGGTTGAAAGTTGAGTACGATCAGGAATGGAGTTTAACATCCAAAATTAATACAAATTTAGGAGTCCAACAGGGTTGCTTGATAGCCCCACTCTTGTTTAACATCTATATAAACTCGATTCTTAAGTCTATGGATGATCCGGAATTCCATTCTCCCAAAACAGGTCAGTATCCGGTAACTTTATTAGATGATGTAGTTTTGATCTCAACTTCTTTGTTGGGTCTCCAAAGAAAAGTTACTAATTTTTCAGACCTATGTAGGAAAGATAAATTGGTCATACATATAGGAAAAACGAACATGGTGGTCTTTGGGAATAGGCCCAATAAACAATACACCCTATATATTGATAGAACTAAGGTAAATACCACAGTATTCTACGACTACCCGGCATCTAGGGTTAAGATATGCAAACAATTTACAATGGACTTTACATATCAAACTTATGTTACGGAAATAAAATACTCCTTTTATGGCTTTCAAAAAGTTTTAGAGGAGACTGGGACAATCTTCCATATTAGGTTTAATTACAGTAATTAATGCTAAGATCAAGGCTGGAATTTTATATGCTACAGAAATTTGAACTACATCTAACATAAAATCTCTTGAAATAGAAATTAATAAAATATATAGATACCTCTTGAAAGTGCAGCAATCAGTACCAGCAGAAATTTTAAGAAGAGAGTTGGGACAGTTACCACTAAGTAATTTGACCTTAAAGAAAATAATTGTATTTATGCTTCGTTTAGTTCTTATGGACAAAAAAACAACTTCCTCGGATATGTCTGGAAGAGCAAATAATATATCATGGTATGGGTTTCACCCCAAATATAATTAAAACCATACAGGATGGTATTCTCCCTCAGGGCTTGGACATTTATTATATGAGTTACATAGACTTCCTTTTTTTTCAAATTAAACAAATGATAAAAACTAGATTTAAAGATATTGTGGTGCAACAAGACATGACAAAAATAAGGGACCTGTGTCACTTTAAATGGTATAAAATTACAAAAAAAAGATCCTAAGTTGGAGCCATATTTAACTACACTTAGAAATCCCGAGCGAAGAAGGGTAATAACATGATACAGACTGGAACTCTATTTAGCAAATTACGTACTACTTGATCAGAAAAGATCAGGAATATGTGACTCCAACTGTAGCTGCCGTATGGGAATAGCAGATGATTTAAAACATACACTATTACGTTGTCCTCAATATGAAATAAAAAGAAGGAAATTGTTGGCCCCAATATTGGCTACCCTCGGTCTCCACTCGGACCAACTGGTCAGTTACTTAATGAATAGTGAAGACTTGACTATGTTAGATAGGCTGTCCAGATACCTTAAATCTTTGAATTTATAATGATTCCCCTTGATTTTATGATCTTAAAGTGTCTAGACAAATGAGAATAGGTAATGAATATTAATATATATCAAAATTAGTTAGTAGATTTACATTTTATTTATAATTTTGTGTAATTGTATGAAATGCATTTATGGAAACTTTGTAATGATTGTTGTCAAACAAATAAAACGTTTACCTACCTATCATATAAGCAGTACACTGGCACCACCGTTGTGCTGGCATGCACCACATCACTGGGTGTACCACTGTTGTTCCACAGCACATATCTATGGGCCACTCCTGCTATGGCTGGTGAACACCTTTGTAATGATTTATGTGGGTGGCCTTGGATTGTCCTTGACCTGCTGCCAATGGCTGATAATGGGTGGGTCTGCCCTGCTGGTTTGGGGCCACACCGCGCACAATGTGCACCCCTCTAAAGGTATCTATGTCTCCATGGTTTATTGTGTCTCATTCCCTCCCACTCCTACTGTCACTACCACTGTATGCATCTCCTAGCATGGTGTGCCCTTGTGTACGTGTGTGTGTTTTTCCTGTGCCATGCCTTACTGCACTGGTTGTACTGCATTGTCCACGAGTATGCATGCACATTCCTCACTGTGTGTTGCATGGTGGCGGTCTCCACTTCCATCTGCACATGTCGCCTGGTCACACAGGACACATATATGAGGCACTGTCACAGTAGTGCTGCAACATTACTCTGTCAGTAGGTTTTGCCCTGCATCACGTGTTATCCCTCTCAAACAAGTTCCTGTCCCTACAGCTCCTGACACTGAAAACCCACATTCAGTGGCAGAGCAGCCAGGTACATCCCAAGGCATCCCAGGGAATGCCCCCGAGACAAGCAGACCTTCCAGTGCAGAATGACTCAGACTCCTTGGCAGACAGTGATCTGGACACATGGGGAGCCAGCCAGGAACTCTTCTCGACATCCCTGTTGGCAGTGGATGCTACTTTGATCCCCACCGCCACCACAGATTTCACCCAGTGCCCCTCTGCGACCATCCATTCTAACTGCACATCTTCAGATGCCCTTGCACCAGACCTGGCCCAGCCATCCCAAACCTCCATCCCCATCTCCACTGCCTCATCTTCCCATCCGCCCCATTTTCAGTGTCATGCCTGCTTACAGACTGGCACAACAGGGTCTGGGTTTCCCACTCTGCCCAGGGACAGTATGGGTCCAGGGATGTGGGGTGGCACACATCAACTACGTCCACCTAGGCTGCCACTGACTGGTGGTGCTGTCCCAGGCACACATAGACCTCCTCTGGCCACTCATCCATCTAGGGCTCTTCCAGTGCTTGTGTCCCCTTTTGCACAGCATGCCTAGCGTAGTGCCCATGTGATGATGTGTGCTGCCATGGACACCCAGGTCACATCCCAGAGGGTCTTAGAAGAGATGCGGGATCCGCAGCATCAGTACCTTCACCTCCATCAGCAGTAACATTGGCTGGAATTGCAGTGGGCCAAGGAGTTTGGGGAATGGCTGCTTGAGACCATCGTGCATCTGTTTGGGGACCTCATGAGTGAAGCTGGCTGCCAGGGCAGGGTACATCATGCAACTAAGTGCCATGCTTGGGGCACATCTGCAGACACTGGGCAGTCCGCTGTCTCCCAGCAGGGATGCTGGCGTATGCCCACATCACGGGGGGATACACCAGGCAGTGGCAGCACAGCTGTGTCCCCAACATCCTTTGGTTGGCCATGCTGGTCTACAGCTGTTGTGGGCATCCACACTGGCTTCCAGGTCATGTCCCAGGCCCATGTGTCCTCCAGCTCAGCATCCTCTGGGGCCATGATGACATACCCCCATGCGCCACGGCATTATCTGCACATGTGGTGGCCTCTGGAGGTCGTAGCCTGCTATGTCCCCAGCTCCCCCCCCCCCAGCTGGGTCCTGTGCATGGGTCTCTTTTTCCATTGCCCCATTCACCATCTGGCCCCTTACTATGTGGTGTCCTGCATAACATGGCTCGGCAAGCTGCCCCGGGCTACATCGGTGACATGTTACATTAAAACAGGTTACTCATCTATAACAGTAGTTCTAGAAGTGGTATATGTTGTTCATCCACACTCTTTGGCATGTCCCCTTGCACTTTAAGATGGACTGGAAGTCTTCAAACTGGCTCCTCCCACCCACCCAGGAGGAATAGCTAAGGCCCGCCTCAGACAGATGTGCGAGGTACTCTAGAACCTGGGATGCTGAGCATGAAAATGGATCCCAGCTCCTTGCTTGGGCCCATATCGTGAATCTCTTCCACTTCATAGCGTAAGTGGATCTAGTGGAGGGTGTTCTGGCCTCCACTAGAATGTGCGCAACCTGCGAAGAGACCCCATAGCGAGAAATCACTATGTCCACAGGTGCCACGCATGAAGATGGAGGGACTGAAGGCTCGGATGCACTAGGATGCCCTGCTCCTGAGTCAGAAGGTCATGACAAATGGGCAGAGGACCCGGAGGTTCCAGTGCCAAGTGTTGCAGAAGAGGGAACCAAATTTGGCGTGGCCAAAGAGGAGCAATCAGGATTGCGTAGGCCCCTCTTGTTGGAGTTTCACCAGGACCTTCTGAATTAGAGGAAAGGGAGGGAAGACGTACAGAAACCTCCCTGTTCACGAAAGAGAGAACGCATCTCGCCAAAAAGTACCATGCCCAGGAACGAGTGAGCAGAAGACGGGTAGTTTTGCATTGTATGGGGAGGCGAACAGATCCATCTTTGGCCGACCCTATCGAAGAAAGAGATCTTCGACTACATCTGACTTTAGCTCCCACTCGTGGGCCCAGGCCACTGATTGACTGAGACTGTCCGCCAGAACGTTGGTGATGCCCGGAACATGAACTGCTGTCAGATAAAGGCTGTGCTGAATCGCCCAGTACCACACACTTATGGCTTCTTGGCAAAGAGGGTATGATCAGGTTCCCCCCGGCTTGTTTGTGTACCACACAGTGGACATGTTGTCCATCTGTACCAAGATAGATCCCGGAACCAGCAGCGACTGGAACGCCTGGAGTGCACAAAGAACTGCCCTGGTCTCCAGAACATTGATGTGGAGCACCAGCTCCTGATCGGACCAAGACCCCTGTGTCTTGTGAGACCCCAGATGAGCACCCCAGCCCAGATCTGAGGCATCCAAAGTGAGAATTTGAGTTGGAACTGCCGGAAGGAAAGGGACCCCCTTCGACAAATTTGAGAGATCCTGCCACCAGCGTAGATCTCTCTAGAGGCTGTTGGAGATCATGACTTTTTGGTTCATGTCATCAATCCTCTGGTCCCATTAGACTCGAAGAGACCACTGGGTGACCCTCATGTGAAGCCTGGCCATTGGGACTGTCGAAATGGCAGCCGCCATCAGATCCATTAAACGAAGCACCAAGTGTGCAGGGATCCATCGGGCCAGTGCCATCAGTGTGGCTTGGGAAGCAAGGGTCTCAGCCTGATCTGATGGAAGGAAAGCCTTGCCCTGAACTGTGTCTAGTACAGCTCCAATGAACTGGAGTCTCTGTGAGGATACTAGCTGGGACTTGGGAAAATTGACCGTTATGCCCAGTAAAGCAAACAACCTCAGAATGAAAGAGAGAGCCTCTTTCAGGCTGGTAGGAGAGGGTGCTGACAGGAGCCAATCGTCCAGGTACGGGAAGACATAAATGCCCTGGTGACGCAGGAAGGCTGCCACCACTGCTAGGCATTTGGTGAACACTCGGGGGGCCAAAGAAGGACCAAATGGGAGTGCTCGGAACTGGAAATGATTCTCCAGGAAAACAAAGCGGAGAAAGCAGCAGTGGGCCGGGAGGATAGGGATATGCAGGTAGCATCCTGCATGTCCAGGGAGCACAGCCAAGAATTTTGATGGAGCAGGGGAAGAAGCCCCTGAAGGGTCAACATTCGAAACTTCTTGTACTCGACGAAGATGTTTGGTGTACTGAGGTCCAGGATTGGTCTCAGGTCGCCCGTTTTCTTTGGAACAGGGAGGAAGTGGGAGTAGACTCCCCTTCCTATTTGGCTTAACAGGGCAGGCTCTACGGCTTTCTTTAGGAGAAGTGCCTGAATCTCTTGAGAGACTATGGGGACCTGATCCCAGGGATAGAAGGACCATCCTGGTGGCTGAGGGGCTGGAATTTCACTGAATTCTATCAAGTGACCTTGCTGGATGAGCTGAAGCACCCAATATTCTGCGGTGATGGACCTCCAGCCTTCCAGGTGGAGGCCGAACCTCCCTCCAACCGGTTCCTCCTGATGTACTGGAGGTAGCAGAAGGAGGGGAAAGGAGTCAGGACACTGAGGGGAGGGAAGCTTTTGCCCCATAGGCCTGTTTTTGAAATTTAGTCTGTGGGGTTTAAGCTCCTGATCCAGGTGCACTTTTTTTTGCTTGACGTTTAGCCTGGGATTTGTTCCACCTTCTTTGGCGGCGAAAGGGATGCTTTTTCTATCCTGTCTTGTATAAGGAACGGATGTCCTGCAAGGAGCCTCCACTCTCCTGCAGCCCAGTAATGATGTCCTTAGCGTCGCCACCAAAGAGGATAAAACCCCTGAAAGGGGCATCCAACAGAGAGGACTGCACGTCCTGCGCCAGTCCCGCTATATGGAGCCAGGAGAGGCGTCAGAGACAGATCCCCGTGGCAGCTGCTCTCTCCACTGACTCCACCGAGTCGTAAGTAGCCAGAAGGGCGTGGCGACACAAGGATTTCCCCATCCGTACTTTATCCAAGAGCTTCTTCCTCAGAGTTTTATCTTGAACATCCTGGAGGTCCCTTTCTAGATCCAAAAGAGAAGCTTTCTGAAAGGCGACCATGTGCGAGACGTAATTAAGGGAACGAATCGCACAAGAAAAAGAAGAATAAATTTTGTGCCCAAACTGGTCGAGTTGACGCGAGTCCTTGTCGGGGTTGAAGAACTCAGTTGTTTGGTCTGAGCTGAACGTTTGTGAGCTGCAGTGATGACCACAGAATCAGCCTTGGGATGGGAGTTCAGGTGAAAAATCCCTTCCAGGGGATAATAGGTGCAGTCAGCTTTGCGGGAGACCGCGGGAATGGAGGACGGTTGTTGCCAGACTGTGATAACAAGGTCCTCATGAGGTCCCATCCACGGCGGAATGAGAATAGGGTCCAAACGGGGTCACGTGATGCAGAGCATGAGCTAGCTGCTTCCTCTCGGAGCTCCGTCTACCCAACCTGCATTTATTATTATTCAGCGGTCCTTTTCAGTTTCTGTCAGCACTCCTGATACTCTTTGGTGACCTAGGTAAAGGCGCTTTGTCGGGAGCGTAGGATGGATGTAGAGCTGAAGGAAGCCACTACTACCACACACGCCACCGACTACTCCGGAGAAGGCCTCAAAAGCAAGGGCCTCAATTACACTGCAAACCCAAGCGCAGGTTCCTGGCTCTTACGACATGAAACCACTTACCCTTAGCCGCTTCCTCAAAGAATTCCAGCCTTTTAAGGATGAGATGAAAGAGCTGTGGCGATGGTCAAGAATATATCGCGGTACATGGAAGATTTAACACGCCGGACTGCTGATAACGAAGCCCGTGTATGTTCGGTAGAACGTAGAACGAAAAACTGGTACCTGATCTGGCTGCAATGAGGCAACGGATTTCAAAGTTAGAAGGCAAGGTCGAGGACCTAGAAGGTCGGAGTCGCCGTAATAATGTTGTTATTATCAGCCTCCCGGAGAAAGAAGAAGGAGCTGAACCTATTAAGTTTGCGCAGTGTTTAGTAGGAAAAATAGCTGGTCCTTCACCTTTTGGGCATGCCTACATTATTGAAAGAGCCCACTGCGCGTTAAGAGCGACTTCTCCAGCTGTAGCCCCTCCACGTACCTTTATTCTACGTTTCCTCAATTACTTGGAACGCCAGCATTTTTTACTGAAAGTAAAAGAAGTCAAGGAACTGACCTGGGAAGGCGCGACATTGAGGGTGGTTCAGGATTTGCCGCTTTCGATTCGACAGAAGAGAGCGACCTATCACCCCATCATCACGGAGTTAACTGCAGCTAATATTAAATTCAGGATGGGGTACCCCGCACGTTTTCAGGTCCTGGTGGCTGGAACCTGGCGTGGCTTTGAGAGTCATGAGTCTGCGTTAATGGCTCTAAAGCAAGCTTTCCCAGATCTATTTAAGGAGTCCTGAACCTTTGCTGCTGTTAAGTTTATCTGTTACACCTTTTGCCTGGCGCTGCATGGCAGTTGGTGAAAGTTATGATGCCATGCTCTTGCTGCGGAGTGAATCGGATCCCGGCTCAAGTTTGCCTGCGTTTAGTTTCCCTTTGAGCCTCGCTTAACTGCTCATTTCCCTGCTCAACAGTTTCGGTTTGGGGTTTTGGATGTGGCTCTGGTGCCAGTTGGCTCGTCCCCTTTTGTTGCTGGGCGTTCCTGGCCGTGGCGCCCGCTTTATTTTGCTGCTTCTATTATACTGTTCCTCTACTTCATGTGAATCCATTTGGGTTTTCAGCTGAAGCAAGCTGCTGCCTGGATATTTCGTTACGTTATTTTCGCTAGGTGGCGCTAGAGACTGTTAGGTTATCCGGGGCACCTTGGCAGATATGGACTGAATTTTAGTTTCCAGTGGAATATGACTGTAATGTAAAGAGGAGCACCTCCACTGCAAAGTTATAAATACCTTATGTTTAACTGCCTTTTTTTTTTATTATGAAGGATTAGTAAAATGTTTTTTCAACAACAATAGAGAATTTGTACTGTGGATAGTGGGTGGTATTGGTGTTCTCTGTAATACTGTCTTGGGGGCTCAAATGGTTTTGAACATTGATTTGGGATCCGACATCAGCAGATGTATGTGGGTTAATTCATTTTTCAGAAATGTTTCTAATTTTATTTAGTACTACTTCGTTAGGTTCTTGCCTTAAGGTGTGGGGTTTAATAAGTAATATCTTGCAGGGCTTGCATATTATGGGCTTGGGTATTGTTGATTCGGAGAGGTTGGGTGGATGGGACGGAGGTAGTGAGTCTCACTGAGCTGCAATCATGTTCATTGGTAGATCGGGAGGAACGTGGGTGGAGGGGAGAAGGGGGTCAGGGATTTGTTACTGTTATGTGGGGATTTTGGATTATGAGAAGTGGGGTACACGAGGGGGGGTTTGCACAGCACGCATAATTTTAATTATAGTAGGCTGGGCTGGTTTTATAGACTTTTGCTGTTCTGAATATATAAATATTCTAACAAATGGCTAGGGAGATAAATTTTGTAAGTTGGAATGTTCATGGTCTTCGCCACAAATCGAAACAATATAAGATTTTAAAACATCTGGACTATGTGAAAGCAGATATTATGTTTCTGCAGGAGACCCACTTACCTAATTCTGAATGTAACCAATTACGGAGGCTCCAAATAGGTCAGGTCTTTGCCTCTGAAGGTAGTTCCCAAAGTAGAGGGGTGATGGTTATGTTGTGAGATCAGTTCCTTTCAACCGATTCAAACATTCCAGGACAGGTTTGGGAGGTACATTTTGTCAGGTACATTACACACTCTTGAGATTGTCCTGGGTTCGATTTATGGCCCCAATGTTGATACCCTGGATTTTTTGTTCAGATAATGGAAATACTCTCTCCCTGTTGCAATTTACCTATTGTAATAGGAGGGGATTTAAATTTGGTAATGGATCCTGTTATGGATAGATCTGGTTCTGTCAGGAAGGGATTATCTCCTGGTCAAAGGGCGATAAGAGAAATGATGGACCAACTGGGCCTATGCGATGTGTGGAGGATTTTTCACCCGAAAATCCGTGAGTTTACCTTTACCTCTCAGGTACATAATACCTTGTCTAGAATTGATTATGTGCTAATCTCAAATACCCTTTTACTAGGCGTTTTGAATACCGTCATATCCCCTGGGCCACCATCGGACCATTCTATAGTAACATGTTTAATTGCATTTTCATCTTTACCTAAGCCAGGGAATAGATGGAAAATTAACAATCAGTTGTTAAAAGATTCTAAATTGGTTAAGTATATTTCTTCTCAGATAACAGAATTTATTTCTTTTAACCAAAATTTCACTAATCGGCCAGATATAGAATGGGGGGCATTCAAAGCCTTTATACGTGGCATTTTAATAAGGGCTTGCCTCCCGGAGGAAGAAGGAGAGGCTGAAACGTGTCTCGGAGCTACTTACCCAGATTCGAGAAAAAGAATCTGGGCTTTCGGCCTCCTCTTCGGATGATTATAGACAGGAGCTAACTTTGTTAAGGGATTCGTACCTTAGGATCTTAAGTGAACAGGCTGAATGGTCGATCATTAAAACTGGGGCAATATATACGGATCAAGGAGAAAAAGCTGGCCGACTATTAGCTAGGAGGGTTAAGCAATTAGATTCTTCCAGCTTGGTGCCTGTCATCCGCTCCTTGGAAGACGGTTCAATTAAGACTTCTCCTAAGGATATTTGGGGGGAATTCAAAAAATATTTTGAGGAGATTTATGGACCCATGAGGGATCCACCATCGGAAGAGAGGATAGGCACTTTCCTAAATGGGTTGAATCTTCCCTCTTTGAGTGAATTTAATCAAGCCCAACTCACGGTACCTATCACAGAGAGTGAAATAGACCGGGTTATTAAGTCCTTCCCCTCGGATAAAACACCTGGCCCCGATGGCTTCTCGGCCAACTTTTACAAAACTTTCTCTAAGGAGTTAATTCCCTCACTGTTGAGATTGTTTCAATGTATTTTAAATGGTGCTGCTACTGATGCTTCTCTTTCTGAGGCCCTAATTGTGCTTCTGCCTAAACCGGGTAAGCCTCAAGACTTGGTGTCCGGCTATAGACCCATTTCACTTCTGAATCAGGATATTAAAATCCTTACCAAATTACCAGCTGATTGGATCAGTGGGGTTCTTCCTGGTTTAATAGGACCTGAACAGGTTGGATTTATGAAAGGAAGATCCTCAACTGATCATTTAAGGGTTTTGGCACACGTCTTCTCGCGGCTTCCAGAGATTCAGATCATCCGATGGTGTTGGTTTCTCTGGACGCCCTAGCACCTTTGATAGGGTCTATGGGAAATACTTAGCCATGGTTATGAATACCCTTGGTTTTCCTCAACAGTTTTGTTCTTGGGTCAATGCTATTTACAAGTTCCCAACTGCAAGAATTGTTTGTAACGGGGCAACGTCAGACCCTTTTAGACTTTTCGTTGGTACTAGACAAGGCTGCCCACTTTCCCCACTTCTTTTTAATTTATATATTGAACCCCTTATTAGACAGATTAAACAGGAACAACGGATTCAGGGTATTCAGGCTTGGGGACACACCTTGAAAGTACTTGCGTACGCAGATGATTTGCTGTTGCAAATCTCTTATCCGTCTTCCTCTATTCCGGTTTTACTCGAAACTATCGACAATTTCTGTACCGTCGCTAATTATAGGCTCAATACTGGAAAGTCAGTGGTTTTCCTTAGTTATAAACACACGCCGATATTACCCTTTCGGGTTGGCCTGGAATGCTGAGGTAATCACATATTTAGGTCTTACCTTAACCAGGTCTGTTTCCTGTTTGGTTCAATTTAACTTAGACCCAGTATTACAATGTATTGAGGTTGATCTTAAAAGATGGGCGCTGCTTCCTTTGTCTATTTGGGGTAAAATTAATTTGGTAAAAATGAATGTTTTTCCCCATTTGTTTTATCCCATAAACATGTTAAATATTTGGCTCCCATTAAATTGGTTTAAAAAAATTCATAGTATAATTACTGCTTTCATTTGGAATTATAAGAAACCTAGATTGGCTTATCATAAATTGATTGCCCCCAAACTGACTGGTGGCTTGAGACTTCCCCATGTTGGTCTGTATTATTGGGCCAGTCATGCTAATAAATACCTTAGGTGGCTTACGATAATAGATGGTCCCGAAACTAGTAGTTATATACCTTTATGGTTAAAATTAGAGATATCCCGGATAATTGATTCTGGGATTATGCCCAGGGCCTTGTTGTATTGTACGCCTAAATCCTTCCCATATCTTTGCGTAACTCTCCTATTGAGATATCCATCAAAGTTCATGTGCAATTTTATACTTTTTTAAAATATTCTAATATTACGGATCCATCTCAACCACTAATTGGTAATCCTAATTTTCTAATAGATGGGAAACCCATTAGAGATGATTGGTTACCTTTGTTGGGGAAGGTATTGATTAAAGACTTGTTTTCGGTAGGAGGAAAATTACTCACTTCAATTGATATATTGAATAAATTCCAAATCCCTCAGGTTATGATATTCAAGGTTTTTCAACTTCGGCATTTGGTGGCTAATAACTGGTACCCTCCCCTTAATGGGGAGTTTCTGATTTCTGATACACTGGAGCCACTGGTGGAAAGCCCATGCAGTATCTGCCATATATAGTACATTACTTAATTGGATACACCCCTAATTCTTGCTCCAAGACAGTATTGGTCTCAGCTTCTCCCAGAGCATAATTTTGATTGGGCAGGCATCTGGAAATCGTGTCATAAATTTCTGTTGCAAGACAGATTTAGAATAATGCAATTCAAATTGCTGCATAACATTTATTATTCTCCTTTAAAGTTAATTAAACTTGGCATGGTGTCTTCTTCCTGCTGTTACAGATGCCAAAGAGGGCTGGGGATCTACTTCATATTTTTGGTATTGCCCTAAAATAGCATCATTATGGGACAGTATTAAGAAGAAATTAGATCCTCTTTTGGGGCTGGATAACCTATTTACTGCGGAGATATGTATTTTAGGGGATGTGGCCTCTATTGATGTCCGGAAAAGGAAATACCATATTTGTTTGATATCCGCTTCTGTCAAAAAAATGGTGTTGAGGCATTGGAAAGACACTTTAGAGATTTCTTATGGCGAATGGTTGCAAGAACTCCTGGCAAATCTTAGAACGGAAAGGACTATTGCAAGTCTTCAGAATAACCTGTCCAAGTTTAACTGATCTGGGGTCCATTATACTCTTCTGTTCTGTATCAGAGTAAAATGGTTAACGGTAATATCATGTTTAAGGATATGTAATTTGTGTGCTGCAAGGGGTGGTGGGTGGGGTGAGTGGGGAGTGGTGGGGTGGGAGGGGATTGCATCCGAAGGTTCTGTATGTTATGTGTTATTTTCATTGCTATCTATGTTCCTACTGGATGTACTCCTGTATTGAAAACTTTCAATAAAGTTTGAATAGCAAAAAAAAAAAAAAAAAAAGAATAGGGTCCAAAGTGGCCAGATCCAGGTGTTCCGCAAGATTGGAGTGTTGCAAAAAGAAAGCAGGTAGCTCAATAGATTGATTCAGTGTAGATGCAGCCACCACCTTGGGGAGAAACTTAGGGTTGACGAGTAGAGCCACATGTTCCTTGTGAAATATCCAGTATGGTAATCTACACATTAAGGCCCGGAGTTCGGAAATTCGCTGAGCGGAAGTAATTGCCATTAGGAAGAGTGCCTTCCAAGAAAGGAACTTCAAATCAGCTGTGGCTGCTGGCTCAAAGGGAGGCAGATTAAGCTTCTCCAGGATGAAATTCAAGTCTCATGGAGGGGCAGGAATTCGGATGGGGGGTCTCAAATGGAGAACACCTCTAAGGAAAGACTTAGAGACTTCCAGCTGAGCAAAAGTCCTGCTTCGAAACGGAGTTTGTTCAGGATCCTCGGAATTAAAGGAATGGGAGGGAAAGCAAAAATGAATCTTTCCCTCCAAGTGAGAGACAGAGCATCCTGCCAAAAAATTTCTCACCCTGGAGCGAGCGAGCAGAAGGCGGGAAGTTTTGCATTTTGGGGAGAGGCGAAGAGGTCTATCTGAGGTGCCCCCCGTTGCTGAAAGATGTCGTTACAACTTGTTGATCTAACTCCATTCATGGGACCTGGCTGAGGACCGACTGAGTTGGTCTGCCAGTGTGTTTTCCACTCCTGGAACATGAACCACAGTCAAGTGAAGGTGATATTGGGTTGTCCAATGCCAGACTCTCATCGCTTCCCAGCACAGAGGGTTGGAACATGTTCCTCCCTGCTTGTTGAGATACCAGACTACGCACATGTTGTCTGACTGTATGAGGAGATGACCATGGAGGATGAAGGAGTGCAGAGCCTGTAGGGCATAAAGGACTGCTCTCAGTTCGAGCACATTTATGTGCAGATTTTATTTGAACTTGGACCTGCTGCCCTGAGTACTGTGAGACCCTAGATGGGCACCCTAGCCTTCTCCTGATGCATCTGTTGTCAACGTTTGGGAGCTGGGTTCGATGCTGAAGTGAACTCCCAGGCATAGGTTCTCCTGAACCATCCACCACTGCAAGTCCCTGATCATGGGATCAGAAACTAGTACCTCTTGGTCTAGATTGTCCATGGTTTGGTCCCATTGGGACTTGAAGTGTCCACTGAGAGATCCTCATATGGAGTCGAGCGAGTGGGACTGTCGGAATGGCAGCCGCCATTAGCCCGAGGAGGTGGAGGATTGACCTGGCTCCGACCCTCCTGTGACTGGACAGAAGATGGGCTTGAGTCTGAAGGGTGTCTATCCTGTGAGGAGGCAAAAAGGCTTTGCCAGTGGTCGTGTCCAGAACTGCCCCTATAAATTGGAGGCATTGACAAAGGACCAAATGGGACTTGGCTTGGTTGCTGGTGATACCCAGGCTGGTGAAAACCTGCAGGGTAAGAGAAAGGGAGTGCAGGAGTTCCTCCCTGGATGGGGCCACCAGGAGCCAGTCATCCAGGTACGGGAATACCAGAACTCCCTTGATACGCAGGTGGGCCGCTACCACAGACAGGCATTTGGTAAATACTCGGGGGTCCGAGGAAAGACCAAATGGGAGGGCCTTGAATTGGTAGTGGTCCACCTCAAAGCAAAAATGAAGGAATTTGCGGTGGGAAGGACATGTGGGGATATGCAGGTAAGCATCTTGCATGTCCAGAGCGCATAGCCACTGTCCCTGCTGAAGAAGTGGTAGAAGGCTCTGCAAAGAGAGCACTCTGAAGCGTTTGTACTCCACGAACATGTTCAGGGAGCTGAGGTCTAGGATAGGCCTCAGATCTCCCATCTTCTTTGGAACTAGGAAGAAAGGGAAATAGTAATCTGTTCCACAAAGATGGGTGGGAACTGGCTCTACTGCCACCTTCGAGAGAAGGAAGATGATTTCCTCTAGGACCAGAGGAAGATGTTGTGAGGAGTAAGACAACTGGGGGGTGATCTTTGGGGTGGTTTCCGCAGAAACTCTACTGAGTGTCCTGCTGATATCAACTGGAGCACCCAAGCGTCTGATGTTATCATCTCCCAGCCCGGCAGATGGAAGGAGAATCTCCCCCCCCTACTGATTCCTCTGGAACTTCCAGAGGCAGTGGGAGAGGCAGGGAGTCAGAAGGTGTGGGGCAGCGCAGCAGCCGAGGCTCCCTTGGCTTTTTTGCTGGGGGAGTCTTGGTTGCTGGAGGGGCCTGACATTTGTTGGCCCGTTGCCCTGTGTTTTTTGTCAGTGTTGGTTCTGTCAATGAAAAGGATGCCACTGCACTTGAGGGGGCCTGTACATAGAGTTAACAGACTTGAGTGCAGTGCCCTTCTCCTGCAGTTCGCTAATGATGTCCTTGACATCACCCTCGAACAGCACTGAACCCCTGAAGGGAGCATCCTGGATAGTGGATTGCACTTCAGGGACCAAACCTGACATGCGGAGACAGGCATGACACCGTAGGCCTACGGCAAAAGCTGAGCTCCTTCCAGCTGTGTCCACTGGCATCGAAAGTGGCAACAAAGCATGTGCCAACTGGCCAGAGAAGATCCGCCACTTCCTGCTTAGTCTGTGATTCAGGAAGGGAGTCTAATTTAGATTCCACCTAAGGATGGTCTTCTGCAAATCCCCCATATGTGCCACATAGTTAAGGGCCCTAATACCAAGGGTAGAAGAGGAATAGATCTTCTTCCCATACTGGTCCAGAAGCTGGGATTCTTCATCAGGTGGAGCCAAGCTGAGGTATTTGGGATTGGCGGAGCGGCTGTGAGCAGTGCTGATGATGACCGAGTCTGCCTTGGGGTGGAGGCTAAGAAAGTCTGCACCCTCAGGAGCCTGGTATAGCCTGTCCGCCTTCCTCGGAAGGGGGGCTAACACAGAAGGTTGTTTCCAAATGATGGAAACCAGAACCGCATGAGGCTCTATCCAGGGTGAAGTCTGCGTAGGAGTGGTCTCGGGCAGATCCAGATGAACAGCGAATTTCTTACGCTATGGGTCTGGTTCCACTGATGTACTTCCTGGATTTTCCTCAATAACCCCGGGGGGGGGGGGACTCCGGAGGAGTCCTCGGCCTAGGGTGTTCTGGAGTACGTGGCTCGTCAGCGTGTCCGGTCTCTGAGTCCGAGTCAGAAGTATCTGATGAAGAAGAGGAAGACTGCTCCCTGCTAGGGACGGCCCCTCTGGGGAGTTCCCTGGGGCACGTATCCTCCTCTCTTCGGGCGCCAGGGGGCTCTCCTCTGGTGCCGGGAAGGGGGGAAGGAGTCTCCCATAAGGGATCCTGTGTAGGGTCCGGCGTTGGTAGACGACTCTCAGCCTCTCGAGTGAGCTGAGCCTTGGCCTCAGCCCATCAGGAGGCCAAGGTCTCCTTCAGATCTACCAGCGGCTGGTTAGTGTGCAGCAGAGGTAGAGGAGGAGGGGGATACAAATATTGAGGGTATCCATAGAAAAAGTATCCATAACCTGACGGCGAGAAGCCCGGCATTGGTTACTGAGGCATAGGGTACCGTGGCGCTGGATATTGTGGCGTCAGGTACTGGGGCACCAGATACTGCGGAGCCGGGTATTGCAGCACTGGGTACCTGGGTGCCAGTGGCTCTGACAGAGCAGAGGATTCTGGCAGAGGCCCTGCTGGCGGGCCAGGCGTTGGTAACGCTGGGTCCGCGGGCCCGGTGTCGGTATACCTTCGATAGGTTCTGAAGGACCTGATGGAAGAATAGGCCTATCGCTAGGTTAGGGGACACTGGACAGCTATCGGGTAGGCCGGTGTCTGGACCGGCATCTGAGGGTCCGACGTCAGGGGGTATGGCCCAGAAGGAGGGTTTCCTGATGGCAGCATCCCAGTATCCTCGGTGATGACCAGAGAAGGACGATTATAATCTATGGGAATCAGTAGAGGAGACTCGGGGACCTCAGACGGCAACGTGGAATGTTGCGGAGAGCCTGGGGCGTCAGACTGTTCCATGGGGTCCAGTGCAGGCTTCTTGGTCGGGTGGGTGTCGGAGGAGCCGGCATCTGACTTATCGGACTCCCTGCCTGAGGAAGGCCATGCAGGAAATGCGGCCTTGTCGGGTGGAGTTCTGGCTGGGCACTTCCCCAAAGGGGTAAGCGGCTTAGCAGCCTTGTCCGGGTGAGCGTCAGTGGGACCGACGTACGACTTATCAGACCTGCTCAGACCCAAAGGCCGTGTGGAAGAAGCGGCCTTCATGGGAGCGGAGGCCTCCTTTGCCCCAGAGGCTACCGAAGGGCCCGAGCGTGAGCCAGATGGGAGGGACTACACCTTCTTGGTAACCACCAAGACAGTCATTGTAGAGCAACCCCCATGGAGGGGATGTTTCCTTAAGTGCCGCGACTCTGGCCGGAGTTGCGGCTGCTGTGGAAGCCAGTTCCCACTCCCTGTGCTTCTCCTTATCGCGTTTTTTCTTGTGACTTTTGGAGGAAGTGGACTCCTGCCTAAGTTTCTTTATCTCTTTTTTCACAGAGACCATTTTCTTCTTTAGGATATGGGCTTCCAGGAACTGCTGCCTTCTTTTGCGGGTAACGGAGTTAAACTTCTGGCAGTGCTGGCACTTCTCCACAGGGTGGTCTGGGCCCAGACAGAAGAGGCACAAGGAGTGGCCATCCTTGTGTGGAAGTTGGGAACCACACAAGTCGCACTTGTTCTTACGCGATTTGGAGGGTGTCAGGGACAACATACATAGTGAATCATGAAGAAAAATCAAAAGACTGAGAAAATAGGTAGAAAAGTTCAAAAACTTTGGGACCGACGAATGACTGACGAGCGCTGTTCTACCACGAGGAACTTTCACAAGCCGACAATGGGAAAGAACTGAAACGCGGGCGTGGGGGACCGCCCCTTTATACTGACGTTGCATGATGCCGGTCACCTGATGTGGGGGTGGTCCCCTGCCAAAGACTACTAGCTAGAAATCTTTCTGTGGGGTCCTGACGCCTGGTGGGTCAGTCCATGTGAATACCTATTGCAAGAGCCCTCTCGAAGTAAGATCTAGTGCAGACACAGAGAGCTTGTCATCGGATTGGGGGGAAGGGGATTATTAGCCGTGGGTGGGGTAGTGTAGAGGGTGTGCCGAAGAAGACATGTTGTGGCCAAGTGCTCCGAGGAGGACATGACGTGACCAAGTGCTGCGTCAGTCGTAAAAGGGGCAGAGAGGTGGGATACCTGCGGTCAGTCACCTAGATGCAGGTGCACATAGAGTGTGTTATAAGGTGCTGTTTGAGGTCAGTTTTGAATTTGGCAAGACAACTGGTGGCAAGGAGGTGCCTGGGGAGTTAATTCATCCACAGTGGGGCCCGGTAAGCAAATGTATGTTGCCCAAGTGAGGTGTGATGGAAGGGGATGGCCAAGGCCCCTCTGGTCCTTCCCCTGGTGGCCTGTGGCATGTTAGCAGCCACTAACAGGTTGCATACACAAGGCGGTGTTTTGCCCAGAAGCACTTTCTTCCCTAGGGTGCAAGTCTGGAATTTGACCCTGTTTCTTAAGGATAGCCAATCTGCATGTTCATACAGCGTACAGGTGTGCGTGTCGCGCTCAGCATCAAGGGCTAGCCTGCAAGCTTTGTTTAGCGCCACCTGGATCCTGTTTAGTGCAGTATCCATCGCCGCCTCACACACCACTAGTATAGTATATCTATAGTTGATATGCAATAAGATGGAGCTATGGACTGTGAGGCGGTGGGCCTCGGGGGAGAAGTATCGCCTGTGTCTGTATAGGACACCAATCTTAGTACTGACTGTCTTGACCAGAGAGTCAATGTGGTGAGCAAATGTGAGGGTTTCATCCAATATGACCCCAGATACTTGAACATGTGGACTTGTTCCTTAGTGATGATGAGGAGGTGGTGCTTATTTTTGCTGTGTGGGCTGGAAATAAGCATGGCCTTGGTCTTCTTGTAGTTTAGTAGTTTATGACTACGGAACCAGTTCTCGACAGAGGAGGAGGAGGAGGCCTGCAGCTTTATTTGCAGGTCAGCAAGGGACATGCTGCTGCCCAAGAGCACCGCATCGTCTGCATACAGTATGAGTTTGGTGTTACTGGCAGTGTGAAGGTCATTTAAGAAGAGACTGAAGAGTAGGGGCCCCAGTATTGATCCCTGGGGTACCCCTAACGATACCTCTTTTGCACTGGATACTGTTTGCCCAATTTTGACACATTGATTTCTCCTTGTCAGGTAGTCTTGGAACCAGAGAGGGCATTAGGCACCACACCCATCTTTAGCAGTTGGGTCAATAACAGGGGGTGGTTGACTGTGTCGAAGGCTTTGGTGAGGTCAATGAATACAGACCCCACCAGTCTGCCTTCATCCAGGGCCTTGTGTGCATAGTTCGTAAAGTTCAGCAGGACAGTGGTGATGTTGTGACTTTGTCTGAAACCATGCTGGTTGGGGCATAGCAGATTATATTTGTTGAGGTAGTTGATGAGCTGACCAGCCACAATCTTTTCCAGTGCTTTGGACAGGGGAGAGAGTATTGAGATGGGTCTGTACTTGGCTACCAAGGATTTGTTGCCTCCCTTGTGCACAGGCGTGACTAGGGCCTGTTTCCAAACCTCCGGGAATTGAGCAAGTGTCAGAGACTTATTGAACAGCATGGTAATGGGCACTATAAGAATGTCCACGGTGAGGGACAGCAGTTTCATGTTGATCCCATCACTGCCCTGTCTGGTCTCACCTAGTACTTTCTTGACCATAGTTAGGGCTTCCTTCACAGTCACCCTTTTAAAGTAAAAGGTCGGGTGAGAATGTTCGGTGGGTCCACTGTTGGTATGGTTTTGCTCAGGGTGGAAGTAGACCGGTCGTAACACTGGGGTGAGATCAGTGAAGGCCTTGTTAAAGGCCTCCGCAATGGCCAGGGGGTCTGTAGTGGGATTGTTACTGATATTTAGCAGCTGGGGGTGCATCTTGTCCTCCTTACCAAGGATACTTTTGATGCTATCCCAGAATCTTTACCATCACCCCAGAAATTGGCAATCTGTGCTTTATGGTAGTTGGCCTTGGTGAGCCGGATTAGTTTTGTGCGATTTCTGGCCGCTCTTTAGCACTGGTAGTCGTGCTTGTTACCTGTGTTTCTGGCGTTCTCCCAGAGTATGCCCCTTTCTTTCAGGTGGGAGAGGAGCTCCCCATTAATCTAGCCATTTGCCTGCCCTCTAATTCTCCTTTGCGTGAGAGGGGCATAGACGTCACAGATGGTGCTAAAGCCCTTAGTGAAGTAGCTGAGGGCCTGATTAAGGGTAAATGCCTGAACGACTGGAACCCAGTCATGAAGGGCGAGTGCAGATTTAAGCGCTCCAAGCTTACCCTTCCTCAGGACCCTGCTTTCTATGAGGATGGGTGGGATTTTGGTGAATTTATTTGACCACAGGAGTGTGATTGGAGAGTGGTCACTTAGTGTGTGTGGCAGAACCTTGACCTCAGAGATTTGAGATGTGATCTTGCTAGAACCCAGTCTAGGAGGGTGCTGCTTCCAGTCTTATAATTCTGCCTGGTAGGGCAGGTGACAAGTTGTGCCATACTGGCATTGGCTATCAAGTCCCTGAAAGGGGCAGCCTCCTTTCCATCCCAGTTCATATTAAAATCTCGGGTAATGAAGAGCTCCACCCCCTGTGGGAAGGTGCTGATAACGTCCATTACTTTGGGGAAGCCTGTTGTGGCTTTTCTTGGGGGGTACATACACTGTGGCAATGATTAGAGATTTGCCATTCTGTCCAATCTGTGCTTTCAACACTATTATCTCATAGTCCTCAGCCACCCTAGTTTCGGGGAGGACAGTGCACCGTAGAGAGTCCCTTACATAGATGATGCATCCCCCATCTCTCTTGCCCGTTCTGTCAATCCTCTAGGTTTGTAAGCCAGACAGGGCAATTTCGCTATCTTTAATTCTACCTGTCAGCCAGGTTTCCATAAGGCAGAGGATGTCGGGGGTATGGAGGGCCATCCATGCCTGTAGCTGGACAAATTTTGCGGTTAAACTATGGATGTTTAGTGAGGCAATGTTTAGTCCTTTAGACTTTCGCACACCAGAGTCCATTGGAGTGAGTGGGCCTGGGTACGAGGGAAAGGGCAAGAAACCTAGTTGGGTGAGCAAGGACGTAATGGAAAAAGTAAGGAAGAAAAGAGCCACCTTTAGGAGGTTCAAAAAACAGGGAGAGGAGAGGACAGAGAGGATTACCAGAAGGAGGTGACAAGAGCGGTCAAGGCGTCTAGAGAGTGGAGGGTAGCACAGGGCATTAAGGAGGGACAGAAGGATTTCTTCAGGTACATCCAGGAGAAAATAAGTTCTAAGGACCAAATCATAAAGATCAAGGGGTGGAAATGGGGGCAGAAACACTAAATGAATACTTGCTCTATATTTACTAAGGAGAAGGAGGGGTGTACCCAAGGGGGATGGGAGGCAGGCACGGTGGGGGTGACAGATGGGGAAATCACAGTGGGCAGGGTACTAGAGGGATTGAGAGCATTAAGAGTGGACAAGGCGTTAGAGCCAGATGGCATTCACCCCAGGGTACTGAGAGAGCTGGCGGAAGTCTTGATGGAGCCCTTGGCAGACCTGTTCAATGCCTCCTTGGACTCTGGGATTGTACCTCAGGACTGGACGATGGAACACATGGTACCCCCTCCATAAGAGCGGCTCCAAAGATGAACCAGGGAATTACAGGCCAGTAAGCCTCACATCCATCGTGGGAAAGCTGATGGAGACGATCCTGAAGGAGAGGCTGGTATCCCTTCTGGAGACTAATGGACTGCAAGACAGTAGACAGCATAGGTTTGTCTCAGACAGATCCTGTCAGACCAACCTGGTGGATTACTACGACTGGGTTACTAGGCAATTGGACATGGGCCATTCAGTGGATGTCCTGTACCTGAACTTCAGTAAGGCATTTGATTCAGTGCCACATGGGAGGCTAGGAACTAAACTGGAGGACACAGGGGTGGGGGCGAAGATGGTGGGTTGGGTAGTGAACTGGCTGCATGGGAGACAGCAGAGGGTGGTGGTGGGAGGGGAACTCTCATCTCCGAGGGTGGTGACAAGCGGGGTGTCGCAGGGCTCTGTGCTGGGGCCGGTGTTGTTTGGGATATTCATAGCAGACATCTCGATAGGTATCAAGAGCAAGATTAGTCTGTTCGCAGATGACACCAAGATGGGAGCAGTAGTGGATGACGTAGGAGGATGGCAGGGGTTGCAGGAGGATCTGTCAAAATTGGAGACCTGGTCAGGTACTTGGCAGCTGGGGTTCAATGCTAAAAAGTGCACGGTGCTACATTTCAGAGCTAAAACCCCAAAAACCAAAAAAGAGATACCAGCTGGGTGGGGTTCAGCTAACCAGGACCGAGGAAGAGGAGGCTTGGGGGGGTGATTATAACGGGCTCAATGAATAACTCAGTGCAGTGTAGGAAGGCAGCTGCAAAGGCAAACAGGATGCTGGGCTGTATTGCCTGGGGTATATCCTCTAGGAGGTGATCCCGCCGCTGTATAGGTCCATGGTTAGGTCGCACCTGGAGTACTGTGTGCAATATTGGCGCCCATACCTGAAGAAGGACATCAGGTTACTGGAGGGGGTGCAACACAGGGCAACAGACATGATCCAGGGGCTGGGGGACTTATCCTATGAGAGCAGGGTGAGGGAACTGAATATGTACTCCCTGGAGGAGAGGAGAGATAGGGGGAGATATGATTGAAACCTACAAGTACATGAAAGGAATAAACAAGATAGGAACAGAGGGGCTTTTCAGGTTGGGGGGGAGGTACACTCGAGGTCATGATCTGAGACTGGAGGGGGGTAGGTTCAGGAGGGAGATGAGAAGGCACTTTTGCATGGAGAGGGTGGTGGCTGGATGGAATACATTGCCTGCGGAAATAGTATCTTGTAGGACTGTGGGCTGCTTCAAAAGGGGTGGGACAGGGTAAAGGGGAGGGTCACAGAAGGGGGGAGGGAGGAGCAGCTGCAGTATAAGTGCTGTTAGAAGCACAATCGAGCAGACCAACTGACCATAGGACCTTTATCTGTAGGCAATTTCGTATGTTTGTATGGTTCCAAGGAGCTCTTCTCCCTGTTCGCTGTCCAGCCATGTGATTCCAGGATCTCCAGGATCCTGAATACTGACCTCCTCGCTAGAGGCAATGTTGGTGCCTGAATGAGCCCAGATAAGGGTAGACGTGATGTCCCTTCTGTCGTAGTTGAGCTACCAGAACTATCAACACCTTTGAGAAAACTGTAGGGGCTGTTGCAAGGCCAAATGGAAGCGCCTTGTACTGGAAATGTTGGCCCAGTATCGCGAAGCTGAGGTACTTCCAGTGGGACTGATGGATCAGGATGTCAATGTAAGCATCCGTCGAATCTATTGAGGCTAAGATCATCCCCGGCTGACCCACCCTGGTTATCAACCTCAGAGACTCCATCTTGAACATTTTGTGGTGGACAAATTTGTTCAGATGCTTCAGATCAAAGCCCCCGAACTTCTTGGAAACTATGAAATAGATGGCATAGAACCCTTGACCTTGCTCATTTGGAGGAACTGGTGCAACAGCCCAAATTTGAATGAGGTGGGTCAAAGTGTCTGATACCACCTAGCATTTTGTCACTTGCTTCAAAACCAGGGACGGCAGAAAGCATCCCCTTGAGGAAACCGTTAAAAATGCTATGGCATAGTCTAGCTGAAGGATTTCCAGAACCCAGGTGTCTGACATTGTTTGGGCCCATCTTACAAGAAACTCCTGGAGTCTTCCACCAAGGGAAGGGGGTAGTGATGGGCCCGTGTACCTTCATTGTGAAGTACCAGGCTTTTGTGCTGGTCCTCCCCTGTGGCACCTGGGATAGACCCCTCTGTTACCATAATCCCTATTGCCTGAGTAGGCACCTGTTTCTTTGGTTACCAAAGTTCCAAATGGGACAAAAAAAACCCTCGTGACTGCCTGCACTGGCCATCATTTTGATCCCTTTGGGATGCTGTGGCCTTGTGCTGTTGTTTAGACACTGGGAGGTGGTCTTTCTTATCCTGCACATCCTACAAGATAGAATCCGAACCGGAACCAAACAATAATAATGTCTGAGCCATACACGCCCCTCATGGCTGATGCAATGTGGTAGGCTGAGCAGGATGACATGTATAAACTGTCCACTGTAGAATCACCAAGAAAAGTGGATGCCATGGCCACCGACTACAAAATACTCGCACCTTCTGAATCAGGTGGAACAAAATTGGTCAGTGTAGTGACCCAGAGGTTTAAGGCTCTGGCAACAATACACAAAGCATAGGAGGTACAAATGTTTGTGCCGGTAGAGGCGAAGGCCCTCCTACATCTGGTATCCATCCGCTTGCCATGTGACTCTGATACTGCCAAAGCACCCTCCACTGGAATGGTGGTGTTTTATACAGAATTATAAACTGCCTTGTCTGCCAGAGGGCGAGACTCCCACTTGTGAGACCATTCCCCTAAAAAAGGATAATTCCTAGTTTTTGGTTTGGGAAGATTTTTTCTCTGATCTACATCTGCCCATTCTTGTTCAATAATTTGGTCACAATGAATAAAGCCTGGGTAATATTTTGGAGCAGAGGGCGCTGACAGAATTGGATTAACATCTACCATCTCCATGGAATGCTCCTCCTTAAGCTGCAAGGATCTACAAGCCTCAGCTATCAAAAATGACAAGGACTTATTGTCAGATAGGGATGGAACTGGAATCCTGGACTTAGGTTCTGTCCACTCCCCTTCCTCTATCTCCTCCTCGGAGGGGGACATCCTCCTCATCTGACAGTAATTTTTTAGGTCAGAAGATCCCTAAAATCCTCATCCTGGCCTTTTTTTTTTTTTTACAGCTACTTATTTTTTCCCTTGGAGTCCTCTGTCAGCATCTGACATCCTCCCAGTGTAGGCACTGGGTAGGAGACCCTTCCCCATAACCCCACAACTTACCCTTCGTGGCAGGGGTGGGAGCAACTCAACCCACCGGACGGATGAGCGTTGGGAGATGCCTTCCAGGCGTCACCGGAAGGGACCATCGTCACTCAGAGACTCTGCATTTTTCTTGTGTTTACTCTGTTCGTGCAATGGCGCCAGTGCACACGCTTCTGTGTGCGTCCCGCCAAGCGCCTGCCGCACTCTTGCCCTTCTTCTGCAGCATTGATGTGCCACCTCCCAGCCTCCGCTCGGTGGCAGGCAATCACTGAGCCCTAAAATCCCCCCTCCCCAGAGAAGGAGAGCAGTCCTAGGGATGCTCGATCCTTCTCCTCCCTGCCAACCCCCAGTGCCCCATGTCCGTTCCCGAACACAGGTCACCGGCGTGGCGCAAGGTAAGGCGTCCAGCGCCTCAGCGCCACCAGGCCGGCCTCATCCTGGCCTTCTTAAAAGTCAGGGTCTGGGTCTGCCTGCACATCTGATTCCAAAGTCTGCCCTTGCTGTGTTGCACCTGGCCATGCCTGGATGGCCCCCCCAACCTGAGGGGCCCAGTCTGGGGCCGGGTGTATTCACTGGGATGTCCTGCGGGACATCGGGCTCAGAAGCTTACCAGGGAGCAATAAGAACAGGTTACTCACCTGTAACAGTAGTTCTAGGAGTGGTATATGTTGCTCATCCACACTATTTGGCATTGTCCCCTTCCACTTTAAATCTGCCGGAAGTCTTCAAGCTGGCTCCTCCCAACTAACCGGGTGGTATATACCTCGGCTCTGCCCCATGACGCCAGATCTTAACCCGCTGGAAGCCAGGTTGTGTGCGTCCGCAGCCGGGGAGGTTGGGTGGGTCCATGTGGATGAACAACATACACCACTCCTAGAACTCCTGTTACAGGTGAGTAACCTGTTCTTCTAGGAGCGTTGATATGTTGTTCATCCACACTGTTTGGCAGACTCCAAGCAGTTCTCTGGGAGGAGGGAGGCAAGGCGCAACCTCCTACTTAGGGAACAGAGACTGGAGAACTGAAGCCCCAAAACCAGCATCCCGGCGTGACTCAAGGTCGATGTGGTAGTGGGTGATAAAGGTGTTAGCTGACTTCCAGGTAGCAGCCCGACAGATTTCCTGGATAGGGATGTCCCTGAACGCAGCCACTGACGCAGCAGTATGGCGGGTAGAATGAGCTCGTATCCCTCTGGGAGGCTCCTTGCCCACCAACTCATAGCACAGACATACGCATGATGTAATCCATCTTGCAATAGTCCGCTTTGTTGCAGGTCTGCCAGAAGCGGCTTCACCATAAGTGACAAACAGCTGGCAAACCTCTCCATGAATATCTGCCATCCTCTCCTTATAATAGGAGAGAGCACGTCCCAGGTCCAAAATATGGAGACTGTACTTGGCGTCCGAGGTGTAGTCAGGGTAGTAAACCGGCAGATTCAACACCTGGTTAAGGTGAAACTCTAAAACCACCTTCGGAAGGAATTTCGGGTGGGGGCACAGGACAACTTTGTCCCTGTGGAAGACCAGATAAGGGGAATCCACCAAAAGTGCCTGGAGATCCCATCCTTCTGGCTGACATGATAGCCACCAGGAAGGCTGCAGTGGTGCAAGTGGTAGACAAGAAGTACAGGAAACTCAGGCACTGTTAAATATGAAATGCAGAATGAAGATCTTCAATCTGAAAGATAGCTGTGTGAAGACACATCTACTTGTTCAGACATTAGTAGATTCAGTTAGAGATATTTAAGTATTTCTAGCAAAACTGCACTGTTGTACAAGTCAAATGTTGTTATGGAAACCCTGATTTTAGGTCACAGGGCCAGAAACTATCATTATGTTGTTGGTTTAAGAATTTCAGTTCCAATGTCAGTGGGAAGAAGTACAGGAACTCCGTTCCTGCTGCAAAAAAGGTACAGGAACGGAGTTCCTGTACGTTCCTGTTCACTTTCCTTCCACAACAAGTGTGACAACTCACACTTGTGCATGGGTTTGAATGGCTATCCCACGAGCTTTTCTAAGACCAGGAGCAGATCCCACAGAAGTGGAGGTTCACACACCAGAGGGGATATGTGATCCAGACCTTGGAAAAAGCGCCCAGCCACTGTCTCCTGTGTCAATGTCGGCTGACCGGCCTGCACCTGGTAAGCAGAAATGGCTGCCAGGTGTACCCTAAGGGTCAAAGACCATAGACCCCCTTTGGAAAGAAATCAAAGGTAGTCAAGAATGTTAGCCACAGAAAAGGATAAGGGGTCCAGACCCTTACCCTGACACCAAATGGAAAATCTTTTGCATTTGAAGGAGTAACATTTCCTGGTTGATTCCTTTCTAGATGCCTCCACCACGGTGTACACATCTTCGAAAGACCCAAAGCCTGGAACTCTAGCCACTCAGGTTCCAGGCTGTGAGGTGCAGGGATTGAAGGTCTGGATGGAATACCTTCCCCTGATTGAGAGATATTAGGTCCGGGCGCGTGCAAAGCCGCTCCGGGTGCCTGCAGCTGAGTCTGAGTAGATCTGGGTACCAGAACTGGTGCAGCCAGTCTGGGGCTACCAGAATCACCTTCACCTTGTCCCTCCTCACCTCCAGTAACACCCTGTGGATCAGAGGAAATGGATAGAAGGCTTAGAAGAGGCCTGGGGTCCACGGCCTTGAAAAGGTATCCCCCTGCAGCGGGGGCGGAAATGATACAGCCTCAGCTTGGCGTTTTCCCTGGAGCCAAACAGGTCCACCATCAGTTTGCCCCAATGGGAGAACAGGCTGTAAGCTACCTCTGGATGGAGAGACCACTCGTGGGATGCCTGGCCTATGCGGCTGAGAGCATCCGCCAACTGGTTCGAGGTTCCAGCCACATGGATGGCTAGGAGATCTGCCTCCAACCAGCTTACCAGGGTCCAGATGCAGAGCACCTACTTGCACAGCGAACGGGAGGGCGTGCCACCCTGTTTGCTGAGGTGGTACATGGTCATGGTATTGTCCGTCTGGACTTGAACCACTTGACCCCGGAGCTGAGAGGCGAAAGCTAACAGTGCCAGTCTGACTGCTCTGAGCTCCAGCAGGTTGATGTGGCATCGGGACTCCTTGGGGGTCCAGAACCCATGGGCCCTGTTGTCCCCCATGCAGGCTCCCCAGCCCATGAGAGAGGTATCGGTCGTACGGATGACCGTCAGCTCGGGGCGGACAAACGGGATTCCTTCCTGCAACCGGTGTGGGGCAGTCCACCACTGGAGAGCATCCCACATCTTCTGGGTTACAGTGAGCAGTTGATCGAAATGACCATATTGTTAAGTCCACTGGGCGGCCATCTCCTATTGGAGGGGGCACATGTGCAACCTGGCCCAATGGACCACTGAGGTGCACGCCGCCATGTAACCCAGAAGGCGCAGAAAGTCCGAGGCAAGGGCGCAAGTGCCCAGCCAGAAATGATTGGGCAAAGGAGGAGAGAACCTCCACTCTGTCTGCCGGGAGCCGAGCTCTGACTTGACAAGAGTCGAGCTCTGCCCCGATGAAGACCATCACCTGGGAGGGCACGAGTTCCGACTAGGCCTCGTTGATCAGGAGGCTGAGTTGAGAGCAGGTTTGGAGGGCCAGATCCCTGGACCTTTCCACCTCCTGCTCAGTGGAACCTGCCAGGAGCCAATTGTCAAGGTAAGGGTAGATTCTGACTCCTCAATGCCAAAGATGGGCCTCCACTGCTGCAATGCATTTGTTGAAGACCCGTGGGGCTGATGGCAGGCTGAACGGCTTGGCTCGGAACTTGTACAGGGTCCACTCAACCCTGAAGGGGAGGAAATGCTGATGGGATGGACGGATTGGGACGTGAAAGAATGTGTCCTGCAGATCCAGTGAACAGAACCACATGTTTTGCTCCAAGGATGGTATGATCTGGGACAGAGTAACCATCTGAAAGGTGCGAGACCTGAGAAAACTATTCAGGTTGTGGAGATCTAGAATGGGGCGCCAACCCCCCATCCGCTTCGGCAACAGGAAGTACCTGGAGACAAAGCCTGGGTCTGCTGAAGGATCTGCCACAGGACCTACTGCCTCCTTGCGGAGGAGCTGAGCTATGTTGTCTCGAACAGCCGACTGGGTGCACACGGAAATCCGCTCCTCCTGAGGGGCTTGGCTTGGCTGGGAGGGTACTGCTCGAACTCTAGAGGCAGTCCCTGACCACTTCAAGAACCCACCTGTCCGAAGTGATAGCGGACCAGGCGGAAAGGAAGTGGCGGAGCTAACCCCCTATGGGAGGGCCAAGAGCTGGAGTGACGGAGATAGGGGTGGTGACCTCCATCCTGTCACTGGGCAGACTTAAAGGAGGAGGCTCCAGGACCCGAGCCTCGGTCTCGGCCTCCTTTGCGGGGCTGTTGGGGTCCAGGCTTGGGCCGAGGGCGCCAAGCTTGAGCCTGCTGCTGATGCTGCTGTCCTCCTTGATAGGAGGGCTGCCGGACCATGGGGGAAGAATGCCAAAAGGGCTTCTTCTGTGGGTTCTTGCCCCAAGAACCCTTGGCAGAAGTGGCGTCCAAGGTGGCACTGGACTGGTCTGTGCACTGTAGGTGACCAGCAACTCTTGGACGGAACAGGTCGGTCCCCAGGAAAGACACATCAGCTAACTTGTGCTGAGTATCCGCCGGGAAGGAGGAAAGCCTCAGCCAAGCCCTGCGGCGAGAGGCCACTGCGGCGGCCATCGAGCGAGCACAAGAATCTCCTATGTCAAGGGCCATATGGAGCTGCTATTTGGCAACAGCACAGCCATGGCTACAGACCTGTTTGACCATGGTCTGCATGTCTGCAGGGAGATAAGGGAGGACCTCGTATAATGACCCAAGAAGGGCATGAGAAAAATGTGCAATAATGACAGCCGAGCTGGCCTGATGAAGGCCCAAAGAAGAGGCCACACAGACCTTTCGGGCAGTATGGTCCATATTTCTGGACTCTCTGTCTGGCGGTCGGTCAGTGTTGGCCGAACTGCCAGTACGCCTGAACAAAGAAGTGGTCACCAGGCTCTCGGCCAAAGGGTGCTCTGTGAACCCATCAAGGGACCCCATGGGCACCGCGTACTTGCGGGCCATGTGGGCAGATGGTGCTGGGCATGAGGCAGGGCACTGACAAAGTTCAAGGGCCAGGCCAACAATGGCTTCGGCCACTGGAAAGACCTCCATCAGGGTATCCCCTCTCTTTAAAATATCTGTGAGAGGGTACTCTGCCTTTTTCTGGATGGGTTCCAGGGGCATTCTGGTGGAGTCAGAAATGAGACGGAGAATTCCTTGGAAGGAGGAAGGGCCTTCCTCCATCCCTGTGCCAACGTACGACTCGTCATCCCCTGGATGAGAGTGGAGCCCGGTGACATCAAAGTCCGAAGAGCCGTGATACAGCGGTCTACTGCCTAAATCACCTTCGATCCACCGAGGGAGTCTGGGGTGACTGTAACCAACAGATGTCGGGGAAGTCCGGTGTCTAGCTGGTCCTCTTTTGAGGAAGCACCTCCCTTAGGCTGCTTAGGTGGTGGTTCCACTGGGATAGGTGGAGAGACTGGAATAGGCTGAACTGGCAGACGGGCTGGCCCCATGGGTGGAGGAACCAGAGACTTTGGTTCCGAAGGGGTCGGCTACGGACTGGGAGGAGAAAGCCAAGTAATGGCCGAGGTGGGCAGCAGAGCCGGCTTCTGCCCGGTCAAGATCAGCTGCTGCCACATAAGGTCCTCACAGCAGGCTGATGGAATTTCCGCCAGAGCCTCTCCTCATCCGAGGAGGATGAGGACGACCTGTGACATCGCCTCTTCTTCAAGCGCTTATGGCTCTTCCTCGGTCATTTGGCCGAGGGGGTCCTGGACCGTGACCGAGATCGGAGACACCGACTTGGTCAATCGGGAGACACCGGAGTGATCGGTGAAACCCTAGGGTCTGGAACTGGGTCCTTGATGGAGATGCCAGCTGGCTGGGTCTCCTCATCAGGAAAGACTAGGACCAGAGTCTGTTCTAAGGAGTCATTGGCCACGGCCGGCAACAAAGAGTCGATCAGGTTGAGGATTATCTAAACCTCGTCGGCCACTTCCTTGGTCCCCTGGTCAGACGGAAGATCCGTAAAGCCAGCAGCCGAGGAGTTGATCTTGACCGAGGTCGAGACTGCATGCTCTTAGGACTCAGACCTCCCTCGGTCCCAAGATCGTCTTTGTCAGAATGAAGACAAAGGTTCTTGGTCTCTCTTCCGAGAGCGAGGGGAGTGCGAGCCCAAGGGTGACTCACCACGGGTGGGGAGAGACTGGCACAACTCTTTGAAAGAACCAGTAAAGGTGCAGCCTAGGTTGAGAGGAACAAAAAAGCTTTGATTGGCCGGAGCGCAACCGGCTTCCTCCTCGAATGCCTTCATGTGTTCCAGCAGCTCGGCAGAGCCTGAGGCCGCGAAAACCGCCCACCTTGCCTCCTCAGACTTCACTGGAGGGTTCCTTTTTTCCGGTCTTCCCAGCTTCAGGTGTGCCTTGCGGTCATCCAGGATGTTGGGATGGAAGGCCAAGCAAAAACTGCAGGACGAGGTGTCATGTCCGACACCTAGGCAGTAGACGCACGTAAAGTGGGTATCGATGCACATCTTTTGGCTGCAGGGACACCGGCGAAATCCCAGGGAAGATTTTTCCTCCATGATCGATGCAAAAAAGCCCACGGAACCTCAGCAGGGAAGTCCCTGAAGTACTGCTAGGCCGAAACCTGCTCTCCTTCTGGAGACAACGTCCAAACTGTAGTACCTGACGAAAGTGTGTACAGAACTCCAAGAAGCAGCTGCACAAAGGTCCACTGATGAGACATTCCTGAGGGACGTGAATGATGTCGCGACCCCTCTGGTGGAGTGACCCTTGGCTGGTCCCAGTAAGGGTCTGTAGTACTTCTGATTATAGAATGTAATGCAATTTATGAGCCACTTGGTCAACGTCTGTTTTGTTACTGGTGCTCCTACTGTCCTTTTGGCAAACAAGACAAACAACTGATCTGTTTTTCTGGAGGAACTGGTCCAAGCCAGGTAGTAACAAACAACTCTATGTACATACAAAGTATGTAGTAAGGCCCCCCCTCTGTTTGGGTACTCTTGGTAATAAACCGGTAGCAGGATGTCTTGGTTCAAAGTGAACTCAGACACTACCTTCGGAAGAAACTTAGGATTCGTGCACAGGGCTACCCTGTCCCTGTGAAAAATAAGATAAGGCTCTTTACACATCAGAGCCTACAGCTCAGAAATCCTCCAAGCAGAAGTAATGGCAACTAAAAATAATGCCTTCCAAGATAGAAGGCGTAGCTCACAACTTGCGGCTGGTTCAAAGGGGGCCAAGGTAAGCTTTTCTAACACAGACAGGAAGCCCCAAGGTGGAACGGGGTCTCTCCTGGGGGGTTTAATATGCAAGATTCCTCTTAAAAAGCTCTTGCATAGGTCCAACTGTGCCAGAGTCTTCCCATTCAGAGGTGCACGATAAGCTGAAAGCACACAGAGGTGCACCTTAATGGACGAGTAGCTAAGACCCAAGTCCGATAGGGAAAGGAGATACTCCAGCACAGATTCCACCAGACAGGTGAGGGGATCCAGAGAACGGGGGAATGCCCACAATCAGAAACGCTTCCACTTCATGGCATATGTTGCCCTGGTAGAGGTCATTCTTGCTGACAGGAGAACCTCTGCCACTCTAAGGGACACTTCAAACCTATCCCTGGCTAAGTCTACAGGAGCCATGCATGAAGATGCAGTGACCAGAGGGCCGGATGAACCAGCATCCCCTGCACTTGGGAGAGCAAGTGAGTGGACAGGGGCAACGGAACCAGCAGTTCCGATGCCAGCTGCTGTAACAGTGGGAACCAAATCTGTTGAGGCCAAAAGTGTGCGACCAGGATCATTCGGGCACCTTCTGCCTGCAGCTAGAGCAGGATTCTCTGAAGAAGAGGGAAGGGAGGAAGGGAAGACATACAGAAACCTCCCTGTCCAAGAGAGGGACAATGCGTCTCGCCAAGAAACACCAGGCCCTGGATCTAGCCAGCAGAAATTGGGCAG
The DNA here is from genome assembly GCA_016271365.2 of Neoceratodus forsteri. NCBI lineage: Eukaryota > Metazoa > Chordata > Ceratodontiformes > Ceratodontidae > Neoceratodus > Neoceratodus forsteri. The sequence continues at coordinate 1,372,162,470 of CM057458.1, forward strand.
TTTGGCGTTGTGTGGGGATGCCAAGAGGTCCAGTTCTGGATGACCTCACCTTCCAAAGAAGTCGTCTATGACCTCTTGCAGTAGTTCCCATTTGTGGCTCTGAGATCAAGTGTGGCTTAGGCTGTCTGTGAGGACATTGTGGATCCCTGGAACATGGACTGCTCTGAGATCCAGGCTGTGATCAACTACGCAGGTCCATACTCTCACTGCCTCTCTGCAGAGTGGTTAAGAATGAGTGCCCCCTTTGCTTGTTGAGATGGAAGACTACTGGGGTTTTGTCTGACTGGACCAGAAGAGGCCCAGGTAAGAGTACCCCTTGAAAGGCTTGTAGGGCATACAGGATGGCTATCATCTCTAGAATGTTTATGTGGAGATCGTTCTGTGGAGTTCCAGGACCCCCTCGTCTGGTAAAGTGCCAGGTGTGATCCCCATCCCAGTCCCGAGGCATCTGTCATCAAAATCTGTTGGGGACTGGGACGTTGGAAGTGAACCCCTTTGTCTAAATGAGCTGGGGTGACTCACCAAACCAGGGACTGAGGGACCACAATGGAGACTCTGATCAGCTGATCGAGATCGTCCGTGCCTTGGTCCCACTGAACTCTGAGGTTCCACTGCAGGACGCTCATGTTCAAACAAGTGAGGGGAACTGAGACTATGGCTGTGGCCATATGGCCCAGGAGCTGCAGAACCCCCTTGATGGGACCCGGTCCGAGGTCATCACCCTGTGATCAACCTCCCTTAGCCTGACTGCTTGGTCTTCAGGAAGACAGGCTTTCCCTTGGACAGTGTCCAGGACTGCTCCGATGTACTGCAGCCTTTGAGCAGGCCATGGGCATGACTTGGAAAGACTGGGAGTGATGCCCCAGGTTCGAAATAGACTGAATGTCTCCTCTAACATTTGACACAATTGGTCTTCCAATGAAGCTGTGAGAAGCTAATCATCCAGGTCGGGGTAAACATAATGACCCCCCTCCTGAAGGCTGCCGCCAGTACTGCTAGGCACTTGGTAAAGACCCTTGGTGCCAATGAAAGGCTGAATGGCAGTACCCTGAACTGGAAGTGCACTCCCTGGAAGGTGAAGTGAAGGTACGTCCTGTGGGACGGCAGGATCTTTATGTGCATATAAGCATCCTGCATGTCTAGGGAACCCAGCCAGTCTCCTTGATGGAACATGGGTAGCAGGCTCACTAATGTCACCATTCTGAACCTTTTGTATTCAATGAAGATATTCAGCTGGCTCAGATCCAGAATTGGACGGAGGTCCCCTGTCTTCTTCGGGACTAGGAAGACGTGAGAGTCATACTCCTTGTCTCTTTGAGCTCAGGGTACCTCATGAATAGCTCTCTTTTCGAGTAATGCCTGCATCTCTGCACGCAGGAGAGCCGTGTGGGAGGGGGAACAGTGGGAGGGAATGGGCGGGCTGTCCGGTGGAATCTGGGTGAACTTCAGAGAGTATCCCCTTTCAACTATCTGGAGGACCCACTGGTCTGAGGTGATGCTGGACCATCCTGATTGGTAAAATGCAGCATAGCGCAGTGGTTTAAGGATCTGAGTTGCAAATCTGGAGACCTGAGTTTGAATCCCACAGCCCCCACTTGCATACTGTGCAACCCTGAGCAAGTCACAACTTCACTGTGCTTCCAGGTTGCACCTGTAAACAAGCTTTCAGCTTAGTGTGACACTCCTGGTTAAACAACTGGAGAAAAGAAGGAAAAAAACAAAACAAAACTCTCTCGTACCGCCTCCCCCTGCACCTCCTCCGGAGGAGGGGTGGTCTGCAGTGAGTCAAGCTGTGGTGGAGGGGGTGGGCAAAGGAGGTCTAGCGTCTTTGCTGTTTTGTGGCCCTGGGTACCTTGAGCAGGAGGAGGGCCTCTTCTCTTAAATCCTCCTTTATTCTGGAGTTGGTGTCTGCCCTGTTGTCCTTGAGGTTTGTGAAAGGGATGGCACCAAGCTGCTGATGGTTCCGACCTGCACAATCGATGAATGTCAGACACCGCCTTGCCTAAGTCCTGCAGCCCTGTTATGAGCTTTTCTGTGTCTGTGCCAAAGAGGATGGACCCTTGAAAGGGTGCATCCAATATGGCATCCTGCAAGTCTTGGCGGAAACCAGAGACCCTCAACTAGGCATGTCTCCTTATGCAAATCCCAGTTGCTGCCATGTCTGCAGAGTCATAGGAACTCCTCAGCACGTTTGTCCACATCCATGCCCAACTGGATGATGGCCATGAGCTCTGCCTTGCTGTCTGAGTCAGGCTGGGCTTTCACGAGGTCCATAGCCTTAGCCCACAGTGATTTTCAGTACGTGACCATGTGTGCTAAGAAATTCAGCATCCTGACCATGCAGATGGCTGAAGAATACACCTTGTGACCCATATGGTCCAGCTTCTTAGATTCTGCATCTGGGGGCTAATGTGCTGCTGCACTCTGCCATGCGCTGTCGTGAACACCACAGAGTCAGCCTTTGGCTGTTCACTTAGTTGGGGCTATCCCTTGGGTGTTTAGTAGAGCCGATCTGCCTTTCTGGGCACAGCTACAGTAATAGTTGGATGCTTCCAGACCAACTTTGTAACGTCCTGGAAGGGTTTGACAAGTGGGGGGACAACCAGGGGATTTGCGTCGTCTGCCCCGAGGAATTTAACTAGGTGGCAACATTCCAGATCAAGTTCCTCCATGTCCCATTGCTTAAGGGCCTGGTTGTGTCTTAATATGTCCAGGAAGGATGGATCATCTGGGGGTAATCTCTGGGAGTCTCTTCTTCGATCTGGAGAGGGTAGGGGAAGCTCGTCCTCCAAGGAATAAACTGAGGAGTCCCCTGCATCTTCCCTGAGGAAGAGTGTGGATGGCCCATGGAAGAGGGAACAGATGAAGGGTGCCTCTTCCTGTCACTTGGGGCTGGTGACCGCCGGTCGTTGTTGCCAGACGATGGACAATCTGGCATTGGGGGAGGTCACCTGGGTCTGTGAGGCGATGGCTCCCTGGGTAGTACCGGAACAGGTGACGACTCTGTTGGCTTTTGCAGCAAATCCCCCTTGATAGTGTTCCACCATGCATTAAACAGAGCTCCTACTTCTGCCAGCAGGATGACTGGTGGTGGAGGTGGTGGGGTAGGGACATTTGAGGGACCCGGCATCGGACCCTGTGGCGCCAACATCTGGTCCTGAGGCTTCTTGCATATGGGTGCCTTGGGCATCAGGGCCAATGGGGCTTTATCCAGCAGCACCGAGCCTCCTTGGGGTCTGGAATCTGGCTCTTTGGGAGGAGGTGGAGGCTAGTTATCCATATGCCCGGGTGTCTTATCCTTTGGGGCACTGGGTGTTTGATCCGATGCCCGGTCCTTTGGAGTAGCTGGACACTCTTTTGGCAGTGGCGCCTGGTCCGTTTCCGACACAGAGTCGGAGTGGACCACAATCTGTTGACCCTCTGAGGCTGACGTCACCTTGTCTTCGGGTGGAGGAGGCATCTGGTACCCGACAACCTCCTGGCGTCAGGAGTTGCCTGATCTCTTATGCTTGTCGGACGACCCTGAAGGCTTTTGGGTGGCAGTGCCAATTTTCTTGCCTGAAAGAGACGCCTGTCTCTCTGGCACCGACCCATGCGCATGCTTGTGGGGCCTATGCGCCAAGGGAATTTGGGTGGACGAACGCCCGTGAGAAGAAGACTTCTTACCTTTGAATGGGAGGAGGTGGTAGTCTTCTTGGAGGAAGCCTCAGCAACAGCCGTTGGACCTGGGGAACAGATTCTGACCTCCCGCCGGAGATGGAAGAAGCAGAAAGCCTGTGAGGGGACCTAGGGTGGGATTCAGACCTGGCTCTCTCTTTATCCCTGTGGTGCTGCTTCCCACCTGATCTTTTCTCCTCAGGGGAGGAGTCCCAGCTGAGGAGTAAGGACTCTGTCCCGAATGGAGGCCACTTGTTGCTCCAGCAGGTAGGCCTTGAGTGTCTTGAGGCAACGTATGCGGGTCTTATTATTGAATTTCTTGTAGTGCAGGCAGTCATCTGGCTGGTGGTCAGGGCCTATGAAAATCAGGCAAGCGGAGTGGCTATCCATCGCTGGGATCTGCTTGCGGCATGTGCACTTCAATTTCCACCGCTGAGAAGACGAAGAAGACATGCACTGGAACTGGAGAAAAATCTGATAGGAAAAAAGGTGATGAACAGTAACTGTGGCGAGGTGCAAAAATGGCGGTTGACTGTGAAGAAAGGTGTCCTTGGAACTGATGTTTGCAGGTGGACGGTGGGAAATGAACTGAGGTGGTGCTGGAGGACGGCCTCTTTATACCAGTGCTGAGGTCGGGGGCAGTCCCCCGCCATAGACTACTAGGAATAAGTTTTCCGTGGGGTCCTACCGCATGGCTGCTTAGTCCTATTACTATTACCTGCTGCAAGAGCTCCCCCTCGAAGTATGACCTCAGACTTGTTCATATTAAGCTGGTATCCAGAAAATTTAGCAAGAATCTTCCAAAACCCACAGCAAAGCAGGGACAGTACTGTCTGTTTCCGGCACAAACAGCAGGAGGTTGTCAGCCTACAAAGTTTTTTTTTTTTTTTTTTTTTTTTTTAACTGTAATTTATTCCTCCTGTGCGCCCAACTGACCCACATCGAATCTGTTGTTCCGTTCAGCCCTGCCACCCGCCATCCGGGGCTTCCCTCTGCTCCATGCTCCCCCTCCACTAACCCCCCAGGGTAGGGCTGCCAGAAGTCAGCCCAGTTCCTTAGACAGAAGCTTAATTTTGTTGTTAAAGCAAGAGCATGGTCATTGGGCTGGGACTGGGCAGTAGACGGCCTAATGCATGGTCAGGGTTTTTTTTCCCCGTTTTCTTCCCAATCCTGCAGATGTCGAGGAGACCCGTACTGAAACTGCAAAACTGCAATTTCATGGAATGTGATATTTAATAACACATGGTAGAAACTGCATTTTCACGTAATTTAACTTCTTATAGCACACTGGTAAATAGCATGATTTTAATGGAATTTAAATTTCATAAAACACTGGTCAAAATAATGACTTCATGGAATCTGACATTTCATAACAGATCTGTAAAACCACAATTTCATAGAACGTGATATTTCAAAACACACTAGTAAAAAAAACCTGATTTCACAGAATGACATTTCTTAAAGTGATGCATCTAAGTATATTTTGATATAAATGTTCTGTTCTGTTTTCATTTTATTTTGATGTTTACATATCTTTCTTTCATCCTATATACATTCACAGTTGGCAATGGGGTGTCATGGAACAGATATAGCAGGGTCCCTGCCTGCATATCCTGTGTCCCCTCAGCTGGCACTCTGCGCCTATGTGAATGGTGCAGACTGCAGGCGTGCCTCCAGACATGCCCCGGAACCAGTCACGCACACAGTTGTGCAACTGGCCTGGGGATCCAGTGTGGAAGGGACATGTGTCCCTTCCATGAATGCCACAGTGGTTCACCAGACCCTCAGTGCATGGCATTCTGTTGTAAGGTTCCTGGAATCCGCGGCGTGTTGACCACCCACCCCTTAATGCATAGGGGCCACTAAGCTCAGCTCACCTTGTACTTCCCTGAACCCCCCCCCTTTACTGGCTCCACTCAATGCTGGTTAACTTTCACTCTCTGCTTCACTCTTACAGCTCTCTCATGCCCTGTGCTCCACTACCACTGGGAAATTATTTTCTCCCTTCCCTTCACTCTCATAATGCCCCTATAAAAGCTCTTCAGCCAATCACTGCCATGCTTTGCCCATGCCTCACAGAGTGTGCAGCAACAGCAGTGATGTTACACATGAAGGGTGCTCCACCCATCTCATCAGTATTTGTCTGTCTCCTCTCTATTCGAGAAGATGTACCTCCAGCCCTTGGGGCAACATGACTCTCTAGGATGGGACTTCTGTGCCATATGTAAACAATAAGACATGAGGGTGTGTGCATTAGATATTTCTAACACATGGCCACCTGTGTCCTCCGATCTGTCCCTGCACAGCTACATGCGGGGGGAGCTGCAGACAGGTGCATTCCAACTGGCTTCTTAATTCCTAATTTTTAACATGCGGCTGTGGTTACCCGAACTTGCTGCTAGCTGTGCATTAGACACTTCTAATGCACGGCTAGCAACCAATAAAAATACAGGATCTTCCCTACTCAGTTTATAAACATTATACAACTAAGGGTTATTAACACCTCATATGTGGTCGGGGAGAGAGGAGGAGGATCAGGAATCCAGTAGGAGTGCTATTAGCACCTTGTCAGGGGGTCTATGCTGGCTTAGAGGTTTGGAATATCAGGCAGCCATACCACGCTAGACTGTGTTTTCTATTAAGGTACTATGCATGTGGCTTTGAAAGTTCATTTCTGTCTGACCTAAGCAGCTGTCCATTGTGATGTTGGCTTTTCTAAGTGGAGTTCACTATATATATATGTAACAAATGCTAGGCAGCAGAATCCTGTTCAGATCTGAAAACCAGACTAGCAACTACCAGTGCAATTCCAGAATTTCACATGTTAAAAACAGAACTGGATTACTTCACTAACCATAAATCAGTAGGCCTGTTTACTGGTCAGGCACTGCTTTGATTATAGTTATCTTACTTGGCAGGCATTACTTGGTCCAGCTCTGGTTAGAGAAGCCCAAATCTGCTCTTGTCTTCTAGTAACAAAAATGTTTCTTTTATAGTCCTGACCAAAGTAAAAAAAAAACTACTGACAAGCCGGCCCGCTGGTGCAGAGGCATGGTGGCCGTCTGCGGTGCCGACGACCCGGGTTCGGGAACAGATCCGGGTGTCGGAGGGCTGGCTGGGGGAGCTGGATTGAGCGCCTGTGGGACTGCTCTTCTGTTCGGGGGAGGGTTGCGTGCTCGAGCAACATGGACCTCAGTGGGCTGGGAGGTACCACAAAAGCTCTGGCGCCTGCTGGAAGGGGCAGGGGCGGAGGCCTGCCATCATTGCACGTCCTGCCCCGGGGAAAAACAACAAGAAATTCCTCGGCTCCCGCTAATGGGCGGCTCCAGTTCAGCTGACCCTCTGGCCACCTAAATTCCACTATGGTGGCCCCCATTCGAGGGGTCAGTGGTCAAGTAGGGCGAACCTGCTCATTAGAAGAAGCCAGGACCAAAACAAAAAAACAACTACTGACAAACATTAAAATATATATACATTGCATACCTATAGAACAATATTTTTTTTTGTGAAAATCTCTACACAGTCTGGCAGCGCAATATTAAAACTCTCAGCAAGCAGCTGGCTCAGAAGCAGCTTTGGAGATCTGAGTTTGACAGTGATTATGCCGGGTTGGGGGTGCGGGGGGGGGACAGTCTTTGGAACTGTGCAGAGCAGTCATGCTGGTGAAGTGATATGTTGACAATACACCATCTCAAACCAATACCGCCAGCTGCTGATTCATAAGCAAGAGTCAGGACATGGAAGTGGTTTCACAGAAGGACATCTCTAAATGTCCCCTGTCACTGAGGCACGGTCCCTGAACTGCAGCTTGCAAAAGAAGGTTAGATGTGTGAGTGTGTGTGTGTGTTGGTTTTAAGTGTTTAAAAATTGAGGCACCTCCAAAATCCCCTGCACACCGATTGACCATAAACTCACCTGTCCAGAAGGTACTTCAGATATTCCGAGCAGTCCTGCTGGGCACTGGGAGTGAACCAGGGAGGCAAAGAAGCTGCCAGGAAGCTATCCGGAGAAATTGCTGGCCGCTAGTAACAAGAAATATGTAGGCAATTTGTTTACGACTCCTTTGAAAAATAGAGCAACTGAAGGAAACAGATACTTTAATTACTGTCTCATACAGCATAAAACTACATCTAAGGGTTCATTGATTCTTTCTGTAGAAAAGTCTCAGGTAGCTGAATTAGAATAATTTATTTTACTACAGTAACTCGGATAATCTTATGTTAATACAGACCATGTTTCTTTAGTTCACTTTGGCTGGTTACTCGAGATGTTCCGCGGGAGAAAATACTTGTTCTACTGTTGATCCGTATGGATCCTAGAAAGAGGGGAGATGGACTTTGAAGCATGCAGGCCGTTGACTGTAGGGTGTCCCTTCTAGGGGATTTTCCCCTGGGAGTGAAGGGTGGATTGCCACTATCCTAGAGCCCCCTTCTAAACATTGTGTTTGCGATCGCCCAATGGCTGGGAATCTATCGCCAGCCCTCCCTTGGAAGTCCACTGACATCTCTTTCAAGCGGGGATGAGGGAGTGCTAAAGGACTCACTCAACCCGCTTCCACCCAAGCCCAGGCCCTCACATGAGGACAGTCCTGCGCATGCATTCCAATCCCATGGTTGGGAACTTCTGGTTTTATTGTTCATTAGTTTTAACCTGAATCTGTTGAAAAAGTTAAGCGAGTACATTCACAGTTGTGACAAGGTAAATTCACCAGACTTGTTTGTATTTGCCCTCCTTTTCTTAGATAGTCTTACCAGGATAAATATAAATGAGTAATTATAATGTAAAAGTGCTCTCCTACAACATTAATGGCTGCTCCAGTCCAGTGAAGAGAAAACAAATCCAGAAGTATTTTACTACACAGAATTGTGAGGTGATTTTTCTTGCAGGAGACCCACCTGTCCCCAATCGAGACCTTAAAATTGAAGACAAAATCGTATCTCCATCTGTTTTTTTCATCTCTTGATGCGGGACGTAAGGGGGGGGTGGTCATCCTGCTTGTGGCCTCGTTCAAATTCGAGCACGAGGAGACTGTGACGGACCCTGGAGCTAGGTATGTCATGGTGAAAGGCAGGGTACAAGATACCCCTGTAACTTTGGTTAATGTCTTTGCCCCTCCAGGCTCCCCCACAGCATTTTATGCCTCAATTGCTCAGATGGTGGCAGAGAGGTCCAGGGGACTGCTGATCATGGGGGGGACTGGAATCTGATATGGGACAGAAATCTAGACACCACATCAGGAGCTCAGACCTCCGATCAATGTAAGGTAAGGGCGGTTAAGCACACCCTACACCAAGTAGGGCTAGTGGACATCTGGCGAGAGAGACACCCCAGAGCAAGAGACTATACCTACTATTCACCACGGTGTAAGGTTTTCTCCCGAACTGACACATTCTTCACCTTTAAGGACGGAATTGATGGCTTCCCCTCAATGTGGGTGGGTACTTCCACCTTATCGGACCACAGCCCCATCTTCCTGGAAGTGGCCCTCTCCCTGCCTAGGAAAACAACCCACTGGAGACTTAATACATCTCTACTCAGGGACAAAGAGGTCGTAAGTCAAATCAAACAACAGATTACAGACACGCTGTTGGAAAACACTACCCCGGGGATGTCCCCACAAATTATCTGGGATACGTTAAAAGCCACAGTTAGGGGACAATTCATACGCATAGCCTCCCAGAAAAAAAAAGAACGCCTCCTGAGGCAACAAAAGTTGTTGGCAGAACTGAGGGAGCTGGAGTCCTGACAAAAAACTGATTGGGATAGACAAAGAGACCTAGAACTCAGGTCCCTGAGGGCCGAGCACCAGAAGCTTCAAAGAGAAGAAATAGAGAGGAATCTCTTTTTTCTCAAGCAAAAATACTACGAGGGAGGCCCCAGGGGCACTAGGCTATTAGCGGCTCGTCTGAGACATTTTACAGCCAGGGCCACAATAACTAAAATCATTTCCCCGACCACAGGCCAACTGACTAATAGGGCTGAGCAAATTGCAGAGGCTTTTGTCTCCTATTATGCTAAGCTCTATACCCCGCAGGAGCCGACACACACCCAGGCGGGTATGAAATACCTTAGGACCCTTCCCCTCCCTACACTCACAAGGGAAAAGGGCCAGCTTTTGACCAGGCCAATTACACAGGCGGAAATATTAAAAGTCACAAAAGGCCTGAAGAGTGGGAAGTGTCCAGGGCCGGATGGCTTCGGGGCCGAATTTTATAAACCCTTTGCCACGGAAACGGTCCCCTTACTGGCAGATGTCTTCTCAAAGGTCTGGCAGGAGGTAAACCCGGCTCCCCCATCATGGCAATACGCCACAATTTCACTCATACCAAAAGAGAATAAGGACTCCTCCTGATGTGAGTCATATCGACCAATCTCACTCCTAAATTCTGATTATAAGATTTTTACCTCAATTCTTGCATCCAGATTGAACTCCATTATCCCAGAGCTTATCAACCCAGACCAATTGGGGTTCATCCCGGGCCGACAGGCCCCAGATGGGGTTAGATCAGCGATTAATATAACTGACGCTATTCATCAATCATGCCTTCCTGCCTGCCTTATGAGTTTAGATGCTGAAAAAGCCTTCAACAAGGTTTCCTGGCCCTTTCTGTTCATGGTTTTAGAACGGATGGGTTTCCCGCAACTCTTTATTAACAGTATTAAGTCCCTATACTCGGGCCCACAAGCGTGTGTCAGAGTAAATGGGGGTATCTCCAACAGATTTGCTCTGGGCAGGGGCACTCGACAGGGTTGCCCCCTGTCTCCTTTGTTATTCACCCTATACATAGAGCCCCTTGCTGAAGTAATCCGTACCTCATTAGCGGTAAAGGGAATTGAGGTCGGGGGTCAGCAACGGAAAATATCACTATATGCAGATGATGTTTTACTTTGTATGTCACACCCAGAGACTTCAATCCCTCAGATATGGTCAATCCTATCAGAATTTGGTAAATATTCGGGTTACACCCTTAACAAAACCAAAACTGAGGTTTTATGCTTCTATTACTCCCCTTCTCGCAAGATAACAGAATTCCTGCCACTTAACTGGCTAGCGGATAAAATGAAATATTTAGGAGCCTGCCTAACTAAACATAATTCCCACCTCTTTAAGGCCAACTATGTCCCACTTTTTACTCAGGTGAAGAGAGATCTAGATAGGTGGTCCCTGTTGAACCTCCCTTTATACTCAAGAATTCACTCCATTACCATGAATATCCTACCTAGGTACCTGTACCTGTTCCAAAGCTTACCGACCTTTATATCTAGAATCCACTTCCAGGACTGGCAGAAAGTAATCATAAAGTTTGTCTGGAATAACAAAAAACCCAGAGTAAATGCCCAGATCCTCCAACTGAGCAGGATAAAAGCGTGCAGATCCTTACCGGATCCCAAGGATTACTATCTTGCCACACAAATTAAAAGGGCGCTACAATGGTCTACATCCACCTACGTAGCCAACTGGAAGGAGATGGAAACATTGGAGGAGGAGGACCAGGGTCCACTATTGGGAGCTCGTGCCATACAAATGAGCATAGCCAGAGTCCACCTCCCCCCTTCCTTAATGTCCATCAGGGATACCTTAAAGGCCACCTCCAGGGCCTGGCAAAAATACAAATTGAAAACTTCTTTATGGCCCTTGCACAGGTTATCATAGGACAACACCTTTACCCCGTCTCTCCTAGACCACCCTTTTAGAGCCTGGGAGAAAAGAGGTTTGACCTACATTAAGCAATTTATTGAAAGGGGTGAGGTGATAGACTTTAGAACCCTGAGGAACAACTATGGACTGCGTAACGCTGACCATTTTAGATATCTGCAGGTAAGAGATTATATTCACCACTGCTGCAGAGGAGATCCTTGGGGGGATAGGGTGACCCCCTTTATAGATAACCTTTACACAATATTAACTTCACAGAAAACATCAAGTCTCATTTCTATGCTTTATAATGCCCTCGCGGGTTTAAGGAAGGACCCTCTAGATAAAGTTAAAAGGAGATGGATAGAGGAGGGGCAGGTGGGCCCACGGGAAATTAACTGGGATTTAGTATTCAAGCTGGCCTCTAAAACCACCTGTTCACCTCTCTGGCAGGAGTTGTGCTGGAAGGTGAGGATACGTTACTTTCTCTCCCCTTTGTCACTGAGTAAAAGAGCCCCAGGTAGGCACCCAAACTGTTGGAGATCGTGTGGGGAAACACAGGCGGATTATTTGCATGTTTTCTGGTTCTGTCCGTGGCTTGGGTCCTTCTGGAGGGAGGTATCTCAGGCACTTGCTGAGTTGTTTGCCCTGGATGCCCCCCTGGATTGGCCAAGCCTTATATTGGGGGAGACCACCCCAAAGCCTGACTGGAGCTGACATGCTGTATCTTTGGGCCCTTCTCTTAGCAGCGGCCCACAAACCTATCACTAGGTTGTGGTTGAAAAAAGACCCTCCCACCATAGGTATCTGGACACAATTGGTCCAGGAAATTGCAGAAATGGAAGAAATAACTTATAAGATAAACCATAAGACACGGGTGTATGTTCGGAGATGGACGAGATGGGAGATCTGGCGGGAGTCAGACGAGAGGGTGAGACCCGTCCAGCCTCCCTGAGGTTCCACTCTTAACCTGACACCCGTTAAATTTGACTATAGAAGCCTCCTGAAAGGGTCTTGGAGGAAGGCAGCCACTCAGGGGATGGTCTACTTTGTTGTGGGAAGAGTACATCTTGATAAACTCCTTAATACCTCTGGTGTTATTAATTTGTCGTCAGAAACAGAACAAATGAGGGTCTCCTTTTCACTATCTACTTCATTGGATGGTTTACATCTATGTAAATGGAATTGAAACTGTCTGGCTTGCTTGTATTGATTGTACCCGATGGTTATCAATAAACTTAAATTAAAAAAAAAAATACAGACCATGTTTCATGTGATGCTCGATGTAAATGCAATTTCACGATGAACTGCAGTCTCTTGGGATCACTGAGTTATAGTCATACTTTGTCATTCTGGAGCTGGCCCAGTGGCATCAGCACAGGATTGCTTTGTAAAATCAACCTTTAGCTCAGGACTGCTGGAGCTCTGGGAGCTCCAAGTAGGGTAGGGCAGCGGGACACCCACTTGCACAGCTCCTCCTACAGTGCCTAGAGATACAACCTTGAGGATAAGGGGAAACTCCCATATCTAGCCAGGAAGGAGTCTACATGGTGGAGGTAGTACAATGCCTACACATGGGGTGGGGGTAAGTAAATATAGAAACACAGACACTGACGGCAGAAAAAGACCACACTTTCATCCAGTCTGCTCATAAACCCTAACAAACCCGGGACCTATTGTCCACACAGGGTTCTAACCCACACTATCCACCCCCATGCTCCCAACCCTATCACTATCACCATAACTGACCACTGAGCCATTCACTCTGTCCCAGCCATGTCTGAAACCACTAATAGTTTTGGTACCCACCACATCAACTGACAGACTGTTCCACAGTTCCACCACCCTTTCTGTAAAATAGAGCTTTCTCACTTCCCTGTTGAATCTCCCCTATCAGTTTGTACTCGTGACTCTATGTTCTTGACCTGCTACTTATGCTAAAAAGTTTCTCACAGTTTACCTTGTTCATTCCTTTCATTAACTTGAAGGTCTCTATCGTATCTCCCCTCTCATATCTGGTCTCCAGTGAGTACATGTTCAGTGCCTTGAGCCGATCCTTGAAAGATCTGCCTTGCTGGCCCTGAATCATTTTGGTCACACTACACTGCACTGTTTCCAGCCTGTCCTTATCTTTCCTTAGAGGTGGACTCCAGAACCGGGCACAGTAGTCCAGGTGGGGCCTTACCAGTGACCTACAGAGAGGTAGTATTACCTCCTTCCTTCTGCTGTCAGTACCACTGCAGCATCCTGTTTGCCTTACTGTAGGCCTTTTCACACTGGTTTGACTGTTTGAGGGAGTCACAGATGATGACCCTAGGTCTCTTTTCTCAGAGATTGTGCATTGCTTTAGCCTCACAGCCTTAAATGGATGGAGTTGGGCAAATGATGTAGCTACCTGTCACTACGTCAGATGTGACTATTCTGCCATTTTGCCCCACTCCCTGGACCAGCCTCTTTAGGGACAGTGTGTTCACCTCTGTAGAGCTTGCCTTTCCAGCCTGTGGAGCTAGAGGGGGGAGTACAAGCAGAAGAGCTGCATGGCTTGTAAGAGAGGGTGAGTAAACCCACCCAGGTGCAGCATCAGTAGAAAATGCACCCATACAAAGTGGTATCCTTGGTGGTATTATCTTTCCTCCATTGAAGAGGTCCTAGTCGCAGCCTAAAATGATTAAAAATAGTGAGAATGACATTTAAAAAAGAAGCCTTCTGGTGAGTGCATTTACTTCAGTGGGGCAAAGCATTGGACCACTGACCCCTTTCTTCCCACCACATCTGTATTTGAGGTGCAACTGGTTAGGCTGAGTAACCCAATACTTTACCTGCATCACTGGATTACTTCATTCACAATAAATCAGTGTGCCTGTTTGTGTCTCAGTGTGTCCCATATGTGAACATTAACAACAGTGAAGCAGTGCTGAGCAGTTCTGGCACTTACATGCGCTTCTGTCAGCTTTACCAAATCTGGCCCATGGTCACTGAGTCACCCCACCTTGTAGTGTGTAAGCTACGAGGCAAGATATGAATCTGTAAAATGGGAGTTGGTTTAGTCCAGATGTTGCTGTTAACCCCCAGAACGTAACATCTAAACCTTTGTTTATTTATTGGCAACCAATGTACCTTTCAACAACCCATCCATCAAACCCATTTCAGATCAGTGGCGTCACCACATTGATTTTGGGGAGGCTACAGCCCCCCCAATCTAAGTTAAAGCCCCCCCAATCATTTCAGTAAACAATAACATAAATAAATAGCAGCCATACTATGTTTTTTTTTTGTTTTGTGTGTCTGATCTGACTTGACTTCCTTGCAACTTGCGACTCGCTACTGAAGTCTGGAGAGAAAAATATCTGACTGATGCCAGTCTGACTCGAATCAAGAGAGTAGAGACAGCAGACTCTAGAGTAGTGAGCGGAGTGAAGACTCGCACAGTGGCAAGGCAGCAGCGTGAGTCGAGCCCTAACTAAAGTTAGAGAGCCGAGGGAGGGACTCAGGAACTTGTTCAAATTAAATTTTATTTTCTGGCAGCAGAATTCTGTTAGCTTCAATGTCCTGAGTACACACATGGCACTTTAATTCTGTCTGTGACTGGATATATCGTATAGCACCTTTACATCGATCCCCATCCCCAGCACCCGTCCCCTCCCAGCAGCTGAGCTGGAGTACACTTGAATCCTGACCTGTGGATTTGGATTGTTCTCCTCTGCCCAGTTTTTTTTTACCTCAGTCTGAAGCAGCTGAGCTGGAGCACACTTCCTGACCTGACCTGTGGATTGTTCTCCTCTAGACTCTCTGTCTACTCTTCCCGATTTACCTCAGTCTGAACTGCATGCAGAGATCACCAATCTGCATGCAGTTCAGACTGAGTTAAAAAATTAAGCCATCTGCCTGACTCCCTGCTATCCTTGGCGCAACTCCCATCTCACCGACCAGACCGGCTGCAAGTTGCAACTCAACTGCTGCTGTACACCCTTAATGGCAGAGACAAGGACAAGGACCCACTTGATTGTGTACCCGATTCCTCCAAGTCCGTTCTGCACTGCAGCTAGGAAGAGGGACAGAGCAGAAAATGATGCGGATTTCAATCACGCACAAACACGCCATGGCGCGGAAGCGGGTTTCTGGTCCCGACGAGGCCAGGAAGGATTTTTGGCACTGGTGGTGGCTGCCTGGCAGCAGAGCAGATGCAGGCATAGCATGTACTAACTGTGTGGTGTGGCTTCGGCTTGGTGGTTTGTCTGGCTTGGAGCCTGGGGGGGAAGGGCGTAGCGGCAACAATATTAATTTTTGTGTGGATTCTCAAACTGGATGAAATTAAAGTTCTTAGGCAGCAGCAAACAACAAACAAGGGCACTGCAACTAGACTAGGGCACTGCAACCTTCCCAGCATATCTGCTGGGTTAATGGTGTCTGGCTGTTGTGTTGTTCTGGTCTGTTATTTGCTCTGGGGTCCTGGTCCTCCTGCAACCTGTCCTCGGTGGACCAGTAGCCACAATTTTTCCACATGTACCATTAAATAGATGGATGATAACTAGGCTTCTCAAACATATTTTTCACCACTAAAATACAGGAAAAGCCACCATTTGAAGGTAAAATTTCAAAACTTTCTGGGGGAGCATGCCCCCGGATCCCCCTAGCTTAGTTAGGATTTTGACTAAGGGGCATTAGCCCCCCCAACTTTGTACCCCTGGTGACGCCCCTGTTTCAGATCACAATTTGTTTACACAGCAATGCAATTTAACACATGGAAAAAGCTGACCTGACTTTTTTTTCTGTTACTATAAAAGGTAACTGACATTTTAATTCACTAACTTTTAATACAATTTAATCAGCATTTTAGTTTATTTTATATTTCTATGTAACTATTTCTCAAGGGGAAAAAAAGACTCCTACAGAAGTCCAGTCAATGCTAGAAACAGGGCAAGCACCTATAGCGTATCAGTTAAAAACCACAAAACAAACTGACGGGGGGGAGAGGAGGCAATCTTCTGCTAGTTCAAGGGATCTGAACGCTGTGAGGGCCTAACACAATTCAGATATATGTAACAGTCACTGCTGGATGTGCATAACCACCACTAGGTTGTGTGAAACTGCATGTGCATCATGTGTGGTTAGGTATGCATCTATGAAGTACACGTTAACTGCGTGCCATACTGTCTGCATGGTGAGCTCACTAACATACATGCGTAGTTAGACTCGTCCATAGTGGCAGTTAAAGTGAACCTTACTTAGTGTATTCATGGCATACTCACTAATATACACATGTGGTTACAGTTACACACAACCAAAATGGCAGCTAACCTGCACCTTGCTTATTATATTCATGGTGAACACATACAATGTACACATTCACTGTAGTTACACATGACCACAGTGGCAGTTACCCATGCTAAGAGAGAATTTATACCCTATTGCCAGCTCACACAATGAGGCCTTACCCAAAGAGAATGCAGACTGCCCTCCCACCTACAAAGATCGGGATCAGAAGTGCAGAATTCCAGAGCAGGGCCTATAGGACAGCAGTAGGGGTTGCTACACTGGTGACGCAGGTTCAGAAATGGACTTGGACTACTCAAGGGCCAGCTAGAAGATGGAGGACTGAGTGTCCCATGGACAGCTCTCCTCTTTCCAGAAGGGGAGACAGCTTGTACCACTGCTTGGCCACCACCTAACAGGCTAGGTGGTAGAGCAGAGGTCGCCACATCCAGAGCACCAAATGTGGATGCCAACAGTGTGCTGTGCATCAGTGTATGCATGTGCATCACTGCATGTGATGCAGACCTCATAAAGGGCATAAAGTGGAGACTACCCCCATCTGGCAGGATGGCGATGGCGACCCTGCAGATTCCAACACTACTGACCACAGCACCCGCTTACCATACAGTGGTCCTGGACAAGAGGTGGAGTATGTCCCAGAGAAGGTAGGTGACAGGGCTGGGGATGCCACCTGAAGAGGGGCCGGTCAAGCAGTTCAGTGGATAAATACACGAGGAAAAGAAAAAAAAGTGCAGGGTTCCCAGCCCAGTGAACACCAGCCAAACCACAAAACAGCCACAAGATTGGTTATTGACTATGAGAGATATTCTGTGAACTCTGCTTCAAGAGACAAACAAAAGAGGAGGAAATTAGAGCCTCTTACTTTTCAGGGACAGACAGAGCCTCTCACTTTTCAGAGACTGAAAACTACATAAATTAATAGCCTCCCCCTCTGGGCACCATCCGGATTTAGTTGCTGTTAGACATCTTTACCTCCCAGTAATCAACTTCACTTTTCCTTCCACCAGTTTTCTTACTGATTTTAAATGGAATTGTAAGCAGTTTTAAAGAGCCAGTGTACTGCCCAACAGTAAAAACAGGTAACTCACCTGTAACAGGAGTTCTAGGAGTGGTATATGTTGTTCATCCACACACTTTGGCAAGTCCCCTTCCACTTTTAAGTTCTACCGGAAGTCTTCAAGCTGGCTCCACCCACCCACCCAGGTGGTGTATACCTCGGCTCTGCCCCATGATGCCAGATCTTGCTGGAAGCCAGGTGTTGTGCATCCGCAGCCGGGGAGGTCAGGTGGGTCCGCGTGGATGAACAACATATACCACTCCAAGAACTGTTACAGGTGAGTAACCTGCTTTTCTAGGAGCGTGGATATGTTGTTCATCCACACTCTTTGGCAGACTCCTAGCAGTTCTCCAGGAGGAGGGAGGCAAGGCACACACCCCCTACTTAGGGAACAGAGATTGGAGAACTGAGGCTCCAAAACCAGCATCCCGGCGTGACTCAAGGTCGATGTGGTAATGGGTGATGAAGGTGTTTGCTGACTTCCAGATAGCAGCCCAGCAGATTTCCTGGATAGGGATGTCCCTGGAAGTAGCCACTGATGCAGCAGTATGGCGGGCAGAATGGCTCTTATCCCTTTGGGAAGCTCCTTGCCCACCAACTCATAGCACAGACCTATGCATGATGTGATTCATCTTGCAATAGTCCACTTTGCTGCAGGTCTGCCACAAGCGGCTTCAGCGTAGGAGACAAACAGCTGGCAAACCTCTCCCTGAATTTCCGCCGTCCTCTCCTTGTAATAGGAGAGAGTACGTCTCAGGTCCAAAGTATGGAGCCTGTACTCGGCCACCAAGGTGTAATTAGGGTAGTATACCGGCAGAGTTAACATCTGGTTAAGGTGAAACTCTGACACCACCTTCGGAAGGAATTTTGGGTGGGGGCGTAAGACAACTTTGTACCTGTGGAAGACCAGATAAGGGGAGTCCACCGAAAGCGCCTGGAGCTACCCTGGCAGACGTGACAGCCACCAGGAAGGCCGTCTTCCACGACAAGTGCGACAACTCACACTTGTGCATTGGTTCGAATGGCTTGCTCATGAGCTTTGCCAGTACCAGCAGTAGATCCCATGGAGGTGGAGGTTCACGCACCAGAGGGGATATGTGATCCAGGCCTTTGAAAAAGCGCCCGACCACTGTCTCCTGTGCCAACGTCGACTGACCGGCCTGCGCCCGCTAAGCAGAGATCCTAACCCTTGCCAGGTCTACAAAGCTATTTCTATGCTAAATGTGGCAGCTATCCTTCTTGAGAAAAAACTCACTTAAAACATTTATAAAATACTCAGATTTTCATGAAATTAGAAGATTGTACCACCAACTACAACTGGAAGATGGCTAGAACCTTTTTTGTATTCCCCGGTTTTGTGCCGTCCCCATTCACCGGCGCGAAGCATGTGTGTGAGGGCACCACGCCGCATAAATTCTGAAACCTCTGACTTGCCACCCCTCCTGCCTACGCTGCCCCTGGACCTCACCCCGTGGCAGCAGAACTACGGGAGGCATGCTCCCCTGGAAAGGAGAGTTGCTGTTTGGCTGCTCAATCCTGCTCCTCCTTCCCCCTCCCTGCGCCGGCACCCCAACAACCTGAGGTAGTTTCCGAACCCGGGTCGCCAACGCAAGGCAAGGCATAGTGCCTCAACCCTCTGCGCCACTGGGCCAGCCAGCTAGAATCTTTTATAGTTAAAAAGGTAGGATCACATTTTTTGCTCAGTTTCACTGCACTGCTGCTTTAAGTGAGTTTTAAGTGATAAGGTGAGAAATTTATTCTTTTGTTGCTGCAGTGTTTACTACAGGAGACAGTGTTCTCGGGTGATTTTTGAATGTGAAAATTTTAACACACGGTTGTAATGAGCACAGCCAGGATGGCTGCAACTGAGCATCTACTACTAATGGTTTGAAGTTGTTCTTATCATTCTGAAAAAGTTGTGAAAAACATGCTATTGATGCATTATTATATACAGAATAATGGCTGGGTAGGGGGCTATTTTTTTTTTTTATTCTTCATTTTTATTGTGTCATTTCCTCTTTTTTTTTTTTCCAGATACAAGAAGAATACATTCCAAACAGCAACACTGCAGTGTCAATACAGAGAGGTTTGCACATTACAATTGAAGTTATCACCAACTGATATCAGAAGTAATACCAAACTTAGTATAGCATGCATAAACAAAACCAATATTTATCTGGCTAAATCAGCTGTCTTAAATAAATTAAGGTTCTAATGTTTGTAAATTAAACTCTAATACAGCCCTTAGTGAACAAATAATGGAGGCAGTATAGCGCAGTGGTCTAAGGCTCTGAGCTGCAAATTTGGTGACATCCAACAGACCTGACCTGGGTTTGAATCCCACAGCTTCCACTTGCATACTGTGTGACCCTGAGCAAGTCACTTAACCTCCTTGTGCTCCCAGGTCGCTCCTGTAAAAAAGCTTTCAGCTTAGTGTGCTATACCTGGTTAAACAACTAAAATAAAATAAATAAATAAATAAATATAAAACCGTATCATAAACTGTAACTTTTCGAATAAATGGTAAATTAAAAGGAAAATATAAAAAAAACTGTCAGCTGTCTTTTTCTTTTATTATTTAAAAGGGATGTCTTTTCATTACAAAGGGGAGTCAAGTCCAAGTCAAGAAGGCACCAAGAGAATGGATCTTATTGAAATTTACTTCAATCCCCTCAGGGTGTAGGGAGAGGGTGGAGATAATATTGGGGGGGGGGGGGGAATATGCCTAAGTTTTAGGGGTAACTCTCAGGTCCCATCTGGTCCACCGATTCTTGGCAGGCCGCAGCCCTATTTTGCAAATTATTAGTTATTTGCTCAAAATTTTGGATAAAATTTATTATATTAAGCCAATCTTCTACAGTGGAAGGGTTAGGTTGTAACCATTTTTTCGTTATAGCCTTATAGGCCGCCACCAGAAGGATGGACCATAAATACTGGGGGTCCTTTCCTTTTAGATCTCTAGGGGGAAAACCCAATAAAAGGTTCTCTGGACTGGGTTGGTCCTGTAGGTTGAGTATATTTGTAACTTGCTGAGAGACTGAATGCCAGAAAGCCTGAATTTTCATGCACAATAGAAAAATGCGGGCGTGAGAGGCTCCGGTGGTGCCACATAATCTCTAACAATCAGATGTGGTTCCAGGAGTACGCCTGGCAAGAAATTTAGGCACCAGAAAGTATCTGGTATGGACTTTCCAAATATACTCCTGCCACCCTGGGGAGAGTGTTGTGGACCAAGTCATATGCCATATTTTAGGCCACACTGTCTGAAGTAGGGGGGAGCCCAAGTCCTGCTCCCATCAAATTTTTGGGGGGGAAATTGCATTTTTCTTACTCCCTTCCCCAGCCTGCCACCCCCGACTCATCAGGGGAGACAATTGACATCCCACTGCCAACCACCCAACCCTGACGGACCCTAGATCCCCATGGAGCTGCGGTTGTACCCCCTGGGCAGGGACGAGGCGGGGTCAAACCCCGTAACTTACGTATTGTCGGTTCTGGGTCTGTCGGGTGGGCAGAGGCACATTGTGGGCATGGCATAGTTCTCCATCTTCCCAGCGGTGGCAGGCTCAGTTTCTGTTTTCACCCTCCCCGTACAGCGAGCTACACCCCTGATGTCATGATGCTGAGTTCTGACGTTGACGCTGTACTACGGCCAGCCATCCCCGTAAAGGGCTTGCAATACTCCGAGCCTCCGCTCGGAGTCAGGCAAGTGTGCAGGCATCGGCTTGTACCCTCCCCAGAGAAGGCGAGCTGTCGTAGGATGCTCTAGCCTATCTCCCCCCCGCTGACCCACCAGTGACCAGAGTCCGATCCCAAACCCAGGTCGCCGGTGTGGCACGAGATGTGGCGTCCAGCACCTCAACCCTCAGTGCCATCGGGTCGGCCATCCCATCAAATTTTTCATGCGTCTGAGACATGGGCTTGTTGTAAAAGTAAAAACGTATATATTTTTGAAATTGCATGGTCACTTTCAGTAGAGGGCCATATCTGGATAAAGGGAGAGTTGTCCTCAAAGCTCTGGCCTTTAGCTGTTTGTATTCTAAATTGTGAGTTTATGAAATCCCAGATTTGGAGATAATAAATTAAATCATTTGAGTTCCACGAAAATTTAGTTTGAGCTTCTGTAAAGGATAAAATAGCATTTTGACAAATTAATTGCCATGGGGCCCAAAGGCCTCAGGTCATTTCAGTAAAGCTACCAACAGTCCTTATTTTCCCAGGACAGTCCCTATTTCAGGCAGCATTTCCCAGTGTCCCCACAAGTTTTGAAAAATGTCACTTTTGTCCTGGTTTTTGCTTTCTTGTCCCAGTTTTCCCCCCCTTTTTTTTTGCTGACTGCTGATTCATGGCTTGGAGGGACAGGGAGCGAATCCTCAGGATTGCCGGAGAAGCTGCACAGGGAAGGGAGCTAGATGTCATTGTCCACCTAGGGATAAATGACCTGGCTAAGAAAGGGATTAGAGAAGTGCAGGAAGAGTTTGTGGAATTGGGGAGGGGCCTTACACAAGTAGCACACACGGTAACCTTCTTGGAGGTGCTGCCCATCTATGGCGTAGGAGAGGCTAGGGTGTTCCGCACCATGGGATTCAATCAGTGGTTGAAAAACTGGTGTGGAGCTCAGGGATTTGGCTTCATTGGGGACTGGGGGTCCACCTGGAGTGATGCAAGCCTATACTGGCATGATAGGTTGCATCTGTCAGGAGGGGAACCAGGATCCTCGGTGATAGGTTTAAATGCTTCATTGGCAAGCATTTAAACTAGCCAAGGGGGGAGGCACTGGAAAGGAGCAGGGAAATCCTAGCCCCCCAAAAAAATCACGGTAGTAAGTGTGGTAAACACCAACATAGAGGTGTCAATAGGGAGAAGGGCAGGGGTAAATGGAGAAAGTGACAAAGGCAAGAAGGACAGGGATGGGGCAAAAAGGAGTAAGGCCATCAGGAAATGGAGGGTAATGAGTACCAAGGCCCGTAGTCTGGGCAACAAGCTCCCTGAGCTGGTGGCCTTGAAGGAAGAGGGATGCCTGGATATCGTAGCAGTCACAGAAACATGGTACACAGAGAACCATGACTGGGATGTTAACATACCAGGGTACACAACCTACAGGAGAGACAGGCAGGGGAGAAGAGGGGAAGGAGTAGCTCTCTATGTAAAGGAAGGGATAAAAGCAACTGAACAAAAGAGTAAACAGGGAGGAGAGGAGGCACTGTGGGTCACCTTGGAGACTGGAAAGGGCAGCACAATCCGCACAGGGGTTGTGTACAAACCCCCATGTCAGGGGGAGGGAATGGACAAGGATATGATAGAAGGCATTCTTAGAATGGCAGAGAAAGGGGAGATACTGTTGATGGGAGACCTGAATATGCCAGATGTTAACTGGAGCACATTTGCTGCAGCCACATCCAAGAGGAGGGCCATTCTTGATGCCCTACAGGTGGCAGGCCTCAGACAGCTAGTTTCGGAACCCATTTATGAGGGAGCAATCTTAGACCTCGTACTTTCAAATGGGGGCAGTGAGAGGATCTCAGATCTAGAAGTGGGTTGCCATCTGGGAACAAGTGACCATCAAACAGTGTGGTTCACATAAAACTCAGCTACAGAGTTAAGCCATACAAAAGTGAGGGTACTGGACTTCAGGAGGGCTGACTTTGGCAAGATGGGAGATTGCCTCAGAAAAGCACTAGCAAACAGGCTAGAAGGAGGTGTGGAGCAACAATGGGGAATCATCAAAACTGCCATCACAGAGGCAACAAGCCTTTGTGTGAAGCAAATAAACAAATCAAAATGAAAGAAAAAGCCACTATGGTTCTCAAAAGAGGTGGCTGTGAAAGTCAGGAAGAAAAAGATAGCATTCCGGAAGTATAAGGAAACACAGAAAGAGCAGGACAGAGAGCTGTACCAGTTAAGGCAGAAGGAAGTAGGGAGGGAAGTCGGAATAGCAAAGGCCCAAACTGAGGAAAAGATAGCCAACTCAGTTAAGAAGGGGGATAAAACCTTTTATAGGTACATCAGCGAGCGTAGAAAGACAAAGGGAGGGATAGTGAGGCTGAATAGAATGAACGGTGGGTGGGCAGAGGGGGGCAGTGAAAAAGCTGGGATACTGAACCAATATTTCTGCTCAGTATTCACGAAAGAGAAGGGGGAAGTGCCTAATCCAATTAACAGAAGCACTCTTGATAGGGGGGGTCGATCCCAGTCCTTTCACAGAAGAAAGGGTTCTGCAAAGAACTCCTAAAACTGAAGGTAGACAAAGCAATGAGGCCTGATGGAATTCACCCCAGAATTCTAAAAGAATTAAGGGGGAACTAGTGAAACCACTGGCTACTCTTTTTAATAAATCATGGGAGGATGGTGTGGTACCCGAGGACTGGAGGAAGGTGGATGTGATTCCCCTTCACAAAAGTGGGACAAAGACAGAGGCAGGAAACTACAGACCTGTCAGTTTGACCTCTGTGGTAGGGAAAGTGATGGAGTCACTTCTGAAGGAAAGAATAGTTGAGTACCTAGAGGCCAGTGGGGCACAGGACCCAAGGAGCATGGGTTCACAGCGGGAAGGTCATGTCAGACGAATCTAATAGATTTCTTTGACTGAGTGACCAAAGCAGTAGACCAGGGAGGGGCTGTGGACATGGCCTACCTAGACTTTAGCAAGGCATTTGACACAGTCCCACACAAAAGATTAACAGACAAATTAACCAGCCTGAGAGTGGGTCCCAGGGTGGTAGCCTGCGTAAAACACTGGCTGGACAACAGAACACAGAAGGTAATTGTAAATGGAGTCCACTCTGAAGAAAGAGGGGTTACTAGTGGGGTACCGCAGGGTTCAGTATTGAGTCCAGTCCTTTTTAATGTCTTCATAAGTGACATTGCACAGGGACTGGAAGGAAAAGTATGCCTCTTTGCAGATGACACAAAGATCTGCAACAGGGTTGATACACAAGGAGGCGTGGAAAGGATGAGAAGAGACTTGGCAAGGTTGGAGGAATGGTCAGAAGTATGGCAGCTAGGATTCAATGCAAAGAAGTGCAAAATAATGCACCTGGGAAACAAGAACCCAGGGAAAGAATACACAATGGGGGAGGTAGTAACAACAAAAAGGGAAAGGGACCTGGGAATAATCATATCAGATGACCTTAAGGTTAGCAAGTAATGTGAGAAGGCAGTAAGGAGGGCTGGGGGTATACTGGGATGCATAGGGAGAGGCATCAGCAGCAGAAAACAGGAAGTTGTTATCCCTCTGTACAGACAGTTGGTGAGACCCCATCTGGAGTACTGTGTCCAGTTCTGGAGACCCCATCTCTGCAAGGACATAGACAGGATAGAGGCAGTCCAGAGGAGGGCAACTAAAATGAAAGTGGGTCTGCAAGAGAAGCCGTATGAGGAGAGACTAAAGGAGCTTAATATGTATACCCTTGAGGAAAGAAGGGAGAGGGGGGACATGATAGAAACTTTTAAGTACCTCAGTGGAATCAACAAAGTCCAAGAGGGTAGCATCTTTCAGAAAAAGAGACGGGCAAGAACAAGGGGACACAATTTAAAGACAGGAGGGCAGTTCAGGGGCAATGTGAGGAAGTATTACTTCACAGAGACACAGAGAAGGTAGTGGATGCATGGAACAGCCTTCCTGAGGAGGTTGTGGGGTCTAAAACTGTGGGAGAATTCAAGAATGCATGGGACAGACATAAGGCAATTCGTGTGGGGGGTAGGAAGAAATAGGCTATTGGTTAACTAGGATCTGCGGCCTTTCCTGTAGGTAGGGAAATAGGCAGACTAGATGGGCCAAGCGGTCCTTATCTGCCATCAAAGTCAATGTTTCTATGAGTGAGTGAGTGTTATTTTAGCACTACTGTGGTGCTGCTCGGGCTGGACAGCAGTTTGCAACTTCATCCCCTGTGCCTGTGTTGCACTGCAAGCATGTCAGTGGGATCACAGTAAAGCATGTTTCTTCCTGTTAGATTACACTGGGTAGTAGTGCAAACAAGCGCATGTGGATGTCTGCCTGCCAGCAGCTGAGAGGGACTCCAGACAGAGAAAAGACCGGCAGCAGTGAACTAAGGTACCTGGACCTGATCAGTCGAAGGGAAGTGCGTGAAAACAGTCTGGTGTGGTGGTGGGAGTCACTGAAGTGAAGTTTGTTCAGCAAATGAGGTGAAGAGACCGGCAGCAGTGAACTAAGGTATCCAAACCTGATCAGCTGTAGGGAAGTGTGTGAAAACAATGTGATGTGGTGGTGGGAGTCACTGAAGTGAAGTTTGTTCGGCAAATGAGGTGAGTGTAAGCGGGTTGGATGGGACTGTCAGGAGGAGCAATACATGCAGCTCGAATGTCTGATCATAATTTAATGCAGGTTTACTACTAAGGAACTTTCTATACATCATTTTTTAGAACTTAATGCAGCAGAATGATGTATTGTTTTAATCTGGATGTTTGCTGCTGGTGTTACTGTGGGGCAGCATGGCGAGAGCAAACAGAAAAATGTAAGTGATTGTGTGCGGCGTTGTCTGCGGTGGTGCCTGTGGGAGTGACACGGTGGGGGGGGGTCATGGTCAGGATGGACCGTCCCAGTTTTAGGCCTTGGAAAGTTGGTAACTTTACATTTGAGTAGTATATTAGGCAAATATCCCAGCAGGGGTGAAATCTGGGTTTGTAAGAAGCCACTCATTTCCAATTATGAGTGGTGTTTCTTCTTTGGGTACAGCTTCTCTTCCAGCCCTCTAGGATTGACACAGTACTGTCTGGCAGTACTGTAAGCTGTTTTTTCAAATGGAGAATAGGGCTGCTGCAGGGGAAAGTGTTTGGGATCTCAAGAGAGCCATCTGCTTCCAGTGTGCTGTGTTGGACGGGTTCCCCCAGAGAAGGGCAAGCCTAATCTGTGAGGAGTTCCAGTAGTATTGCAATTTCGGGAGTGCAATCCTCCCTCGCTCTTTGGGTTGCATAAGGAGGTGGGACTTAAGCCTCGGTTTCCTGCCTTGCCATAAAAAGTGTGAAAGAGCACATTGCCATTGAGAAAGGGACTTGATGGGGACCACACACGGGACACACTGAAATAAATGTAAGAGCCTTGGAAGGGCATTCATTTTAATAGCTTGGTTTCTGGCATAAAAGGAAAAAGGGAGAACAGTCCATCTCCTTATGTCTGTTTTAAGAATTCTTCATTGGAGGGAGTAATTTAGGTTGAACAGGAGTTTCAAGTCAATAGGGATTTTGATACCTAAACATTTTGGATCCGTTAAGTCCCATTTAAACTCAAATTTGTCTCTAATCTGTGGTGGAGGGGTATAGCCGTAGGCTAGTACTTCGGTTTTGGTGGTATTTAATGAGTACCTTGCTAAATTGGAAAATTGCCTGAGTTTTTGAAACAGGTGGGGGAAGGGATGTCTGGGTTGGAAAGGTAGACCAAAACATCATCTGCAAACAAAGCTAACTTATGTTCTGTGCTGACAAATTGTATTCCAGAGAGATTTTTATCCCGTCTAATGAATTGGTCTAGGGGTTCAATGTAAAGGGCAAATAATAAGGGTGAGATTGGGCATCCTCTATGAAGTGGGAATTTTTGAGATACATGGCCGTTAGATCAAATGTATCCTTGTGGGTTTTGGTAGAATTTGAAAATAAGACTTATAAACTGGTCACGGAAACCGAAGGAAACTAATACCTCTCTCAAAAAGGGCCAAGAAACCATATGAAATGCTTTTTCAGCATCTAGACTGAGCAGAAGAGAGGGATTTTTGTTTAGTTATATGTTCAATAAGATACTGTATATACTACGTCTAAGATTATCTTGTGCTTGATGACCTAAAATAAAGCCACTTTGTTCCTGGTGAATGATAGTTGGGGCTATTGGGTTAAGTCTATGAGAAAATATTGAAGCCATAATTTTATAATCAGTATTGAGGACAGATATAGGGTGGTAGGAACCAGGCAGGGAGGGATCTTTACCGGGTTTGGGAATTACTGAGATTATTGCATAATGCCAAGATGGGGGGATGGGGATTTAAGGGGAGACACCTGGGAAAAAAGTCTATTAAGTATAGGGGAGAGTTCTTGTTTGAAGGTTTTGTAGAATTCCCCTGGAAGACCATTGTTTCAGGAGCATTTATTTGTTTTAAGGTTTCCTATTTCTGTGGCTAACTCCTGGGTAGTTATTAGGGCCACCAAAGTTTCCGCTAAGGTTTTCGGAAGTGTTGGAAGGTTAAGGGAGCCTAGAAAGTCTTTAATTTTGGATACCGGGGGGTGTTGGGGGGGCTGCATAAAGCTGGGAGTAATATTTAACAAAGATATCTGAGATCTGGGATATTGAGTGTTGTAGAGGGCTCTTAGGGGAGGGTCTAAGGCCTGGTATTAGGACTTTAGCCCGCTGGACTCTCAAACGCCCTGCTAACAATTTCTGGGCCTGGGGGCCTCTTTCGTAATATTTTTGCCTCAGAAATAAAAGCTTCTGTTCCACATAATAATCTAAGAGATTGTTAAATTCCTGTTTCAAGATTTTGAGTTTTTTAGAAAGTTCAGAAGACGGCCTTACTTTTTGTTGTTCTTCCAGGGTTTGTATTTGTATTAATAATTCAGATCTCTTTTTCTCTTTCGTTTTCTTTTTCCTAGCAGCAATTTCAATAAACTTACCCCTACATATGGCTTTAAGTGTATCCCAAACTATGGAAATGTGCACCTCCGGTGTGTCGTTGTCTAGTAGGGCTTGCTTTATCAGATCTTGTATTTCCCGTATAGTCTCTTTGTCTCTAAGTAGAGATACACTTAGTCTCCAAACTATGCTTTTTTGAAAATGATCAGTTTTAATTTTTATAAATATAAGAGCATGATCCGATAAAACAAACTCATCAGTCCAGGACTTTTGAGCAATCTGCATGTGTTCTTGGGACATTAACAAATAGTCAATGGCAGAGTAACTTTGATGGGCTTGTGAGAAGAAAGTGCAGTGTTTACTTGTGCCATTGAGATACTTACATGTGTTTGCGAAGTCAAGCTACTTCAGCAGCTTGGACAAATCTCTGGTCCTCTTTTCAATTTTGTGTCGGGTAGTCCCCTGTTCAAATGCTAGGCTAAGGTTTAAATTAAAGTCTCCCCCACAAATTAATGGTTCCTCCGTCACTGTGCTAGCATAAGAAAAAAGATCTATAACTAGGGAAATCAGTATTGGGGGGGGGTACACAGAGGCTAGGGTATTACGTTTCCCATTAAGTTTACTTTTCACAAGGGCATATCGTCCTTCTTTGTCAATTAATTTGTCTGAACAAACAAATAGGGTCTTTGGGGGAGTCATAATAGTTGTGCCCCCTTTATAAGAGGAGGCATATACCTGGCTGAATCCTAAGCACTTGAATTTTCGGTGCTCCTCGTTGGAGAGGTGGGTCTCTTGGAGCATGACAAAATATGCTCCGGAGTGTTTCAAGAAGGACAGAATCTTCGAGCGCTTAACTGGACTCGAAAGTCCATGTACACGATAGGTACAGAGCGTATAAGCCATCATAATCTATATAATACAGGTTACAGCTGCATATCTCCCCAGTCTGTATTTGTGAACGCTTATCACATCTGAGGTAATCTTGATTAATTTCTCTGCTTACACTACCGAAATGATCTTGTAGCACTCCACATTCGTTACAATTTGGTTTAGCTGACAAATAAAAACTGGAACAAACAAGTGCCAACTGGGCACATAACATATCTATATAGATGCACTTCCAAGGTAGGAGGTGTACTATATGAAGTGACCTCTGCACCCACCTTATTACACGCATAGACGGGCAGAAGAGAGGGGTATTCCTTCTGAGCAGGAGGGTCTCTTCTTGGGTCAGAATGACGTTAGGCCCAAGTATAATTACTGGCAAAATGGGGATGTAGCCAGAGAGCTGATCTGCGCAAAAATAAAGTTTAGTTATGTGCTCTTTTTTGAGGGAATAGGTTTTGTAAAGGGGAGGAGTGAATTACCAGAATTCTTGGAGGGAGAAACCCCTCTGATTCCATATGTACCCTTATTTAGCATCTTTACTCCCCAGGTTTTGGTTTAGAAGGGGTGAACATACAAAGAGAAGTAACAATGCTCTCCCCCCTCGACCACAAGACTGGTCGCCGTTGCCCCCCCCCCCAACCTGGCTCAACCAAAATAAAGGAAATAGCCTGTAGCCACTTATAATGACGTTTACGCCAAATGGAATTAAATAACAAAGACTTCTCCTTGTTTAAAAGTATCAACAAAAATAGTCATTCCTTCATGAATCAATCTCAAAATTATACTTGCAGAAAAGTGTTCAGGTTGCTACGCCGATTCAAATATCTAATGGCGCTTTACTAGAATGTCCAGAAAATAAGTCTGCACAGGAGAGTCAAGAGTTCAGCTTCTCACTGCGTCATGTTCGAATGGGGGGAAATTCGTGCGGCCTATGAGTGGTTGCGTTTCTCAGGACGGCTATAGATCAACTGACAAAGTCCTGAAGAATGTGCGAGCTTAAGTCAGCAGTGGAAGAGGAGGCCACTGAGCCGAGCAGTCATTTTTCTCATGGGTTGGAGCCTGAAGCAAATAAAGTAGAATTAGTAGGGAGTAATTACTAACACGGAGCTATTCAACCCACCATCTGCTGTATGTCTTGCTCAGAGACATCGTGAAGCTTTTTAAGTACGTCTTGAAAGTATTTAATATTTTCAGAGCTAGTACTCAGTGCAAAAGGTCTGTTTTTCTTAGCAGTGGCCAGTTGCCACTCTTGGTCCTGCTCTCTACGTTTTTGACTTGGGTGTCTGGGGAACTCAGGAACTTCCAGGCCTCTCTTCAAATCTGCTTCCCTGGTGGCCTGAGGCATATTGTAAATCTCCGGGCCCCCTTTCCAGAATACCTCACCCTAGCTGGCACGGCAGTTTGAATGCAGATTCATGAAGCCAAAGACTTTGATCAGAGAGGAGTACTCTGCTTGCTTTTGTATATCTGGTGGATAGTCGTGGTCAAAGAAGAGCCGCGAGTTCAAGTATTTTACTTCCCTTTGTTGCCATGCTATCTTGAGAATATCCTCCTTTGTACAATAACTTGTGGAATTTAATTATTATCGATCGTGGTCTTGAGGTCTGGTCTTTAGGTTTCGGGATGCGGGCCCTGTGTGCTCTATTTTTATTTTATAACCTTGAGGCAGGTTGAGGACATCCTTCAGCAGATCGAATAGGAATTATGTCATATCTCCCTCTTCTGCATCTTCATGCAGCCCAGAAAGCCTGAGGTTTTTCCTCCGCAATCTAC
Organism: Neoceratodus forsteri; assembly: GCA_016271365.2. Lineage (NCBI taxonomy): Eukaryota > Metazoa > Chordata > Ceratodontiformes > Ceratodontidae > Neoceratodus > Neoceratodus forsteri. The sequence continues at coordinate 1,372,193,331 of CM057458.1, forward strand.
CTCCAAGATCAAGACATTTTTGTTCTGTGGCTATGACGTGCATACAGAGAACAGACACTATTCTCCCCAGATGCTGAAGGCCATCCTCAGTATTTGAAATCTGTTCTTCAGCTTCTTGTATGCGGTTCTCAACCTGAGAGAGCTTCAGATTTAATTGTTTAAACTCTGTTATGTTCTCTGCCCGCATATCTTTAAGTTCTTTCGTTAATTAGTTGAATCGTGTTCGGGAGAGGTGCTCTCTCTCCTCATCTGTATCATAGGCCAGACTTGCATTTTGCTAGTGGGAGGCAGTTGGGCCTCATGTCGGGGAAGCATGTCTCGAGTCGGGATTCTCCTTCTCTCCTCTCACTTGTTGAGATCGGTTTCGTGTCCCTCTTTTTTTCTGCAACCCTCCGGTCGCCATTTGGTATGAAATATGTTAAGATTTTAGTAGTTTTGGAGGATTTGGTTGCAGATCAGCTCAGAACGTTCTGCTTAGCTGCTGGTCAGAACCGTGCCGGAACTGGAAGTCGGCTGGGTAGGGGGTTATAATGATATTTTTAACCCCCCCCCTCCAAGGGGTGGGATGCCACATAAACCCCAAGAGCAAAGCTCGAGGGGTTTATTAAGGCATCCCACCACAAGGGTGTGTGTAAAATTCGAGTTTTACACACCTCTACCCAGCCTTTATTTTATATAATTTCTGGGGAATATTTTCTCGCCACAGCAATTATATAAAATAAAGATATTTCTATGGAGCTGCGGACTGGTTGGATTTCAGTGCGGTCCGTGGCTCCTGATAAAAACAACTGCTCGTTTTTATTTTTTCATAGCCTGCTCATGTAAAAAAAAAAAAAAGAGTTGGCTAGAAAATAACTTACCGCCACTGACTCAGACTGCGGCGAACTCCCGGGCGAACTATGCAGAGCTGGGGAATGGTGGCCGGCACTGAGGAGTGAAGGAGTGGTGGCTGTGCATGCCTACTGTGAGGGAAACCCAGTGCGTGTTCGCATAATGGCAAATTATAACCGGGTTTCTCTATTGGAGAGAACGCTCCCCCTTCATTATACTTCAATTATGAACATACTAGAAGATGAGACTGGAAAAGAAGAACGTTGATCTATCAAGTTCCTTCACCCACCAGTTCAGTAAGAATACTGTCACCTATTTTCTTTAAAATATATGTCAGAAACATTTTGTAATATGCATGTGCCTCCACCACCTAAAAAACACAAACTCCTCCTACTATGTTTTATTTTTTTAAAGTTCTGCTCATGGCACTAGGAGCTTCTCCTTCAGTAGAGACATGTAATGGACAGCTAGGATTTCCCTTTCTATCTCACAGACTTGTCATCAGTTGGGATACACTGCCTGTGAAATGCAGCTGCAGGCAAGGCAGATTCCCTCCAAAAGGGTGTTACAGGCGCTTTGGTGGCCATAAGTGATAAGTGCCGTACTGACCTGGATGGGAGAACTGAATTTAAACAGCACCAGTTTCGGTGCTTAATGCAAGTCCTCATCCGGTACCTTACCTGTAAAGGACTTATTCAGTCTCTGTTTTAGAATTTGTACAGTCTATTTTCTTCATGGGAAGGGACTGTAAATTTTCCCGTAGAGGAGCTGGCAGCAAGATCCCTGGTCCACCGTCCTCAAGCTCTGCCCCCATGCCACCCCGACACTCTGATGTTTGATGACATATTAGCTTGTAGAGTGTGGGGGTGCGTTCTATTGATATCAGTGGGAGGCGGGTTCTAAAAAACAGGTTACTCACCTGTAACAGTAGTTCTAGGAGTGGTATATATTGTTCATCCACACTTTCTGGCAGTGTCCTTTCCCTTTAAGATGTGCCAGAAAGTCTTCAAGCGAGTTCCTCCCACCTACTCGGATGGCAGCTCCCTTGGCTCCGCCCCATGACGCCAGATCTTGCCCGCTGGAAGCAGTGTTGTGCGCCAAAGCCGGGGAGGTTGGGTGGGTCCATGTGGATGAACAACATATACCACTCCTAGAACTATAACCACCACCCTACTCCTTGTAGATCTTGGTGCTTCCATATTTGCCATAGAACAAAAGCTTCTATCCTGCCTTATCACCTCCTTCACCCCTGACGTCCTCCCCACCCCGTCCCACTGTCAGGAGGGAGGGTACCCTCATGGGCCTCACCTTTTTTGCATTTCTTTCCAAACAGTATGCCTGCCCTCTTGGCTTTCTCCTTTTCTCTACTATTATCCCCATTCGGGAGCAGTACAAATTATCGACTATCAAAATATCGACACGCATTTGATCGACTTCGAAATACCAACGGCCTTCTGATATCGACATCAAAAATACCGACATAATAAATACCGACGGAACGAACGCTGTGGAGTAGTAGTATTACTGTATTACCGGAACGAACGCTGCTTTTAGTAGTGGAGTAGTAGTATTACTGTATTACTGGGACGAACGCTGCTTTTAGTAGTGGAGTAGTAGTATTACTGTATTACCGGAACGAACGCTGCTTTTAGTAGTGGAGTAGTAGTATTACTGTATTACCATACCATATTACAAAAATTGACATACATGGAACACTGCTGAACGAACGCTGCTATTACACTGGAGTAGTAGTAGTACAGAATTAAATATATAATATAAAAATTGACATACATGTAACACGAGGACATCCCCTCCAAATTAAAGTGAGAATATTCTGCAAAAAAATAAATACCGACCGCATCAGAATGTGAGCTACTTTTACACATCACCTAGAGTAGTAGTTAAGCAGTAAGCAGACGACGAGTATTTGCATGTCATGTTGTACACTGCTGAAGGAACGCTGCTTTTTACACATATGCAGCTTTCCAACAGCAGCATATTTCTGACAGCCATGGTGGAGACATGGAATTAAAAAGCCAATTTCTTTACTGAAGGTTTTTTAAAAAAAATGTGTGCATCACAGTACCAGATTGTGTGCAATTCCTCTTAGAAACTCCTTGGAAGAACGGATTTCTTTCTCCTTGATTATGTTTTTTAGTTTGTATTCCCGTGCTGTATACTTTTTCCTGATAGGTGATCTAGGAAGTCCACGGTTGATCTTTTCAATAATGTGCTGCGCTCTCTCTGCTCATTCATTATCTCTGTAAGAAAGCGATGTATGCCCACATGTGCAGAACTAATCAAAGCACCGAGACGCCTGTGCCAGGCTTCAACATTGTTCTCATGCTCTTGGAAACCGAATATGTGCTGATCATGTACTGACCACAGCTCCGTGAAAACAGTGGTGGGCTTCAACCAAAGTATTGTTCCAAATCCCACGGCGCACCCTCCCAACATATAGTTCTCCTCGAACCACTCCAGTACTGGTGTACAGCTCTCAGGGAAGTCTGCTTTCAGCTACCGAATGTTTGTGGTATCTCTTGCGTTCAAGGAACGCTAATGCCTGCAAGTGCCTCAGCAATAGGCTAAAGTCAGGATCTGAACCGTATGTAACAGCTAATCCTGCACTTTGTATTTTCCTCCAAATAATCTGTCCCAAATGGAAAAGACAACCTTTATTCCTTGCATCTGGAAATTCTGACTGGCAGGCATTTATTGCAGCCTGCTCAAAATCGGTCACAATGAACTTAGGATCCAGAATTACCCCATGCTCATCAGCAATATCGTGTATATCTTGGAAGAGCCTGACATAACAATCTAGTGATTTTGCAGACATTAGAATACACTAGTGGCAACACTCTGCTGTTGTCTGTGCTCCAACTGGTGCATGTATTGAGTACAGCTGGCGAAATAATGTAGGAACAGTTTTAAATGTTCCATCCATTAACCAAACCCAGCAGCAGACAATTTTAAGATGTTAGCTTTGTTGTAAATATCAATATGGTCTCATCGGCACAAATTGAGTGCTTAACAAGAAACAGCTCGCCATCCAAGTATTTAATGGAGTCAGGAATAAATAGATTTTCAAGACTATTTGGTTCCGGTGGCATATTTTCTCGTCGTGCGCGTTTCACCACTTGCCTCAAGGCATGACGAGATGGCATGTTATGTCGCACCTCACTATGGATACCAGCACATTCAGCCTGTATAATTTGGGCAGGGGTATCGTTAGTGCCAAGTGCTCGCTGCTTTATGGCAGCAACAGCTTCTGCAACAGGTCCTTCGGTTGCATCTGGAGAGTGCTCATGCTCAGAGTTAGACCGCAAAATGTGCTGTTCTCCGACTTTAACAGTGCTCGCCGGTCCTCTGCAACCATATTCTTTTGGGGACAAGCCCAGTAAAATAGATCACCCCTTTGCCTTTCCTTCACATATACATAACCATCCACACATAGCTTGTCACGCCTTTTGAGAAGGGACTAGTTTGCAAGCTCCACCATCGACGCAGCCATCCTATTACCTTGCCAGTTCTACCGCAGCTCAATCAGACCTACCTATGTGCAGCATGTGTCAGGTGGGAAGCCAGAGCAGACCAGCGATCAATTGGATTAATTAGATTAATTAGCTTGAGTGTTGGAAGCCATAGTAAAGCTAGTAGTAAAAGTACAGCTTCGATGGTAAACCAAAATAAGCAGCGCTCATTCAGCATGCTTCTGTGAAGTCAGCAATCTGTTACTGTTACTGTGCTGTGTGTAATTTATAACTACTACTTCAATGTCAGACTGGTAAAAAAAAATAAGCAGCGTTCATTCAGCATGATCCTGTGAAGTCAGCTATCTGTTACCGTTCTGTGTGTAATTGATAACTACTACTTCAATGTCAGGCTGTCGGTAATTCGTTTTCGTTATTATTCGTGACGATCTTGTGAACGCGTCAGTATTGTGGTGACGATATATTGAGTGTCGAGAAATTGGGCGTCGATATTTTGTACCAGACCCTCCCCATTCCGCATTTGCCCATGGCATATCACCTGCTCTTCTCTTTGCTTCTACTAGCAGGAGACACTGAGACCAATCCTGGCCCCCCATGTACCGCCACTGATCACTCAAATCCTATATGGAACTCCTCCTTTGGACTGAAGTTTGCACACATCAACCTCTGCAGCCTCTCCTCCAAATTCATCGACCTTAAACCCTGGGTCGCCCTATACAAGCCGCATGTGCTAGGCATCTCCGAAACATGGCTAAAACCTCATCTCTCAGATGCTGCCTACTATCTCCCAGGATACTCCCTGCTGAGGCATGACAGGCCTGGTAAGAAAAGGGGTGCTGGTGTGGCTCTCTACATCAGTAAGTCTCTCTCTGCTACCCCTGTCCTCCACTCCCACCCTAGCTCACCCAGTGACTGGCTCCTAGTGGAACTGACCATAGGTGCAACAAAAAATATGTATGTGGGTTGCTGCTATAACCCCCTCCAGGATGCCCAGCAGGTCTCACCACCCACCTTGAAGGGATGAGAAGCCTCTCCATGCTAAGGACACCATCCTCCTTGGGGATTTCAACCTGGACTGGCTTAGTGCCCAGGAACCTGATGACTTTAACCAATTCAAGCTCCATAACCTAGTCCAAATTATCACCATCCCCACCAGGCACAACCCTAGTACCCAAAACCATACACTGCTTGACTGAGTAATCTGCAATAGAGAGGAAAAGGTGCTCCTTCTGGGCATTCTGTCCGACGCCATTAGCAATCACTCCCCTACCTACCTGGTCTGGGCCTCTAAGATCAAGTGCCCACCCCCTAAACTACTCTCCTTCCGTAATTTCAATCACCCAGAGATCCCTTCCCTCCTTAATGATGTTTGCATGATAAACTGGTCAGCCTTCTACACCTTCTCTGATGTGTCCGAGGCTAAGAGTTTTTTCACAACCGCACTCATCCATCTCCAAAATCAACATTTCCCCTTGACTACTCGCCAAGTTAGGGGTGGCTGTACGCACTGGGTTACCAAAGATCTCCTGGCCATGATGAGGGAAAGGGATAAGCTATGGTCAGCCTACAAAAAAGCCCTCTCCCCTTCCTGATGGAACAAATACTGGTGGCTATGAAACCTTTGTAAACAGTCAGCCCTTGCCAAAGAGTGTGCCTTCTTTCACGGCAAACAAAGGGACAGTCTTGGTGACCCCATCGCTTCTGGGGCGAGGTCAGCTCATTACTTAACCCATGCACTCATAACCCCATTATTCACCTTGACACTCCCTCCGGAGGTCTGGTCGACCCTGTTGCTGTGGCTGAGGCCTTCAATAAAAAATTAACAGACCTGTCTGCCCTCCTTAGCAAGCTGTCACCCCTGGTGACCACTGGTCTCTCCGATCATCTCCCCACTCATACCCCTCAAACTTCTCCCCTCCTCTCTTTCTACTTCCGGACCATCACCCCCAGGGACACTGCCAAACTGCTGAAGAGCCTGCCTAGCCGCGGCAACGATGGTCTTTACCCTGCTATGCTTAAACTTATCTGCCATCTTAAAACCACTCACCTACCTCTTTAACCTGGCACCGACTACCTTATCAGTGCCCTGACACTAGGAAGCATGCCAGGGTGGTCCCGATTTTTAAGACTGGTGACCTGCTATCCCCAGATAACTACTGACCTATATCCTTGCTCCCCCACCTTAGTAAACTAGTGGAAAGGATTGTCCACCGGCAACTGTCTGACTATATTGATACACACAACCTACTGTCCAGACAGCAACACGGCTTTCGTAAACATCACTCCACCACATCTGACCTTGCCCTGCTTACTAATCATATTCTTAGGAACATGGACCTTGGAAGAGCAGCGGGTGCCGTCTTTGTCAACCTGTCTAAAGCTTTCGACCTGGTCGACCACACCCTGTTGCTCTCCTCCCTCAGCACCCTTGGCTGCTCTACTGAGATCACGCGGTGGTTCCAACGTTATCTTTCAGATAGATCTCAGTCAATATGTGTAGGACATTCCACCTCCCCTGCCCTCCCAGTCATTACCGGTGTACCCCAGGGCTCCATCCTGGGTCCACTCGTACTCTCCCTGTTTATATACTCTCCCCCGACTGTCTCATTTGTGATACCCTATTTTATGCAGAGCACCTTGTCCTCTTCACTAGCATCAAGGCTCTTGAGAATATATCTAGGGCTTTATCCGATAACTACTCTGCAATGCACACCTGGTTCCACTCACGACATCTAATTGTTAATGCTAAGAAAACTAAATTCATGCTATTTGGACCTAAATCCTTCCTCTCTAAGGTCACCAAGGCTGGGTCCACCCTCTCAGTAGTCTCACCGGACAACACTGTACTTGAAGATGTACTAACTTTCAAATGTCTGGGAGTTATCCTGAACCTGTCCCTCTCCTTTTCCGATCATATTTCCACTGTTATCCCCCGTATAACCAGAAACTTGGTGCAGCTTATTGGATAAAGTCACTGATGACCAGAGAAGCCTGTTTAGCCATTGCCCAAGGGCACCTGCTACTCTTGATTGACTACTGCTCCCCTATTTACTCACACACATCCTCAGTCTTGTGTGCGCACCTCTGCTCCACGTACGACAACATAAGTCATTTCACTCTCCTGGCACCGTAGTCCACTCACCACTGCCACCTCTACCAGACTCTTGGCTGGCTTCCACTACACTGCAGATTGGATTACAGGCTTGGCTGCCTCCTGGACAACGCCATCAAGCATGGTGAAGCCTCCACATATACGTCAATCCTCAAGACCAGTACTCCCTCGAGGTGTCTGCGTGCATCCTCAGTCCCTCCCCCCCGGATATCCTGAAAGTCTCCTCGGCTATGGGTAGCAGAGCATTATCTGTAGCTTCTCCCACTCTGTGGAACAGAATCCCCATGCCCATCTGCTCTCTGGACTCCCATGCCAGTTCCAAAACACATCTGAAATCCTGGCTCCTTGATGAGGCCACATACCTTGCTAGCTTGGATAACTGCCCCCCACCCACCCACTTTCTGACTTTTCCCTCTCGGGCTGCCTTGGCCTCCCCTGCCCTCTCTCATTTCTTTGGACTCCTGTCTTATATCCCTCACTACCTGCTTCTTGGGCTCTTCCACTTGGCTATTGTCTTGTATGTTTTTGCTGTTTATTTGTTTTTCTACATCATGCATTAATTTGCACTGGCCACTTATCCTTATTAAATAATTGCTGCTTATCCTGATGTACTGATTGTTTTCTTCAGCCTCTCATTAATTTTACTTTCCTATGTCACTTTCTTTGTTCACCAATGATGTCTGTATATCCACATGGCTTATACTCATTGTATAACCTGTCACTACCTCTGTAACTGCTGTCTGTGTAGCCTGGTCATGCCTGAAAATGGTCCCCTGGATCAGTGTACTTACTCGGTTACCAAAGACTTAAATAAATAAATAAATAAATAAAGGGTCTGTTCATGAAAAGGGGTTACCAAAATGTGACATGAGGGTCCAATTTTCAGATTACTTCTAGATTAGTTTTGTGATTCATGTTAAGATACTATGGCTCAAGCATGAAAAAAGAAACATATTGGGAGATAAAAGATTCACATGTTCCTGAGATAAAAGAACTCTAATGTGGTGAGTGTAACAAGTGACACCACACACTGTGGTGAATGTAACATGTGACACAAGACACTTGTTTTAGTTGTAAAAAGTTTACTAACATATGTCATGAGTTATATTAAACATGAAAAACAAATATTTAGAAGAATTCTATTGCATTAATGGAAAATTTGATGTTTGGCACCATGTACCGTGGTGAATGTAACAAGTGACACCACACATGTGTTGCTCAATAAAACTGTAATAAAGATGCCCAACAACTAACATACTACTACTACTACTGGCTGATATAATGGTACAAAACACGCAAAAAATTGACAATTATATTACTGGCAAGTGTGATGTTTGACATCACATGCCATGGTGAATGTAATGAGTGACACCACACATTTATTTTAGTTTTAAAACCTTTACTGAACATGCCTAACAGCTAACATGCTGCTGCTAATAACTGACACAGCGCTATAAAACCTGGAGAAATTTGACAATTCAACAACATTACTGACATATGTGATGTTTGACCCAACATACCGTGGTGAATGTAACTAGTTACTGTGGTGAATGTAATTACCCTTCAAATTTGTTTCAGTTTTTTTAAAACTTTACTGAACATTACAACAGCTAACATACTACTGGCTTATAAAACATGGGTTGACAGGAATGGGCAACCTGATTGGTTGAGTCTCTTTGTGAGGCTGTATATAAAGTTAGCATTAATCCATATGCCAGTGGAGTGGAGTTCTGCCGCCAGCTCGTGTTTTTGAAGACTGAAAAGCAAAGTGTAGGGATGTCTATTTTCAATCCTGTTAGCGAGTAACGCTATTGTATTGCAGTATGGACACCAGTTAATTCCAGTGCTATCTCAGTATTTCATATTTAGTATTGATGGTCTGCATTTCCTCAGGTAGAAGATTGAGAGTGCCCTTCCTTTCAAAGTTTATGGGCCCATAAAATATGCGCATTGTCTTCCGTAATGAATCTGTATGTTTGCGTCGTGGCCATGTGAAGCTGCTAGCCCCACACTGCTGCATAAAGCTGAAATGGTATTTGCTACTCTCATCCATGGTGGTTAGCTGACCGATGTAGAAGGTCTTTGAATACACGGCATAAAATGTGTTCACCTGTATATGTTCTTTTGACTTCACTTTCTTTGAACAGGCAGAAGGAGTGGCTGCAGCAGAGCTCTGGTTGGCGGTACTGCTGCTTGATGGAACAGCTGGAGACTCAGGAACCATGGCAGATGAAGGAGAGGCTGTGTCAGTACTCCAGCTGATGGTGCTGCTGTTTGATGGTACAGCTGGAGTCTCAGGAACCATGTCTTTGTCAGGATGGGTTGGCAGGGTAGCATCAGGAATGGTGACAGGAGATGCTGAGGTCACATGTGTGACAGGCATTTCACGGCTCGAATATCCAGAAGATTTCCCAAGTGTACGTAACTTCCATGATTCCATATGACCAGAGTTCTCACATGGGCCATCTTCCCTTTGACATGGTCTACAGAAACAGCTCAGTCCTCTTGTTGCAACCATGCCGTCTGCCACAGACTTAACACTATGGATCCTCCGTGTTCCAGGTATGGTGTGCACTTCAGGTCCTGCTTGCCGTTTTATTTGCCTGTCTCCCACCCAAAAGAAGGTTCTTAGCACATGGTTGCATCCTTCATTGTCAGTTTTTTTTGTCAGATTATTTGCACAAAATTGGAATAGTTCCTCTGCATTACAAATCACTGCCCGGCGATTCTGCACCACCAGACTTGCAGCAGATTTGATGACAGCACTTTCTCCATCTGATGGGGCTTTCCCATGACGTGAACCAAAAAAGGCTCATTCAGTTTGAAACCCATTCTGTATCGGTGAAGATGAGATAGAGTTAAAAGCCCACTTAGATTTATATTGGCCTCCGCAGCCATCCGTGAAGTGTATCACTCGTTCGATATTCAGTTTGCGAATGTTACACAGATGTCTATTTGCAGGTCCCACAAAATGGTGAACAGCATGGTGGTCATGCTTAAGATCATTTGATATAAAGTCAATATACTCGGTGACAAGGCCTTCACATTTTGAATATCTGTAATACGTGACTATAGAGTGTACTGTGGCCTGTTCATGGTGCCAATGACAGGACTGAATTTCATCTTGGAACTTACAAGTGTAACTCTCTTTGAAGTCCAGCACCATTATGACCCAACCTGTTGGCATTTGGTCTTTCAGAGTTACGAACTGATTATGTTGCCATGATGCAACATGCAGATGTTGGCACAAAAAACACACGTCTTCTGTTACCATTTCCATAAGTTGAGTCACAGTGGTTTGTTTGCATTGGAGCACTTTTCTATACTATTTAACCACAATGTCATTCATGTCTCTGGTCACACTGACAGTCTCCCATTGGAACCATTTGACTAGTTCATTTCCATGTTTCTGCACAAGTTCCTCTGTTTTTTTAAATATTACATTGGTACTGCAGTTCTCACAAGTTTTGCTGATGCAATTGTTTGCAAAAAATTTGTCACCAGGTGGGCGTGGGCACATGGTGAGCTTGACAGCTCTACAAATGTTTTAAATTTTGCACTGTGGCAAATGTTTAACATCGGCAAACCGATTCAAGGATCGTGGCTTTAACTCTGCATTGGCACAGTACTCACACAGGCACTGATCCAGTTTTTGTTGCCTGGCGAGTTTGAAATTTGCTGGTCTCAGGCTGCGGAACTTAGTGGACCCTATTTCTGTTTCAGGGTGTTGCTGGTGAAACTTCTGGTGGAGGCTATTAAGGGTTTTGTCCAAGAAAGCCTTTGTTGCCCCAGTCCTTTTGGAAACTGCCTTCTTGTGAGGCAGTGGTGTAGAAGAGGCCTCAAAGAAGTTCTGAACATCCTTCACTGTTTCTGCTGACAGTGCAGCCTTGTGCTGCTTGCTCCTTGGCTCTCTTTCCCCCTTGATGCCCTCATCATTCTCCTCCAACGTGTTCCGAGTGCTGTGCTTGCACCATGGAGCATTTGGTACTTTTTCAGCACCAGAAAAGAACTGATGAAGCTCTTTTTGAATTCCTGCTGCTGTTTGGTATTGCATTCTTTCAGCTCTGACATTTTGTCCTTTATGACCTCAACCATCTTGTCCTGAAGCTTAGAGCGGCAGGTCAAGCTCATGTTTTGCTTTGCCAGGGCATTTTGTTTTGCTGGTGAGCATGATGAAATTATCTTTGCAACTGTGCAAGCAAACCGTATGGGTGACTGTGGCAGTCCTTGTCGTGCTCTCTGACCTGCTTTCCTGATCGCGCTCTGTGAGCGCCGGTCGGCCATTGGGGTGTCACAGGATGTATCCTGAGTCAGGTCAGCCATTGGGGCATCACAGAATGTATCCTGAGTCAGGTCGGCCATTGGGGTTTCACAGGATGTTTCCTGGTTCACGCATATGTTTTCTGCGAGAGAAGCATTGCACATGGCACAGGTGGCAGGAGGTGGTGCACACCGGTATCTCATTCTCTTTATTTTTCTTGTACAACTCTCATCTTTTTTCATTCAGTCGTCTGCATTTCTGACTACATACATTTCTCCGTTCTTTTTGTTTTCTCTCCCTCCACCATGCTCTATTTTCATTCTTCTTTTGCAAATCTTTTCTGGTGGTTGCCTTTGAAGAAGTGGCTCTGCAGTCTGCAGCCACTGCAGCTTGGACCTTGTGTGCTCTGTATCGCTGCATTCTTAATCTGGCCTTCTCATTATAGTTTTTCTTCTCTTCTTCATTCATTGTATCTCGATAAGATTGTGACCGTGCTTTGAATTTCTCCAAATACCTGCCATAACATTCTGGATCCTTCTTCACATTGTCTCTGTATCACTGACTTCTCTTCTTTACCAACAGTGCACAGGGGGAACTACTCAATGCATCTCTGATCAAATCTGCAGCGGATACACGAGGTCTTCTTCTCATCTCTATTGCTTCAAAAAAACAAACAAGGTAAGTCTGATATTAGCTAGGCATTCCTCTCAAATAAGAAGCAGTAAACAGAGAGGCTGCACAGGAAATAGATGGACTGACACAAGAGGTAAGTACACATCTGACAAAATGGCATGTAACCCCCCTGCAAATGGGGGTTCCCAAAAGATTTCCAGGAGCTTGCTTGAATGCTCCAAGCCTGAATGGTGTTTCATGCTAGTTTATTTATCAGTGAGTGTTTTAGAACCTCTGGTACTGTCTTTAAGAGCTGTCTGCTTGCAGACATAATTAGTTTGTATGGGGACTGTGTGTTTCTTGATTGAGTACTCACCTATGCTGCTGCCAATTCACCCCATTTTTGCAGTCACTAGGAGTGCAAAGGGAACCTGTCTGAAAGATGTAACTGATTGCCAGAAATCATTTACAGTAACAATAAAATTACAGTTTGTCTAACCTGCTTTTGCAGTCAGAACTGTCTGCCTAGTTCCCCATTCTGGTTTTGAACTGCTGAACTGGACCAATCAGTGTGGGGTAAACTAGCTTTCAAAATGATGCCTTGGGCTGAATCAGAACTTGGGACTCATAATCTGAGCCAGCCACAAGAGGATTGTAAGGGCAGTGACTCTGGGAGATGTAGTTTAGACTTGGTGCCTTTTTGGACCAACAGCAGCAGTCTATTGTGAGTGACAGCCAATCCAGTCAAGAACTGGGAGGAACCCAAAGGAAGTGCCCGGTTTTTGTCTGTTGGGAGTTTCAGTTTGAGATCTGAAAGGAAGGGAAAGAAACCCCTGTGTTCCTTCAGTGCACAGTTTCAGTCAAAAAACGGTGCAAGGCCCAGAGTTCCGGCTCACAACTTGTGTAACTGCTTGTTAGGACTGAATCATGTCCCTGTGAAAAGAATCAAAGGATCTCTGAAGAGTAGAAACCAGGCTCACCCTGTAGAAGACTGAAGAAATTGTTGAATTACACCGGGGTCTGTCAGGAACTGAATCTGCTGTGTGTTCTCCTGCATTGTGCAGTAATTGGGCGATCGGGATAGATGCAGCCTGCCTGTGTAGTGCTTTCTTGTATATGGATGTGTGAGGAGGTTTGTACCTCATGAGCCCTGCTGACATTGCTGAGACCTTTATATCTTATTTTGAGGTCGAGTACTAATTCAGGGTCGCCTCGTTGAATTGCCACATTAAATCCAAATGGAGCTACTGTACTGCTGACTGTTTAATTCTCCTTTTCTGTGGAAAGGGCCTCACCAGCTGCCACGTGTTTGACCAGCTAATCTAGGCTTGGGTACCAGGGACAGTAACTGATAGGATAGGCCTGTGCACGAGCCATAGGTAGATTATTAGAGTGATAAGCTAATTAACCTGATTTCCCTGTCCTTGTTATATCCCCTAAATAAATCAGAGCTGCTTGTTTCAGCAAAGTTATACTGCCTGAGGTATTTGTCTATGTTAAAGTACTGTACTGTGATTGTTGCACTGTATCCATTTCACAGGAGGTCCAATAGCCGAACCAGACCTGGGGTAAGTGTATACTGTGAAGGTAATTTGATATATTGTGTGGGCCACTAGTGGGAAGAAAGGGGTTGCAGTGTCTCAGAGGGCTGTGACCAGTTAGTTTAACTATTGCAACCCTGACCTCTGGGTGGAGGCACCCGCCATTGGATCCAGGCCCTCAACCTGTTAGTGGCAAATCAGGCAGGGTAGTAGCCCTGGGATAGCGCCATCTAGGGGTTACATCTTGGAGGCACCGCTGGGATTGTGTGTCCTCTAGTGGCCATATTCTGAAACCACTGTTGAAGAAAAAATGGGTACCCGACAGAGTGGCTGTGCACCGCTGGTGGAGTGGTGTACTGGGAGGAGATCAATTCTCAAATGCTATGCTTATCCTGGACATCCCCTGGGTATCAATACGGACACTGTGAGGGAGTACTTTCCAAGGTGGAAGGTTTACAAACCCTGTGGTGGTGGGTCGGCATGCTAATCTGCTCACCCACACTTTCCTGGCCCTAGTAGAGTTTAAGGATCCCATAGATAGCTCCAAAGTGCCACAGACCATTACCCCAGAGGAGCCCTCACTGCTTGGAGAGTGATAACTAAGGACAGTAAAGACCGGGGAATCAGCCCCACCACTATCTGAAACTTTTGAGGAGAAATTTGCTGAAATGGTTGCTGGGAGAGGGGAAAACTGTGGAGGACTTGAAGAAACTATTCTTGCCACCTGGGGTGTTCCTCCCAACACCCTCTCCTGCTCCAGTGCCCGAATGGTGGCTGAACCAATGCAGACTCCTATTTGCACCTGCCATTAGTCACGACTCCATCAAGGTTGAGGATCTTCTGGCACCCTCCCACCCCCAAGGGAGGATGACTGGGAGACCTGGATAGACTATGTTGCCCCATGCTAGAATGGCAATGCTCGGAAGGCGAAGTTAAAGAGGGTTAGTGAGAGCCCGAGGTCCCGCCTGGCTACCATCCGAGCAACGGCCAGTAACCCTGAAGCGACTGCACAGGCCTATCTTGAGGCCTTGGAGAATGTATGGGAGCCCAGATTCTGATGAGGACCTATGGTGAGAGTAAGAAATGCACAACAGTACCAAGGGAGTTGTTGTCTGTTGTATGTCTCGGCTGGAAAAATTGTTGCAAGAATGCTCAGAAGGGTAGTTTGCCAGCGATTGAACTGGACCGAACCAGACTGGACAGAACCTTAAGTCTGCCCCCTCTCAGAACTGCTGTTGCTTCAGTTACGCCTGGCAAATCGAGACTGGAATCCTCACCTCCTATGATGAGTTAATGAGAGAAATTCGAGGAGTTGAGAAAGGCAACCTCGGGAGGTACCTGCACCAGCAGCTGGCTACGACCCGAGTGACTGAGGTGACCCATCAAGTGAAGTTCAGGGCAGAGGTTGACAGTCAATGAGTGCTCTGACAAGGAAAAAGATATGCCACAATGGTGAACTGTTGAGAGAGATCCGGGAATTCAAAACAGTCCTTTATGAAGGCCACGCCTGCAAGCACGGCCCTGACCTATATCCGACTGGCATCTGTTATGGGGTGGGGTACCACCGTGTATCTCCTGCTGATAACTGCTCCAACTCAATTCCTTGACCATGGAAGTGGAGAAACTGACTGAGATGTTCCAAATGCTTATCACGCCGCAGACAGAGATGGCACCCAGGTTTCAGTTAGTAATACCCGCGCTCGGCTCCCAGTGTGGCGCCTCGGCCAGCTCAAACTCCAGAAAGTATGTTTTGCTATAATTGTGGGAAAGATGGGCACATGAAAGGGAATGCCAGTCCCCAAAAGACACTGACAAAGTTGCATATAGGCTACAAGGAGAGCTTCGAGAAGAAATCAGTGGGTTGGAGGTGCACGATATGATCCCAGTGAGGCACCAAAATGCTAATTCATGTCCCTTTTGTGGCAAGGTCAGTTGCCCAGGCCCCACTACCGCCTCCAGACTGGTCCAGAATAGTGGGTCCCTCCATGGAGAACCACTGTAAAGGTGAATGAGTGTCTACAAGAGCTGTATTAGACAGTGGCCCAAGTACAATTATGTTCCAGGATTGGTATCAGAAGCATTTGTCAGACGATCCTTACAACCATTAGAAGGACTGCATGTATGGGGTTAAGTGAGAAGGCCTACCCCTATTCGGGTATATCCAATTTGGCTGTCTTTCCCACCTCCCGTGGCTGGAGTGGCTTAACAAGTAGAGACCCTAGCCTTAGTATGTCCCCCCACTGGGCTGTATGATGGTGTCCCTTGTTGATTGGAACAAATGCTCATATGTTCGGAAGGCTGGCACAGTTGTGTTATGAAAACAGGGGTCAAAGACTAGTAGAGCTTTAAGAGTTCCGCTTTAATTAAGAAGGCCTATGAGGCACAGAGAGATGCTGAAAATATAGAACCAGAGGAACCGGTCGGAATTGGTATGGAAGAAGGATCCTGAGTCTCTGATCCTGGCACCAAATGCCCAGTGTACCTTACAGGAGAGGTCCGTATCAGAAAGGATGTTAAGAATAAAATATTAATGTTGGATGCACCAGGCGATGGAAAATTGCCAGAGGGACTGCTGGTCAAGCCTAGTATTTTGCCCGCTAGAGCCCATGCTTATGCCCAGAAGGGTAATGGTCCAAGTTCATAATGTGTCTGAAGAGACATTCGAGTAACAGAGGTGCATTCTGCTAATGCACAGTAGACACTGCAGTGCTACCAGCAGCAAGAGTTCAAGGAAGAATGACAGAGTAACGCCTGGACTTGTTTTTGATTTGCAACTCCCTCGCTGCCAGCTGAATGGAAAGTGAGGATCAGTGAGAAGCTTGCCCAGAGAGACCAGGGTTTTAAGCGAATGGGACGTAGGATGCGTGCAAGGAGCTGGAGCACAATATCCGCTGCATGACGAAGACCATTTGAGAGGTCTCGACGCTTGCACCTGCTGATATAGATGATGTGAGACGCATCTGCAAGAGATGTTACGCTGGTGTAATAAGAACCAGAAGCCCTTATGCTTCCCCATTGTGGTAGTGAGGAAAAGAATGGGACAGTAAGGATGTGCGTGATTATCGCACCCAAACCGGCGGACTATCCTGATCAGTACACAATGCCCGCATTCAGGATGCTTTGACCGCCTCAAACGGGAGCAAGTGGTTCTCTGTGCTGATCTCCGCAGTGGGTACTACCAGATCCCGATGGCCCCAGAGGACCGTGAGAAGACAGCCTTTTATCTGTCCGCTGGCTTCTATGAATTCATGAGGATGCCTCAAGGATTTTCAGGTGCCCCAGCCACTTTTCAACGATTGATGGAGCGTCGTGGGGACATGAACTTACTAGAGTGCCTGTATACCTAGATGATGTTATTGTGTTTGGCAGCTCACTGGAGGAACATGAGAGCAGATTATTTAAGGTATTGATCGACTGGAGGACTTTTGGCTTAAACTGTCCATTGATAAGTGTCAATTCTTTCAAACATCAGTAAAGTATGTGACACATAGTATCCAACGAGGAATAGAGACCCACCTAGGCAAAGTTGAGGCCTTGACCACCTGGCCACAGCCCAAAAATCTAAAAGAACTGCAAGATTCCTGATTTGTGGTTATCGTCGCTTCATCAAGGACTATTCAAGAGTGATCCGCCTTTACTTAACCTTACTCAAGGGTATCCCCAACCCACAAAAATACCAAAGTCAGCCCCTCAAGACTGAAAGAGTGTATTTTCATCCGAGTGAAGTATTTGGGGCCCGCTTGGACTCCTGATTGTGAGACTGCTTTTCATGAGATCATATATCAACTTACCACCATGCTCCAGTGCTGGCCTATGCCGATCCAAGAAAAACCTACGCCTGCACTAATTGGATGCTAGCTTGCAAGGGTTGGGGGTGTTAAGAACAAGAGCACGAGAATGGCCTGAGACCAGTGGCCTTTTGCCAGGTAGAAGCCTGACCCCATCCAAAAAGAACTATCCTGTACATAAGTTAGAGTTCTAGCTTTGAAGTGGGCTATTGTTGACCAATTCCATGAGTACTTGTATGGGGCTAAAATACTAGTAAAACTGACAATAATCCTTTGACCTATGTGCAGACCTCAGCTGTTGATGCCACTGGCCACAGGTGGCTTTCTGCATTATTCATATATGACTATGCTCTCGATCACCGAGCAGGTCTGAACCACATAGATGCTGATGCTCTTCCCGGAGGCCTGTTCCCAGAATGATTGGGTCCGATTGCAGAACCTGACATTCGGCACTCTGCCGGAAGTTTGACAGGAGGAACAATGTCCACGGACGCAGTGGACTGTATGGTGGATTGCTTGGGACCCTCTGAGAATTGCATACCTGCTGCTTATTGCCACTTTTCTGCAATAGACATTGGTGCACTGCCTCAGCTGGACAATGACAGTATTCGCGGGTCAACTCACGATCCTATGATCAAATCAGCTTTAGAAGCCCTCTATGCAGGAAAAGTGTCCAAATTACGCCCACTGATTTGAGAACTGCACTGTTATACAAAGAAGGTCCTAAGTTGAAACTGATCAATAAACTGTTATATAGAGAAACAGTAGACAGAGGGGACAAGTAGACAAACAACAACTGGTGCTGCCCACTGCCTTTAGAGACTCAGTATTGAGGTCCTTGCACAACCACAGGGCACCTTGGTATAGACAGAACACTTGACTTGGTGAGATCCAGATTCTATTGGCCTAAGATGGGGGCTGATGTGAGCAACACACACCAATCTTGTAGTCGCTAAGCCATAGAGGAAAGCTTTTGCCTCAGAGGGCTGCCCTTGTTAACATAACCACCAGTGCACCCATGGAGCTGGTCTGTATTGATTTTCTGAGTTTGAGTCAGATCAAAGAAATATCAGTAATGTGCTGGTGGTCACTGACCATTTCACGAGATATGCCCAAGCTTCTCACCAAAGACCAGAAAGCATCCACTGTAGCCAAAGTACTCGGAGAAAACTTTTTGTTCACTATGGGCTCCACAAAGAATCCATTCTGATCAAGGGAGAGACTTTGAGAGTCGCCTGATCAAAGAGATGCTTTCTCTGTGGGGAGTGAGAAAGTCCAGAACCACTCCTTACCACCTCAGGGGACCCACAGCCTGAACGTTTCAACAGCACTTTGCTAGATATGCTAGGCACCCTGCACCCAAAGGACAAGCCTAGATGGAGCCAACAAATTAGCACCCTGGTACATGCTTATAACTGCACCAAAAGTGATGCCACTGTGTTCTCCCCTACCTGATGTTTGGAAGAGAAGCTTCGACCACCGGTAGATGTGTGTTTTGGGGTTCTCCTGATGGGGTTCAAGCTGACAACTATTTACAGTATGTGCAAAAGTAAAGGCCCAGCTAACTCATGCGTACTCAACTGGTTCAAACCATGGCTGCCAAAAAGAAATCTGGCCAACAAAGAAAGGTATATGATAAAAAGGTGAAAGCACAGGAACTCCAGGGAGGGAGATCGTATTGCTAAGAAATCTGGGACTGCATGGCAAACACAAGATTGCTGACAGATGGCACCATCTCCTCACATTGTAGTGGGCAACTAGATGATCTGCCAGTATAAAAGTAAGGCCTGAGAACAATTCAAAGATGTAAAACAATGCATAGAAATCATTTACTACCCATTGGACAAATCCTGATTGAGTCTGAGCCCCAGAAGATGCCCCTCTGGACCAGTGACTAGAGCTGCTGCTAAGAAAGATCAAGGAAGTCTGCACCCACAGAAGCAGAGTTAAAGTGTTCCCTGCACAAGTCCCAGTTGAGCATGACTGTCAGTCCATATCAGAAGAAAGTGAGAGTGACTTTGAATACTATCCTTCTTACGAACTGAGTCAATTTGTTTCGGGCAATCCCTAGTCAATACTGGAGACAAAGCTGGGCTTCTGGACTGTCTATGCCCCCAGCTTCATCCCTGGAGCCAATGCTCCAGAAAGTGAAGTGCAAAGCATCAGATCAGATGAAATGGAATCATTGTGCATGGTTGAACTGTTTGAGCTTTCAGGGAGGAAAATGATAGATTGGGGCAGACTGGTGATACACCGAACAAGAAGTATTTTGAGTGCCCTGACAGTCCACTGCCAGTGTCTGAAAGCTCCATGCAGCCAAATGTTGTGGACTCAGAAACTGTAACTCCTGGAGCTGAAAGTGCCCTAAGTTCTAGCCTCTCTACCCCATGGAGACTCCCTGACAAGTGAGAACAATGCTGAAAATGAGGCTCAGAGTGCAGAGACTGTAACAGCTCCCCAGAAAGACTGGTCGAGCTGTAAAGCCTGTGGTGCACCTCAGTTATGATTCCCTGGGCCGGCCAGTGGACCTGTCTCTCAATGTTGTCCATAAAGGAGTGTATGTGTCCCCGAGCTCATTGCCCAAACTGAGCGTTAGTGCTAACTCCAAGTTACTTGTGTTGCCCTCTAAGTATGGTGCCCTTGCCCCGTCCAGCCCCCAAGGTAACTGATAGGAAGGGTCCCTCTTCAGGTTTCATGTACAAGAGGTAATAACTTGAGTTATGGTACAAAGTGTGTGTTATACTGTGTAAGAGTGACGTACTGCAATGTTTCAGAAATGGTTCTTGGTAAATGATGTATTGACTGATGATTACATGTGTGAGCCTAATGCAAATGTATATGGTTGCAGTTGAAACTTTGGTACTTGTTGACGCGGACGTCAAGCTTTCCCAGGCCAGGAAGGTGTAACCCCGCAAATGGGGGTTCCAAAGACTCCAGGAGCTTGCTTGAATGCTCCAAGCCTGAATGGTGTTTCATGCTTAAGCCATTTATCAGTGAGTGTTTTTGGAACCTCTGTACTGTCTTTAAGAGCTGTCTGTTTGCAGACATAATTAGTTTGTATGGGGACTGTGTGTTTCTTGATTGAGTACCACTCATGCTGCTGCCAATTCACCCATTTTTGCAGTCACTAGAGTGCAAAGGAACCTGTCTGAAAGATGTAACTGATTGCCAGAAATCATTTACAGTAATAATAAAATTACAGTTTGTCTAACCTGCTTTTTTGCAGTCAGAACTGTCTGCCTAGTTCCCCATTCTGGTTTTGAACTGCTGAACTGGACCAATCAGTGGGGTAAACTAGCTCTAAAATGATGCCTTGGACGAATCAGAACTTGGGACTCATAATCTGAGCCAGCCACAAGAGGATTGTATGGGCAGTGACTTGGAGATGTAGTTTAGACTTCGGTGCTTTTTGGACCAACAGCAGCAGTCTATTGTGAGTGGACAGCCAATCCAGTCAAGAACTGGGAGGAACTCAAAGGAAGTGCCCGTTTTGTCTGTTGGGAGTTTCAGTTTGAGATCTGAAAGTGAAGGGAAAGAAACCCTTGTGTCCTTCAGTCACAGTTTCAGTCAAAAACGTGTGCAAGGCCCAGAGTTCCGGTCTACAACTTGTGTAACTGCTTGTTAGGACTGAATCTGTCCTGTGAAAAAGAATCAAAGGATCTCTGAAGAGTAGAAACCAGGCTCACCCTGTAGAAGACTGAAGAAATTGTTGAATTACACTCGGTCTGTCAGGAACTGAATCTGCTGTGTGTTCTCCGGGTATTGTGCAGTAATTGCGATCGGGATACAGATGCAGCCTGCCTGGTGTAGTGCTTTCTTGTATATGGATGTGTGAAGAGGTTTGTGTACCCTCAAGTGAGCCCTGCTGACATTGAAGGACCCTATCTTATTTGGAGGTCGTGAGTACTAATTCAGGGTCGCTCCCTGTTGAATTGCCACATTAAATCCAAATGGAATTACTGTACTGCTGACTGTTTAATTCTCCTTTCTCTGTGTGAAAGGGCCCTACCAGCTGCCACGGTTTGACTAGCCACTCAGGGCTTGGGTACCCAGGGACAGTAACTGATAGGATAGGCCTGTGCACAGAGCCATAGGTAGATTATTAGAGTGATAAGCTAATTAACCTGATTTCCGTCCTTGTTATATCCCCTAAATAAATCAGAGCTGCTTGTTTCAGCAAAGTTATACTGCCTGAGGTATTTGTCTCTGTTAAAGTACTGTACTGTGATTGTTGCACTGTATCTCATTTCACAGGAGGTCCCAGTGCCGGAACCAGACCTGGGGGTAAGTGTATACTGTGAAGGTAATTTGATATATTGTGTGGGCCACTAGTGGGAAGAAAGGGGTTGCAGTGTCCCAGAGGGCTGTGACCAAGTTAGTTTAACTATTGCAAACCCTGACCTCTGGGTGGAGGCACCCGCCATTGGATCCAGGCCCCTCAACCTGTTAGTGGCAAATCAGGCAGGGGTAGTAGCCCTTGGGATAGCGCCATCTAGGGGTTACAGGCATGAAGTGGACGAGCTGACCAAAGGAGACTCACTCCACTTTCTCAGGCAGACAGAGTGACCATGGGAGATGCGCACCACATTATCAGGCAAACAGACTGACCGAAGGAGACGTGCTCCACATTCTCAGGCAGACAGACCAACTGAAGGAGATGCGCTTCACATTCTCCGGCAAACAGTCCAACTAAGGGAGACGCGCTCCACATTCTCAGGTAGACAGCCTGACCGTGGGAGATGCGCACCACATTCTCAGGCAGACAGATCAACCGAGGGAGACGTGCTCCACATTCTCAGGCAGACAGACTGACTGAAGGAGATGCGCTTCACATTCTCATGCAAACAGACCAACCGAGGGAGAAGTGCTCCACATTCTCAGGCCGAAAGACCAACTGTGGGAGACGCGCACCACATTCTCAGGCAGATAGACCAACTGAAGGAGATGCGCTTCACATTCTCAGACAAACAGACCAACCGAGGGAGACGTGCTCCACATTCTCAGGCCGACAGACCAAACGTGGGAGACGCGTACCACATTCTCAGGCAGACAGACCGACCGTGGGAGACGTGCTCCACATTCTCCGGCAGACAGACCAACTGAAGGAGACATTACCAAAGGAGAAGCACTAAGCATTACCAAAGGAGATGAGCTAAACATGCCACAAGAATCAGAAGCGTCAAGGAGACACACTCAAAATTATATGTAAACAGTTGTTAGTTACTGAAGAAACAAAACACCAAAAAAGGTGCTTTACATAGTCACTTAGCAGAAGGTGAAGCCAAACAGCAACATAGATCTCACCCCCTCCCCCACAACACACCAAACAAGTTTGTTGCACGGTGCTTAAATGGTCAAACACAGGTAACCTGCATTTCAGCCACCAAACTAGGCCGATGCCCCTTCTGCTGTGTCTGTGTTCACCTACATTTAGCCAGACAGTAGCAACACAGTAGCAGAAACAAAACAGCAGGCCGGATTGCAATCCCAAACAACCTCCTCACCCCCCACAGAACAAAGGAGGCTGCATGGTTCTCAAAATGGCCGAACGTAGGTGAACAAACACAGAGCTGGAACAAAGGCAGGAGTGCAGGCACATTCACAAAAAAAAAAAAAAAATGTAACCCGCTTTGAAGCCACCAAACCAGGCTGAAGCCCCTTCAGCTGTGTCTGTGTTCACCTATATTTGGTCAGACAGTAACACAGAACCTGAAACCAAAACAGCAGCAGAGAACTCAAGTCCCCCCACCACCACCACCAAGCAAAGGAGGCCACATCATGGTGTTTAAAATGGCCGAAAGTAGGTGAGCAAACAAACACAGCTGGAACAAAGGCAGGAGTGCAGGCACATTTACAAAAAAAAAAAAATGTAACCTGCTTTGAAGCCACCAAACCATTCTGATGCCCCTTCAGCTGTGTCTGTGTTCACCTACGTTTGGCCAGACAGTAACACAGAACCTGAAACCAAAACAGCAGAATAGAACTCAAGCCCCCCCCCCCAACCACCATCACCAAGCAAAGTAGGCTGCATGGTGTTTAAAATGGCCAACCATAGGCGAACAAACACACGTGGACAAAGGCATAGTGGGAATTTACAACATTTGGCCACACATTCACAGCAAACTAACACCTTACAGTTTGTTCCTCCCTCCTCCACCACTACCAAAGGAAGCCACAAGGTCCTCAAAATGGCCCAACTTAAAATACATCTGGCATTTGGTAATTTAAGACCAGTGCAAATGCCTGCAACCCACACATCCATGTGCATTTACCATCTAAGTGAGGCCACACATTCACTGTGCAAACTAAAGTTTGTGGCACCCTCAATTCTCAAACACATTCTCAAAGCACCTTTACTGGTTTTCCCACAGCAAGAGCCATGCTAAGCAGAAATACCCCCAAAAGACAACAAAAAACATTGTTCTACGTTTCAGTGATTTGACCCCCCCTCCCCCAAACACCACCAATTTGCTCACAATGCAGCCTGAAAATCCATCTGTGAACCACTGGAGTGGCTGAAGTAACTGTGACACCAGGCATACGCTGTGTTGAGTGAACTTGTAAACAAAAGTGCTTGGTGTCACAAAAGTACAGTTACGTATGAACTTACCATAACAGTAGATGTTGGAGAGGAGCTCTTGCAGCAGGCTATTACAATCAGGACTACGCCGTAGGCACTAGGACCCTCCGGTGAAACTTCTGCCAGCAATACACAGTAGGGACCGCCCCCGACGCCGGCCCTGCCCTGACATTGGTCAGGGTACAAGAGGGGGTGGACCCAGCTCCACCTCAGTTCTCCCACCAAGACCCAGAAGAAGGCCTGACAAGAGAAGGAGATGAAGCCTACTACGAAGAGAATTGGAGAAGAAAATGAAAATGGATCTGCACACCTCGAGGGGGAAGGCGGGTGGGAAGAAGCGCCTGCTGCAAGAGCTCTCGGCTCTACTGTTACGTAAGTTCTTACGGAACTGTACTATCTTACCGAGCGGGAGCCTGAAGCAGGTTATTACAATCAGGACTGAGTCCCAAGCAGTCCCAAAACAAAGAGGTAGACGACCTCGGGAGGTGGAATATGCTGACTCCAGAGGCCTTAGGACAAAAGCCCTTGTAATACGGCTAGGCCGAAGCCAGCTCGGCGTCAAGAGACAATATCCAAGCTGTAATGCTTGATGAAGGTATGCACCGAGTTCCAGGTTGCAGCCGCACAAATGTCCTTTATGGCGACATTTCGCAGGGCGGCGAAAGAAGCTGACACTCCTCTGGTGGAGTGACCCCTAACCGGGCCCGGTAGGGGGTTTACTGTGTTTCTCGTGAATAAATGAGATACAACAAACTATCCATTTAGAGATAGTTTGCTTGGACACCGGTCGCCCAAGCAATGTAGTGCAAATGCCACAAAGAGTTGCTCCGATTGTTTGCGCTGAGCCGTCCTTTTGAGGTAATACCTCAAAGTCCTGTGGACATCCAATGTGTGGAGGAGAGCCTCCCCTCTATTGGAAGGGGAAGGAAAATAAACAGGAAGGTCAACCGACTGGTTAAGGGTCAATTCTGAGACCACTTTCGGAAGAAACTTAGGATTCGTTCTGAGGGAAACCCTTTCCTGTGGAAAACCAAACAGGGCTCTTTACACATCAGAGCCTGAAGCTCGGAAACCCTTCGAGCTGAGGTAACAGCAACTAAAAAACAAACCTTCCAAGAAAGGTAATGCAGCTCACAATCCGCTGCTGGTTCAAAAGGAGGGAGGGTGAGTTTCTCCAACACAAAAAGGAGGTCCCAGGGTGGGATAGGGTCCCGAATGGGAGGTCTCGTATGCAGAATTTCCCTAAGAAAGGTGCGGGCTACATCCAATTGTGCCAATGCTCTATCTCCCATGACAGCATGATAGGCAGAGACTGCCCACATGTGCACCTTGATAGAGGAGTAACTCAGACCCTTATCGTACAAGGAGAGGAGATACTGTAAAGCTGAGTTCACAGGGCAGGTGACGGGATCCAAACGCTGCGGTGATGCCCAAAGACAAAAACGCTTCCACTTCATAGCGTAGGCGGAGCGAGTAGAGGGCTTTCTTGCCAACACTAGGACCGCCGCCACTTCCAGGGAAACCCCGTATCTATGTTGAGCTACGTCTGAAGGAGCCAAGCATGTAGGTGTAAGGACCGCAGATCTGGATGGACCAGTGACCCTTGGTCCTGGGACAGCAACTGCGAGCATATGGGCAGCGGAATTGGAGGTTCCATTGATAACCGCTGCAGTAGTGGGAACCAAATCTGCCGAGGCCATTTGGGGGCCACTAGGTTCATTTGGGCCCCTTCTGCCTGTAGCAGGCAGCATTCTCTGAATGAGAGGGAAGGGCAGAGAGGCATAGAAACCTCCTGCCCAGCAAAGGGATAATGCGCCTGGCCAGAAAACTCCAGGCGCGTGCTCTTGCGAGCAGAACATTAGCAGTTTGGCATTGCATGGTGATGCAAAGAGGTCCAGCTCTGGAAGACCCCACCTGTTGAAGAGCTGGTCCGCCACGGACTGTAGCAGTTCCCACTTGTGCGCTCTGGAACGCGACCTGCTGAGGCGGTCGGCCAGATCGTTGAGGATGCCTGGAACGTGCACTGTGGACAGCAGAATGCCCCGCTCCAGCACCCAGTACCAGACTCTCATCGCCTCCCTGCAAAGAGGATGCGAATGAGTATCCCCTTGCTTGTTGATGTAAAAGACGACCGCCATGTTGTCTGTCTGAATTAGAAGAGAGCCTGGCACCAGGTCCTCCTGAAAAGCCTGAAGGGTGTAGAGGACCGCTCGCATTTCCAGCACACTGATGTGAAGGGACTGCTCCTCGGGTGACCAAACCCCTTGTGTTCGAAGAGCACCCAGGTCTGAGGCATCTGTCGTCAGAGTTTGACCTGGTGGCTCCGGACGAAAGCCGACCCCTTTCTCTAGATTGCTGGGGTCCCTCCACCAAAGCAGAGTTCTCCTGACTGGCTCCGAGATCTTGACCGGGAGTCTAGATCATCGTGGCTCTGGTCCCACTGCACCCCGAGCATCCACTGCGGGACCCTCATGTGGAGGCGGGCCAAGGGAGTGACAGAATGGCCGCCACCACGTGCCCCAGTAAACTGAGGAAGTTCCGAGCCGGAACTCGAGGAGTTATGGAGATCCGTTCTGCCATCTCTCGCAGGAGAACTCCCCTGTCCTGGGGAAGGAAGGCCATGCCCTGGACAGAATCCAGGATCGCTCCTATGAAGGCGAGCTTTTGGCTGGGCTCCAGGGATGATTTGCGTAAGCTCAGGGTGATCCCCAGCTCTTGCAACAGAGCATAGGTGTCTTCGAGAGCTCGTAGAAGGCTTACTCTTGACGGGGCCGTAACCAGCCAATCATCTAGGTAGGGGAACACGTAGTGCCCCATGCGCCTTAGAGCGCAGCCACCACTGCTAGGCACTTGGTGAAGAGTCGCGGAGTGGAAGAGAGGCCGAACGGAAGCACCCGAAACTGAAAGTGCTCCCCTTGGAAGTGGAACCTCAGAAACTTCCTGTGGGGAGGATAGACCCCGATATGCATCTTGCATGTCGAGAGAGCAAAGCCAGTCCCCCTGGTGCAGCAAGGGAAGGAATCCTTGAAGAGTCACCATCCTGAACCTTTTGTACTCGATAAACAGGTTTAGAGGACTGAAGTCCAGAATGGGACGAAGGTCCTGAGTCTTTTTCGGGGCCAGAAAGAAGTGGGACTAGAACCCCTGCCCTTGCTGATGCAAGGGGACCCTCTCTATTGCTCTCTTCTGCAAGAGGGTCTGGATCTCTCCTTCTATTAGTGGGACGTGAGAAGGAGGATAACGGGAGAGCTTTGGTGGAGTGTGCGGTGGAAACTCTGTGAACTCCAGCGTGTGTCCCCTCCTGATGATATCCAAGACCCACTGGTCTGCGGTGACTGACTTCCACCTTCCGAAATGAAGGGAGAAGCAGCCCCCAACCGGCTCCCCTGGATCTTCCCACGGAGGGGGGGCGGAAGGGAGTCATTGGGCAGAGCCGGGAGTGGGGAGAGAGGCCTGGGAGGACTTGGGCCCATGGGCAGGAGGTCCACCAGATCGCTGGTTTCCAGATCTCTTGTGAAAGTCTCCTCTCTGCCCCTGTTGTTTGCCACGGGCTGGACCTTGACTGCCTGAGGACTTACGAAAAGGCCATCTATGGTGTTGTCGTCGCTGGTCACCACGGTACATCTGGCGGACTGACCAGATCGACTTGCCCGACTCCTGGAGGCGGGAGATCAAGGCCTCCATCTCCTGCCCAAACAGCACGGTACCCTGGAAGGGCAGATCCTTGATACCGGCCTGCAGATCCTGGTGAAAGCCCGAGACTCTCAACCAGGCATGGTGCCGGAGGCACACCCCAGAAGCGGCTGCCCTGGCTGCCGTGTCTGCAGTGTCATACGAGGCTCTCAGGACATGGGAGCCTATGTCTGAGTCCGACTGGAGGAGGGCCAGGAGCTCTGCCTTTTGGTCAGAGTCTGGCATGGTCTTCATCAGCTCTAGTCCCCTCTCCCAAAGCGCATTCTGGTACTGTACCATATGCGTCAGAAAGTTGAGGGAACGGATGGAACAGGTGGAGGCAGCATATACTTTTTTGCCCACCTGGTCCAAGTAGCGAGACTCTGGGTCGGGAGGCTGGAAGCTGAGGTGCTTCGGTTGCCTAGACTTGTCAAGGGCAGCCGTGATCACTGAAGAATCAGCCTGAGGGTGTTCCGCTAAAAAGGGTTCTGCCCTCGGGACCTTATACAGCCTGTCCGACTTTTTTGGAACTGCCGGGATTTAGGCCGGATGCATCCAGGTGGTTCTGGTAAGATCCTGGAATGTATCGACCAAAGAAGGGATAACCAGAGGCTTTGGTTCCTTTTGCCTTAGGTACTTGGCCAGTCTCTGGCGTTCTGGATCCAGGTCCTCCGTGTCCCACTCGGAGGCCTGGATGTGCCTCATGACGTTCATAAAAGTAGGATCGTCCGGAGGCGAGCAAGGCTGGTCTTTCCATCCCAGGGAGCACTTCAGACAGAGAGGAAGAGGAGGTAGACGTCGGTGAGGAGGATCGACTATCCGACTTGGACTAGTCTGACCCTGTCCTATGACCATGCCTTCGCTGACGTCGGTAGCTAGGGGAACGACGTCAGTCCGAAGACCGACTCCTGTCCCTTGACCGGCGACAGAGCAGTGACCGATGTCGGTCAGAGGACTGACGTCGGGACCGTTCTTGCCTCGAGCGAGAAGGGCTCCTGGAGCGTGACCTAGACTGACGTCGGTCACCCGAGTCCCGGGAGCGACGCTGTGGTCCTGAGACCCTGTGTGGGAACGAGCCCTGGAGGGAGGTGTAGGCTGGCGCTCCGGCGACTTCCTCGGGGAAGACTCACCTCCTGGCTGTGGTTTCTCCGCTGGGTCCGGTACCGGTGTCTAGGCCGGCAACGGGGAGGACCGTTTATGGACTTGCCCCCACCAGAAGGAAAAAGGATCCTTGAGCTCATCCTTGGTGAATATTTCAGCTGGTCGTTTCGGGAAGGAAGTCTCCCGGAACGTCGGGGCGCGAAGGAGAGCTCTCCTGAGGGCCCAGGGGGAGGAGGACTTGGGCAACAGGGACGTCGGCTCTTCCGCGACTGTTCCTCCATCCTTCGCCCCTTCGACCAGCGTCGGTGTAGGTACCGACGACGGGGTGCCGCCGGAGAGTCCTTGGGCTCCGGAGGCGCGCCTTTAGCAGGCAGCGTCGGTGCCTTAGCAGGTGGAACCGAAGCAGGCACCTCTAAGGGCTTAGCGATGACCCTTACCGGGGTCACCTTTGGCTTGGCCGGCTTCTCCCTGACGGGCTGGCCTTAGCCTGAGTAGTCTTCGGGAGCTCTCCAGAACCCGAGGGACGGGCCTTTTTAGGAGAGGGCCGCGAAGCACGCACCGCGACTATGATCGTGTCGGACCGACTTCACGTCCTTGCTATAGCGCTTTTCTCTTTTCG
The DNA here is from genome assembly GCA_016271365.2 of Neoceratodus forsteri. NCBI lineage: Eukaryota > Metazoa > Chordata > Ceratodontiformes > Ceratodontidae > Neoceratodus > Neoceratodus forsteri. Next base: position 1,372,222,939 of record CM057458.1, read on the forward strand.
CCTCCGAGGAGTGCAGATCCATCTTCTGCTCTAACAGGTATGCTTTAAGTGCCTTGAGGAGGCGGATGCGGGTCCGGCTGGTAAAGGCCTGGCAATCTGCGCAGTTGGCAGTGTTGTGGTCTGGGCCTAGACAAAAAATGCACCGCCGATGGCCGTCCTTCGCTGGGATCTGCCTCCCACACTCACACTTGTTTAAGTGTTCAGGAGATACCGACGCCCGAGAAGACATCCGTCAATCTCAGCCGGGCAACAGCTGACGTCGGACTCGGTAACGGAGAAAACAGTGAGGAAAACAACGCTCAAAAGGCAGAAAAAACAACCGACGGGCAGCGGACGGACGTTGGGTACCTTCAGACGAGAAAACCCGTTGAAAACGAGTGTAAAATCTTGATTGTAGAACGGAAATCCACAAGTTTTTAGCTGCAACTGCAAGCAGAAGCTGTTCCTTCTTCTTCACGTGCAGGACGCGGTGGGAAAGAACTGAGGTGGAACTGGGTCCGCCCCTTCTTGTACCCTGACCAATGTCAGGGCGGGGCCGGCGTTGGTCCCTGCTGTCTATTGCTGGCAGAAGTTTCACCGGAGGTTCCTAGTGCCTGTGGCGTAGTCCTGATTGTAATAGCCTGCTGCAAGAGCTCCCACCCGAAGTAAGATCATAAAAATACAAACACTTTACCCCTAAAACACCAGCTTGCAACAAAGCTTTCTATGGTAGGGACATCTGGAGATATTGCGCAGATAACACCTCAGTACCAGCAAGCAGTAGTTATACATTTCCACATTAAACTCCCCCAAGACTGTGATGATCATAATTTGGGCCCTATCTGAGCAGTAACGTAACACCAGAGGTTCGCTGTGACATGATGCTCTTCTTCCTTTCTGTTGCAGTTCAGTAACAGAGACCGGATGATGGTGTTTTGGCTTTTTATCGGCAAAGTAAATCCTCCCGCTCCCACAAACAATCGCGATTGTTGTTCACTCCAAATAGGGGGTACAGTCACTTAAGGTGACTGTCGAACATCCGGGCAAGCATGACACAGTGGAGCAAGAGGTGAAAGGTCGTGCCACCCCGCAATCAAAGCGCTTGCTTCTCCACTGGGAAACACCAGCAATTACTCAGCACAGCTTGAGGGATCAGAAATAAATGTGTTTAAAGAGGTAGCAGCACCACGGAACATTTGGGGAGTCTGTGGGTGAATGTAACCTGCTGTGACACCAGCAGTTACATTCACCACAGCAATTGCAAGAGGGGTTAAATGTTGTTTTACACTGCACAAAGGGGGAAATAAAAAAAATAAAAATAAAGACGCATATGCATACTGCTTAAAAAATATGTTTTTTAGTGGCATGCATTAAAATAAACAGTACAGACAGAAACAAGAACACATCTGGCTTGCAATGTCACATTTTAGCATGGGAAAAAAGTAGAGAAATTGTGCTGAAAATAAACATTTTTATATATATATATATACACTACCGGACAAAAGTTTTAGAACACCCCCATTTTTCCGTTTTTTTATTGAAATTTAAGCAATTCAAGTCCAGTGAATAACCTGAAATGGTACAAAGGTAAGCGGTAAACTGCTAGAGGTTAAAAAAAAAAGTTTAGGTTAGCAAAAACTGAAAAGTAATGTAAATTTCAGAGTTATAAAAAAAGGCCTTTTTCAGGGAACAAGTAATGAGTTAATAACTTACAGCTGTTCTGCAGCAATGGAAGTAAATTAATCCTTGAAAGTTGATGCAAACAATTCCTACAGGTGTCCCAACTTTTGTTGATTACTTGATTACAAACCCCCTGTATGTATAAAAGCAGTGTTGGAACAGACTGTTATTACACCCTCTGAAGCATTATTTGGACAATATTGCACTGCAGGAAGTAGTATATTGCTATCATAATGGCGAGAAAAAGGCAATTAACAAAGGAAGACAGACAGACCATTATAACCCTTAAAAGTGTAGGTCTTTCCTTTAGAGAAATTGCAAAGAAAGCCAAGGTGTCAGTGAGTACAGTTTCCTACACCATCAAAAGGCACTTGGAAACTGGAGGAAACTCTGACAGGAAGAGGTCTGTAGACCCAAAGCCACAACAGAATCAGAAGACAAGTTTCTGAGAGTCAACAGCTTGCGTGATAGGCGGCTCACAGACAACAGCTTCAAGCACAGCTTAACACTGGTCGGAGTAGCAAGTCTCAGTTTCAACTGTGAAGAGAAGACTTCGAGCTGCAGGTTTGACAGGTCGAGTGGCAGTAAGAAAGCCATTGCTAAGATGGCAAAATATGAAAAAGAGGCTTGCCTGGGCCATGAAGTACCGCCAGTGGATTACTGAAGACTGGAAGAAGGTCTTATGGACCGATGAATCAAAATTTGAAATCTTCGGTTCATCACGCAGGGTTTTTGTACGCCGTCGAGTAGGCGAAAGGATGGTTCCTCAGTGTGTGACACCAACTGTCAAACATGGAGGAGGAAGCGTGATGGTCTGGGGCTCTTTTGCTGGATCCAGAGTCGGCGACTTGCACAGAGTGACTGGCACCCTGAACCAAAAGGGCTACCACAGCATTTTGCAGCGCCATGCAATACCCTCTGGTCTACGCCTTAGTTGGTCAGGGTTCATCCTACAGCAAGATAATGACCCAAACATACCTCCAGGCTATGTCAGAACTACTTGAGGAAAAGAACAAGACGGTAGGCTTCAAATCATGGAATGGCCAGCAGTCTCCAGACTTAAACCCCATCGAGCTGGTTTGGGATGAACTGGACAGAAGGGTGAAACGAAGCAACCTACAAGTGCAACACACATTTGTGGGAACTTCTGCAACAGTGTTGGGAAGAACTTCCTGAACAATATTTGATGTCCATTGTAGGAAGAATGCCATGAGTGTGTTCAAGGTTATATCTGCAAAAGGTGGCTACTTTGATGAGTCAAAATTTAGATTAAATTTTGTTAAACAAAATGATTCTATGATTTCTTTTTTATCTCCAATTGTTTATTTGTTCTATGCTTTAATTTCAGAGTACATTGAGACATTAAACTGCGTAAATTTCAATAAAAACTGGAAAAATGGGGGTGTTCTAAAACTTTTGTCCGGTAGTGTATATACACACACACACACACACACACACACACACATATACATCCTACAATTTTGTGCCCCTATGTTTTATATCTCTACACACGACCAGCTATCAGATGCAATGAAAAAGGAATTACAGTAACTGCCAGATTTTTTTCAATTGCCTGTAATATTTATACTGGGCATTGGTAACTCCTTTTCATGAACAGACCCTAAAATAAACTACTTGTACAGGTGAGTAACCTGTTTTTCTAGGGACATGGATATGTTGTTCTATCCGCACTATCTGGCAGACTCCTAGCAGTTCTCTGGGAGAAGGGAGGCAAGGCGTACACCCACTACTTTGGGAACAGAGATTGAAAACTGAGGCCCCAAAACCAGCATTCCAGCGTGACTCGAGGGCGATGTGGTAATGGGAAATGAAGGTGTGTGCTTACCTCCAGGTAGCAGCCCTGCAGATTTCCTGGATAGGGACATCCCTGGAAGCAGCCACCGAGGCAGCGGTATGACGGGTGGAATGAGCCCTTAACCCTCCAGGAGGTTCCCTACCCGCCAACCTATAGCAGAGGTCAATGCAGGATACAATCCACCTGAAAATCGTCTGCTTAGCTGCCAGTCTGCCAGGTGCAGCTACAACGTAGGTGACAAACAGCTGGCGACCCTCTCCCCGAACTCCAGCCATGCGCTCCTTATAGTAGGCAAGCGTTCGCCACAGGTCCAAAGTATGGAGCCTGTGCTCAGCCTCCGAGGCGTGATTCGTGAAGTACACCGGGAGATTAATCACCTCATTGAGGTGAAACTCTGACACAACCTTCGGAAGGAACTTTGGGTTGGGGCACAGGACAACCTTGTCCCTGAGAAAGACCAGGTAAGGAGACTCCACCGAACGCATCTGGAGCCCACTGAGACTTCTGGCTGACGTGATAGCCAAAAAGAAGGTGGTCTTCCACGACAAGTGTGATATCTCACACCTGTGCAACGGTTTGAATAGTTTGTCCATGAGCTTTGCCAACATCAGCAACAAGTCCCAGGGTGGTGGTGGTGGTTCACAAACCGGAGGGGAAATGTGGTCAAGGCACTTGAAAAAGCACCAGCCCACCTTCTCCTGCGCCACCGACTACTGACTGGCCCATGCCCGGTAAGCAGAGATGGCTACCAGGTGCACTTTAAGGGTCGTCGATCGAAGGTCCGACTGAAAGAGGGACCAGAGGTAGTCAAGGATGCTAGCCACTGGACAAGACAAAAGGTCCAACCCCTTGCCCTGACACCAAATGGAGAATCTCTTTCATTTGAAGGCATAGCATTTCCTGGTCGACTCCTTCCAAGAAGCCTCCACCACAGTGAAGACAGCTTCAGAGAGACCCAAAGCCTGGAACTCTAGCCGTTCAGGAACCAGGTTGTCAGGTGCAGGGACTGAAGGTCTGGATGGAATACCTTCCCCTAACTGATGGAAAGCAGGTCCGGGCGAAGGGGAAGATGCCTCGGGAGCCTGCTGCTGAGACTGAGGAGACTGTGGTACCAGAATTGGCATGGCCATTCTGGAGCCACCAAGATCACCGGTGCCTTGTCCCTCCTGGCCTTGAGCAGCACCTTGTGGATCAGGGGAAATGGAGGGAAGGCATGGAAGAGGCCTGGGGTCCAGGGCCTCAAGAAGGCATCCCCCTGCAGTGTTCCTTGCTGAGAGGGGGTGGGCACAAAACAGTCTCAGCTTTGTGTTCTCCCTGGAGGTAAACAGGTCCCGCTGAAGGGTGTTCTACTGGGAGAACAGGGTGTGTACTACCTCTGGGGTGCAGAGACCACTTGTGAGACACCTTGCCCACTTGGCTGAGAGTATCCGCCAGCTGACTGGAAGCTTCAGCCACATGGATGGCTAGGAGATCCGCCTTCAGGCTGTGCATGAGGGTCCAGACATGGAGAGCTTCCTTGCACAAAGGCAGAGAGTGCGTCTGGCCCTGTTTGCTGAGGTAGTACATGGTCGTGGTGTTTTCCATCTGGACTTGGACCACCTGACCCCAAATGTGTGGAGTGAATGCAGTCAGCGCTAGCTGAACTGCTCGGAGCTCCTGCAGGTTGATGTGGCATCGGGACTCCTCTGGGGACCAGAGCCTGTTGACTCGGTCTTCCCCCAGGTGGGCACCCCAGCCCATGAGAGAGGCATCGGTCATCAGGATGACCATTGGCTCTGGGCGGACAAACGGGATCCCTTCCTGCAGATGTGCTGGGACTAACCACCACTGGATGGTGTCTCACATCCACTGGGTCACAGTCACCAGCTGGTCAAAATGACCCTTGCGCTGAGACCACTGGCTGGCCAGCTCCCACTGCAGGGAGCGCATTCTCCAGCAGGCCCACTGGACCACGCTGGTGCAGGCCACCATGTAGCCTAGCAAGTGCAAGAAGTCCCGGGTAGGGCACAACTGCCCAACTTAAAATGATAGGGCACAGGGGGAGAGAGCCTCTGCCCTGTCCGCCGGGAGTCGAGCTCCTCCACCCCAATGAAGCTGATCACCTGTGAGGGTATGAGTTCTGACCTGGCCTTGTTGACCAGGAGGCCAAGTTTGATGCAGGTCTGGAGGGCCAGGTCCATGGACCGCTCCACCTCCTGCCTGGAGGGACCTGCTATCAGCCAGTCAACCAGGTAGGGGTAAACCCGGACCCCTCAGAACCTCAGGTAAGCTGCAACTACTGCGATGCACTTGGTGAAGACCCCAGGAGCCGCAGAGAGGCTGAAGGGCTTGGCCTGGAACTCATAGAGGGTTCCCTCGGCTCGAATGCGAAGGAAACCTTGGTGAGACGGATGGATCGGGACATGAAAGAACGCATCCTGAAAATCCACGGAGCAAAACCACATGTTTTGCTCTAGAGATGGTATGATATGAGACAGAGTTACCATCCTGAAGGTGCGCAACCTGAAGAACTTGTTCAGGTCGTGCAGATCTAGAATGTGGTGCCAGCCCCCTGTCCGCTGTGGCACCGGGAATTCCTGGAGACAAACCCTGGGTGTTCCAGAGGATCCGCAACAGGAACCACAACCTCCTTACAGAGGAGCTGGGTTATGTCGTCTCTGAGAGCTGACAGCATGTCTGCAGAAACCAAGTCCTCCTGTAGGGTGTGGGCTTAGCAAGGAGGGTACTGCTGGAACTCTAGAGGCAGACCCTGACCCACCACTTCTAGAATTCACCTGTGTGTAGTAACAGTAGACCAGGCAGAAAGGAAGTGGCAGAGCTGGCCCCCATGGGAGGACCCAGGGGAGGCGTGACGGGCATGAGGGAGGCACCCCTCATCCCATCAGTTGGGCAGGCTTGGAGAAGGAGGAGGAGGAAGGCCTGGCTGAGGGGCCACCAGAGCCTCTCCCTCCTGGTTTGCAGAAAACCGAGGCCCCTGACTTGGGCTGAGGTCACTAAGCTTGAGCCTGCTGGCCAGCTGGTTGCTGGGCTGGCTTGGCCGCAGGAGTGGAGGTGGACCATAAGGGCTTCCAGTTCTGATACTGCTTGGAGCCCTTGGGGTCCTTCTGGGCAGATGTCACAAAGTCCAAGGTGGCACTGGACTTCTCTATGCATGTGAGGTGACCCTCGACCCCAGGCCCGAACAGATCGGTGCCCAGGAAAGAGACCTCTGCCAGCTTGTGCTGAGTGTCTGCTGTGAAGGTAGAGATCCTCAGCCAAGCCCTGCGGAGCATGGCCACTGAGGCCACCACGGAGTGGGCACAGGAGTCCCCAATGTCCATGGCAGTCTGGAGCTGTTGCTTGGCCACAGCCTGGCCCTGGTCTCCGACCTGTTTGACCAAGGTCTGAAGGTCCACAGGCAGATGAGGAAGCACTCCATCTAAGGTGCTCAGCAGGGCATGGGAGAAGTGGACCATGAGGAGGGCCGAGCTCGCCTGGTGGAGGCCAAGCAAGGTGGCAACACAGACCTTCTTAGCCACATGGTCCAACTTCTTGGACTCCTTATCAGGTGGCTTGCCAACATCCCCGGTGTTGCCGGAGCACCAGAACACAGAGTCGGCCACCAACCCCTCGGCCAAGGAGTGCTCTGTGAATCCCAAAAGGGACCCAGTGGGGCTGAAGGCACTGGGCAGGGCCAAGAATGGCCTCTGACACCGGGGAAGCCTCCGTCAGAGAGTCTCTCTGGTCGAGGATCTTGGTCAATGGGTAATGAGCCCATTTCTGGACGGGCTCCATCTTCATACCCGCTGACTCGGATATCAGACGGAGGAGGCCCATGAAAGAGGATCGACCTTCATCCGTTGGGAGATCCCCATGGACTCCACATTGACCAGATGGGAGTGCAGGGATTAACCCTCAGACTCCAAAAAGTCATCAAAGAGTAGTTGACCGCTGGAGTCCCCGCTGACCCTCCGTGGATGGCCAGGGGTGATGGTGACCGACAGCCGATGGGACGCCCCTTGGCTTGCCGAGATTCCTTAGTCGGAGCACTGGCCGTTTAGGCGGTGGTTCCACCATGATCAGCGGAGAAACTGGAATTGGCCAAGTCGGGACCATTTTAAATCGGTTCCATTAGCGGAGTTGGCATCAGTCATTCAGGTGATAGCTAGGTGATGGCCGGCATAGAAACTGGGGCCAGTTTGACACTGGTAAACACCAACTGTTGCCACATCAAGTCCTTGTAGCACTGACACAACTTGCGCTGAAGCCTCTCCTCACCCGAGGAGGATGATGATGATGAATAGCAGTAGCGCCGCTTCCTGTGGTGCCGAGAGCGGAAGCTCCAATGATGGCGGGGCCGGCTCGACCTACAGGAAGAAGACAGAGACCTCGACCACCAGGGGACTGGTGGCGGGGCTCAGAGGGAGCCGGCAATTGTCGAGGCTCCTCCTGGTCAGGGTCAGGGACCAAAGGCGGCGGGTCAGCGGACTGATCCATCCGTCCAATGGTCTGCATCAGGACCGGAGTCCTAGACAAGGAAGTATCAGCCTCTTTGGTCGACAACTAGTCAGTCAGCTTGAGAAAAATCTCAGCTGGGACTTCGACCAGCATCTCGGCCAACAGGCCCACTGTGCAGCCATCGGCCAAGAACAAGGATTTGACTGAAGTCAAATTCAGAGAAGCATGGGAATCAGAGGCCCTTGACTGAGAGTGCTCCCAATCCCACGATCGGTGATGAGTCTTTTCCTTCTTAGACTCTTTTTTAGGATCAGATTTGCCAGTGGGCCCCTGGCCAAAGGTCGGCAGAGACTGGCACAATTCCTTGAAGGAGCCCGTAAAGGTCTAATCCAGCTGAAGCTGCACGAAGGCAGAAGCTGAGGAGGAATGGGCTGCAGCCTGGGCTGCCTCATCTTCGAAGGCCGCAAGCTGCTCAGTGGACCCCGCAGCTGCAGAGACCATCCAACGAGCATCCTTTGATTTGACTGGTCGGTTCCGTTGCGCCGGGTGGCCCAGTTTCAGGTGGGTGAGACGATCCTCCAGAATGGTTGGTGAAACCAGCGCCAAAGTCGCAGGCCTGGGGATCGTGGTCTTGCCCCAGGTAGTAGATGCACATGGTGGTCCTGGACATCTTCTGCCCGTAAGGACACCGGTGGAACCCATTAGCGGATTTACTGTCCAGTGCGGTCATGATCGAAGATCGAGTTGAAGACAAAAACTCGTAAGAGTTGGTTTGGAAATAATTTAGAAGAATTTAAGCTCTAGAACCTACTCAATGCGGGAGCGGTAAGGAGGAAACCTGCTTCTTCCAACGGAAAGGAAGATCTGGTGTCATAGGGTGGAGCCAAGGGAGTTACCACACAGGTGGGTGGGAGGAGCCAGCTTGAAGAATTTCTGGCACATCTTAAAGGGAAAGGACACTGCCAGATAGTGTGGACAGAACAACATATCCACGTCCCTAGAATTACATTTCTATATATTTCAGCGGTCCAGTGGGATTACATCGAAGCCACTGTTCAAATAATAAGGTTTGGGGAACTTTGCGAATTTCGTGAAGTTCAAAGTTCCCCCACTCTGCATCAACTTCACCAGCAAATTAAAAATTTACATCTCTACTTGTCATTCAGCACAACCCTTTGGGTTCTTCCTCCCATCCAGTTCTCTACCCACCATGTTACGTCTTTCCCCGCACTATGTCACCCAACTTCTTTGCAAGGTGTCTATGGGGCACTGTGTTAAAGGCCTTGTTAAAGTAGAGATGAATCCTCCTTCTAATCCCTCTTACTTGCTAAGATCCCAGCTAAACAAAAGGTTGCTGATACCCCTGCAGGAAAAGCAATCTGGATAAGCTGCAATCAATTTTAGGCTGCTCAAAATCTGAAACAGCTTGCCAACTGAAATAACCTGTGCCCACAGCTTAAGCATATCTGAATTAAAACTGAATCTTCACCACTCCCCTTCCTGCATTTGTCCAAACTGAGATGTGACTACCACCTATGTGCCTGCTTTCTTGCATATTGCCATTCTGTACACTGCTGTACTGATATTTATGCTGTTACACATATTGTTATGATTTCTATTGTTTACATTACTGCTACCCTGTTCTCCTTATTTCTCCTTCCCCAAACTCTAACCCTCCAGGTTGCATCTGTAAAGTACGTAATTCATTTGGCAGGACTTCCCATTCTGAAGCCATGCTGTTTACTGTCCTGGAGACTGTAAGTCTCCAGAAAATCAGTCAACTGCTGCTTGACTATTGTCTTTTTTTTCTATAAAGGTTTTTATGCTCCATTGTGGCCGGACAGGGTTGGACTTCTTTCAACTCAGCCAACCTCCACTGTCCTCAACTACCCAGGACTTACCTGTCACCTGTTACCCCCACAAATTTCACCCCCCCCCCATGGTGGAGTCGGGAGAGGGAGGGCCCCCCTGACTTGTATCCAGTATGGTTCCCGAGTCCTGATAGTGAGGTGGGTGAGGGGTTGGTGGGCGGGGCGTCACACAAGCCAGCCCGTCACCATATTCCACTGTATTTTTTCCATTTCCCCATGCTGGGGTGCATTTGCTAGCATGCGCGTGTGGAGGCATGTGCATGCAGTGGAGTCTTGCAGCGCCACCCTTCTTTCTGCTGCTTCTTGACCCGCGCTTCCATCTTATGGCAGTGATTCAGTGGAGCCAGCAGTCCCCCCCTCCCTGGGAAAGGAGAACAGTTTTCCAGGTGGCTTTTTAGCCTTGTTCTGCTCACCCTCCCTTGAGCTGGCATCCACCTTTCATGGGACTCACCTGGTCTTGAAGGTTCCTACACGTGGCAGGGTTGGAGGGTCTCCCCCCCGGCCCCACAGAACGAATATATAGAGTGACCAGGGATCTGGGTGGTGGCACAGACTTGAGGACAGGTGGTTAGGGCTTCACAAAGCCACTGTTGCCAGTTTTTCTGCATTTCTTCCCCGCCATGCTGCAGGACGTCAATGCATGTATGTAAAGGTGCATACTCATGACACAGCAGCAGTTCCTTCATGCCGCCACTAGCTGCACTGCCACAAGGCCTCTACCTGGTGGTAGACTATGGCTGGGGCAACAAATTTCCCTGGAAGAGGAAAGCAGTTCCTCGCATGCTTGATCCTCTCTCACTTCAGCTGACCCTCGGCAACCAGAGTCTGTTTCTGAACCCAGGATGCTGCATGGCAGGAGGTAAGGTGCTCAGTGCCTCAGCCCACCACACCACTGGGCCAGCTCCTTGAGTGTAGTCTTATGGAGCTTCCCTACCCAAGTCTCCCTCTCAATGTTGATGCCTCAGTCCGCCAATGGCCCTCCTTGCTCATCTGAAAAGACTGAGCAGAAGTATTCATGTAATCTGTCTGCTTTTTGCACATCTTCCCCCGACCACACCTCCCCCTTTTCAACTTTTAATTCCTTCCTTATTCTTCTTCTCCCTCACATTCCCCCAAAAAGCCTTGTCATTTTCTTTCATACTTTCTGCTATTCCAAGCTCTTCCTCCATCTTAGCTCTCTTTCACGGATTTCTGGCTTTTATCAGTTAACTAAAGTAGTGCTCCTTGTTTGCTTCCGACTGAATGGAAGCATACCTTTTGAATGCCAATTTCTTGGCATGAACAAGCATACTTCCCCACCTCCCTGGAAAACCAAATAGTTTTCTTGTGCCTCCTTCTCTTCCCACCCTGCCTTAGGCAAGCCTTGGATACCTCTCTGATCCACTGTCTGATTGCTTCCTATTTACTGTTCACCTCTTCTAACCGGTTATACCTCTTGAATCACTCCCTAAGCTCTTCCTCCATCTTCCTAAAGTCAAGCCCTTAAAATCTAGGACTAGCAAATGGGACCACTATCACTGTGGTTCGACAGCTATTCTGAATCATGCCATGTTGTGGTCACTGGATCCTAGAGAATCTTCCACTGTTACCCCCACTATGTTGTCTCAGGTTAACAGAACTAGATCAAGTAAGGCACCATCCCTAGTCTGCCACTCTACATGCTGTGTTAGACAACAATCCTAGAAGGCATCCACCAGCACTTGGTTCCTAGTAATTCTTGCCCCAGGAATGCTTCAGTCCATGTCTGGCATGTTGAAATCTCCTAGCACAACAATGTCCCCCAGGCCACTGCCTTCCTGATTTCCCCTATTAGTGCTTGTCCATCTCTTCAGACTGGTTTAGTAGTTTGTAAGACACCCCATTCAGAGGTTCTGCCCCACCCCCACACACTGTTTGGTGAATCCACAGGGAGCTCACCCCACCCTCTCCCCCTACCTCCTTATCCTCCATTCCCCTGATGCCCTCACAGATATACAGTGCTACCCCCTCTTTCTCCATCTTTCCTGAGCAGATCATAGCTGGGGACTGTGAGGATTCAGTCATGGCTGGATTGTGCCCATGTTTCTGTTACGGCAATTACAGTATGTACCTCTTAAAACAGACACACTTATGATGAACAAGCACTTATACTGGACATAACCCTTTTGCCAAAAGCCACAGCGTGCAATGGGAAAAACTGTGGGTTATAGTGAATTAAAGGTGCCTGCTATAATGGATACTGATGACTAGGGCCACTGGAAAATTACAGAAAAAGTTACCTAAAATTGCGGAGCTTTTTGCCAAAATTGAGTGGAAATTGTGGGAGTTCTACTATAGACCCTGAGTGCTTCACAATAAATCTTTTACTGTTTTCTGCAGCATGTATTAGTCAGTATAAACTGCTAAATGAATACACTAACTGACAAAGCTTGTTTTGGCTGATCTTCAATTTACTGTATGCATTCCTGTGCATGAAACTGCTTAGCGTTACTCGTTTCTATTCTTTAATTCACTGTGAATGTCAACTATTGCTTTCTTGTTTACAATTATTTTACCATACCCTGTTTAGTCTGTAAACCTGTTGATCTCCTTTTTCTATGTATACTGTTTTGCCATACTTTTTGTTCTGTTAACCTGTTGTATTATGCTGCTGACGTGGAACCTTTGTAAAAGAGCTCTAAGCTCAAAGGTATTTGTAATCCGAGATCTAAATAAATAAATCAAATAAAATAAATAAACTGCCAGTGATTTGACTGACAACAGGAACTTTCTGTTTGGGAGCAGGAAGAGAGTGATCACAGAGGCACAAAAGACTCACTATCCTAGAAGGAAAAGAATAGCTTTCCCTCCCCCACTAGCTGCTGGAGGTCTGTCTCTGAGCAAGTAAGGAGGATGCTGCTGAGCAATGCGGGAACTTCCTGTCCCAGAACAGGAAGGGCAGGAGCTGTAAGGGCACAGAGGCAGTAGGAAAGCAGGGAGAAAAAACAAATAGAAAGTAAAGAGAGAGAGAAAAGAGTAAGCATACAAAAAAATACAGTTACGTAACAACTTACCGTAACAGTAGATCATCAAGAGGAGCTCTTGCAGCAGGTAATACCATTAGGATTAAGGCCGCCAGGTGTTAGGACCCCACAGAAAAACTTATAGCTAGCAGTCTGTGGTGGGGGACCGCCACCCACGTCGGCTCCACCCCATCAGACGTGGTATAAAGGGGCGGTCCCCGGCACCACCTCAGTTCTCCCACCGGAGACCCGGCTGAAAAACAAATGGAGAACCGAGGAGGATCACATATTCCCAAAGACAAAATTGTAAAATTAGTCCCCAGGGGCAGGTGGGTGAGAAAGCCACCTGCTGCAAGAGCTCCTCTCAAAGATCTGCTGTTATGGTAAGTTCTTACGTAACTGTACTATCCTCACTTTGAGGGGGAGCTCTTGCAGCAGGTAATACCATTAGGACCGAGTCCCAAGCAGTGCCCAAGAAGAGACCCAGGTCAGAAGGGTGGAGAACAATAATGTCAGGTAATTAGGAGAGGAGGTCTTGAAGGACCACTAGGCCGAAACCTGCTCTCCTTCTGGAAGCAATGTCCAGACTGTAGTGCCTAATGAAAGTGTGCACTGAACTCCAAGTGGCAGCTGCACAGAGGTCCACTGAAGAAACGTTCCAAAGAGAAGTGAAGGATGTCGCTATCCCTCTGGTGGAGTGACCCTTAACCGGTAAGGGTTTGCTGTGCTAATAACAGAATGTGATACAATTCATGAGCCACTTTGTCAGTGTCTGCTTTGTCATGGATGCCCCAATCTTTCTGTGGGTGAACAAGACAACAACTGGTCTGTCTTTCTGGAGGAACTGGTCCTGGCCAAATAGTAACAAATGATTCTATGTACAACCACAGTGTGTAACAAGGCCTCCTCCCTGTTTGAGTACTCTTTGTAGTAAACTGGTAGTTGGATGTCCTGGTTCAACGTTAACTCAAGACACTACCTTCGGAAAAAACTTGGGGTTGGTACGCAAGGTTACCCTGTCCCTGTGAAAAATAAGATAAGGCTCTTTACACATCAGAACCTGCAGCTCCGAAATCCTTCGAGCTGATGTAGCAGCAACTAAAAATAACGCTTTTCAAGAGAGAAGGCATAGCTCGCAACTTGTGTCTGGCTCAAAGAGGGGCAAGGTGAGCGTCTCTCCAAAACAAACAGGAGGTCCCAAGACAGAACGGGATCTCTTCTGGGAGGTTTAATGTGCAGATGTCCTTTAGGAAGGTCTTGCACAGGTCCAACTATGCCAGAGTCTTTCCATTCAGTGGTGCATGATAAGCTGACAATGCACAGAGGTGCACCTTAATGGACGAGTAGCTAAGGCCCAAGTCCGACAGATGGAGAAGATACTCCAGTACAGATTCCACCGGACAATTGAGATCTAGAGAATGGGGGGAACTCCCACAAGCAGAAATGCTTCCACTTCATGGTATTTGTTGCCCTGGTAGAGGGTTTCCTCGCTGCCACGAGTATCTCTACTACCCTTAGGGATACTCCAAATCTAGCCCTAGCTAAGTCTGCAGGAGCTATGCATGTAGATGCAGGGACCAGTGGGCCGGATGGACCAAAATCCCTTGCTCCTGCAAGAGCAAGTGAGTGGACAGGGGCAATGGAACTGGTGGTTCTGATGCCAGCTGTTGTAACAGTGGGAACCAAATCTGTCGAGGCCAGAAGCGCGCGATGAGGATCATTCTGGCACCCTCTGCCTGCAGCTTGAGCAGGATCTTCTGAAGCAGAGGGAAGGAAGGAAGGAAGGGAAGGCATACAGAAACCTCCCTGTCCAAGAGAGGGACAATGCGTCTTGCCAAAAAACACCAGGCCCTGGATCTAGCGAGCAAAAATTGGGCAGTTTGGCGTTGTGTGGGGACGCAAAGAGGTCCAGCTCTGGTCAACCCCACCTTCCGAAGAGGTCTTCTGTGACTTCTTGCTGTAGTTCCCATTCGTGGCTCTGAGACCGAGAGCAACTTAAGCTGTCTGTGAGCACGTTATGGATCCCTGGAACATGGGCTGCTGTGAGATCCAGGCTGTGATCCACTGCCCAAGTCCATACCCTCACTGCCTCTCTGCATAGGGGGTAAGAATGTGTGCTCACTTGTTTGTTGAGACAGAAGACTACTGGGGTATTGTCTGATTGGACCAGTAGAGGCCCAGGAAGGAGTACCCCTTGGAAGGCTTGAAGGGCGTATAATACGGCTCTCATCTCCAAGATGTTTATGTGGAGAGACCGCTCTGTTGAATTCCAAGAACCCCTCGTCTGATGAGAAGCAAGATGTACTCCCCATCCTGGTCCCGAGGCATCTGTAGTCAGGATTTGCTGTGGGCTGGGCTGCTGAAAGGGAACCCCTTTTTCCAAATGGACTGGGGTGATCCACCAATTCAGGGACTGACGGACCATGCTGGAGATCTGGATAGGCTCCTCGAGCTTGTCCATGCCTTGGTCCCACTGTACTCTGAAGTGCCACTGCAGGATTATCATATTCAAATGTGCGAGGGGAATTGTGGCTATTGCAAAGGCCATGTGACCTAGAAGCTGCAGAATCACCCTCGCTGGGACCAGGTCCAAGCCCATCACCCTGTGAGCGACCTCCCTTAGCCTGGTTGCCCGGTCTGTGGGAAGAAAGGCTTTCCCTTGGATGGTGTCCAGGACTGCTCCTATGTACTGTAGCTTTTGAGCAGGCCATGGGTGTGACTTGGGCAGATTTGAGGTAATGCCCAAAGTCCGGAATAAAATGAATGTCTCCTCCATCATCCTGTTCAATTGGTCTTCTGATGAAGCTGTGAGAAGCCAATCGTCCAGGTAAGGGTAGACAAAGTGACCCCCTCTCCTGAGGGTCACTGCCACTGCTGCTAGGCACTTAGTGAAAATCCTTGGTGCTGATGACAGACCGAATGGAAGCACCCTGAACTGGTAGTGTCCTCCTTGGAAGGAGAAGTGAAGGTACTTCCTGTGGGACAGCAGGATCTTCATATGCATATAAGCACCCTGTATGTCCACGGAGCAGAGCCAGTCTCTGTGATGGAGCATGGGCAACAGGCTTGCTAAGGTCACCATTCTGAACCTTTCGGTTGATAAAGGAGTTCAGCTGACTCAGTTCCAGAATGGGAAGGAGGTCTCCCGTCTTCTTTGGGACTAAGAAGAAGGTGGAGTAAAATCCCTTGCCTCTTTGAACATAGGGTACCTCCTGGATGGTTCTTTTGACTAACGAAGCCTGTATTTCTGCCCGCAGGAGAGCTGCATGGGAGGGTGAGCAGTGGGAGGGGACTGGTGGATTGTCCGGTGGAATTTGGGTAAATTCGAGGGAGTATCCTCTCTCTCTCTCTCTCTACTATCTGGAGGACCCATCGATCTGACGCGATACTGGACCATCTGGATTTGTAAAGGGAGAATAGTACAGTTATGTAAGAACTTACCATAACAGTAGATCTTTGAAAGAGGTTCCTGCAGTAGGTCATTACATGTAGGACTGCGCCCTCTGGCATCAGGACCGCATGACAAACCTTTCCAGCAGTGTCTGGCGGGGGACTACCCACCCGACGTCACGTGACGTACGTCAGTGTGGCCCTAAATAGTGGGTGGTCCCCACACCCACCTTTCAGTTCTCCCGCTGGAGATTCAAGGATGATGAGACAGGAGAAAAGGATGAAAACCTGGAGCACAGTTCAGAATGGCTGAAAGAAATGCAGAAAACTGGGGGAAGGAGGGAGGGAAAAGGTGACCTACTGCAGGAACCTCTCTCGAAGATCTACTGTTATGATAAGTTCTTACGCAACTGTACTACCTTACTTCGAGAGGGTTCCTGCAGCAGGTCATTACATGTAGGACTGAATCCCAAGCAGCCACTCATAGAGAGACCGAGAGAGTCACGGGAGAAGGAGTAACTGAAAGACAGCACAGGACCAGCTTAAGACAGTAGGCCCTGTAAGACAGCAAGGCCGAACCTGGCCCTATGCCTAGAGGCAATGTCCAGACTGTAATGCTTTGTGAAGGTATGGACGGAACTCCAGGTTGCACGCTCGCCTCTGAGGCCGGGAGATCAGAGGGCTGTGGGTTCAGTTCCCACATGTGGCACCTGGGTTAATATCCCAGTACTGACACTGTAGTGCAGCATGAGAGGGTTGCTGCACTTCTGAGGTGCCATCTTTCGGATGAGACATTAAACCAAGGTCCCATCTGCCTGGATTGGTGGTAGTTCAGGTGGATGTTAAAGATCCCATGGCACTTATCGAAAAGAGTAGGGGAATTTCCCCCGATGTCCTGGCCAAATTTTCCTCATTCACTAAAAATACCACCAACAGCTTAATCTGGTTCAAGGTCAGTTGGCATTCATCTGTATCCCCCTCCCGTGGGTCGTGCCTGAAAATAGGCAGGATTTGTCTAGTGCACTTACCCGGTCAACAAAAACTAACTAAACTAACTAAACTTGCTGCTGCACTGTTTTCTGCTGCAGAAACATTCTGCAAGAATGCCGTAGAGGTAGCCGTTCCTCTAGTAGGGTGACCTCTAACCTCCCCCCGGAAGAGGTTTGTTGTACTCCTGGTAACAGAAGCGAATGCAGTTACCTAACCATTTAGAAAGGCACTGTTTAGAAACTGCCAATCCCAAGGATTTGGGGGCAAAGGAGACAAAAATCTGATCAGATTTTCTGGACTCCTTAGTATGGTGAACGTAGCATCCAAGGAGTCTATGAACATCCAAGGTGTGAAGGAGATCCTCACCCCATTCGAATGGACAGGGTAATAAACCGGGAGTTCAACTGTCTGGTTTAAAGTGAGCTCGGAAACCACCTTAGGAAGAAATTTAGGATTGGTAAACAGGACCACCCGGTCCTTGTGGAAAATCAAATAAGGCTCCTTATGCATCAGGGCCTGAAACTTGGAAATCCTATGAGCAGAAGTAATGGCAACTAAAACTAGCGCCTTTCAAGAAAGGTAGCACATGTCACAGCTCATCGCTGGTTCAAAAGGAGGAAGCGCAAGCTTCTCTAAAAGAAAATTCAAATCCCGAGGTGAGGAGGGGTTACGAATGGGAGGTTTCAGGTGGAGCACCCCCTTCAAAAAGGTCTTACAGACCTTCAACTGAGCCATGTTTATTCCCTCCACCGGCATGTAATAGGCCGAAATGGCCGACAAGTGAACCTTAAGGGACGAATATGACAGACCTGAATCAGACAGGTGCAGAAGCTAATCCATGACCTGAGGAGTAGAGCAGATAAAAGGACCCCAGCCTTTGGAAGTCGCCCAAATGGAAAAATGCATCCATTTCATGGTATAGGTCAATATGGTGGAGGGTTTTCTGGCTTCCACCAGGACCCGAATGACCTTTTGGGAGACCCCAAAGCGAGCTCAGATTATGTCTGAAGGAGCCACACATGAAGATGCAATGTCCTGAGTCCTGGATGTACCAATCTGCCTCAATCCCGAGTCAGCAGGTCGTCTCTGAGAGGTAAAGGAATTGGGGGATTTACTGAGAGCTGCTGCATTAGTGGAAACCAAATTTGCCTCGGCCAGAGAGGAGCAACAAGGATCATTTGAGCTCCCTCTGCCTGGAGTTTAAGAAGTACCCTCTGAAGAATGGGAAAGGAAGGGAAGACATACAAGAACTTCCCTGTCTAACACTGACAACACGTTGTGCCAGAAAGCTCCAGGCTCTGGAATGAACGAGCAAAAGCTGAGAAGTTTTGCGTTGGATGGGGAGGCGAACAGATCGAGTTCTAGGCGACCCCACCTCTGGAAGAGAGTGTCTGCTACCTCCTGACTTAATTTCCATTCGTGAGCGAGGGACGACGTCTGACTGTGGCTGTCCGCCAGGACGTTGTGAAAGCCTGGAACATGCACAGCTGTAAGAAACAGGCTGTGCTGGACTGCCCAATTCCACACCCTCATCACCTCCCTGCATAGAGGGTACGAATGAGTGCCACCCTGTTTGTTGATGTACCAGACTACCAACATATTGTGTCTGGATTAGCAATGTTCCTTTCAATAGGATGGTCTGAAAAGCCTGAATGATGTAAAGAACTGCCCTCATCTCCAGAATGTTTATGTGCAAGGACAACTCCTGCTGGAAGCATGAACCATGGGTTCGATGGTACTCCAGGTGCGCTCCCAAACCCAGGCACGAAGCGTCTGTGGTGAGGGTCCATTGGGGGGGTGCTTCGCAAGGGAAGTCCCTTGGACAGATTCAGAGGGTCTAGCCACCATTGTAGATCCCTCTTGACTGCTCTGGAGACCAGAATAGGGTGGTCCAGATTGTCCAAGCGCTGATCCTATTGGATGTGAAGAGTCCACTGGGAGATCCGCATATGCAACCTGGCTAAAGGAACTGTGGAGACAGAGGCTGCCATCAGGCCCAGCAAGTATAGCAATGCTCTGGCCGGAAGAGATCTGGACGAGATTACCAGAATGACCTGCACTCCGAGAGTCTCTGCTCTGTCTAAGGGGAGAAAAGCTCTGCACTGGACCGTATTCAAAACCACCCCTATGAACTGAAGGTTCTGAGAGGGGGTTAAAAATGACTTGGGGAGACTGACTGTGATCCCCAGTTGGGAAAACAGGTCCAGAGTAACAGAGGGAGTCCAGAAGGCATTTCCTGTATGGAGCTGAAAAGTAGCCAAACGTCCAGGTAGGGGAACACCGCTATACCCTGGTGGCATAAGGCCACTGCCACCACCACTAGGCACTTGGTAAAAACCCTGGGTGCCGAGGACAGGCCAAAGGGGAGGGCTGTGAATTGGAAGTGCTCTCCCTGGAAACAAAACCTCAGGAAACAGCGGTGGCCAGGGAAGATCAGGATATGCAGGTAGGCATCCTACATGTCCAGAACACAGAGCCAGTGATTCTGTTGCAGGAGGGGCAGGAGGCTCTGAACGGTCAGCATGCGGAACCTCTTGTACATGACGAAGAGGTTCAGACTGCTGAGATCCAGCATTGGTCTGAGGTCGCCCATCTTCTTTGGGACCAGGAAGAAGTGGGCGTAAAACCCCTTTCCTCTCTGGGCGATTGGCATGGGTTTGATTGCTGCCTTTCACTCCAGAGTCCTGATCTCCTCCTCAACCAATGGGGCTTGGTGCGGGGAGTAGTGCGAGCGACTGGGAGGAGAGTCTGGAGGGGGCTCCAGGAACTCTAGCATGTGCCCTTGAGAAATGAGCTGAAGGACCCACGCGTCCGAGGTGATGTCCTCCTGCTCCTGGACGTGAAGGGTGAATCTTCCCTCCACTGGCTCCACGCTTTGAAGTGAAAGGGAGGGAAGGCTGGGCGAGTCAGGAGGCGGCGGGGGCGCAAAGGCCCTCCTGCCGGTGTCTGGGTTTTGGCAGCCAGTGGAGAGGAAAAGGAAGAGCCAGTGGCTCACCTTTTGTTCTCTTTCTTAGGGACTGCTTGCTTGCTTCTCTTAGCGTTTGAACTGGCACTGAAAGGGCTGCTTCCTGGGCGTACCGGCCCTACACATACAGCGGACCGATCTAAGGGCCTGACCACTGTCTTGGAGGCCCATGATCAAGCCTTTGGTGTCCCCTCCGAAAAGGACCAATCCTCTAAAAGGAAGCGTCCTGAATAGCTGCTTACACGTCTGTCGAAAAGACCCAAAATAAGCAGCCAAGCGTGCCTCCTGAAGCTAATGCCGGTAGTAGCTTCAGACGGGGCTCACTTTCACACCCACCTAATCAGGGTGGCCCCACAAGCATGTCTGCACAAAATCTTTGAGAGACGGAGATTCTTAGCGATCTACACCTTAAGGTCAGAATCCTCCAGGGAGGAAATCTTGTCCTCCAACTTAGCTAAGATGGCCTTTTGAAAAGACACCATATGTGCCACATAGTAAGTAAGTAAGTTAAAGTTTATTTTTATACAGGAAACAAATCTTTAAGCCAAAGGCCCAGTTTACAAGAAAGTCCTGTTTGCAACATGTTACCTATACATACATTCTATAAAAAAAAAAAATATATATGTTTACAATCAATCACTACATTAATCCCTTACTGCCACTCAAGCACCCTATTATTTCATTCGTTCAAACAAACAATAAACATTTAATTTTTAACATAGCTCAACACTATCAAATTCCACTATACTCTAACTATACATAGAACATACAGCTATGGAAGTAGCAAACATATACTTACACATACATAACAATACTCAAACAATCAATCATTGCATTTCCTATAACACTTCTAAATAATTGTTCCTTCATTTAAATATACCTAGAAACATGAACATCTGACATGACTTAATACTATCAATTCCTGTTAAAACTGACTATACACTGGGAATAAGTGCACAGAGTGAGGTAGGTTATTCCAATATTTAGCAGCTTGATGGCATAGGGTCTTTTCACCATATCTATATTTGTTAGTAAAAGCAATAATCCTGTTAATTTGACAGTTTCTTTTTGGTCTTGAGTTTCCTTAGTCATACTCTCCAAACAAACACTCATTAATATAATGTTCTGGATAATCTACATAATATTTGTAAATTAATTTTTGCCACGTCATGGCACATCTATTCTCAAGTGTTTGCCACTGTAGTGTGGTCAACATCACACAGTGATGTGTTCTTAACTCACACCGTAGCACATATCTAGCAATTCTATTATAGACAATATCCAATTTTCTCAAAAGTGATTTACTAGCAGTTCGATATATTAAGTCCCCATATATTAATACAGGGAGTATTAATTGTTCAGTTACCCTTTTCCTACTTCTCATATTTAAACAACTAGTTGTTCTCCGCAACGCCCCCACTCTTTTACTCACTATGTCAACTAGTGATTCAATATCATTATTCACTTTAATAGTGTGTTTGTTCTTTTTTTTATTTTGTGTAGGTCCTAAATATAGCACCTTTGTTTTCTTCATGTTCATCACATGGCCCAACCTGGTGAACCACCCCCCCATGCTATCAAAATCCGCCTGCATTTTTTCTTGTAAATCCATACTATTACATCCCCAGTCACCACTACAGTGTCATCAGCATACAACCGTATCTGTGAGTGTTGTATAACTTGTGGGAGGCCGTTGTTAAATATCAACAACAGGGGTCTTAATATGGACCCCTGTGGCACTCCCCTATTTACTGACCTTTTGATAGAATAATCCCCATTTATTGTCACAAATTGTATACGCTTCTCTAAGTATGATCTCAACCATTCCCTAGGACCTTCTGTAAGTCCCACCCATTCTACGGTTTGCAGCAGGAGGGAATGATCCACCAGGTCAAAGGTCTTGGATAGCTCCATGAAGAGAACTGCTGTGTCTAATCTCTTATGTAGGGAGGTGCTAATAAGATTATTGAACTCAATTAGAGCAGATGTTTTAGAAAAATATTTTCGAAACCCTGATTGGTATGGTGTAATTAATCTATACCTCTCTATATAACCCATCATTTGAGTATGTACATGCCTCTCTAAACATTTTGCCAAAATAGACAATAAAGCAATAGGTCTACAGTTATTTAACTCTGTTTGTTTACCCCCTTTATGTACGGGGGTAACTTTACTCACCCTCCATTGTTGTGGAAAATAATGTTCCTGCAAACTTCTGTTAAATATATTTGTTACTATGGGTGCTATATGCCTAGACGCTATTCTCAAAAATCTCCCTTTCAAAAAATCTGGACCCATTGCTTTATGAATATTTATTTTATTTAATCCCTTCTGGACCTCAGACGCCCTTAAGATCTTAAATCGAAAAGGTGGTTGAGAACCTTGGAAATCATCTACGCCTTGTGAGTTTTGAAAACCCAAAGTACCCACTGGTTGGGCAACACCGGGTAAATCTACAAAAAAATTATTTAAAGAATTTGCTATTTTATTTGCATCTTCAGTCAAAGACTCATTTATTTCAAGACAAAAATTATTCGTAACACCCTGCCGTGGTCTGGACAAAGAATTAATGGTCTTCCAGAATTTTCTAGGATCAGATTCCACAGTCAATTTATCCTTGTAATAAAGGATCTTTGCCTTCTTTATTTGTTGTTTACATTTATTTCTGTTTTGTTTAAATAATATCCAATCATTCACCTGTTTCATTTTTCTTGCTTTTTTTCAGGACCTATTTTTTTAAATACTTTTCAAAATCATGTCGCTTATCCAAGGAAGTTTAACTGGGCGTTTGCTCTGTTTTTTTATTTTTGGGGCATGGATATCACACAAATTAATAAAAGTCTCCGTGAAATACGCCACAGTTGAATCTAAGGCTGGTATAATTTTATACCTCTCCCATGTTTCCCTCTCAACACTAACAGGAAACTAGTTTCTGAAAAGAACTTCATATTCCTTACCCATATATTATTATTGGATTCCAACATTTTCTGTTTTTGCCCTATCTTTATATCTCCTCATATTGGACTGTGGTCTCCAAGAAAAGGTGCTAAAACTCCTGTGATCTCAACTGTCGACGAATAAGATATAAACAATAAATCCAATATTGTTCCCTTTTTAGTAGTATTTGTATATTTTGTTGATACCTGTATACACTGAGCTACTCCCAAAGTTGACATTATTTCCTTCAAGGACCTTCCCCTCCCTTCTTCCCAATTACAATTAAAATTGCCCATAAGGACTATGCACTTGTCCCCTACAACCCCTTGTAGTATGTTAATTATTTCCTCTATCTGTTCCATTTTTGTTTTTGGTGGAGAGTAAACCATAGAAATAGCCAAAAACAATTTAGTAACTTTTACTGTTATAGTTTCTATATTATGTAGACTTCCTTTATGTAGTATTTCAATATGCCCTAAGCTACTTTTTGTATACAGAACAACCCCCTCCCTTTTTTAATCTATCCTGTCTACTTAATGTATACTCTGGTATACCAAGTTCATCATCATCTATTTCTTTTGTCAACCAGGTTTCTGTTAGCCCCATTATATCTGGTGATTGTTCCCCAACCATTACTCTCACAGTGTCCATTTTATTTCTTATACTTTTAACATTATCATGTAAGACTTTTATTTATTTTTTTTTAAACTTCAGGCCGTGGGTTCAACTCAACATCCCCTCCTAACATTAACAGAGTAACAACAACAACAACAGAAGTTTGTTTCCTACCTAATCCTTTCTTAAAATTGTAGGAGTTTAGAACTATTACCATGCCCTGCTGGTTCCACGGTTTCCATTTATTTGTGAAGATATTTGTTCTACTTGTAATTTCATATAACCGTTGGGTTTGGAAAGAGGGTGCAGGCCAATAGGCTCCCAACTTTCTTTCTTGTAAATCCCCTGTGGTTATCCCTGCAAGGCAGTGTAAAGTCAAACTCAACAACATCAAACAATACATTTTAATTTAACAACAATATCAAGTATTATATAATCCCAATAATATTATAAATACTGATCAATTTAATATATTTAAAAGAAACACATAAATCCAATTTCTCAGTATGTACTGGATATTTGTGTTACCATAAAAAAGGGAAAACAAAAGCACATCAAGCACTTACTTTTTATAATTATTCCCTAAGTTTTGTTTCCCATATACAGACTCATCCGACTTCCAAAGGAAGCATCTTTCAAACTTTTGCAGTAAACCTCAAGGTCATACAAATATAGTGCTAGGTATCTTAGCTCCCTGTATAATCCTTTTTTCAAACTCCAAATCACTGACACAGCTCTTTCCCTATCTCCTAATTCAAATTTAGCCCAGTGTCCGAAGTACTTGTAATAATTTGTATTTTCTGCTACCGAGTGGCGCTTGCGCCACTCATGCTCGTGCCATAGTGCTTGTGCTGTGAGCCGCGTGATACTTTTATCTTGCTCTGCCCCTCCTCCTTTTGTGATGAGTATGCTCCGTTCACCTTCCTCCCGCTACTGTTGAATGCCACAGTCTCTCCAGTGTACCGGGAACACAATTTCAGCAGGGGTCTCAGTCACATTAGGTAGAAGCACTGGCACAGGAATCACAGTATCAGCAGCCAACTTGCTTTTTGAAGTAAAGCTCTCAGTCACTGATTCTTTCTTGCAGGATATAAGCTATAACAGGAGTTTAGATAACAAGCTGCACTATGCTGTTCTTTCACTTTAGATGTTTAAAGGTACCTGCAGCACCCAAACTGTGAGCCATGCGATGCTTTTATCTTGCTCTGCCCCTCCTCCTTTTGTGACGAGAATGCTCCATTCACCTTCCTTCCGCTACTGTTGAACGCCACAGTCTCTCCGGTGTATGCAGGGCACAAGTGGCCAAGGAGTAGACCTTTTTGCCAAACTGCTCCAATTGTCTGGACTCCTTGTCCGGGGAGTGCTCATGTGCCTGGGGTTAGCCGAGCGGTCATGAGCGGCAGTAATAACTACTGAATCTGCCTTGGGGTGCGAGTCCAGAATGGGAACGCCTCCGGAAGAGCAATATATCCTGTCTGCTTTTTTAGGGACAACAGGAATGGAGTGTGGCAATTTCCAGATAGTGGATCTGAGGTCCTCATGTGGAGATATCCAAGGAGGAACTGGAATAGGGGAGGCAGCCTCTAAATCTAGATGCTCTGCCAAGTGCTTCCGCATAGGATCCAGATCCTCTGCATTCCAACCGCTCGCCTGTTGGACTATGCGGAGGAGTTCCATAAAAGAAGGGTCCTCCGGAGAAGACTTAGGAGACTCTTTGCACCTAGGTGGAGAGGAAAGCTCTTCAAAGGAAGACTTGGACGTATCAGCGTCAGAGTCAGGGGGCGCCTCACCCTCTGGACACTCAAAGTCTAGTAGCAGGATATCCTGAAGGGTAGTACCTGAGAAATGTACTGTATGCCAAGGGGCAGGGGATGGAGGAGTCGGGGGCACTACCACCGGACTAGAAAGCCTACTCTCCAAATCGGAAAAAAGCTGGGACCTCACGTCCTTCCACCATGACTGAATGAATGAATGATTGGAAGTCTGGTTGTGGAGGAGGAGGAGGAGGCGGGTTAGCAGGGGGTGAATAAAAATGAGCCCCTGAACCTGCAAATTGAGGAGGGCTGTACCCTTGAAAATATGGGTATCCCTGTTGGTACCCAGGGAAATAGCCCTGGGAATAATGAGGCATCGACAGGCCCGACGGTGGAGGAAGGAATGCCTGATGTCCATAGAAATGCCCAGACGGTAATCTTGGTCAAGAGGCCTGGATGGGCCAGGATAAATACCTGACATCATGACAGTTGACATTGGCATAGCCGTCGTCGGGGGTAGCCAACGAAAATGGTATAAACTTTGGGGCCCCTGACGTGGGGTTAACCGATGTTAGACCCAAAGAGGTCAGACCCTGCAAGAGAGGCTTATCGATGGGTCCTGACAGAGGGAGCTGATGTAAGGTACCTGACGGTGCTGCGAACATTAAAGGAGGAGCAGCAGGCATAAGGTAGCCCGACATCAGAGTAGCTGACGAAGGATGAGGATCCCACGAGGGGATCTGAGGAACTGCCATAAAAGTGGGCGAAGAGAGGACCACTTCTAGGCGTCCCTTCTTCCTCCTCTGTCCCAGAAGTAGGCTGCGGGGCAGGGAAAACCACCGGGGGAGGTGGAGAGGAAGTCTCCCGACCAGGCAAGGCCCTGCGGGAAGGCTCACTCGGAGAAGTCAGTATGCTCTGCCAGACGTCGGGTGAGACGGCGTGAGCCCCCGACGGGAGAGAAATGCCTGAGCTGTTGTCAGAGACGGACGGCTTGCCGTGCAAAAAAGCGATCAGGCGGTGGAGGGTGGGACCCTTGACTGGCTTATCGGCTGAAGCCGGGTGGGCCCTGGAGGAGCTGGACTCCGACTTACCGGCAAGTACCGGGCATTCGCTGGAGGAGCCAGCAGGCGACTTACCTGTGGAGACTGGTTGAAAGACAGCACTGGAGGTTGTCCCAGAAGCTGCCTGGGTCACCATGAGGGTGGGTGGTGGGAAAGGGCCTTGCTGGTCAAAGGCTTGCTAGCTGAGGATTGGTCCTGGTCCTCATGGTGCTCCTTTTCTCTGTGCTTCTCTTTGTCTTTTTTCTTCTTCTGTTTGTCTGGAGGGGAAGAAGCTGAGTCCCAAATTTTTTGCATCTCCTTCTCAAGAGAAGCCGTTCTAGACTTAAGGAGATGGGCCTCCAGGGCCTGCTGTCGTTGTTTGCGAGTGGCCTGGTTGAAAGGCTGGCAGTTGGGACAGGCCACGGTGTCGTGATCTGGGCCTAAACAAAAGAGGCATAGACGATAGCCGTCTTTGTGGGGAATTTGCACCCCACACTTGGTGCACTTCTTCTTTGCCTTTGGAGATGGTGACAGAGAAAACAAAGTGCTGGATTCGGACTGGAAACACGAATGAAAACAAGAAAATGGCGATCAACAAAGCTGGAGAATACCACGCGGTACTAGTGCTGGTCGACGGCGGGAAAGAACTGGGAGGCGGGCGTGGGGATCACCCACTACATAGGGTCATGCTGACGTCTGTCACGTGACACTGGGTGGGCGGTCCCCTGCCAGAGACTGCTGGAAAAGTTTGCTATGCGGTCCTGATGCCAGAAGGCAATGACCTACTGCAGGAACCTCTCGGTAACACCTCCTCCTATCGCCTCCCTGCACGCCTCCCGAGGGGTGGTCGTAGGGAGTCATGCTGCTGGAGGGATGGGCAGGAGGTCTGGGCACCTTGGGATTTTTGGGGCCTTGGGCACCTGAAGAACGGGGGGGCCTCTCCTTTTAAAGCCTCCCTTGTGCTGTGGCTGGCGTCTTCCCTGCTGTCCTTGGCTCTTTCAAAAGGGATGATGCCGGTTGGCCTGTGGTTCTGACCTATACATATGGTGGACCTCAGATACTGCCTTGCCAGAGTCTTGCAGTCCAGTTATTAAGTTTCTCAGTCTCCTGGACAAATAGGACGGGTCCCTGAAAGGGAGCATCCAAGATGGCATCTTGTAAATCTTGGTGGAAACCAGAAACTCTGAGCCAGGCATACCTCCTCATATAGATGCCTGTGGCTGCTGCCCTTAATGCCGTGTCTGCGGAGTCATAAGAGCTCCTTAGCACGTGCTTATCTACGTCCATACCCGACTGGATGACAGCCAGAAGTTCTTCCTTACCTTACGAGTCTGGCTGGGCCTTAGTCAGGTCCATGGCTTTTGCCCACAGGGTCTTCTGGTATGTGACCATGTGAGCCAGAAAATTTAACGACCTGACAGTGCAGGTAGCCGATAAGTATACCTTATGGCCCATCTGGTCCAGCTTTTTGGACTCTGGGTCTGGGGGCTGGGTGCTCATGTGTCTTGGTTGTTGTGTCCTGCCCTGCCCAGCCGTCAGTACCATCGAATCTGCTTTTGGATGTTTGCCTAAGAAAGGCTCCCCTTTAGGCATTTTGTAGAGCCTGTCTGCTTTCCTAGGTACTGCGGTTGTAGTAGCCATGTGCTTCCATGTCGATTTGGTAACATCTTGGAAGGACTCTATTAATGGGGTAATGACCAATGATTTAGAGTCAGTAGCCCTCAGAAATGTTGCCAAACGGCACCACTTGGGGTCCAGCTCTTATGTGTCCCACTGATACAGAGCTTGGACATGCCTCAGAATGTCCAAGAAGGACGGGTCATCTGGAGGTGACCTTGGTGAGTCTCTTCTTGGATCTGGAGACTGAATAGGCAAATCATCCTCTGGCGTCCTCTCCTTAAGTCGATGGCGGGCATCTGCTAGTGGACGGGATGGATGACAGGTACCTCCTTCTGTCGCCTGCACCAGGCGTCCACCCATCGTCCTCCTCAGGCGGCGGGTGCTCCATCGGCAGGGGCAGTCGCCTAGGTGACTGATCCCCTGGGTGGTGGCAGGACCGGTGATGGGTCCCTAGGTTTTGGGAGTAAATCTCCTTTTATGGTGTTCCAGCATGCGTTGAAGAGCACTCTCACCTCAGCTAGAGGAACAACTGGGGGTGAGGCGCTGGGTTTGGTACGCTAGGGGCCAGGCATCGGGTTTGGTACGCTAGAGGTGCCAGCATCTGGTCCTGGGTCACCTTGTCTATAGGTGTCTCTGGCATCAGGCCTAATGGGGTTTTGTCCGGCGGAGCTGAGCCCCCTTGTGGTCTGGTGTCCGGCTCATTAGGAGGTGGCTGGGTGTCCTTAGCCCCTGTGGTTTTGTCTTTTGGGGTCTTGGTCTCTGGGGCTGATGGCCGGTCCTCTGGGGCTGATGGCCACTCTTTGGCTGGCGGTGCCTGCTCTATCTCCGACGTGGAGTCGGAGAGGCTGGTAGTTTGCCTACCTTTAGAGGCTGACTTCACTCTCTCCTTCGGTGGAGGAGGAGTCTGGTACCTGATGACCTCCTGGCGTCTGGTGGAATCGTCTGACTGTTTATACTTTTTGGACAAACCAAAGTGCTTACAGGAGACAGTTTCTGAAGGTTTGCCTGAAGCAGATGCCTGTCCCTCTTGGGTCGACCCATGCGAGTATTTGTGGAGCTCGTGGGACAAGGGAACTTGGGCAGACGAACACCACTGGGATGAAGACTTCCTACCTTTTTGGTGTGAGAGGCGGTAGTCTTCTTCTGAGTAAGCTCCAAACTGCTGTGCACCTGGGGAACTGACTCCGACCTCCCGCCGGAGGTGAAGAAAGCAGAAGTCCTATGAGGGGACTTTGGGTGGAACTCTGACCTGGCTCTCTCCTTCTCCCAGTGATAGTGTTTCCTTCCCGATCTTTTCTCTTTGGGGGGGAGACTCCTTGGTTGAGGAGGATGAACCATGTTCCGACTGGGTCTTCCGCATGGCGGCTACTTATTGCTCCAGCAGGTAGGCCTTCATCATTTTGAGGCAGCGGATGACAGTTTTACTATTAAACTTTTGGCAGTGTGGACAGTCGTCAGGCTGGTGGTCTGGGCCTAGGCAGATGAGGCAGACAGAGTGGCCGTCCCTCGCTGGGATCTGCTTCCCACACGCGCACTTCGACTTTCGCCAGTGAGAGGTCGACGAAGACATGCACTTTCTTGAAGAAAATGATGACAAAAACCAACTACCAGAAAACTGCATGAAGCGCAAGAAACTGGCAGTCGACTGCAACGATGGCATTTGTGGATCCGATGTTAGCGGGTTGATGGTGGGAAAGAACTGAGGAGGTGCCGGGGGACCGCCCCCTTTATACCATGTCGGACATCGGTGTGGAGCTGACATCGGGGGAGGTACCCCGCCACAGACTGCTAGCTAGAATTTTTTTCCGTGGGGTCCTAACACCTGGCCACCTTAGTCCTAATGGTATTACCTGCTGCAAGAGCTCCCCCTCAATGTGAGATCAACAGTCGAGGGGCCACAAATAAGACATGATGGGAGTGGTGCAGTGCAGTGGCTGTGGAGCGGCAGTCTTCAGGGAGACATTCTGGAGGATGCAGTGTTGTCCCATATGCAGGCACCTCTCTGGGCTGAGAGGAGGCTGCTCGTTTCCAGGTTGAGTTGCCCAGGATTCGAGGGACCTCCTCTCCCACCCAGGGACCACTAGGGCTGCCGCTGCCTCACAGGTTGCCAAGAAAGAGGAGCAGTTGGACCACGGTGGGGTCAAGTAGGGTGAGGGTGGTGGAACAGAGGCGCATCCCACCAGTTGTACCTCTCCATAATTCATATGCCATTCTGGCAGAGCGTGGTTCCTCTATGGAGGCAGCCACAGTGGAGACAAAGGAGGATTCTGGGAACCTCCACAAAGGAGACCCACAGGAGGGTGGCACGGAACCCCACAGGGGAAGGAAACAACTCCTGGCGGGGGACTCAACTGTTAGGGGGGTAGAACTGGGAGAGAGTGGGGAGAGGGAGGTAATGTGCCTGCTTGACGCCATGGCTTGGAGGGACAGCGAGCAAATCCTCAGGATCGCGGAAGCAGCTGCACAGGGGAGAGAGATGGACATCATTGTCCACCTAGGGACAAATGACCTGGCTGGGAATGGGATCAGAGCAGTGCAGGGGGAGTTTGTGGAGTTAGGGAGGGGCCTTAAGACAAGTTACACGAACGGTAACCTTCTTGGAGGTGCTGCTGTTTTTGGCACGGGTGAGGCTAGGGTGCTCCGCACCATGGAATTCAACCAATGGTTGAAAAACTGGTACAGAGCTCAGGGTTTTGGCTTCATTGGGGACTGGGGGTTCACCTGGAGGGATGCAGGCCTATACTGGTGTGATGGTCGGCATCTGTCCAGGAGGGGAACCAGGATCCTAGGTGATGGGTTTAAATGCTTCACTGGCAAGCATTTAAACTAGTCAAGAGGGGAGGCACTGAAAAGGCACAGGAAAATCCCAGTCCCCCACAAAATAGGGTAGTTAGTGAGGTAAACACCAAAATAGAGAAGTCGACAGGGAGAAGGGCAGGGGTAAATGGGGAAAAAGGCAAAGGCAGTAAGGACAGGGATGGGGCTGAAAGGGGTAAGGCCATCAAAAAATGGAGGGCAATGAGTACCAATGCCCATAGTAACAAGCTCCCTGGCCTTGATAGAAGAGGGATGCCTTGATATTGTGGCAGTCACAGAAACATGGTACACAGAGAACCATGACTGGGATGTCAACATATCAGGGTACACAATCTACAGGAGGGACAGGGAGGGTAGAAGAGGAGGAGGAGTAGCTCTCTACGTAAGGGAAGGTATCAAAGCAACGGAACTAAAGGGTAAACAGGGGGAGAGGAGGCACTGTGGGTCACCCTGGAGATGGGAAATGGCTCCACAATCCGCACAGGGGTTGTATACAGACCCCCATCTCAAGGGGAGGAAATGGACAAGGAAATGATAGAAGGCATCCTTAGGATGGCAGAGAAAGGGGAGATACTGTTGATGGGAGACCTGAATATGCCAGATGTTAAATGGAGTACCTTTGCTGCAGCCATATCCAAGAGTAGGGTCATTCTTGATGCCCTACAGGGGGCATGCCTCAGACAGCTAGTGTTGGAACCCACTCGTGAGGGAGCAATCTTAGACCTGGTACTCTCAAACAGGGACGGAGAGGGGATCTCAGATTTAGAAGTGGGTAGCCATCTGGGAACAAGTGACCACCAAATAGTGTGGTTTAAAACACAGCAGTAGAGTCAAGTCATACAAAAGTGAGGGCACTGAACTTTAGTAGGGTTGACTTTCACAAAATGGGAGAGTGTCTCAGAAAAGCACTAGCAAACGGGCAAGAAGGAGGGGTGGAGGAACAATGGGGAAACATC
This sequence comes from Neoceratodus forsteri, assembly GCA_016271365.2. Taxonomy (NCBI): domain Eukaryota; kingdom Metazoa; phylum Chordata; order Ceratodontiformes; family Ceratodontidae; genus Neoceratodus; species Neoceratodus forsteri. The sequence goes on from CM057458.1 coordinate 1,372,254,787, forward strand.
AAAACTGCCATCACAGAGGCAACAAGCCTTTGTGTGAAGCAAATAAATCAAAATGAAGGAAAAAAAAAACATTATTGTTCTCAAAAGAGGTGGTGGGGAAGGTTAGGGAGAAAGAGACAGCATTCAGGAAGTATAAGGAAACATAGAAGGAGCAGGGGACAGAACTGTACCAGTGAAAGCAGAAGGAAGCAGGGAAGGCAGTAAGAATAGCAAAGGCCCAAACTGAGGAAAAGATAGCCAACTTACATGTTAAGAAGGGGCATAAAACCTTTTACAGGTATATGAGAGAGCCAAAAAGACCACAGGAGGAATAGTGAGGCTTAATAAAGGGAGGGAGGGGGTGGGCAGACAGTGACAGTGAAAAGCAAGGATACTGAACGATACTTCTGCTCAGTATTCACAGAAGAACAGGAGGGGAGATACCTAATCCAATCAATAGAAGCACCCAGATAGGGGGGTTGATACCAGTCCATTCACAGAAAAAAGAGTTCTGAAAGAACTCCTAAAACTGAAGGTGGACAAAGCAATGGGACCTGACATGATTCATCCCAGAATTCTAAAAGAACTAAAGGGAGCACTAGCGACACCACTGACTACCCTTTTTAACAAATCATGGGAGGATGGTGTGGTACCTGAGGATTGGAGGATGGTGGATGTGATTCCCCTTCACAAAAGTGGGAGCAAAGCAGAGGCAGGAAACTACACACCTGTTAGTTTGACCTCATTGGTACAGAAAATGATAGAATCACTTCTGAAAGAAAGAATTGTTGAGTACCTAGAGGCCAGCGGGGCACAGGATCCAAGGCAGCATGGATTCACAGCGGGAAGGTCATGTCAGACGAATCTAATAGATTTCTTTGACTGGATGACCAATGTAGTAGACCAGGAAGGGGCTGTGGACATAGCCTGCCTAGGCTTTAGCAAGGTATTTGACATAGCCTACCTAGGCTTTAGCAAGGTATTTGACACAGTCCCACACAAAAGATTAATAAACAAGTTAGCCAGCCTGGGAGTGGGTTCTAGGGTGGTAGCCAGGGTAAAAAACTGGCTGGACAACAGGACGCAGAGGGTAATATTAAACAGAGTCCACTCCAAAGAAAGGGGGGTTACTAGCGGGATACCACAGGGTTCAGTACTGGGTCCGGTCCTTTTTAATGTCTTTATAAGTGACATTGCAGAGGGACTGGAAGGAAAAGTATGCCTCCTTGTAGACAACACAAAGATCTGCAACAGGGTTGATACACAAGGGGGGTGGAAAGGATGAGAAGGGACTTGGCAAGGTTGGAGGAATGGTCAAAAGTATGGCATCTTAGATTCAATGCAAAGAAATGAACCTGGAAACAAAACCCAGGGAAAAGTACACAATGGGGAGGTACTAACAACAACAAAATGGAAAGGGACCAGGGGGTATCAGATGACCTAAAGGTAAGCAAGCAATGAGAAGGCAGTAAGGGGGCTGGGGATATTGGGATGTATAGGGAGACGATCACCAGTAGAAAACAGGAAGTTGTTAACCCTCTGTACAGACAGTTGGTGGGACCCCATCTGAGTACTATGTGCAGTTCTGGAGACACCATCTCGCAAGGACACAGGATGGAGGCAGTCCAGAGGAGGGCAACTAAAATGGTGCAGGGTCTGCACCAGAAGCCATACGAAGAGAGACTAAAGGAGCTAATACGTATACCCTCGAGGAAAGAAGGGAGAGGGGGAACATTATAGAAACTTTCAAGTACCTCAAGGGAATCAACGAAGTCCTAGAGGGTAGCATCTTTCAGAAAAAGAGATGTGCAAGAACAAGTGAGCACATTTTAAAGATAGAGGGGGGTCGGCTCAGGGGCAACATAAGGAAGTATTTTTTCATGGAGAGGGTGGTGGATGCATGGAACGGTCTTCCTGAGGAGGCTGTGGGGTCAAAAACAGTGGGGGAATTCAAGAATGCATAGGACAGACATAAGGCAATTCTGGTGGGGGTTAGGAAGAAGTAGGCTGTTGGTTAAGTAGGATCTGCAGCTTATCCAATAGGTAGGGAAATGGGCAGACTAGGTGGGCCAAGCGGTCCTTATCTTCTGTCAAAGTCTATGTTTCTATATTTAAGGTGATGAGGCCCTGGTTCATGCTCTTGAGGATGGAATCTGTGAGCCTGAGGAGGGAGGTGGTCATAGAGTGATACTTCTGGAAGCCTGATTGGTCAGGAGTGAAGAAGGTAGAGGAATCAAGGAAGGGAGACAGTTGGGACAGCATGATGCATTGCTGTAGTTTGGCTAGAATAGGGAGGAGTGAGATGGGGTTGTAATTCCTCGTAACAGAGGGGTCACCTCCTTTTTGGAGGGGAATAACTGTAGCAAGCTTCCAGTCTGTGGGAATCGAAGCATGAGGGAAAGACAGGTTTAGGAGGTCAGCAAGAGGTGAGAAGATAGCTGGAGCTGATTGATAGAAGAGTTTACAGTCCAGGCCATCAGGACTCTTGCCTTTACATGGGTTGTGGGAGAGGAGGGCATCAAGAATGACAGAGGGGGACACAGGAGAAAACGAGAAAAAGGGGGTAGGAGAGGAGGGCTGTGGTGAAGCCTGGGGAAGGGGGGTGAGTATAGGGAGGGGGAGGGAGAAAGCACAGGAGGTAAAGAAGGAGTTAAACTCTGAAGCAACTGAGAGGCGATCCCAGTAGGGAGAAGTTCCCCACGCTGAGGACCGGGGAAGGTGGCTGAGTTGGAGGGGAGAAGAGTGCATGGACTACCTTCCAAAATTCTGAAAGATGGTTGATGTTGGACTTGAAGGTGTTTGGGAAGTATTTGGCCTTAGCAAGCCTTACAGCTCCAGTGCAGGCATTGTGGAGGTGGCAGTATTTCTGTAAAGCTGTAGTGGAAGGGGTACATTTGTGCTCCAGCCATGCTAGGTCGCAGGCACATAAACAGGCTAGCAGCTCTGAAGTGATCCAAGGGAGATGAGAACCCCTTACTCTGGTGTGGTGGTGGGGGGGTGGAGATTCCAGATTTCAAGGAATTTAGATTTGAAGTTAGGGCCTTGTCAATGGGGGTGGCTGAGGAGATCGATGACCAATCGGTGTTACATAGGTCACTGAGTAAGGAAGCGAGGTCCAGAGATTTGAATGACAGAATAAGTAGTATTTTAGGAGGGGCCTTGAGGCAGTGAATTTTACAAACATAGAAGGTCAGGTGATGATCACTTAAGGCATTGGGAAGATGCCAGCCTTGACGATGCGATGAGGATGGGTGGTGAAGGCCCAGTCAATGAGGGAATGGTTAAGTGTTTTGTGGTTTAGTTGGGTAGGCTCATTGGTTAATTGGGTTAGGTTCAGGAAGGTGATGATGCAGCGAGTTTTGGAATGGGTGGGGGAGAGCCAGTTCAGGTTAAAATCACCTAAGATGAGAATCTCACCAGGGGAGCCATGGGTCAAAATGGTGGTCAGAATGTCAGTAATGCTCAAGGGGGAAAGCTGGGGCAGCAGTAGGTGCCTGGGACAAAAATAGGAAGGGAGTGGGGGAGGGACAGCTTTATTAGTAGGAATTCATAAGCAGAAGGGATGGCAATAGATAGGACTGGAGTGAGCTGGAGAGCAGAGTTAAAAGTACATGGCCACCCCACCAACCTACTAGGGCGGTCCTGCCGAATAAGTGTGAAGCCAGGGATAGAGATGCTCTTATCAGATGTATTGAGGGTAAGCCAAGTCTCAGACAGTATTAGAATGTCAGGTTTGAGGGTTAGCATGAGGGTCTGTATCTGGGAAAGTTTGGGGAGAGGGTTTCTAATGTTTAAGTAAGCAACCTTCAGTCCCTGGGGAGATGGGTGGGAGGAGGGGCCTGGGTTTGATTAGATATCCCTTGCTAAAAGCAGCAACAGCTAGATTATATGAAAAGTAAGGGAATTAATATGTTTCTTAGGCAAAGAGTGAAAGCGGAGAAGATGTCATCATAGACAGGCTTGAGAGGATGTGTGGTGGAAGCCACGAGTTGTGGTAGCATGGAGGGAGCTAGGAGTCATGACAGGATCCGAGGATGGGGTAGGCAGACATGGATGTGAGACCATGGACGTATTCCCCAAGGATGCTGACCTGAGCAAAACTTAACAAGGGTAAGCATTGCAGGGGCCAGCTAAATGGAAAATTACAGAGGTTGATAAGCTACAGAAAAATATATAAAATATAAACTGCAAGCAGCAAAAGGAAGTCTAGCTAACCAGAGAGCACTAGTCTAGACGACTGCCCATAGCAATTTTATTATGTCTTATTTAACTTTCCAGCACTTTTATTTGGGACAATACCACTTTTTAGATGGTCTAACAACCACGTGATTCAAGCAAGCTCCTGTGAGAAGCACATAAAAATCCTTGACTTTTGACAGCTGAGAGGACTGTAGGAGCAGACTTGTGGGAAGATGGCTGCTTGTTGCTGGTCTTGGGTGGGTGCTGGCTGCAGGCTGCTGGAAGGGCCACAGAAGGGTAGGAATAAGGTCACTCTTGCTTCATAAACTGATCGCCTCTCATGCAACATTTTAGTAATCACTACTGGTCACTGACACTACTGGGTTAAGGAGTAACTGCTTTATAATATGAATGCTATACTATTATGCAGCTTAGCTAAGTTAGTTTGCTTTGTAACTTAGATTAGAGGTCAGGGATATAGTATTAAGACTGCCAGGCTTAGGAAATAGTAATTTTGGGATATTGCTTTTGCTGGGTTAAGAAATTATAACATTTGTCATATACTTTTTGGGAAATCTTTCAGATATGAGACTGTGAGTATGTACTCTTATCTAGTTCAGTGATAAGAACATACAATAGTAACAAAAGAACACTTGAACTATGCCAGTACACTCCAGGTATTTTTCTGTAAAATGCAAAACAGAGTACTCATTCTGTTATTTGAACCCATGACAACTTGGTGCCTGAACAGTTGGCACACGCTGGAAGTTAAACTGGATAGCTTATACTGTAATTTGTAGGAGCATGCCTTGTAGTAGAAGGGTCCAAGCATTCCAGAAAGAACTGAGAAATGTTCTAAGTGGGTGAAGACAGGGCATAGCAGACTCAGTGGAGTCCACTAGACCTCCCAGTTGACCCTCAACCCCCAACCCCATCACACAAAACTCTGACAGGGAGGTCCTTTGGTCCATTTTAGTTCCAACTGAAAGTAATTTTACAGTTGAAGAAAATATTCTGGTGACTATCCCTCAAGCATTTACTATTTTCTAATCCCAGTTACCACTCGGAATGGATTACAGTAGTAGTTCCAGTCCCTATCCTCACCATACTGTAAAGGGAAACAGATAAGGTTAGGAAGGTTGAGGGCCAAAGGTGGTATCTGTGGGAAACCCTGTTAAGTGATCCTTTGTTACACTTTGACTACAGCCCACAAGAAAACCACTTACTTGCACTAACTGAGCAGGAGGTCCCCACTATAGCCAAGGTGCACATCCACCCATCACAACTCTTAAGTTTACTATTATTTATTTTGTGATGGATCCTACCAACAAGCGTGACAGCAATGCCAGGGCAGGAATCAGTACAGTGACAGGGACATGCCAGAATGGCAAAATAGTTTTGGGCGACCAGATTTCTCTCTTGGTTGCAGCATCTTCAGCACAACAAGTAGCAGAGGTCTGTGCCCTAGAAGAGGCAACTGCTACATTTGGTAGTCAACCTCAGGTATTAGTACTTACTGACTCGAATTACTGCCAAAAGGCCTTCACTCACTATTTCTACTTTTACTTATTTTTATGTATTTTTTTGTTTCTACTATTTACTACACCCCCACCTCAGGGTAGTCCATATTAGGGGACAAAACCAGGAGGGGAGTATACATGTCAAGGCAGACAGATTAGCAAAGATGGCTTGCTATAAAGAGCTGACCACTCACTGTGGCCTGTCATACAGTTCTGATCTGCTGCCAGGTCAAACACCGTAATGTGCAAAAGGAAGATGGCATGCTGCAGCCTACTCCCCCCCCCACCAACCCCTTCAGAGTCATCTGCAACAACTGGTACCAAGGTCATTGTCTCCACTCAGACTGGAACTGTATCCAAAAGGAACAACTCCTTTGGTCTGAAATAACTGGATATGGAAGGACACAAAAAAAGATACCTCCTACTAACATTATGAGGGTCTTAATTGAATAAGCACATCTAGATGCGGAGGGGGGGGGCTTACATGGTTCTGTGGATAACACCTTAGCATTGCTGGACAATTGGTGGTGGCCAACCAAAACCCAGGACACACAAACCTACAGTATGTGCACAACTGTATTCCTTGTATACACAACAATCCCAGTAGAATGCAGAGGTGAAATACCAAGCTATAGTACATGTTCTGGCCTCTGGAGTTTTGGAAACAGATATATGCACTTTATAGTTATATAACTATTACCAACAGCCAAGGGAAGATTTAAACATGCTCTAATTGTAATAAATCAATTTTATGGAAACTCCTTTATTTTCCCTTTTAAAGATAATACGGCTACCACCATCATCACCACTAGTTAAAGACACTCATCCCAGACAACGGAGTACCTTGCATTATTGAAACAGACAGGGGCGGACATTTTACAAGTGAAATGGGTACAGGCATTTGGGAAGGTTTAGGAGATAAAACAGCTGCTGCATGTCTCATACCACAAAGGACAGTTAGGAGAGGCGGCTACTTAAATCTGATCGGTGCCACGATGTCAGACACTGTACTAGATCACGAAAAAGTCAGGCAACATGGTCCACCAAAATAAAAAACCTGTTGTGATAGGTATCATTAAAACAGACATTTATTACATAGCTACGTAAAAATCATCACAGCAGCACCCTCCCCACAAAATGCCAATAGTTCATGTTATCCAGCACTTTATCAAGGTGTGGCTAACAGGTATTGTTTAAAATGCACCTTCTTAAAGAGACAAGCTCCTATTATCATATTAAGCACCCTTTTCCCATAGCCATAGCATGATATACAACCCCACAATAAAATATGGAAAAAATATGCAATATTTACAAGCAACCCTAAAATGGCATAATATCCAAGAACAGATATGGCTTAGCTTTTTAAAAATTGCACTAAGCTGAACATTTCATTTAAGCCTTTTTCCCCACTGGCTCTTAACCTATACTGCCACATGCCTTCCCATTGAAATAACTTGTTATTTATGTCCCCACCCTAAACGTCCATCATTATTTTGTCCAGACCCTGAAAGACAGATGAATGTCCAGGCCCCTTTTGGGCTATATGTACTGCTAAAGCATTGGTCTTCTATTCCACCACAATGCTTCTCAAATGTTCAGATATCCTGACCTTGAATGCCCATTTTGGTTTTCCTATCGGGCATTGTCCGAACGTTCTACATATTGGCTAAGTGGAATGACAGCCTGATTGCTAAATTGGGACTCTGATTTGGTGCCCTGAGACCTGGAAAGCAGATTCTGCTGGAAGCAGTCATCTGGGAGCTTCCAGAGTGTGAGGAGGCTCAAACTGCGAGTGCTGAAGAAAGCTGGAGGCCTGCCTGGGACTTCCACGGCCAACAACCCAGGTGGTGCTCTTTATACTGTGTTCAATATTTGCAAGAAGCTGCCAGAAAATTTGAAGTATTCTGTTGAACTTTGCCTGTGGATCCAGCTGGACTAGAGATTTTGTTGAACTTTTGGAGCCACAGCTGCCAGCCTGCAGTGTGGTCACAATTGTACCATTGTGTTCCTGAGAGCCAGGAGATTCCTACTAGCGGACAGCTAGAGAGTTGGCCGGACACTGTCACAGCCAGGCACGATCACCTCACCCTGAGGGCTGGATGGGTGGGTGAGGTGTGTGTCCCTTGTCTCTAGACTGGTCCGTTCTAGAGTCGCAGAGAAGCAAATAACTCCCGAGAACTGCAAGGAGAGGCAGACTGAACTGCAACTCAGACAGAGAGAGACCAGCACTACTGCCAAGAGCCCCTGAAAGCTGCAGACAGTGAAAGGTTCAACTTTCAGCCTGAAGAGTCGCACTGACTGGTATCTCCAGGACCATGAGTAAACTCAGGGCTTGCCCTGCACCTGGGAATTTGTACATAGTTCCACCACAGTATTTGTTTTAATAGTGCACCAACGCTATCCAACCAACTGCACATACAGAAGATGAGAAAACTGTTACCAGTTGGGGAGGGGGGTTTAGTGTTTGCATTGCTGTTGGAGTTTGAGCACTGTTGTTATTATTGTCTTTGCATTTTTCAAAGCAGTTATTTATTCTGCATCCCTCTATCTCTTACACCGGTTAATATATTGTTTACTGCTAATGTTAATCTGTCTCGTGAGCAGAACTTGCACGAGCATATTAATAGCTATCACCATTAACTGCATGCATAGTGAAAAAAATGAAATGGTTTCTGGTTTTCCATGTGTGGGGTAACTGCAAGGGGAGGTGGTTAGGTACAGCATCTCAGAGGGTTGTTCCAGACAGACATCTGTCCCACTGTATTTTTAACTCTGGGAGGAGGCACCAGGCTAACTTCTACTGGCAAGCCCCACCCTTTCAGATCAGAACAGCGCCCAGGCCCCTCAACCTTGCTTGAGCCTGCAAGGCAAGGATTGTAACCGAAATATACAGGGCAAACTGGTTACATAAAGGACTGGAGAAAATAATTTCTACTGCACAAGTGAAACCAGTGCAAAAATGCTAACAGTCTTTATCTTTTTATCCTTGGGACAGTACCTTGGTTGATAACTGTTAAAAGTTTGTGTGGTTAACGTTTCCCTATATTCACCTTATACTTAAAAGTGGGACACAGCTCCCATCGGTAATGTCACCCACTATCGAGACTATCCCTAAAGTATAACCACTTCTAATTTTGGCATCAGAACATCTTATTGTGTCAGCACCGCTTTACGATACACCATGGCCCAATAGTAAAGGGACAGTCTATGTTGAGCTACCTTATCCAGTACAGTTCAGTGGGAAAACATTAGTAATACCTGTAAAAGTGGAAGTATACCCTGTGAAGGTATACAGGCAAATGGTGGGTGACTCTAGCTATACCACTAGATCAGGTACATCAGACCAAACAAAAGGTACATTAATGTACTCCATAACAGAGGACGTTTATAACCTTCTCTTTATATATTCCCAAAGTATACCAAATTTTGACTTTACTTTCCAATATTCCAATTTTGACGCTTCATGCCAGAAACCTTCATGCTTTAATACCTTTTGTTTGTACTCAGTTAAACAATATACAGTACCACGACAGGGTGCGAGTTACAGTGGGATTTACCCATACCTGGTGTTTTGTTTGGTTAAGAGGCTGCAGGCCGAGTGAGCAAAACACACCAGAAGTGAGTAAATCCCATTATAACTCACACCCTGGAGTAGGATATTGCGATTATACAGTGTCCCCCTTTTTAAAGATTAAAGTGCTTTTACTTGAAAATAAACTGTTTTTTTAATTGATTTTTCCAGTAATATCCTTCCTCTGTAAGTTAAATAGTTTCCTGTTGTTGGGTAGCATATTTTTATAAGAGATGGCAGCCCCCATTGCTACAATGATTTTTTATTTTAGAGCTTTACCATTCTGTCCTCCCTTGCTCTGTCCTCCCTTGCTCTCACCTGGAGGACCCTGTTCCTGGTTTGACTCAGGGAGCAGCACTGCCTCTCACAGTTTCGGTCACTGCTCACTGAAAAAAACCCAGGGAAAACCTTCATTTCTCTCCCCTCTCACTCTGTAACATGTAGTCCATGGTTTCATTCGGAGCAGCCCACATACTTTACATTTTTATTTTGTAATAAAAAGAAAAGAAAAAAAATGACGTTCTCCCCTCTTTTTCACTGGACATGGAGTGTGACAGAGAATGGTGCAGGTGCTAACGGGCTACCGTCTGTCAGCCTGCTTGCTTCTGGGTCGTCTTGCAGTGAAGAGAGAAGAATGTGTGTGCCTTGGTGGATTTTTTTTTAATTTCTATTTAACTATTGAAATGCTGGATGAACTGGAGAGGCACTGGTCAGCACAAGGGAGCCGGGAGGGAATAACTTAGTGGTCGGTGCCATTACTGGAAACGGAGGTTGGAGGCAGCGGTTAGTGGTACACATACCTCTCAACTGCTATGAATTTCGCATAGCGCTATGATTTTCACACTCAAATTTATCCTGGCTCCGCATAGGTTTACTGATGTTCCTCATAATATTAGGGCTATTTCTAGACACGCAAACTATTAAATAATTGAACTAAGTTGATAGAAACATTCCTTATCACTTTTTTTTTAATAATATTTTTTCCTTGCCACCAAGTCGCCGAACCTTCCGCCCAGGTCACGGCCCCCTCCGCTCCCACTCTTACATTAGCCGCAACTCCTGGAGACAATGGGATAGGTCTGGGAGCTGGCCTGGGAGCTCATTAGAGCGGAGGGGCAGGCATCATCCTGCCGGCAGGCAGCATGTTTTTCCCCCCTATAGGCAGGGGCGGGGACATGCAATGCGACCATTGTCCGCCCCCACCCCCTAAGCTTGCTAGGCGTCGGCGCTTGCAGTGCTGCTCAGCCTCTGCTGGGTGTCTCCACAGCGCTGAACACTCCACCACCCTCCCCCTTGGAGAAGGAGAGCAGTCATGGGACGCTCAATCCTTCTCTCCCCGGCTGGCCCTTCAATGCCCCGGGTCCACTCCCGAACCTGGGTCACCGGCATCACAAGTGTAAATCCAACCCCTGCGCCGATGGGCCGGCCCGTACATTCCTTATCACTAGCTATATGGGGTCCACTATCTGTAAACATATTATTCCATATTATTGTTTAAAATAAGAAAGTGCTACACATTCTGGCCCTTTGCTATGATTTTTGAAGGCCAGTGCCATGCTTTTTAATGCTGAGAAAATGACAGGTATGGTGGTACAGAGCTTATTGGGACTGGGTCAACAGCTGAGTTTTATTCATACTTTTTTTTTTTAATGATTTTTAACTTTGCTGCGTGCTGGGAGGACAATGCGAATGTTATGCAAAGATCGGGGACCTAGTAGCACTGCAATGGAGGCGAGAGGGAGTTAGTGTGATACAAGGCAGCACTGATCGCCAGGGAAGCTCGAGGGACTCAGGCAGCATTACAGTAAGGTGGGAGCTAAGGATCTAGTGGAGAATGCAGCATGCAGTGAAGAGAGAGAAGCCGTGGTCTCAGTTTGGCCTGCATTGACTTTCAGAGGTATACTGGAGTACTTGTACTTGAAAGTGTAGTATGTTTGTTTAAAAAAAAAAAAAGGGGGGGGTTTGTGGTATCTATAGTGGGTTTGGGGACTGCTGGTCACTGGATTTTTAAAAGTCATGGTTTCTGTTATGGTCTTTACCGAGGGGAACATGGCAGCATTTTTTTTTAGATTTTCAGGGGTCGGATTGATATTTTGGCAGATGTGGCTGACTGGCACTTTTACCCATTGGTCATGCCAGGATTTACAATGGGTAAATTGTGACAGTCAGAAAATCAGAGGGCAGGATTTTTTCAACCCATTGTAGAATAATAAACATAAGGTACTTATCAATGCAAAACTGGGTAACTACGGAAATATAAATTCCAGGATATCTGACAGAACCAGCTCTCCGAATAAAACAAAGTGATTTCAAAAATACACACACTATCTTAGCCTACCATGACTCTTTGTACAACTTCTGAAATCCTACAAAAAACTACTACCAAAACTTCCATTCAGCCTTTCATATAAAAAATGTAGGCATCATAAATGAAAAATACGTGCTCACCATAATTCTTGATCAACCTAGATATCTTCACCATTCATTACTGTTGGGTCTCAGCTGGAGGTGCAAGACCTGCGGAAAGCTTATAGCTTTAAGCTTTTCAGCTTTTCTGGAGGAGGGGCCAGCCGGAGATGGCGCCACCTCAAGGCCACGTACTACTGCGTGAGTGCTCGTATGCTGGCCAGGCACCAACACCCAGCCCCAAACCTCCTCAGTTCTGCTCGCTGGAGAGGAAAACCAGGTATAGAGAAAAAAAGGAGGGAGGGTGGGGCAAGGGAGCCCAAGGGATAGAAAAAGGAAATTATATACACTGAAAAAATAAAGCTGACCACAGGAGAAGGGGTAAGCCTATTAAGGTTTTCTGGGAAGGGAGACCCCAACCACTGGGCAAGCCAAGGTAGAGGGAGTGAGGAAGGAAGGAAGGAAGGAAGGAAGGAAGGGAAGGAGGGAAAAGAAAGGAAAAGAAAAAAGGAGAGAGAGAGAGAGAGTAATGTGGACCACAGCATGGACAACCCTAAAAGATGGAAGTGTTTCCTGTGGACCAAAACAGTGTCAAACGACCCATTCCAGGAGCATGTGAACCCAAAAGCAGCAGAGTACAGGAGGAGATTAAGAGTGGCAAGAGAGCCCTGTAGTCTCCAAGAAGAGGTCCACAGGAGTAGGCAACATAAATATGCACCCGGCAGGGGAACAGACGATCCCTGCCCCCTCCACTTTACAGGTTATCACTTTTTTGGTCCACACAGGAAGAAGGGACTACACAGAATTTCCCTTTCTCTCTCTTGCTGCAGAGGGGTGGGGAACGAACTACCCTAAGGCAACAGCCCCCCGGACAGGGAGCGTCACCTGGCTAGGTGAGCCCAGCCACCTTCGACTGGAAGGTTCAAACACCCTGGGCGTACCACCACCGGCAGAGCGGTGGGAGGAGGTGAAAACTTATTCTCCTCAAAGAAGGAAGCAAGGGAACTTGGACAGGGGAAAGAACGAGGGGACCTTGCCCTGTAGGTACCCCAGAACTGGGTTACCACCAAGAAAAGAAAGAAGTGGGCCAAGGGCTCCACTGGAGGAGAGGATGAGAATCCCAGGGGGCTCCTCTAACCAAGGACAGGGACCCGAGGTGTCAGAGACAAGCCATGAAGCTCAAGGGCACAAGGTAGATTTGCACAGAAAAGATGAAGGACAGCCATCAGAGATGGTGAAAAAGGAGGAGAAACTCCCGATCCAAGCTGCTTTCCCAAGAGCAGAGTCAAAATCTAAGGCCGTCCAAGGCCCCGGGGAGCCCATGGCAGAAGGAGAGCCTCCCTGCCTGCCTTCTCCCAGATGTCCTCATGGCAGAACTCTGGGCGCCAGGAGGTGCCTGGAAAGGTCTCCCGGAGGGAGAAGGCCAGTGGGGAGGTGGCACCACCCAGCGGTTTGCCCATGAGAAGACAGTGGGAGGGAAGTGGTAATGAATGATGAAGACATCTAGGAAAATCAAGAATTACGGTGAGTACATGATTTTCATATCTTCTCTAGATCAATCTTCACCATTCATTACTTCTGGATGAGTACCAAGCATCACGTCTGTGGTGCTGGCACCTCCCTGAGGGCTGAATCTTCCCTCAGCCTCCTGTGGGAGACAGCACAGAGAGGAGGGAGCCTGTCACGGGCTGGGCGAGGCCTGAGACTGGTCAGGATGAGGCGGAGACTCCCGACACCTGGGAGACGAAGGCGCCCCGCTGACCCATGCCTCATCCTGCGGGAAAATAAATGGGCCCCCTGAAAGGGAAAAGCAATCACTCTATGCTGGGCCAGGGGTGATAACCTGAAAAGGCAAAGCCACGCCGTCCGCATAATGCACACTGCAGTTCCTGCCAGTCTGGAAGCTACCTAACTGGCATAATAGAATGCCCTTGCTTGGAGCCTCGCTAGCCCTAGACCATGTGCAGAATAGCTTAAGGCCTGCCTGGTCACCTCTGAGTCTGGCAAAGATGTCAGGAGTAGACCCAGCATCATCCACAGGTGCCCAGCATAGGCAGCCTAGTGTGCCTGGTGCACCGAGAAGCACAGAAGAAGGCACGCCACTGAGAAGTTCCCTTCTACCCCAGTGGTCAAACTCAGCCGACTCAGACTCTGGGGGGTGGTCATGCCTTGGGCCACAATGCCCAGAAGGGGTGTCCAGGAGCTCCACTCCTCAAGAGTGGTGAGGCATAGCACCTGGAGACCCCAGGGGTGTGCAATACCTGCACTGATAGTCCCTTGGAGCTGGAGAAGCGGCACAGGGACGATGCCAGACCCTATGAGATGCCTCTGTGAAGGGTCGAGGCTGCAGATGGATGACAAGATTTTCGGCGCTAACTCTTGTGGCAGGGTAGAACTGGCCAGCCAGATGTGTGGTGTTATAGTCTGCAATTCTATTGTATAGTCAGTGTCAGCCACTCTGGGGGCCTGCAGCTGAGGCTGAGGAGATCTGGATATCAGAACTGGCATGGCCAGTCTGGGGCTACCAGAATCACCTACGCCTTGTCCCTCCTCACCTTGAGGAGCACCTTGTGGATCAAGAGAAATGGAGGGACGGTGTAGAAGAGGCCTGGGGTCCATGGCCTTGAGAAGGCATCCCCCTGCGGCAAGCCCTGCTGAGGGGGGTGAGCATGAAACAGCCTCAGCTTGGTGCTTTCTCTGGAGGCTAACAGATTCACCATCAGTTTGCCCCAGTGGGATAACAGGCTGTAAGCTACCTCTGGATGGAGCGACCACTCGTGGGATGTTTCGCCTAAGCGGCTGGGAGCATCCTTCAGATGGTTTGAGGCTCCTGCCACATGAATGGCTAGGAGATCTGCCTCAGACGGCTGACAAGGGTCCAGATGCAGAGCGTCTCCCTGCAAAGCAGACAGGAGTATGTACCACCCTGTTTGTTGAGGTAGTACATGGTTGTGGTATTGTCCATCTGGACTTGAACCCGGAGCTGAGGAACGAAAGCTGACAGTGCCAGTCTGACTGCTCTAAGCTCCAACAGGTTGATGTGGTATCGGGACTCCTTGGGGGTCCAGAACCCATGGGCCCTTTTGTCCCCCATGTGAGCTCCCCAGCCCAACAGAGAGGCATTGGTCGTGAGGACGGCTGTCGGCTCTGGGCGGACAAATGGGATCCCTTCCTGCAACTGGTCTGGGGTGGTCCACCATTGGAGAGCATCCCACATCTTCTGGGTTACAGTGATCAGCTGGTCGAAATGACCGTGGTGCTGAGTCCACTGGGTGGTCAGCTCCCATTGGAGGGGCGCATGTGCCACCAGGCCCAACAGACCATGAAGGTGCATGCCGACATGTAATCCAGAAGGCGCAGAAAGTCCCGGGCAGGGTGCAATTGCCGAACCAGAAATGATTGGGCAAAGAGGAAAGAACCTCCATGCTGTCCACCGGGAGCTGAGCTCTGGCTTGACGAGATTCCAGCTCTGCCCCGATGAAGCACATCACCTGAGATGGCACGAGTTCTGACTTGGCCTTGTTGATCAAGAGGCCGAGTTGGGAGCAGGACTGGAGGGCCAGGTTCCTGGACCTCTCGACCTCCTGCTGGGTGGGACCTGCTAAGAGCCAATCGTTGAGGCAGGGGTAAATTCTGACACCCCCGACTCCTGAGATGGGCTGCCACCACTGCGATGCATTTGGTGAAGACCTGTGGGGCCGATGACAGGACAAACAGCATGGCTCAGAACTCATACAGAGTCCCTTTGGCTCTGAAGCGGAGGAACCGCCAATGAGATGGACGGATTGGGACAAGAAAGAACGCGTCCTGCAGATCCAGTGAACAGAAGCACATGTTTCGCTCCAAGGATGGCATGATCTGGGACAGAGTGACCATCCAAAAGGTGCGTGACCTGAGATACTGATTCAGGTCGTGCAAATCTAGAATGGGGCGCCAGCCCCCTGTCTGCTTGGACACCAGGAAGTACCCGGAGACAAAGCCTGGGTCTACTGGAAAATCTGCCACTGGAGCTACTGCCTCCTTGAGGAGGAGCTAAGCGATGTCATCTTGGAGAGCCAACTGAGTATGGACGGATACTCT
Organism: Neoceratodus forsteri; assembly: GCA_016271365.2. Classification (NCBI taxonomy): domain Eukaryota; kingdom Metazoa; phylum Chordata; order Ceratodontiformes; family Ceratodontidae; genus Neoceratodus; species Neoceratodus forsteri. Next base: position 1,372,270,522 of record CM057458.1, read on the forward strand.
TTCCTGCCGAAGGGTGTGGGCTCGGCTTGGAGGGTGCTGCTCGAATTCCAGAGGCAGTCCCTGACCAGCCACTTCCAAAACTCACCTGTCCGTGGTAATAATGGACCAGGTGGAAAGAAAGTGGCGGAGCCGGCCCCTCGCAGGAGGACCCAGAGCTGGAGTGACGACAGAGGTGGTGGCAGCCCCCCGTCCCGTCACTGAGCAGGCTTGGAGGAAGAGGATCCAGGACCTGAACCTCGGCCTCCTTTACGGGCCTGGGAGGGCCCATGCTTGAGCCTGCTGCTGCCCTCCTAGAAAGGAGGGTTGCTATGCTGCAGGGGAAGAGTGCCGAAAAGGCTTCTTCTTCTTCTGCTGTTTCTTGCCTGAAGAACCTTTAGCAGAAGTAGTGTCCAAGGTGGCATTGGATTGCTCAATATGCTGAAGGTGACTAGCCACACCTGGGCCGAAAAGGTTGGTGCCCAGGAAAGGTACATCAGCTAGTTTGTGCTGAGTATCTGCCGGAAAAGAGGAGAGTCTCAGCCAAGCCCTGCGACAAGAGGCAACTGCGGCTGCCATTGAGCGGGCACAAGAATCCCCGGTGTCCAGGGCTGCCTGAAGCTGCTGTTTGGCAACAGCCAGGCCCTGATCCCAGACCTGCTTGACCGTGGTCTGTATGTCCGCGGGAAGGTGTGGGAGGACTTCATCCAAAGACCCCAAGAGGGCATGGGAGAAGAGTGCAATAACCAAGGCCTAAAGATGAGGCCGCACAGACCTTTCGAGCCAAATGATCCAAGAGTTTGGATTCTTTTTCGGGAGGTCGGTCAGTGTCGGCAGAACTGCCAGTACGCTTGAACACAGAGGCAGTCACCAGGCTCTCGGCTGAAAGGTGCTCTGTGAACCCCGCAAGGGACCCCATGGGCACCGCATACTTGCGGGACATGCTGGCAGATGGAGCTGGACAGGAGGCAGGGCGCTGCCAAAGTTCTAAGGCTGGGACAACTATGGCCTTGGCCATAGGAAAGACCTCCATCGGGGTATCCCCTCTCTTGAGGATGTCCGTGAGAGAGTACTCTGCCTTTTTCTAGATAGGTTCCAGGGGCGTCCCTGTAGACTCAGAGATGAGGTGAAGAATGCCCTGAAAAAACGAACGATCCTTCCTCCGTCTCTAACCCACCAGCCAATTCGTCATCCCCGGGATGAGAAAGATCTCATCCGAATTCGAGGAATCAGGATACAACGGTAGACTGCCCAGGTCACCTTCGACCCGCCGAGGGTGGTCCAGGATGACAGCGAATGAAAGACGCCAGGCAAGCCCGGTGTATGGTCTATCTTCCTTAGAAGGAGCCTCTCCCACAGGCTGCTTGGGCGGTGGTTCCACCACGATCTGTGGAAAGATCGGTTTAGGCCGAACTGGAGGCTTCACCGGCTCCGCGGGTGAGGGAGCCTACTTAATTGGCTCCGAAGGAGTGGCGGCTTTAACCTGGGAGGCGAAAGCCAAGTAATAGCAGGGTAGAAGCAGGGGAGTCGACATGCCCAGACAAAATCTGCTGCCACATGAGATCCTCGTAGCGCCGGAGTTTCTGCCGGAGCCTCTCCTCATTCAAGGAGGACGAGGATGACCGATGGTGTCGCCTCTTTTTTGAGCACTTGTGGATCTTGCTCAGCCTGTCGGTTGAGGGGGTCCTAGACCTCGATCGAGATCGGACGGGCTGATTCAGTCACTTGGGAGACACTGGCGGGACCGGTGATTTCCCAGGGTCAGGGACTACTTCCTCAATGGGATTCCCAGTGGGCTGGGTCTCCTCGTCAGGGAAAGAAAGGACCGGAGTCAGATTGAGAGACTCGTCGATGGGAGTCAGCGACAATGGATCGATGATTATTTCAACCTCGTCGATTGACACTTCGGTCGACTGGCTAGATGGCAAAGTCGAGAAGCCAGCGGCTGAAGAGGCAATTTCGATCAAAGTCGAGACTGCCAGTTCCTGGGACTGAGATCTCTCCCGATCCCAAGAACGTATTCGCTGAGACGAAGACAATCCTGGGTCCTTTTCCCGCTTATGGGACTGAGAGGAGTGCATGCCCGCAGGACACTCTCCCTTAGTCGGGAGAGACTGGCACAACTCGCTGAAGGAACCAGAGAAGGTGGAGCCCAGGTTGAACGGAACGAAGAAGCTCTGAGAGGAAGATTCCCCAGCACGAGTTGCTTCCTCCTCGAAGTCTTGCATGCGTTCCAATTGCTTGGCGGATCCTGCGGCCACAGAAACTGCCCACCGAGCCTCCTTTGATTTCACTGGAGGGTTCCATTTTTCCGGCTTCCCCAACTTCAGGCATGCGAGACGGTCATTGAGGACGTTAGGGTGAAATGCAAGACAAAAATCACACTTCGAGGTGTCATGGTCGACACCCAGGCAATAGATGTTCACGGTGTGGGGATTGGTGCGTGACATTTTCTGGCAGCATGAACACCGGCAAAATCCGGGGGAAGACTTACCTTCCACAATCGAAGATAAGTAGTCACGGTCGCTAATGCGAACTAGATGAATTTTCGGAATAACCGAAGGTTTTGAAGCCAGGGCCTACATAATGCGGGAGCACAAAGGAGGCAACCTGAATCTTCCAGCGGAAAGGAAGATCTGGTGTCATGGGGCGGAGCCGAGGGTTATACCACCTGGGTGGGTGGGAGGAGCCAGCTTGAAGACTTCCGGCGATTCTTAAAGGCGAAAGGGACATGCCAATAAGTGTGGATGAACAACATATCCACGATCCTAGAAAAGGGATTTCTCAGACAAAAGAAATGATGATTGTTGGTTTTGTAAACAACCAGGGCATCTTGCAAAACAGTGTCCAAAAAAGGCACAGAGCGGACAAAATGGTGCTCAAACAGAGTTGGGTGCACTGTGTATCCCTGAAAGCATGCCTACAAACATGAGGGAGCACGTACACCCGGTTACTGTAAATGGGGTGCACACCCATGGGTTAAGGGACACGGGGTGTCTCTTTCTTTAGTAAAAGGGAATTTGGTTGAGCCTGAACAGCTTATACCTAATCAGTTCATAATAGTAAGGGGATTCACTTGGGAGGAGAAAACTGCCACTTGCTAGCGTTCTCTTGAACTGGAGTGAGACAGGAGAAACTGTGCAAAAAGTGGCAGTGGCAGATAATCTCACCCTGGATGTGATAATAGGGAACAATCTCCAGAAGGGCGTGGTATGTGCGGTTACCCGCAGTCAGACGGCCAAGGCAGACTGTAGTTCCCTGGACCCCACAGAAGCCCCTGTGGAAAACAATGGGAGGCTGGTTCCCCAGCCTGTGTTTCCTGACATGGAGAATAGTGATAAGGGGGGGTAGGACCTCCCCATGTAGCAGTTCACAAAACAGCTACAGAAGGTTACTCTAAGGAGGGAGGGGTAACTAATGGTCACATGGTTAGGGATGATAGTGTCCCTGAATGCCCTGATGCTAGAGCTATGGACCCTAGTTTAAAAACTGAAGGGGACATGTCCCATGCCTTGGGAAAATGTAAAGATTTTGCAGCTGCTCAGAGGACTGACCCTAGTTTAGAGAGGCTGAGAATTTGTGCAGAATCTGACGGGAGACAGGGAGGTGACGTGAGACATAGGGTATTTTGGGACAATGGACTGTTGTATGCGCAGGTGCGCAGGATCTAAGGACAGAGAGAGGGGTGATGGGTAGGCAGCTTGTCGTTCCCTAGGGGTACCGTGAGCGGTTGCTCAAGTTCACTCATGATATCCCCATGTCCAGGCATCTAGGAATAGTGCGTACCACACAGCAATTGTCCCAGAATTTCTACTGGCCCAACTTCACCCAGCAGGTGAAGGAATATTGCAGGTCTTGTCACCAGTGCCAACAAATAGGAAAGGCAGGTAGTAAAACCCAAGCCGCCCTAATTCCCTTGCTCACTGTGGAGAAGCCATTCCAGAGGGAAGGAACTGATATTGTGGGACCTTTGAGTACCCCAGCTCCTCCAGGAAGAGGTTTATCCTGACGGTGGTCAATTATGCCACCAGATACCCAGAGGCAGTTGCCCTTTCCTCACTTAGGACAGACAAAGTGGGCGATGCCTTGCTAGGAATTTTCTCCTGTGTCAGGTTTCTGCAGGTGGTCTTCACCAATCAAGGGGGTTCCTTCTTGTCGGACCTGATGACATGTTTGTGGGAGAAGTGTGAGGTAGTGCAGAAACACACCGACACCTTATCACCCCCAAACCAATGGGCTTGTGGAAAAGTTTAATGGTACCCTAAAATCAATGCTCCAAGCATTTACTGAACAGCATGGGAGGGACTGGGAGAAATACCTTCCCTACCTGTTGTTCACATACAAGGAGATGCCCCAAGAGTCGACAGGGTTTTCCCCCTTCAAATTCTTATATGGACATAGGGTGCATGGGCCCCTAGACTTGGTCCGGGAAGACTGGGAAAGCAAGCACGCCACCCAGGGAACCCCCCCCATAGTGTAATATATCCTAAAGTTTAGGGAAAAGTTGAAGGATCTTGTGGGAGCAGCCCAGAGCATCCTGTCAGCCACCCAGCAGAAGCAAAATGTCTGGTACGACCGCAGAGCCAGAGCTCACTTGTACAGAAGTCATGGCCCTAATCCCGGTCCGGAAGGATAAGCTGCAGGCCGAGTGGGCAGGACCATATAAAGCAGTCGGACAAGTGAACGACGTAAACTACACTGCAGAACTGCCTGACAGGAGACATACCCATAGAATGTACCATGCCAACATGATGAAGCCATATGCAAATAGGGTGGACATGGTATTTGCAGTGTGTAGTCATGGGGAGGGGACGGATGAAGAAGACCCTCTACTGGACTTGCTTAAGGAAAGCAAGCGGGAGACATCTGTGGAGGCAAACTGTCGTCCCAACTAACCCCGGAACAGTCCCAGGAAGTGAGGAGGGTTTTACAGAACTTTGCCCCTTTGTTTACGGCCAAACCGGGATGTACCCCCTTAGTGACACATGACGAAAATACAGGAACACAAGCACCCATCCAACAGACAACCTACCGGGTGTCCGAGGCCGTCCTAAAGGACATTAGGAGGGAGGTGAAGGAAATGCTGGATTTAGGGGCAATCCAGAAATCCCACAGTCCCTGGGCCTCACCCGTAGTCCTTGTTCCCAAGCCAGATGGCTCTATTTGTTTTTGTGTAGACTATCGGGGACTCAATGCAGTCACAAAGTCTGACGCCCACCCAATGCCATGGACAGACGAACTACTGGACAAGTTGGGAGGTGCTACATATCTCACCACCACTGATCTGACAAAAGGGTACTGGCAGGTGGAGTTAACTGACAGAGCTAGGGAGAAGGCGGCCTTCATCACTCCAACAGGATTATCTGAGTTTAGGGTAATGCCGTTTGGAATGAAAAACGCCCCTGCCACCTTCCAAAGGTTGGTGAACCAGGTGTTACATGGTACTGAAAAGTACACCGTGGTGTACCTGGATGATATTGCCATCTTCCCTGCCAGCTGGAACACCTGTCCCACCTGAGAGAAGTGTTGGGCAGGATAAAGAAGACAGGGCTCACTGTCAAGGCTGAAAAGTGCCAGATGGCCATGGTGGAGGTGGCATACCTACGATATGTAGTAGGGCAGGGGCAGCTTCACCCTAATCAAGCCAATGTTGAGATGATAGAGGCGTGGCCCAGGCTGGAAACCCAGAAGCAGGTTCGGAGTTTCCTAGGAACCGCTGGGTACTATCGTAAGTTTGTACAAAATTACAGTACCCTGTCAGCTCCCCTATCTGGCCTGCTAAAGAAATAAATGCCTAAAAAAGTAAAATGGGAACCAGCCTGTGAACGAGCCTTTACACGGCTAAAGGATGCACTATGGCGGTGCTCCTGTGTTGGCCAGTCCAGACTACAGTAATCCATCTGTAGTCCAGAAAGATGCCTCAGATGTGGGGATTGAAGCAGTTCTTAGTCAGACCTCTAGCCAAGGGAAAGATCACCCAATAGTGTACCTCAGTAAAAAGTTGCTTCCCTGGGAAGAGGCCTACTCCACCATTGAAAAGGAGTGCCTTGCGCTGGTATGGGCCCTGAAGAAGTTAGAGCCATACCTCTACGGGAGGTACTTTGTGGTACAGACCAATCATAACCCCCTGGTGTGGCTGACTCAGATGGGGAAAATGAATGGTTGTCTTTTGAGATGGAGTACTGCCTTACAGGGCTACTATACGACCATTACCCACAGGGCCGGATCGGCAAATGCCAATGCAGATGGGCTATCTTGCCAGTTAGAACAATGAACAGAATTTGTGAAAGTCATACTGTGTTTGGGATGGATTCCCACAAATTCAGTCTAGGAGGGAGGAGTGTTGCAAGATAGACCCGGCCAGTCAGATAGGCAGATGTGTGGTGTTATAGTCTGTAATTCTATTGTATACGTACATGCACAAGCAAATGCCAGTGTTAATTCAAGGCACAGGGGAAAAAGCCTAGATTTTTTTAAAGGGGTGACCTTTTGACTCGAAGGCCACCTGCTTGCCAGGTAGGGAGATTTTCATTCCCAGGTTCTTTTGACAGAGATGTGCCAAAAGCCATTTACCTGCCATACACATGCACTGCAAGCAGAGTGCTTTTTGATCTCTGGAACTATGACAGCATATCACATTTTATGAGGCCCAGGAATGTTTTTGCCAGGAAATACCTTCCTAACAGGCCTGTGTGAAGTGCTATAAAAAAGGCACACGTCCTTCTAGCAGTACTGTGTGAAATTCACTTCCAGTGTGACATTGTCAGAACCTGAGACTTCAAAGAGGTTAATTCAGAACTGTCATAAACCATGCTGTGGGTCACTGTTGGGAACACATACGGGTTTCCTTACATCTGAAAAATTGATGAAACTGCATTTTTCAGAAGGATAGTTCAACTCTCAGCACAGTCACTCACAGCTATTCTGGTTTTGGACATTCTCCTGAGCACAACAGAACAACTGCCAGGCTGCTACACAAGAACTGAGATCTTTTGCCAACCAAAGATTCTCATCTTTAAGGTTGAGACACAGTTAAACCAGTTTTAAGGCATTTATACTGCATACTTTCCTATTCCGTTTATTATCCTGTAACCTAAGTTAGTATATGTTCTCTTTTAGTTGTACTGCATTTATTTAAATATTTTTAGTAAAACTTTGTTTCCTAAAGAATTCTGCCTGTGTGAGATTCCTTATATTGTATGTGTGACTGTAGAAGATTTATTAATAATTTGTGACAACTGCTACTTGCTTAGAAGGGTCACCAAAGAGCAACCAATTGAAAAGGGTCAGTAGGGAATCTGGCAGGATTAGGGAGTGTACCAGAGTCTCACACGGGTCTGCAGAGATGGTGAACTGGGCTGTTGCATGTCCTGTAGGGCGAAGACCAAATCAAGTGGTGCACTGCTACCTCAAAGAGGGTGTAACACTTTGGCCTTCCTCCTGTGTGTAATAGCCATGAAAAGGGTTCATATTTGGCCACAAGACTCGAGATTGGTATTCTGCACTGATCCAAAGTATAGAGGGATACTCTGGGACCTGGTGGCAAGTGTTCAGTTGTAAACCTAGCAAACACTCTGGAAGGACACAAGGAGTGTATCCCTGTTTTTCCCTTCCCTGTCATGGATTGCATTTAGGGTTGGGCACTGTGAGCTCAGTGATCTGACCCTCATGAGTGGGTTTGTGACAACCCCCACTATGAAAGTGCGTGTTGCATGGGCAGGATTGCGGCAGGTGAAATGAGAGAGATGGAGCTCCTCCAGCATACCCAACAGGAACCGCTGATAGCTGGTGAGATCAGCATCTGAGGACAGGTAGAAGGAGGTATCCTCATCCTCAGGGGAAGAAGATGAGGAGACCAAGGAGCCAGGTTCAGAGGTTGGGGTGGCTGGAGGCTCAGGTCTAAAAATTACCTCATCCAGGACTCTAAGGTAGCGAGGGAAAGCAGCCGCCGATGCCCTTAACTGTTTCCAGGTCATTGGCCCCCGCAGGGCCATAGAGGCCTGGGAAAGTAGGAGGATGAGGCAGAGGAACAGGCAGAGAAAAACTCTGATGAGCCAGAGCAGGACTTCTGCTAGAGCTATGATACCATGCAGGGGACCCTTCCCAAGGAAGGGGGCTGTGCAACTCACTCACAACAGGGTGCCTAACCAGACTGGGGCAGCCAGAGTGGTGCTCTTGGGCAAGGATTGCCAAATGGGGTGATCAGAGCCAATCTGACCCCTACGGGCGGCCCCTGACCCCACCTGCTGCAGACCCTACCAGTTCTTGAGAGGAGAGGAGGGAAGGGTCAGCACTGCAGCTCCTCCCAGAGCCACCAGCTGCCCTGAAAAAAGTCAGCATGCCGATCTCGACCTCCCCTCCCCTGCATCACCAGATAGAAACTTGCTCCTTGGAGGGCTCTAGTACTGGAGAATAGGGGTTCTGAGACAATCTCGGCACCAGAAATGGTGCCAGAATCCATCTTGGAACCCACCCTGGTGCTGGAATCTGATCCGGCACCGAGAAAGGTGCCGGAATCAGACCCAGTACCGGAGGCTGTGCCAGAATGCAACCTGGCGCTGCCCCCCTCCCCAGCATTGGAATCAATGTTGGTAGTGTCCCTGGTGCCACAAATAACACTGGAGGACATGGAGGAGGCCCCAAGGGCGGCCCTGGGAAGGGCAGCGGCAGACTATGAAGTACCGGAGACCTTAAGGCTGGGCAGAGGAGAGCTCTAGGGCTCCACAGAGCTGGGCAGCCAGTTGAGATCGTGCTGATCCTCCTCCTCCTCCTCCGAAGAGGAAGAGATGAAGGATATCACCAAAGAAGCCACCCCGATACTCTCCCTCTCCCAACACTGATAACGGTGCCAGAAGGGTACCAAACGCTGACTACGGCACTGAAGGCGGAGTCGGGAGCTAAAGCGGCGCCAGCAGGCGGATTAAAGGGCTCCACTGGCTCGGGCCCAGCATGTAGCTGTGACTGCAATACCGGGGGCATCCGTGCCACTGAAGACTGTGAGGGGTGCTCAGATGACCCCCCCCAGAGGCTGACTGTCCAACGACCCCTCACACAGGCCTGTCTCAGCAAGAGTAGAACCAGCGGAGGCCTGCTCCCCCTCAGTAGGTATAGTACTGCAGGGAGACCTGGGTGAATGGCCCAAAGTCCTGGTCTTGGTATCCTGGGACAGACGCCGCCCTCCGAAGTTGGGAGGATCACGACCCACCTTCAGTGCGCACAGTTTGAGGACACAACGGTCCATGGAGAAGCAAGCATCACAGTTGTCCATGTTGTGAGATGGACCCAGGCAGGTTAGGCATCGATCATGGTGCTCCATTATGGTCATCGGCCTGCTGCAGGGACACCGATGCATAGGGGCATGCCCTACCTTAAATTTCGATGAAGGCCCAGAACCAGACATGACCCTGTATGGATAAAATAAAACAAAATACAAAACAGACTCGACACTGCACTACTGACACAATAAGAAAATAACAAAAGGAGTGGTTTTACGGTTTTTTCAGTTCTACTGTAATTGAAGATGGCTTCAGCTCCCACAGCGATGCAGCCTCAATGACGGGAAAAGAAGAACTGAGGAGGTTGGGGGGCCGGCGTCAGTTACTGGCCAACCCGTGAGTGCCACACAGTATGTTGGCCTCGAGGGCTGTGCAGTCTCTCATGCTGGTCCCTCCTTCAGAGAAAAGCTTAAAGCTATAAACTTCCTGCAGGGTCTGGCACCTCTGGCTGAGACCCACCAGCAATGAATGGTGAAGAATGATCTAGGGAAGATCTGCCAATATAACTAAAGGTCCATATAGCTACTGTAAACCTATACATCAGACTAGGAAATTAGGCACCGTAACTATTACTCAATATAAACTTATTTGCACCAGGAAGGGCAATAATGAAACCTTTCCAAGCCCCTTAGAACTGTGTCGGCAATTAACCCTTGACTGCACCCCTATGAGAACCCATCTTTTAGCTGGGGATACACACTAAAGCTACAACAGGGAAAACATGTGTGTGTATGTGAACCACTATATTTGACTGTTGCCAAGCTGTGGTTGCAATCTGTGAGTTGGGAGCTGTGAGGGTGTGTGTGTCTTGCCCATGAGAGCCATTCTAACTAACACTCGAGAATTCAGCTACATTCCTTTCAGCTGTTCTCTTCACTGGTGGCCAGTGTGTGGAGTGAAGAGTTCGGACCAGTTGGGCCATCTGGACTTAACTGTACTGCTGGACTTGTGTGGCTGCCTAACCAACTTTCCCCTGTTGACTGCTGCCTAGCTGCAGTCTTTGTGTCAGAAGCAGTGAGGGGGCGTGTCCTGCCTGTAAGTGCCGTTCAAACTAGCCATCAAGAAATCAGCTACATTCCTCTCAGCTGATCTCTTCATTGGTGGCCAGTGTGTGGAATGAGGGCATTCAGGCCAGTCAGACTTAATTGTACTGCTAGACTTGTGTTACTGCCTAATTTGACTTTTCCATTGCCTGTTGCCTAGCTGCAGTTGTAGTCTGTGAGTCGGGAGCTTGTCCTCTCTTATATTTAATTAGTGGGTTCAAGCGGTCCTCTACCATGGCCAAAACACTTAAGGACCACAGCTAAAAGGCATTATGGAGTCTGCCTGGAGTCAGCCGTGAGTCGATAGTCGGCCGACCATGCTGCTCCCAGGGTCTTTCAATATAGGCTATCCCTATCTGATTGTCTGTTACTTACTAAATTTGTAAGCGTATCTTGTTCCCTCGGAGTAATTTGTTTCATTCAGTCTGTAATGAAGCTTTTTAGAGCATTAGATCTGTTTACTGTCATTACCTAACTGTTATTAGCTGTTTATCTACCAGTTAGTTTAGGTTTTATTGTACCTAAATTATACTGTAGTTATCCTAGTACTGCATTTTTAGGTTTCCCGTATTGAAGATATCTGCTTATTTATTTTTATGAGCATTTCTCATTTAGGTGTTCAGGGTTACTACTTTTTAATCCTTACTTGTGTTTTGCAAACTGATAATGCTTGTGCTGCCTAATTAGGTTTTGTCCCTATAACTTTGTCTTTTTTCCCCTTTTCTTATTTTAGTTACATATTTTCTCTTTCTTGTTTATTTTGTTTGGCCTCCCACCCTCCCATTTTATTATTTCTTGGCCTCCTACTTGTTAATTCTTTGTCCCATATTTGGTTGACACTCCTTCTCCCTACTCAGCTGTTGCTCCTTGAAGGAACTTGCTCCCCCTCTATGTTTTTGACTTTACATTTTTACTATGTTGCTTCCATCACTCTCTCTTCTTGGTTTTCTCTCATCTCTCTCCCCTCTTCTAACTTTCCTAACCTCCTTCTGTCCTCTTCCCTCTTTTTCTCATTCTCTCCCATCCTCTTGTCTCCTGGCCTTGCTTAACAATCCTTGTCATCCTGGCTGAAGACGCCTCTCATCTTCTTGGCTTCGACTTGAAACTCTCACAAACTTCCTTCCCTCCTATCTTGTGAACTTTTATTCTTCCTTCTCATTCTCTCCCTCCACCTCCCATAAGCATCTCTTAGATTCTCTAAAACTCGTCTCCTCGCTGCTTTTAGTTACAGGAACACTGAGCTCAACCCTGGCCCGTCCCCATTTTCTTCTCTCCCCAAAGGCTTGAGAAGGCCCATTGCAACATCAACAATCTTCTCCCTAGAACTGATATATTACAGCCAATGGTTAACCTTAAGCCTGATATATTGGTTATTTCAGAATCCTGGCTCTCCCCAAGGTCCCTGATTCCTCTGTTGCTACCCCAGGTTTCACACTTATTTGAAAGGATTGAGCAAAGAGGGGTGGTGGTGTGGGCATCTACCGCTCCTCAAACATTCAGTTTGAACCTGTGCTCTCCATGTCTATTACCTTTACCTATGAGATGCTTCTTTTTAAAGTATCCCTCCTCTTCTCTACACCAATATTTATTGCTAGTATCTACTGCTGCCCTGGTATGTCCCCACCTTTAGTAACAGAGTTACTCACTTCCATCTCCTCCCAGGCCTCCTCTGGAGAGTTACTTATACTATGGGATTTTAATTTAAATTTGCTCTCCCCCTCTCTTCATAAATTTTCCCTTAACATGAAGTCCCCTATTTTTAACTCTGCTCATTTCTGTCCCTACTCACTATAATTTCAAATCTCAAAGTCATTCCCTCCTGGACTGGGCCCTGTTCTGCCATCCCCATAGAACTGTGGATGTTAACATTCTCCCTGATGTTCTCAGTGACTACAATATGGTCTACTGTGTGCGCAAAATTCACCTTCTAAAAACTACCCTCCCAAATTTATTCAGATCGGTCTTTCCGTTCACCGGACCTGTCCAGCCTTCATGCTGAGCTGTTAGCCACTGACTAGTTCCCTATTTCTACAGCTGGTAATGTGAATGATGCTCTCAAATTTTTCACTTCTAAATTTATTTTTGTCTGGGATCATCATGCTCCACTTAGAAGAAGCAGGGTCCGAGGTTCTCGCCTCCCATGGATCTCAGCTGAGTTACTGACTTGTCACCATGTGGGTGACCCTGCCTGGAGGTTCAATAAATCCTGTGGCTCCACTTCTGACCTTGCTAATTACCAGTTCCTTCGTAATGCTTGTACTAAAGCTATTAGGCATGCAGTCCAAATACTAAGCATCCACACTCCAGAACAACCTTAATCATCCCTCTAAGTTCTGGAAGGTTATTCATTCATTTTTCTCTCCTCTCTCCCAGTCCCCCTCCCCCACCTGTTCTCAAGATGTGCAATACTACTATCTCTGATCCTGCTGCAGTTGCCTCTTCTTTCAATTCCTTCTTTAGCTCCTGCGCCCCTTTCACTCCTCCTCCTCCTGCTCTTTCCTCTCTTTTTCTCTTCCCTCTCACTCTATCCCTCAAACTCTTCCACTGTCATACTTCCCCTTTTTTCTTTTTCAACCATTACCCCAGCAGTTGCTCTGAAGGTCCTTTTGGTTCTTAATCCTCATAAGGGTGGAAGTCCTGATGGTCTTGATCCTAGACTACTCTTTCTCTCTTCTCATGCCATTGCTCTTCCTATTTCCTATCTCCTTAATATCTCTTTCTCCTTATCTAGGTCGCAAGCTCTGGCTTAGCGTGCGTTTTCTGGTTAAACAATTTCCTCTTTCCCATATCTTGTGTCCCAAACTCTTGGAAGTCGGCTATCATTCCTCTTCCCAAAGGGGGTGATCCCTCTCCCCCTAGTAACCTGTGACCTATCTCTTGCCTTCCCACTTTAGTTAAGCTCAAGGAACTCCTTGTTCTTTTCCAACTCTCCCATTTTCTTGACTCAAACTCCTACTTCACTTCTTTCCAGTCTGGCTTTAGGAAGTCTCATTCCGCTACCACCTGTCTCCTCTGACTCACTGATGCTATCCTAACTGGTATGGATTAGTGCCTTGTCACCTCAGCCATTTTTGTTGACTTCGCCAAAGCTTTCGACACTGTAGCACATCCCATTATCTTGGACAAACTTAACATGACTGGACTCTCAGTTTCTTCAGTGGAGTGGTTATGCTCCTACTTTGTTTTGTTTTTTTTAATCAGACAGTGGCTTATTGCCCTATTTTCCTTCTGAGGGAGATACTAGCCAGTCACAATGTTCCCAGGTGTGTTTCACAGGCCAAAAATCCCTGGCTGAGACATCAAAATCGAAGTTATTTTAATTCTGATTTTGACTTTAACTTGAAGGGAGCTAGGGAGTCCCCCCCATACTCACATCTGATCCAGGAAATGCAAAAAAAAAAAAAGGTTCCCATATGAGATCAAATTGTAGTTTTTTTTTCTCCTGTTTGACTGTAAAAAAAATTATTTCTAGACTTGCACAGTCTACTAGCAAACTGAAACAGTTTTTAATATGAGGTGGGCTACGATCTTGCCAATGTTGTAAAATCATTTTTTTAGCATTTATTAGTGCTAAGTTAAGGAATTACATTTTTTTCCTTATTCCAATTACTTCTTGACAGAAAAACATCACTGAACAGTAGGATACCTGGATTAAAGGGGATATACAACCCTACTAATGTACTTAATATTGTTCTAATAGTGTTCCAGAAGTTTTTTTTTTTTTTTTAACACTGGGCATGTATACTACAGTACTACGATTAATATTATAGTGTTTTAGGACAGTAGAAGGCTGCGGTACAGGAGTGCTGTCCACACTTCTCAGTGGTGGTAAACAGTGTTACCTTCTTGGATGAATTTTTCCAAGCTTGTTTCAAAGATGGCCAAGTTAGGAGCATTAACTAGGTCAGCTGGTAGCTGGTTCCATACCCTTACAGCACTTAGTATGAATGCATATTTTCTGAGCTGTGTTCTAGGCACAGTGTCTTTTAACTGATGCCTGCGTGTCCACTCATGTCATATTTAAATTCCTTATATGTCAGGCCTATATCTCCCACTAATGTTGGTTCATCCAGTATTTTATACATGAACAGCATGTCTCTCTCCCCTCTTTGTTTTTCTTAGGGTTAGTGACCATAGGCCATATGTAATAATGAGTCCACTGCATTGACATTTACCTGACAGATTTTATTAAATGTCTGAAGTTTAGCTGGAGGGTGATATATCCTATGGAAAATATTACACTGAATTTAAGCTTATTATTTTTTAGACCTCCATAACTGTTGACAAAATTGTTGCCCATTGCTGTTTGGTTAAGTCTAACTCAAAATCTTTTTGACAGGCTTTCTGAAGATTAGTTAGGGGGGCTGCTTTCTTTTGTTCAAAAACCTGTAAGTGTTTTGTTCAAGGTTTTGTCAAAAAAGACGTTTTCTATTAGGGAGAGTGATACATTTTTAAGCTGTCTTACTTTTTCCTAATGGAATCTCTTACTTTGAGAAATGCCAGGCAGTGCCCATGTTCAAGATCATGTTGACTTTTAAACTCGGGGAATTAAAAAAAAAAAGGCCATCTTTATAAAGGTGTCTCAGTTGGTACATTCCCTTTTCCTCCCATTTACGAATGAAGATTTTTTTTTTTTTTACAGTCTGGATTTTATTAATAAATTTGATGAATGAATCTTAGGAAAACCCTCCATCAGAGGTTGCGTATGCTTTATCGAGTTAAATCTTTTTTGACTTTGGAATCCAGAAAGCTCTTAGTACATAGTTTTCTGTTTTCCATACTCGATTATGGTATACTTATTTACACATCTTCATGTACCAATGTCTTGAGTCCTCTTAAAGTAATTTACCATTCAGCTTTGAGGTTTTGGCTAGATTTACCCTTTCGAACCCGTTGCTCTGATCTGTACAAACAGTCATTTTCTTTATCTTTTGAAAATCGAGTACTTTATAAAATGGGCATTTTCTTATTTAAAGTTAAATGCAATCTTTTTCCTTTTTCTACTTCTATAATGTTTCCCAGATTAACTAATGCATTGTTTACTAGGTCTCAGTATAACTATAAATTTAAAATACCATTTTTTAAGACTACCTTCGGACAAAGATCTTTATTATTTAGAGCACCTACTTTTTTTTTTTTTTTTAACAGAATTCTGTTAGAAATTGTTCAAAATAGTCCTTCTCAGGGTCATATGAAATCTTTAGAAGTTGTTGACAATAATTCCTGTCAGGGCTTTAAGACAAGGTTAAAAAACAGTGGCTATTTTCGAAAACATGATGTATTTATGTTTGTTTGTTGGTATTTTGTATGTTTTTTTTTTTTTAGCTTCAAACTTGTCTCCAATGAAAACGGGCAGTTTGCTCATTTGGATTTACAAGTATAAAAAATGAAAATGAAAATGAAACATAAATGGAGACACTACTGCTCTCTAGTCTAAGACAGAATGGGATTCCTGCCATATCTTGGCTGACAATTTTGTGTGGTGAATAATATGAATTTAACTGATTATTATTTATAAGGTCCAGATATAGGGCTCCTGAAAGATCTTTAAATGGGGATGAATCCCTTTCTATCTCTACCCAAACAGGCACGTCATCTGGCTTAAACCATTTGCTGGCTTGCTCAATTTGGGCTGCAAAATAATACCAGTGCAGGTCTAGAAGTCCCAAGCCTGCTTTCTCTGTTGATGAATATAACTTTTGAAGAGAAAACCTTGGCTTTTTGTCCTGCCATATAAAAGTTCTGATTCTTCTCTCTACTTTACAAAAAAAAAGTTGTAATCCACATAGGGAGAGTTTGAAAGAGAAATTAACAGTCTTGGCAGGATATTCGTTTTTATTATGTTTACCCATCCCATAAGAATTAGTAGGAGTAACATCCATTTATTTAAATCTATATCATTTTTTTTCTAAGAGCGGTTCATAATTCAGTTTAAATAGTTCAGATCTATCTTGTGGGATTATAACCCCTAGGTATCTGAATTTAGTGCATATGGGTATATTATTATGAAGAAAATCACGTCAATTAGAAAAGTCTTTGTAAATCGGGAGTGCATCTGTTTTAGCCCAATTTATCTTACATCCTGAAGCCTCAGAGAAATTTGCCACTAATTTGAACAGAGGTGTTACAGAGGCTGGGGTGTCATTCAAATAAATAAGGACATCGTCTGCATATGGAGATATTATATGTTTCTTCCCATTAATTACAAAATCTTTTATTTCATTACTTAGCCTAATTGTTTGTGCAAAAGGCTCCATAGACATGCCAAAAAGGAGCGGAGAGAGAGGACTTCCTTGCCTAGTACTTCTCCGCAATTCAATAGAAGAAGATAACTGATCATTTGGCCCAGTTCTGGCCTTTGGTGTTTTATATATTAAGGCTATTAACTTTAAACTTTTTTTCCAAAACTGGATTTTGCTAGGAGAAGTCCCAGTTCACTCTATCAAATGCTTTTTCAGACTCTAAAGCTATTAAGAGTAGCATTTTTTGAAGTAGCTTTTTCCATTAGATTCATACGTCTCCTGATGTTTTCTGCTAGACTACTTTTGATGAAGCCTGTTTAATTGGGATGACTAATTTTATGTATGATTTTATTCAGCCTTTTAGCAATAATTTTTGTAAATATTTTATCATCAATGTTTAATAATGATATGGGTCTATAAGATCCACAGTTATCTGGTGTTTTTTTCTGGTTTTAAAATTAATGAAATAATGGCTTCATCAAATGTAAGAGGAAGGGCCTCCTCTACTGAAAAAACTGTTGTACAGTTTATGTAATAGTGGGAGCAGTTAATCTTTGAATTGTTTAAAAAATCACCTCCAAAGCCACCTGGGCCAGGTGATTTACCATTTGCTAGATCAGAGGTGGATTCAGTATCTCCTGTTGAGAGAATTCAGAATCTAAGATGGCTCCATCTTCCTCACCCAACTGTTTCAAATCTACATTCTCTAAGAAACAGTTTATTAGTTCAATTTTGGGTCTTTCTTCAGGAGTATAAAGCTGTTCATAAAATTTAGTAAAGATATCATTTATAACTTTTAGTTCATGTGATTTATGAACTTGGTCGTCCTATACTGAATCAGCTATATCATGAGCTTTCTCAAACTGTATCTGTACTGCTAACAGCTGATCTGTTTTTTTCACCCAAAAAGTAATACTTAGCTTGAGCTCTCATCACTGTCCCTTTTGCACGTGTTTCCATAATGTGGTTAAATTTATCTCTTAACACTAAAACTTTGGCTAAGTCTTCTTCTACAGCTGAAGAAATAAAATTTGCTTTGGCAAGGGTTAGATCTAGCTCTAACTGATTTAGTACTCAAGCTTAAATTTTATTTTTCTGGGCAACATATGATATGCAAATCCCTCTTATATAGGTTTTTTATGTACCCCATACAACTCTTAAGGGAACATTATGAGAGGAGTTGTTAGCCCAGAAATCTTTACTCTCTTTTTTCATCAAGTTAATAAAGATCTTCTCATTTAATTTTGTATCAAATGTCCATACTTTTTACATTCTGTAGATCGATGTATACAATTATGTTAACTGGGGCATGATCCAAAATACTTATAGGCCCATATTTATTATCTTCTAAATTATGCAATCTATTTTTAGAACTTAGACAGAAGTCTATATATGAGTGGCTTTTATGCACGTTTGAATAATAAGAATATGTTTCCTGACTTGGGTATCTATTTCTAACTGGATCTATTACATTAAGATCTTCCATTATATTTGTAATTGTTGTGACTGCGTTCTGCTTTCTTTCTATAGGCCCTGGGCTTCTGTCAGTGTGCTTTAAAGATCAGTGGCAATGATAGAATCTGAACTTTTATAATTCAGTCATGTTTTGGGTTTGTTTAGTAAATAATGCTATAATTAAACTATCCTATCTTATCTCCTGTGTTTAT
Source organism: Neoceratodus forsteri (assembly GCA_016271365.2). Classification (NCBI taxonomy): domain Eukaryota; kingdom Metazoa; phylum Chordata; order Ceratodontiformes; family Ceratodontidae; genus Neoceratodus; species Neoceratodus forsteri. The sequence continues at coordinate 1,372,288,725 of CM057458.1, forward strand.
TTACACTACATCTAACAAAACAAGTAACTTTCAGTGACACTGCAGTCACCAAAGAAGTCTCCATTTTCTTCACGATCTCAGCTGAGCACCGTTTGCCACTGATGTCATTCAAGGACTAATGTAATTGGCAGAAGGGCGAGAGTCCTCCGGTCAGAACAGCTGTTCTAATGTCTTGAGACCATTAGTGCCTTATTTTCCCAGCATGCTGTTCTAATGTCTTGAGACCATTACTGTCTTATTTTCCTGGCCAAAAAAAAAAAAAGTGCACGTTGTGTGATGCTTTCTGAGCTCATTTTGCTGATTCCCACAGCCCAACATTAATAATAATAAAAAAATGCTGTAGCTGTGGCCTGTCAGCGGCATGGCTCCTTGCTGATCTACACAGTCCTCTGCCTTGTGGAGCGCAGTTTCAAACTAACAGCTTACAGTTCTGGTTACAAGCATCGCAATATGTTAGAACATTGTAGATAGGATCACCATGATAAAACAATGTAGCATTAAATTAGCAGTGCAGATTCTAAAATACAAGAAAAGAGTATTGAGACTGTCATTTGTACACCTCGGCAATTGAGCAGATTGCTGTTGCAGACAAACTGAGCAGTTGTGACACTGTTTCTCATCTGAGCATAAGCAATTGTTAGCATGATCACGAGGAAAGTTAATTGCCATATGATTTATCAGTAGTATAGAGCAGTGGTCTCCTGGTCTGGGGAAAAGAAAAAGGCATGAGGATAATCAGCTATGTGGCCAGGCTCTCCCTACCGAGTCAGAACACAAGTGAGGTGCACAAAGAACTGCAGTCACGGCAGCTGGTAAATGAAAGTGGCATTACTGTGCAGACAAAAAAGCAGACAAGGCTTGCCCACTTTTTTTACTGCACAATAAAGCCACTTGCATTTACCAGCTGCTGTGACTTCAGTTCTTTGCGCACTTCACTCGTGTTCTGGCACAGTCTCTTTGTTTTACAGTGCCACATTTCTCACCAAGTGCCTGTGTTTTTCTTTCATTCCTTGCTGAGTCCTTACCTGGCTACCTTGTTAGGCAATAATAAAATATTATTAAAAGTTGCCGCACAGTGTCTGCTGTTGACCTGACAGAAGCACACACATGGAACAAGCCCACCACAAAAAAGACATGGAGCAAGAAAACAAAACTGGGAGCTAAAAGTACTGCAGAGATAGGAAAATATTCCACTGTCATTAGACAGAGCTGACAAGACCCCAACTCAATGGAATACCTATTTGAGATGCACTCATAAACCGACCTCCTCACATATACGGAAGGAATTCTCATTGAAGAATTAACTCAGATACTTTCAAACTCCAATACAACAAACCAAGTATGATAATAAGATCTCACACTGCTGGAAAGGGTGTGGGGAATCCAGAGTCAGTCATGCTCATATTTTTTGGCTATGTCTCAAGTTACAAAGTTTTTGGGTGAAGTACAACAGGAATGGCAAGACATATTTGAACCCACACTGAATCTCACAGATCAGGTTGTCTTGTTCCTAGATATGCCAGAGGGATTCAGGATGGCAGATATAAGGAATATATTAACTATCTGTATCCTTGCAGCCAAGAAGACCATAAAGTACAGTTACGTAAGAACTTACCGTAACAGTAGATCTTTGAGAACAGCTCTTGCAGCAGGTTACACCATTAGGACTGAAGCCGGCAGGCGTCAGGACTCCAAGGAAAAATTCTAGCTAGCTATCTTCAGCGGGGACTGCCCCCGACGTCGGTCCCGCCTCCGACGTCAGACGTAGTACATAAGGGGGCGGTCCCGCCCGATTCCCCAGTTCTCCCGCCGGAGACTTCCGGCCGCAGGCTGACATCGAAATGGGAGACCGAGGATCCACCGTCCGAAGTCAAAGGGAAAAACCCTGATAGTAAAGGCGAAAGCCATGCCTCCTCCAAGGGGGAAGGTGGGCGGGAAGGTACCTGCTGCAAGAGCTGTTCTCGAAGATCTACTGTTACGGTAAGTTCTTACGTAACTGTACTATCTTACTTCGAGACACAGCTCTTGCAGCAGGTTACACCATTAGGACTGATTCCCAAGCAGTAACGCTGCCAACATTCTGGGAGGAGGAAACTAGAAAATACATTCCAGGTCCTGAATCTAGGATAGGAGACACTGTAGCACCGCCAGGCCGAAGCCTGCTCTTCGCCAAGAGGCGAAGTCCAGGCTATAATTTCCTAATAAATGTATGCACAGAGCTCCAAGTGGCTGCAGCACATATGGCAGAAGTGGAGACGTTTCGGAGTGCTGCAAAGGAGGTGGCCACACCCCTAGTAGAATGACCCCGGACTGTACCCGGAAGGGGCTTTTGTTTGATATCATAACAGAATGAAATACACTGGACAAGCCAGCGAGACAGGGATTGTTTGGATACTGGTTGGCCCATCATCCCTTCAGAAAAGAAGCGAAAGTTGCTCTGAACTACAAGTAGTTTAGTTCTGTTGAGTAATACCTCAAGCTGCGGTGAACATCCAGGGTGTGCAGCAGTGCCTCTCCTCTATTAGAGTAATTCGGAAGTAGACCGCAGGTCAATATCCTGATTGAGAGTGAGTGTAGAGACCACCTTAGGCAAAAATTTTGGATTCGTCCTCAGGGATACTCTGTCCCGGTGGAAAACTAAATAAGGCTCTTTGCACATGAGGCGTGGCTCCAGAAACTCTTCTTGCTGGAAGTAACAGCAACCAAAAACAGCGTTTTCCGACAAGCGCGGCTACGCGCAATCCGCGGCAGGTTCAAGGGGAAGCGTGAGTTGTTCCAGGACAAAGAGCAAATCCCATGGAGGCACTGGGTCCTTAAGGGGTGGCCTAAGGTGTAACAGCCCTCTCAAAAATTCCCGAGAGGCGTCTAAATGTGCCACTGTGCGATGTCCCACCGGAAGGTGGTAGGCAGAGATGGCACAGAGGTGCACCTTGATAGAGGAGTAGGCTAGACATGAACGGAAAAGGGAGAGTAGGTAGTCCAACACCACTCCCACCGGGCAACCTAAAGGGGAAAAATCGCGTGCTCGCGACCATAAACAAAAACAGCGCCATTTCATGGTGTACGTCGCATGCATTGCCGGCTTTCTGGCTGCAGAAAGAACTTCTGCAACCTCTTGCGAGACCCCCGTGACGCAAGATGGCTATGTCTCTAGGAGCCATGCATGCAGCTTCAGTGAGCGTAAGTCCGGGTGGACCAGTGAACCTTCCTCCTGAGACAAGAGATGGGAGCTGAACGGCAACGGGAGCGGAGGTTCCCGGGATAGCTGAATTAGCAAGGGGAACCAGATCTGTCTGGGCCAGAAAGGGGCCACCAGGATCATTGTTGCATGCTCCCTGCGCAGTTTGAGAAGAACTCTCTGGATCAACGGGAAGGGAGGGAAAGCGTAGAGGAATCTGTCCGCCCAGGAGAGGGACAACGCGTCTCGCCAGAAAACACCAGGCCCTGGATCTAGCGAGCAAAAATTGGGCAGTTTTGCGTTGGATGGGGATGCGAACAAGTCCAACTCTGGAGTTCCCCATCGAAGAAACAGATCCTCTGCTACCTCTTGAAGAAGTTCCCACTCGTGGACTCTGGCCTGGAAGCGACTCAGGCTGTCTGCAATCATGTTGTCCACCTCGGGAACATGTACGGTGATCAGATTCGTGCCGTGTTGGATTGCCCAATCCCACACCCTCATGGCCTCCCTGCAAAGGGGGTAAGAGTGTGCGCCTCCTTGTTTGTTGAGGTAATACATCACCGCCGTGTTGTCTGTCTGAAGCAGGAGAGTACTCGGCGGGATTTCTGACTGAAGAGCCTGCAGGGCATAAAGGACCGCCCTCATCTCTAGGACACTGATATGGAGATGAGCCTCCAGAGGGGTCCACGTACCCTGGGACTTCACCCTGCCCAGGTGTGCTCCCCACCCTAGACCTGAGGCGTCTGTGGTGAGGATTACCTCCGGGGATGGCGCTACAAACGGGACGCCCGTGGAGAGCGACCCTGGGTCTAGCCACCACTGCCAGTCTCGAATCACGGTGTTCGTGATTCTGACCGGATGCTGCATGTGGTCTTGCCTTTGATCCCATTGCACCTTGAGCATCCTGAGTTACCGCATGTGGAACCTTGCGAAAGGGACGGTAGGAATGGCCGCAGCCATGTGTCCGAGCAAGCGAAGGACCGACCTGGCAGGGACGGTCTTGTTCGACGATAACTCCCTGATGAGGGATCTGATGCGCTCCGCTCTGTCGTCTGGAAGAAAAGCTCTTCCCTGAACGGTGTCCAGTACTGCGCCTATAAATTGCAGCTTCTGCAACAGAACCAGGAGAGACTTCTCGTGGTTGATCAGGATGCCCAGAGATTGGAACAGGTCCTGGGTGCTCTGGATCGCACGTAACAACGCCTCTCTGGAGGTGGCCATGAGAAGCTAATCGTCCAGGTATGGGAACACATAATGGCCCTGTCTCCTTAGAGACGCTGCCACGACTGCCATGCATTTGGTAAAGACCCTGGGTGCGGATGACAGTCCGAATGGAAGAGCTCGGAACTGAAGGTGGTGGTCGAGAAACTCGAAGCGCAGGAACCTCTTGTGCGCCTGAGCTATAGGGATGTGCAGGTATGCGTCCTGTATGTCTAGAGGCGCTAAGAAGGTGTCTTGCTTCAGCATGGGAATGAGACCGGAAGAGTCACCATGCGGAATCTCTTGTTCGACCGACACGCTGAGGTCGCTAAGGTCCAGAATCGGACGGAGGTCCCCTGTTTTCTTTGGAACCAGGAAGAAGTGGGAATAGTATCCTTGTCCTCTCTGGTTCTCCGGGACGTACTCTATCTCCCTTTTGCAAGAGCGTGAGTACTTCTTGCCAGATCAGAGACTTGTGCTGACCCGGATACCGGGAGAGCAAAGGAGGCCTCGAGGTGGCTTTTCTGCGAATTCTATAAAGTGGCCTCTTCCGACCAACTGAAGAACCCACCTGTCGGTGGTTATAGCCTGCCATCCCGGCAGGAAGTTCGCAATGTGACCCCCGACCATGATTTCCCGTTGATCCTGAGGGCCGGGGGCCAGAAAGGAGTCAGGCTGTGGCGGCTGAGGGTCCCGCTGGCTGGACCGGCTTGGAAGTACGCTGGCTTCGACCTGCGGGCTGTTTCCCCTGGGCTCTGCGAAAGCCGGAGCCCCTCTGTTGTGGAGCAGCGCGGGACTGTTGCCTCTGCGTCCGTCCACGAAATCGGCTTTGGTTCCTGCGAAAGGAACTAAGCTTGGGTCGGTACATGGCCTGAACTGACCTCACCGCCTTCCTGGCCTCTTGGAGTTTGGTAATAATCTTCTCTGAGGGCTTACCAAACAAGACTTCTCCCTCGAATGGGGCGTCCATGATATTCTTCTGGGCGTCCGAGTGCGCGAAGACGCAACCAGGAGTGTCTCAGATGCATACTACTGAAGCTGCTGCTCGGGCCGAGGATCCGTGGAGTCATACGTGGCTCGTAGCACTTGGGTTCCCACGTCTGAACCCGCTGAAGGAGCTGAAGCATCTCCTCCTTCTGCTCACCTTCCGGCAGTTTTCAGCCGCATCCAGACCCTGTTCCCACAAGGTATTTTGGAACTGCACCATGTGGGTCAAGCAATTCAGGGATCTGATGGCACAGGTAGCGAAGCATACGCGGCGCCTCACCCATAGCGTCCCAGCTGTTTGGACTCTGGGTCCAGTGGCAGGGTGCTCAGATGTTGCGTCTCTGGGACGGTCATGTGAGCTGTTATGACCAGAGAGTCGGCCTGAGGCTGCTGAGTCAAGTACTGGTCTTCTCTGGGAGCCTTGTACAAGCGATCAGCTTTCTTCGGCATTGCCGGGAGCGAATGTGGATGCTTCCACGCTGCCTTGGTGACGTCCACGAAAGTGTCTACCAAGGCTGGCACCACCACAGGCTTGGGATCCTTCTGCCGAAGATACTTTGCAAGGCGTAGCCTTTCAGGGTCTAGCTCTTCTGCATCCCATCCCATGTTCTCTTGGATGTGTCTCATAATATCCGTGAATGAAGGGTCATCCGGAGGAGACTTTGGCATCTCGTGTGGATCCGGAGAAGGGATGGAGAGGGGAGATGGGGATCTGGATGTTGAGAACTCTGATCCCGTGTCCTCCGTCGAAGGCGATCGTCGGCGTCTTCTGGGTCTCTTAGGGCTGGGTGACCTGGAAGAGGATTTGGACGGAGGTCTCCGTTTGTCTGGTCTCCCCCTTGGAGGTGTTCTGTGCTCCAGGGGAGGAGGTAATCGGCCTGTTGACCCCGATGGGGAGGGGGGCGCAGGAACCGGAGGAGTAATCGGTGTAGGAGGAAGAGGAGGAGGAGTGGGAACCATGTTCTTCTTTATGGTGTCCCACCAGTAAGTGAACAGCTCCTTCACTTCTACCATGGAAAGGCCCGGCTGACGGTCGGGCACCGGTGGGCAGTCGTGGGTCCCGCGTGCGGCTCCACAGGGCTCGGTAATGGCGAGGGTTCCTGGGCGCCTCGACAGGACCGGTCGCCCATCTGGTCCTCGGCTGAGTTAATTCCTCCTCGGTTATGGTCTCCTGACCGACACCGGTCGGGCGTCGGGGTTCTCTTCTCAATAGGCGGCGCGGTCCCCTACGGCGTCAATGAATGTTAGCCTGGCCAGCGGCGGTCGTCTGGCCGACGGCTCCGGGGATCTGTGGCGAAGGGCGGCAGGCGCGCGGCGCCGGGTCTTGCGGTCTCTTCAGAGTAGCTTCAAGGTCTTGCGAGGAGGCAAGGAAGCCGACCTGACGTCGGGTTCAGAAGGGCGGGAACCCGACTTATGGTGATGGTGGCGATCCCCAGACTTGACCAAGGCCCTGGAGGACGAGGAAGGTCTGGCAGTCTTGGCCTGAGAAGAGGAAGACTTCTTAACCGCAGCAGGGGAGGCTGAGAGCTGGCCCGGGAGGGGGAGCGGTCGGACCTGGAACTGGAGCTGCGTGAGTCTGAGGCCCTAGGCAGGGGACCTGGAAGGGCCTTCTCCTTAGTTTTCAGTGTGCTTGTGGGCCTTTTGAAGAGTCCCCTTGGAAGACATGGTCTTAAGCTTTTCTTCCAACAAAAAAGCCTGAAGGGCTGAACGAAGGGTCGAGACATGCAAGTTGAGGAAAGAATGGGGGAATCGGGCGGGACCGGCCTTATGTACTACATCTGACGTCGGAGGCGGAACCGACGTCGGGGGCGGTCCCCGCTGAAGATAGCTAGCTAGAATTTTTCCGTGGGGTCCTGACGCCTGCCGGCTTCAGTCCTAATGGTGTAACCTGCTGCAAGAGCTGTGTCTCGAAGTAAGATCAACAAATTGGCTATCCACCACGATACCCACCATAGCATTACGGAATACCATAATGAGAGATCTTTCTGATATGGAAAAGTTGACTGATAGGGCATCCCATGCTCTACTGAAATTTGAAATATTGTCAAGACGATGGGTTATGTATGAATTAAACAAATATGATGATTTTGTCCCATAAATGCATAGCATACAATATTTGTAGTATTGTATTGTTAATGACTATTTTGACTCAAATGAAATCCATGTCTGTACTCATGATCAAAATCTATTGTAATGCAGTGATGTTCTATTGTTATTGTCTTGTTTGTTTTAAAACATAAATAAATAAATAAATAAATAAATAAATAAAGTACTGTAGCTAGGACAAGGTATAAATTTGTTTTGGAAACTTGATTAACAGTATTTGCTAAGCAAAACAATTTTGATTAGCAACCAGCCAGGTTTGAGGAGCAGTTTCACAAAATGGCTATTTTTATCTATAGGATACAGTTCAGCAGAGTGCGGCTTTGGGAAAAAGTGTCAAGTTGTGAGATAAACTGCATCAGTTCTGTACTTTTTACCACAACTGCAGGAAAAAAGTACTGCAATTTGGAAATTTTTACAATGTGGCGAATCAGTTCATTAGCAGCTTCTGCTAATCAAGACTGCACTTGCTGAGCAAATCACATTTTTTGGGTAGCAAATTGCTATGCAAACCCACTTATTTTATGCCTTGTAGGAATAGACATTGTTTTGTCTTGTCTACTTCTTTTTCAGATCCTCTGTGTCTTAATTTTTTCACTTATGCTGTCTTCTAATATAATAATATATTTACAGGAGAGCTTAACTCAGAACTTTTATAATCTTGGGTAAACCAGGAAATACTATTTGCAGCATGGAAATCCTGGGTTAAGTGAGTATCAACATTGCTAAAATGCTGACAGATACTGACACATTGAGCAGCTGTGGCACTTTCTCGTCTGAGCATAAGTAAACTACTGGTAATAGATGTGCTTCTTTTTTCATTCATTCATTTTTATGTTGCTTGCACGCATGTGCAAGAAACATAGTGCCATCATCCGAGTTTTCGGAGGTGTGTCAGCCTGTCTTCCAATGCAGTCAGTGTGTTTGCAGGCGCGGCCCCAGTTCCCCAATTACTGCTGCAGATGTCTATGACAAGCTGAAAATGCAGTGGCATACAGTTCAAAGGGAGAGCTCCACTTCAGTGAGCAGAGCTCCCCCCCCCACGCACACACACGCGCAAGCATGCATACTGCGCGGCTGATGCGCCCCCACGCACACACTGTATGGCCGACGGGGTGCCCAACTCGCCGGGCTCCATGCCCCCCAACAGTTGTCCAGGTGCCATGCTGGAAGCCCACCCCAGCGTGGCAAACCTGCTATAGCCGACGGGTGCACAATCCCCTTCGGCCCAAGGCTGCACCCCCGTAAAAGTCGCCACGCCGAGAGCCCACCCCAGCTGCAGCAAATCTTGTTTTGGCCGATGGGGTGCCCAATGCCCCGCCGGCTCCACGCCCCCGAACAGTTTTTCTGCTGGCCACGCTGGGAGCCCACCCCAGCGTGGCAAGCGTCCGTCGTCTTCGTAAAAAAAAAAAAAAACAAAAACCTGTGAATAAAAGCGATTCCTCATCTCCCTGCCCCTCCAGAACCGCACCCACCCACTCGCACCCTGCCTCCTCCACCCCCCTCACCCCCATACTTACCTCCGGAGCTCGGCGCGACGATCGCCGGTGGACCGGGAACACGTCTGCACTCTTTAAAGCCGACCGCGAACTGAGGAAATGCTGGTAAGCTGTATAATGGGATAGATAGGGTTTTTCAACTTTATTGCATATCTCAGGCATTTTTTGGAATTTTTGCACCAAATTTTCAACATGGGGTTTTTGGGACCCCTTCTCATGAATGCTGTCACTGTCATGGCGTTATTCAAGCCCGAAGGGTGATTTCGCAGTCTCTGCGCGAAATCACCTTTCCAGAATGATTAACAAAACAACACTGCCAATGTTCATAAGTGGGCTCTCAAAAGCCTGTTTTGAAAATTTGGTGGAAAAATCCTAAAATGACTGTTTTACGACATCGTTCTATGCAGTTCCTACGCACGCTCGTAAGTTCGCGAATTTTCAATATTTTCACTCCAGATTTTCAACATTGCCATTTTACCACACCTCCTTATGAGCAGTACAGCTGTCATTTTTCACATCCTGCCCAAAACGTGTTTCCGCCCATGTAGCGCACAATGGCACAGTCGGTGTGCGAACTCAATGTATGGGACACATTAAGAAAATCACAGTGACACTGTTCATGAGCAGAGGTCTTAAAATGGCTATGTTGAAAATTTGGTGAAAAAATTCCTAAAATTACTGTTTTACAAGCATGCGTTGCGCAGTTCCTACACAGCAGCTCGTAAGTTCGCGAATTTTCAATATTTGCACTCCAATGACTTCCAAATACCTAAACAGCACATAGAAGCAAGCAACATTCGGCATTGACAAATGCTTGTTTTTTATGCTGTAAGTGGTAGATTTCCATAAGGGATCACTGGTTGCACAGCTTGCGTGAACCGGCCAAAGTGTGTCATGGACTCTTTTTTTCATTTCACTGATTTCAAAAGCAATTCAAGTCTTTTTTTAACAGATATAATTTCAATGGAAACAGTGTTATATCTTACCAAGCACATGTAATGTGCAGTAGTTCAGAATATGCATTACAGCTGCTAGCACTTCCAATAATCACTCTGTTCCAGTCGACATTCATTTCTTCCTCTCCGCCTTCCCAATCTAGTATCACTGTTGTCTACTTTCTTTCTCATGTTATCAAACCACATCTCCCTTGTGAATTTTCAGTTCTCTAAGATATATTACTGTTGCCTTTGAAATTATGTAAATTGTAAGTCTGTGACACACTTTGACAGTCTGATGTATCCTATGCAGTCAGTGATCCCTTCTTATCGAAATCTACCACTTACTGTAACAGTATTTAAAAAAAAAAAGGCACATCTATTACCAGTAGTTTACTTATGCTTAGGCGAGAAACAGTGCCACAGCTCCTCAAATTGTCAGTATTTTTAGCAATGTGGCTAATCACTTAACTCAGGATTTCCAAGCCCCAAATAGTATTTCTTGGTTCACCCAAAATTATACATTTTCTCAGTTAAGCTGTCATATAAATATATTATTATATTAGAAGACAGCATAACTGAAAAAATTAAAACACTGAGGATCTAAACAAGAGAAATACACAAGATGGAACAATTTCTATTCCCAGCTGCAGTACTTTTAGCTCCCAGTCATGTTTTCTTGCTGCACGTCCTTTATGTGGTGGGCTTGTTTGAGATGTGCCTCTGTTAGGTCAACAGTGGAATTGTTCATCAACTTTTGATAATATTTTATTATTGCCTAACAAGGTAACCAGGTAGGGGACTCTGCAAGGAATCAAAGAAAAGCACAGGTGCTTGGTGAGAAATGTGGCACCGTAAAACAAAGGCCCTGTCCACACTCGCAAATTTCGGGTGCTTAAAAACGGTTTAACCTGGTTAAACTGTGTTAATAAAGTCATTAACACTGGCCACATTTATGTTGATTTGAAAACTTTTTAAAACCATGCTATAACCCTGCTGACAAGGTAGTCTTGAACCCGTTTTAAAAAACGTTTTCTGATAAGCACGGTTTATTTGTAGGTGTGGATGCAAAGCATGTTATAGCTCACTTATGTTTGGTCCTCCGATATCCCAGAACACTACTGCAGTTCATAACGGGGAAGTAAAAAAGCAGCAATTTCGTGTAGCTGTCATCAAGTGCTGCAAGATGACAGAGCAGCGAGCTGGTCTGAAGATGCGACCAGAATACTTATTGAGTACTGATCGATGGAGGCTGTTCAAGAGGAATTGAACAGCTATCGCCGGAATAGCAGAATTTATGAACAAATATCTGCTCATCTGGTGGCCAAGGGTCACGACCGGACGGCTAAACAATGCTGCGAGAAAATTAAGCAGCTTAAAGTCCGATATCACAAAGTTAAAGACAGAAATAGTCGTTCAGGTGGTGGACGAGTTACTTGCCCATTTTTGATGAATTAGATCGTATTCTTGGTACAAGGCCGACATCTGCCCCTCCAGTCGTCATTCAGAGTGGGGAATATGAAGAAGCAGATGATGCTGATGCAAACGAGGATGTCACATATGAGATTCTATAGAATGATGGTAATTGTTATATGAAATGTATGCATAAGCAGCACAAAATGTAATGCTCACCTCATCCCAAGATAATCAGCACTGCAGCATTATTGTTTCCCATACATGCACGCTTCAGCATCACTGAGCAGCAGGCTGCTATGTACCCACCTCCCCTCCACCTTCAACATACCACTATCAGATGCACTGCATTACATCGTGGTATCCATTCTACCGTGGGCAATGTAGTGATGTGAACATGGCAATGAAGTGCAACCATGGAGACATTGAATTCCAGTGCTCCTTTCTTGTTTTAATAATGTTCTCTCATTACCCTGCTTGCCCTGTTTCCCTATTTATCTGTGTACTGTCTCTGCATCCACAGACTGCTTTGTTGACATTGCACTGCACATGGTGACTGATTTCTGTATTAAATAATGTGCACATTTTCCTTTCCCACACTGATAATATTATACTGCTCATTTATCAATAACTGCTGTAGTTTTTAAAAATAAATGTAATGCATTTGTCACTTCATTTCAGTTTGCATTTTAGTAGTGCACATCTGACTGCAAAATTGTGACACGGACAACAGGGTCTGTAGTAATTGGTAGCCTAATGCATTTGCCCATTGCCATGTCACAGGATACTTGAGGCTTTAGAAGCCTGGTCACATAAATTCTGAACATAAGAACCACACTGCATGCAGTGCAATGCAGACATTGGCAGCTTACACGGCTGTCTGAATAACAACATGTAAACAGAATCTGTGACACTGTTATGAATATCATTGCATGCAGTGTGGCATGCCAGAGTCCAGTTTGCGGTGTAAGGCTTATATGCATTGAAGCATGCAGTCCCATGTCATTAACCCTCTAATCAATTCCCACCAGTAATAAATGCATCTGTAATCAATATTGCTGAAATTGACAGTGAGCAGGACTTTTGCCTTTACAGAGAATGACACCTGAAATACAAGTGCCAGTATTGACCAGCCATAGAATGATTCTGCAGAACCATTACCAAAGGATAATGTTGAGGTTAAGGAGCCTGGCCCATCTACTTCACAGCCTTCTGTCACTGAACAGCAACGTACACAGAAAAGAACCACTACAGAGCCCCTGACAAATCTGCGAAACAAAAAGAAAGGGGTGAGGATGCAAGAAATAATTGAATGTGCATTTAAACCCACCAAAAATATTATTCTTGAGCAGTATGAAAAGCTCTTTCAGCTAGAGAGGGAGAGAGGGAGAGAGCAGCTGCTGATAGGGAAATGGAGGAAAGAGTGCGTAAGCATGAGGCAGAGCAAAATGCTGCATTCTTCCAAACCCTGCTTCAAATTCTTGGTCCTCAGTCCAATGTCCAGCATGCTGTATCCCCAATGCCACATCAGATGCTGAGTCAGCAATGTTCCATACCAACTCAACATCATAATCAGCAAACAGTTTATTGGCAGTCATCCCATGTTGGCATGCAGCAACCCATCATGAATGTTCTGAGTGGGAACTCAACATAATACACTGGTTATGTGGTTTCAGGCCAAGCTAGAAGCATGACTGAAGAACTTCTGTCTGAAAATATGACTTGGACTGAGCTGTAGACAGCATGTCATGATTTTATTGAAACATGGAAATGTATAGACATTTTCAATAGTTCTGTGTTAACTGTTTATTAATGTAACATGCAGAATGCTTAACTGCATTTGCAATACTTTTTAAATGGAATGTTTAGACCTGCAAAACAGTACTGCAGACTAACGAGTTAAGTGTTATGTACATATTCTAACCAACATGAAATGTTTTTTTAACTTTTTTTTTAAAGTTTTTAACAGTTGATAGATGTTTTGAACATCGAAATAACTGTAGGCAAAAGTTATGGTTGCTGGATTATCACAGATTTCTGTGACGAGCATATTTCTTGCTATTTATCAGACAACTCAACAGTTCAGTGCTGTATCAGTTTGGCAATCAATAAATGTTGTGAATGCATTATGCGTGTCTGTGCTTGTTTTATGAAAACATTCTCATAAGGATGTAGTACAAGGTAAATGTACAATGCATGTGTATATATATATATATAATATATATATACATATATAATACATAAACACAAAAGCAAGTTCTGGCACCTTGTTGCTAAATATTTGCGAATGATCATTAGGCAGCATGAACTGCTGTTAGCAGCATGGTTAACAAATTCGCTTACAGCTGCTGCTAAGCCTCACATCACATTCTGACATCATGACATGGGTACTGCCATGTATGCAGCTTTACAAAAACACATACGTCATAACATCAGTTCTGTGATGTGAAATGTTGTGCAAGTGTAACCCCCAGGTGGCGCTATCCCAAGGGCTACTACCCCTGCCTGCTTGACTACTGACAGGTTGAGGGGCCTAGGTTCTATGGCAGGTGCCTCCACCCAGAGGTCAGGGTTTGCAGTGGTCAGACTAGCTTGATCACAGCCTTCTGGGACACGTGACCCCCTTTGGTTCCCTCTAGTGGCTCACACAGTACCCAGGAGTTACAGCCCCAATACCCCACGTATACACACTGTTCACTTATAAAGCACCACTTACCCTCGAGACTGATTCTGCAGCATGTCTCTGAGGACTCCCTGTAAAATAAGGTTAAACAATATACACAGCGAAATACAATACTGTTTCCATAAGTACCAACACCACAGACAGTATATAGTATAACAACAACAAATCTGATTTATTTAGGGGACAGTAACACGGGAGGGGGAAATCAGGTTAATTAGTGGCATTAAATCACAGTACTGTGCACACATACAGGGTCTGAAAAGTCACACTCTGGGTACCCAGGTTGGGGGGGGGGCTAGCCAGGTCCGTTGCTCGGGGTTGGCCGGCAGGTGCAGATGGATAGGGCCCTGCAGAAGAAAATATATGCACAACACCCAATTGTAATCCAGAGCCGGATGGCTCAGTCCATGAAGCAGTGAAACAACAAGAATTAGATGACACACTTGTGATTGAAAACACGCTGCAGGGGAATACCGTGATTTGTACTCGCAATACCCAAGCTGAGAACCGGATGGTGGATGTTCTCTGGATTGTCAGAAACAACAAGGCATGGAGACAAGGTCCTTGTGACTGGACCCCACTGCAGTTTATAGCAAACGGATTTAGTTCGAGACAAGCTGGGGTTTGCTTCCAGCTTCAGCACACAGCACAGGGGATTGGAAATAGTGATTCCCCACAAGCACTACGCACATTCATATGTAAAAGGAAAGTACTATACCAGGCAGGCTGCTCTTCAATCCCGATCGCACTTACTGCAAAATACCCGGGAGCACACACAGCAGCTTCAGTTCCTGGCAGACCGAGTGGAATTCAGCAATTTCTCCAGTCTTCTACAGGGTGAGCCTGGTTTCCACACTTCTGGTGCTTCTTTCTCCTCACAACTTGGATTCAGTCCAAACTGGCACTCACAACGGCTGCAGGCCGAAACTCAGGGCCTCACATGCACTTCCCGCAAAAAACTATACACCGCAGAAGCACACAGCTCTTTCTCTCTTCACTGTCACAACTGATCTGATCTTTCCAGTCACAGAGCAGGGCATTTCCTTTAGTTCCACACCATTCTGTTGGCTGGTTCAGCTGTCACTCACAATAAGACTCCCTCTGTTGGTGAAAAAAGGTGCCAAGGTCAAAACTACATTTCCCAGAGTCACTGCCCATACAATCACCTTGTGGCTGGCTCAAAATTGAGAGTCCAAGTTCCGATTCGTCCACAGGCTACATTTTAAGGAACCCCTCCCCACTGATTGGTCAATTTCAGCAGTTCAGACCAAAATGATAGAGCTACACTGAAACAGTTCGTGCTGAAATGAAGACAGGTTAGACAAACTACATTTTCTCAGTCACTCCAAATGATTTCTGGCAAATAGTTATATCTTTCAACAAGGCTCCCTCTGCACATGTAGCGACGGCAGAAACGGAGCGAATTGACAGCAGTTCAGGTGGGATTCGAGCATTAAATACACAGTCCCCCATACAAACTAATTAAGTCTGCAAGCAGACAGCTCTTAAAGAGACAGTACGTGGAGGCTCAAATAGCACTCACTTGGAACCACATTTAAACAGCTCAGACGCCGAACACCGTCCAGACTTGGAGCATTCAGGCAAGCTCCTGGAAGACTTTTAGGAACCCCCATTTGCAGGGGGGTTACACAAGTGCATCTCGGATCAGTGTTGCTTGCCTATTTTGTGCTGCAACAGTCATGTCATCAGCGAACAGTACTTCTTGGTCCACTTGATGGTTGTTGTCATGCTCGTCCAACTCCATCCATGTTTCATTAAATGGCTCACCCTTTCTCTCACATATATTGTGGAGGACACAGCAGGCCGATATCACTAGTGGCACACTGTCAATTTGGAAGTAATTTTGTTTTAGAAGGCAATGCCATCTCCCCTTTTGCCTTCCAAAGGCACACTCCACCACCATGCGAGCCTTACTAAGTCGGTAGTTAAATTGACGTTTGATAGTGTCGTCATAGTCAGGGCATGGTTTCATGAGCCAGGGTAACAGAGGGTATGCTGAGTCACCAAGTATTACAACTGGAATGTGAACATTTTGAATAACTCTTGTTATTACAGGAAACAGGGCACCTTTCTGCCCCCTGTCAAACAATGCACTGTTTTTAAATACGCGTGCATCGTGGACCTTTCCCGGCCATCCAACATTGATGTCCATAAATTGATATTTATGGTCCACCAAAGCCTGCATGACAATCGAATAAAAACATTTTCTGTTGTAATATTCAGTGGCATTGAATGGTGGGCAGATTATAGAAAAAATGCGCATCCGCTGCGTCACCACAATTAGGAAACCCCAGTCCTGGTCAAAGCCAGAGATTACATCTTCAACATGTTGCATGGTTATTATTCTGGGCATTAGTACTTTTACTATCGCTGTACATACTTCAAGCACAATTAGGCCCACGGTGGATCTGCCAACTCCAAACAGATGGCTTAGAGTACAATATTCTATGTTTGTAGCTAGCCTCCACAATCCAATGGCCACCCTTTTCTCTACCTTGATTGCTTGACGGAGCCTGGTATTTCTGCGTTCTATCATAGGGCATACTTCATTACAGATGGAATGGAATGTTGCTTTTGACATACAGAAATTTGATAGCCATTGCTCGGGCTCCATGTAGTAATAACAATTTCTTCCCACCACTTGTCATTTCTAGCCACGACCCACACTGAACGAGTCACTGAACTTGCCATGTCTGCAGCTGCAATCAGATTCTGAGCATAGCACATGCATTGCAGCAAGGTTACTGTCAGCAGCGCAAATGACCATTGTCTCCTCAACCTGGCGAGACGAATCATGCAAATCTTGTTTCGGACAATTATTTTCCGCACAATGAAATGAAACGCAGCAAGGATTAAGGCCAGCCTCACAGTGCTGCTCAACATTATTTCTGCTGCAACACCTAAGTAGATGTCCCCAGATATAAGCTGTGCTGCACTGTTGGTGCGCAGATCATCAGATATGAAGCTTGTGTTGTATGTTCTTGATCTGTAACAAGAAATTAGTTGGCTTAAAAAAAGATGTTCAACACACACTAAAACGAACGGCGTTCAGTATTACTGAGATATTGGTAAGCTATGCATCGAGTACATAAACAGGCTGTTGGAGATTCTCCAATATTATTTGCCATCATAATATTATCAAGTTAGCATGGAAAATCCAGACAGAGCCCAGACCTGTAGCTAAAAAAAAAAAAAAAAAGACAATGCTGATCCAGCGAATTTGGGATTGGGAGAAGAGTGTTGGGCATAATGAGAACATTTATTTATTATTTATTTATTTAGCTTTCATTGACCAGGTAAGTACACTAGACAAGACAACTGCCTATTTTCAGGTACGACCCGGGAGAGTACAGGAATTACAGATTTAAATACGTAGGACAACATGATACAGATTAAAACAGTTTACAAGTCATGTGAGGACAACATGATACAGATTAAAACAGTTTACAAGTCATGTAAAGCATAGTTTTGTACAGTATGTATGCAACAGAATAACACATGTAGCAACTAAGAGCAGTACAAAAGGTACAAGTTGAGATGCAGCAGATACAACACTATTTACAACTTAAAGGCCCCAGGAAGTCGAGTCTTTTGTCCAGAACACATCCAGGAGAGAGGAGTGCTGTGAGGGGGTCAGGATAGATCACGGGGGTTTGGGGCAACCACAGGC
Source organism: Neoceratodus forsteri (assembly GCA_016271365.2). Lineage (NCBI taxonomy): Eukaryota > Metazoa > Chordata > Ceratodontiformes > Ceratodontidae > Neoceratodus > Neoceratodus forsteri. The sequence continues at coordinate 1,372,306,414 of CM057458.1, forward strand.
CGAAGAGAGTTTGAGGTGGTTCCACAGGGAGGATCGAAGGCACACCTGTGAGTGGGAGGAGCGGACCTGGGCAGGGAATGCATTCTACAGTCTAGGAGCACACGCAGCAAAATCTCTACCCCATTAGAGTCTGGGTAGCAGGTATCTTAAGGATGGCGGGCCCCTGAGACCTGAGGTAATAGGATGAGGAGGCAGCCGGGACAAGGAATTTTGCCAGCCCCAGAGAGGTGCCAGTGCCAATGACCTTTCCTGTGAAGTACCCTAGGACAAGGTTTATGTGATTTGAGGGGGAGAGCCAGTTCAGCTTGCTATAAAGGTCACAATGATGAACATGCCAACTAACTCCAGGAAAAGAGAGCAGGAACTGCATCTATGAAACTGTGATGGAAAATCTGACTTACAACAAAGTCAGGCGACAGACTACAAGCCAGGCCATTGCGTGACCAATTTATATCGGTAATAAAAAAACTAATGCAAAGGTGCCCAATTTTATGTGGACACTAGAGATCACCCATACATAGTGGCAACCACTGCTTACTGTCACTTCTAGGTCTGTGCCATTAGCCTTTGTAAATAGTAACAAACTCAGTTGTCACCATGCAGGGAGTAAAACTGGAATCAGGATGGAAGTTGCACACAATGCCATATACAAAACATGCTGATCATGGTCACTTGAGATTACTGATACCCTGGCTAATACTACGAGTGCAGGGATGCAATAGGGGGTGTTCCGAGTCTGCAAACATGTCAGAGGGAGTAATACATATGTATGACACAACATTAAACAATGAAAAGCAACCACAATAGCCTTAACCAAGGATCCCTGTGCGGTTTGCGCCACCACATGCCTGGGTTAGCAGCTTCTGATTACCTCATCAAACAAGCTCCCACGTTTAACAACTCAAAAATGCAGCCGATAATGGCAGGGAGCTCGTAAGGCAATTGCAAACAAAGAGATGCATTATGGGTAATCAAAGAATTCTGGGATACAGGTATTCGTCGCGCATGACACAGGTCACCAAACACGGACTAACTACTGCAAATATGGCCGGGATACCATTGCAGAAACTGCTTTCGAGCACAGTACGACTTGATAGTGTGGATGCTGTGGCACAGTAGGCTTAAAAACGTTTTTGATAATGTTTTAAAAAACATTAAGCGAGTGTGGACAGGGCCAAAGAGACTGAGCCAGAACACGAGTGAAGTGCACAAAGAACTGAAGTCATAGCAGCTGGTAAATGCAAGTGGCTTTAGTGTGCAGTCAAAAAATGGGAAAGCTTGGTCTGCTTTTTTTGTCTGCACAGTAACACCACTTACACTTACCAGCTGCAGTGACTGCAGTTCTCTGTGCACCTCACTTGTGTTCCCTGGAATGAGAGCCTGGCTACATAGCTTATTATCCCCATGTCTTTTTCTTCTCCCCAGACCGGGAGGCCACTGCTCTATACTACTGATAAATCTTATGGCAATTAACTTTCCTCAAGACTTTGCTAACAATTACTTATGCTCAGATGAGAAACAGTGCCACAGCTGCTCAGTTTGTCAGTATCAGCGATCTGCTCAACTGCCGAGGTGTGAGAATCACAGTCTCAGCACTTTTTCCTTATATTTTAGAATATGTACTACTAATTTCATGCTACATTGTTTTAGCATGGTAATCCTATCTACAATTTTCTAACTTAGCGCTGCTTGTAGCCAGAACTGTAAGTTATTAGTTTGAAACTGTGTTCCACAAGGCAGAGAACTGTGTAAATCAGCGAGGAGCCATGCCTCTGACAGACCCTGGCTACAGGATTTTTTTTTTATTAATGTTGGGCTGTGGGAATCAGCAAAATGAGCTCAGAAAGCATCACAAAACGTGGACTTTTTTTTCAGGAAAATAACACACTAATAGTCTCAAGACATTAGAACAGCTGATCTGACTGGAGGACTCTCACGCTTGTGCCATTGACATCAGTCCTTGAATGACATCAGTGGCAAACAGCACTCAGCTGAGATCATGAATAAACAGAGACTTCTGCTAGTCTGACAGGCGCACTAGTAGTGCTATCGCTCATGACGTCGACGACCCGGGTTCGGAGGGCTGGCTGGGGGAGAAGGCTTGAGCGTCCAAGGGACCGCTCGCTGTCTCTGGCGAGGAAGGGGGGATGAGGCTTGGCATTTGACTGATCTCAGGCGGTGGGGTACAGCAAGCACCCAGCCATGTAGACGGAGGAGGTGTGACGGATGTTGGTGGATGCGCCTTGACGTTGAGGCGCACATCATACCCCAGAACACCGGAAAATGGCTCCCTGCACTATGAGAAGATGGAGCGCCCAGCACAGATCCCCAACACCCCTACCTGTCCTGGACTGGTGTCCAGATGAAATCTGGAAGCTCGGGGTATAGGGTCCCCATCTCGTCCCCGCCTGGGGGGGGTGGAACCAAGGCTACTTGGAGGACTACCACTACAGGGCTCCAGGTAAGAGGGAAATAAGGGGACAGATGACATAGGTGACTCCCAGTGGGATGGCGTGCAAGGGGCGGTGGGGGAGCATGAAACAGAAAGTAATAAAAAAAAAAAAAATAACGGAGACTTCTTCAGTGATGGAGATGTCACTGAAAGTTGCTTGTTTTGTTAATGTAGTGTCAAATGCAGGAGACAAGATAGGATGGTTTAATCACAGCATTATTTAATAAACCAACATAAATGAATTACAAAAATTCAAATTCTATCACTGCCATTGCTCTTTAAGGCTAGATTAAAGTCTCTTGCTACTATATACGGTGCTGGGAATTGAGTAAGATCTATGAAAAATGTAACTAAGAAATTCAGGTTATCTTCATAAGGGGCATATATACTAGCAATAGTATATGTTTGAGAGTGATATTCAATGCTTATAATGGAACATCTACCTTCAGTATCGGAGCAGAAATCTGTAATTGTAGCAGAAACTGAATTCCTTAATACTGCTGTATCCTTAGTTACGGAAGAGAATGTAGCATATACTGTACTCCCTTCGCCTTGAATACATTTTTTTAAAGTATCTAAAGTCTTTTTCTGAGAAATGTGTTTCTTCTAGCAAAAGTATATCAATAGATTTTCTTTTACACGCATTAATTATCCATCTCAATTTTATATGGTCCCTTGCTCCCTTCACATTCCATGATAATACAATTAACTTAGCCACCATTTATATGTACATTTCTATGCTTTTCACCTGAGGTCTGATATTCAAAAGTTTGTGTGGGTGCTAACCAGTGTCTGCATACGCAAACTGGGCTTTGTGCTGGAGCCCAGGATTGAAAGGGCTCTGTTGTGCTATCCAACGGGTATAGACTCTGCACAAACCAAAAAGGGGGCTGGGTATGTAAATGATAGGGCAGGGACAGGAATACCAGTGCAAGCCAATACTCAGCGGATCTGCACAGTGCAAAAATGTTTCGTGCAGTCCTTTTGCACTGCACTAATACAGCCAATAAAAATCTAATTTTACTCCACACAACCCTAGTGGCTGCCGGAGGTAATGCAGCCAAACTGCAACTGCCAAATGCAGCCGCTGAGGGAGCATACCTGCCCCTGTGGTCCGTGGCACCCTCCCCATCACCAATCCTTAAGTGAAAAAAACAATTCATGGTACTAGTAGTCCCCCTCCCACTGATTGCCAGCCCCACACTGAAAAACAGGTGGTTCCCAGTGCTGCGGGGGGGTTACACCAGACGCCAGGGAGTTCTGGTGTTTTTACTTTATTCAGACTGGTGATCAGAAGGAGGGGACCACTACCACCAAAGATATGTCTTTTACTTCAGGGCTATTGAGCGGGGGGGACCACTACCACCATGGATTAAATTTACCCTTTTACTGGCCTTTCCCTTCCCAATTCCAGATGACTGTTAACCATTGAGCACCAGAAAAAGCTGACACTTGATGTTCAGACTGGAGGGCAGCAAGGCTAAAGACAACTCCAGACCCTTGGGGGATCATCTACTAAGTTATCTATCAAAAAACAACAAAAAGAAAAAAAAAATCTTCCTTCCGTCTTTTTTTCCTTTCCTTCTGTTCTCCTCCTTCCCTCTTCTTTAACTTCTATTCAGTTAAAGAAGAAAAAACATGTATCTATTTTGGAGCATTTACACAAAAATATAGCTCCCTCAAAGTCCATACTCAGGCTTTTAGTATTTTCTGGCGGGGGCACACCATGCTGCAAGGTCACAGTGGAGATTATTGGTAAACTTTCTTCTTGAGGAGTTATATTTACAATTACTCCTGAGCCTTGTTGATTCAAGTCTCTCTAGGTCGACAGGTCCAGAGGGGTGCCTCCCAAAATGAAGAGTGCGCTGTTGAAAGGCCTCCTGGATCATTTATTACAGTTGCTCTAATCACTCTTTCACCCTCTACTGGGGACATAAATATCTGAGTCGGCCTTGTAAATAGACTTAATTCTGCTGGGGCGAACACGGTGAACTTGATCCCTTGCTGATTTAACAGGACGTCTGCAGCTGCAAAGACCTTTCATTTGCTAAGGACTTCTGGAGGGAGATCTGGAAACACCTGTATGTTAATTCCGGCTGTATGTAAACCCTTTTCCAATCTTGCTTTTCTGAGTATAGCCTCCTTATCTTGAAAATGATGGGGTTTGACAAATATAAATCTAGGGTGCTTTCCACAATAATCTGGCTTGTTAGCCCCGTATGTGCTCTATCCAATTCCACTTTATCAGGATATGATCTTCCCAGTGCTTCTGTTAGTAATTTTTAAAAGAATTCGATAGATTGTGTTCTCTCCATTCCCTCCGGGACCACTCCAAGTTTAATATTATTTCTTCTGGACCTGGTTTCTAATTCCTCCACTTTTTGTTTTAGAATTTCCAATTCTTGAGCTTGAGTGTTAACAGTTTTCTGCAGAGGCATCATTTTATCCTCCTCTCGACTCACTCTATTTTCTAATTAATTTGTTCTTAGAGAAAGAGCATCGGTTTTTGTTTTGCCAAGTTGGATGCAGAGCTAGTTAAGACAGAGACAGAAGAATTTATATTAATAAAGTCCTGTCTCACTTCGTTCAAGATGGCATCCATATCATCTGACACCTATTCATCTTCTACGGGCTGCTGCATCCAACCATATCCACTTTGTGATGTTTTTGTGTTTTTAGAAGATGTGGGTATTTCAGTATACTGTGTTTTTGCACCAGTCAGATTCCACATCAGACTCTGTGTTCGTTTTAAATTGAGTCAGTATGACTGCTGCAACTCTCCGGATTGTTCACTACTGCCAAACTTCAGGTACTGAGTAGGGGGTCTCTTTATTAGTGTCAGGATTTGTTATACAAAAATACAAAGTCACCAGCAGAAAAAGACCCATATGTCTATCAAGTCTGCCCGATTGTGCAGCTCGTAGTTTAATACTCCTGCTGCTGCCCCCCTCCAACCATTCCCATCCCATAAGCCCCTCTCCCTGGATTCCCCCCTTTTGTTCTTGTTTGTACTTACCCTGCTCCTGACTCTGTCCCATCACCGCTTAAAACTGTCCACTGTCTTCAGCTCGATCAACTCCTCTGGCAGTGCATTCCACTCAGCCACCACCCTCTCTGTGTAGTGCCTCATCTCCCTTCTGAATCTTCCCCTTCCAACTTCTGAATGTGCCAAGTGATCCTTCCTCCCTTTAGGCAGAATACTCCTCCCATTCTGATCTTATTTATGCCTTTTAAGTATTTAAAGGTCTCTATCATGTCCCCCCTCTCCTTTCTGTTCTCTAGGGAGGACATGTTGAGCTCCCTCGATCTTTCCTCATATGGTTTCTCCCCATGCCCCATGATCATCTTTGTCACCCTACACTGAATCCCTTCCATCAAGCTCACGTCCTTTTTCAGGTAAGGGCAACAGTACTGCACACAGTACTCCAAGTGTGGACTCACTAGTCATCTATACATACAGGATGACCTCCTCTTTCCTGGAGGTGATACCCCTGGCAATGCACCCCAGCATCCAATGTTATGACTTGATCCCTCAGCAATATTAGGAATATCTAAGTTTGTAGAAGCAGGCCCAGTTTCAGAGCTACTAAGGTCCCTAATTTCAAATGTTAGCGATCCACTGTGTGAGGGATCCATAACGTTTGCTTCACCATCTATGTTATTTTTTAAAGACACTCCCTCTGATATAGAAGCTTCAGAGTTGAGAGATTGCAAAGTTCTTGCCCCTGCTTCTAGATTTCTTAAAGACTCGACCGCGACTGAACTGCAAGCGTTAGGAATATTTAAGGAGTCTTGCTGCCCTTTCACTAGCAGCTTCTCACTGTATTTGCCTCTTTCCAACTATTTAATCAAGGTTGCAAGTGTAGTTACAACCATGCAGAAAAGGGCGTTTAATTTGGCAATCCTTCATTTTGATCCACTATTAAGATTTAATTCTAAAGACAATTCGAATTGCTACCATAGAGACCCCTTTTAAAAAGTGCTTCCCAGTACCTTCCAACCCCTTTGTATATTGCTGCCTGGGATTTGTCAAGCCTCTGGATTCCCCCTGCTCTGCTCCGGTCTCCGAGTTGCCAGACCCCCCCCTGCTCCTGGCCACTCACTTGGGATTCTTTCTCACCTGTTCCAACAAGGTTTCTCTGTAGTTCCTGTGTCCATACTGCTTCGACAGCCGCCTTGGAGCTTGTTGCTTTTGGCCCATTGGTATGGTGGGGGGCAGATCTCAGAATACCTTTAAAATCTCATCTCTTGCTGCTTTGCTGCCATTCTTTTTGAGTTTCTCCTTTAGCTTTTGACAAAACCCTTTGCCTTGAAGGCTCTATGGTAGCTTTTAGACGTACCCAGAGGGTACTAGTTTTTACCGGATAGCAGCTTAGTGAGGGTGTGTGTCTCGACTCTGGCATCCTGAACATGGAGGGGAAAAAAAAGAAATGCTACAGGAGAGGCCTCTTTTTCCTTGTCTGTAGCTTAATTAAACAGCATTATTCAGTAGCTGTTCAGAGATAAACAAAGAATAATACAAGGAGATATCGATAGTGACTTATCCCCGTCCTGGGTCAAAGAGCCTCCTCTCAGCCGGCCAGTTTATTGGCCGTCTTGAATACACTTCCCTATTAAGTGCCACTCCGCTCCTATCTTGAGGGCAAGTCACAAGCTGTCCATATTATAGACGCCCCCCGATCCCACTCCCTATCAGTTCAGGCATCCCCCCAAGGATCTGTCTTGGGCTCAATTCTTTTCACAATTTTTCTAAATTATCTCCCTAGGCCTGCTCCTCTGTCTCAATACATACACACACATATCTATATATATATATCTATATATATATATATATAGATATAGATATATATATATATATATATCTATATATATATATATATATATATATATATATATATATATATATATATATATATATACACAGATGAAATGGTTCTTTTTTTCCTCTGCCTATGATCATACAAACCAACTCCAACAGGACTTAAACAACCTCCAGCACTGGTTCTGAGTTATTCAGTTATCCCTCATTGCTAAAAAATAAAAAAGTCTCTATGACTTTCAGCACCAGGCAGAAATTTGCTAGAGTCCTTCTGCTTCCTTCCTTCCTTCCTTTGATTCCCTTGATGGTTCGATTACTGAAGTTGTCTCTTCATTCAAGTAACTCGGGGGTCTGGTTAGATTGTCACCTTGATTTTTCTGTTCGTGAGGATGCAATTCAGGAGAAGCTTCACCCCAAGCTTGGGGCACTTTACAGAAATAAGAGAAGCATTCGTTTTCCTGCTCGCAGAGAAATCCTCACCAAGATAGTTTTGCTCATTTCTGACTATGCAAACATCTTAAAGCTCTCCTCCATGAGTTCTCTACTCACTCCTGCAGTTGCTTTTGATATTGGGTTTACTTCTTAGCCAATTCTCTGTCGCTCAGCGCTTTCCAACTTTCCCAGTATCAGTCGTTCCACCACTTTTGTTAATTGATAACTATTTAATTGTTCTTCCGTTCAGTTCCAAAATTTACTGCATGGTAATTTACTTACAGTGAGTTTTATTCATAGATATAATTGTAGTTTTTTTAACACTCTGTATCTGTTATTTTTCCTCTCTTCCCCTTCCTCCAGGATGCATCTAGAAATGAGCCGTTACTAGCTCAATGTCTTTCCTGGTAAAACCTTTGAAATAAATAAACCACAACACCCCTTGTACTTTCATACAGATTTATCCTTCACTAATGTTACACTTTTAGCGAAACAATGTGTTCAAGGTAATTGGGGGCAACAGAATCAGACATACTCACGAACTGTAAGGTCAAGCAGCTTAGAGAAGCTGGTAGTATTACTCTGTATTACTTGCCAATTGAAGTTAGTTGCTGGGCACGACCAAGACAATTACACAAATGTTTTGGGGGGGCTAAGAGGGAAAGTATTAATATATAATGCCTATTATTTGTATCAGCAAGGAAAAGCCATAGACAATTTACTTAAAGCCTCCACTTCTCTTTTACAATGTATTAACAAAACAGACAAAAATATTAGGACGTTAGCGTCAGGAACTGAAGTCTCTTTTAACATCACCCAGAGAAATATTTTAGAAGCACAATATGATAGCATTATAAAATCCACTATGTACGCCTTGAAGGAGAGACATCCATTTCAGAACTATGAAATGGGGTGATGCCAGCTGAGCTCCCTGGACCTTAGTTTCTTGAAACCTTATTACATACTTATTGTACTGGTCCCCTATCAGATATGGAGACTAATGCCACGGTTTATGCAGCCATAACTTACCCATATCTCTCCATATCTGCAGCTGGGCATTAACAATTAGTATTTGTAATTAGGATATCAATTATCTATGGAACACGGTCTGGTACAGGCTTTTCTGTCTGTAATACAGGATTCTACACCTAACTGATATTTTTGCTGAATTAAATTTCTTTATGACTCTATTACCTATTATGAGTCTATCTGGAAAGGTTTCCCTCGAGACCAATGTGCCACATGGAATAACAGAGTCACTATATGCTTGGGAAAGCCTTGTCAGTTGTGTGAAATACCAAAAAAACTTTTCTCTTGTCATTACAAAAAATAATTCCCATTTTAATACAATCTTTTGCACTGCAAATGGGTTGCTCTTATGTCATTCTAGCCCCCCAATGTAATTTAACACTAGGAACCCCAACCCTATCTTTTGTTTCAACCACTTACACCACCTGTAATTTTGATTTTTTTCCCAGCCCCATTAATGCTATATAAAATTGCTTGAGCTGTTTCACCCATAATTTTTGTTGCAGTTCCCTGTGGCCTTAAAGATTTTGTACTTCTAAAAGAAATTCTAGAACTCGAACCAGTATCAACAGGACCTAATGAAGGTTTTGCACAACTTCATGCGGCACAATATCATATGAGCCAAACCTTTTTTTAAAGATCGAAACCCTACAGAATGCCATCTCTAAGGTACAGTCTTGGTTAGGTATTTTATGGAAATGGCTTTGGACTACACTGACTGTTGTAGTACTCTTGTTTTTAATCCAATTTGCTATTCTCCTAAAGGGAAGGCATACACAACTTTGAACCTGCAATCCAGGAGTTTAAAGCTGCACACAACCTCTGCTCATCCTTACTCCAAATGACAGTTAACCCTCCCAGGAATAAAGGAAGCTTTCCTTTTAACCTCAGAGAGTGAGCAACCTCAGCGATGATCTTTCAGAACTGGTTAACATTGCAATGGATAATATATTTTGGGACAATTATGATGATGTTACTTTTGCACAGCATCTACTTGTCAACTATCCTGTTTACTCTAAAAGGACAACAGCTACTGTATGGGCATTTTATAACCCTTTTTATGGCTGTATAATTATAACTTCCCATTGTATACAATGTTGTTCATGTTTAAAATGGTTTTAAAAGAGACACTTAGACTTTTATGAGCCATCAGTGGTGCCACCACTAGAAGCTGTACCCTGTAACAATAATTAACCTCTATCTGTGTCTATTCTGGCTTCTGCCTATCTCAGAGGTAGAGGAGCACATGAGGGTGGAATAATACTAGGAAGTTATCCCCACGGATCTTGACCTGAGCAAAACTCAGCAAAGTTAAGCATTCCATGGGCCAGCTAAACGGGAAATTACAGAGACTAATTAAGCTATAAAAAAGATGTAAAAGACAAACCACAAAGCAGCAAAAGGAAGTCTAGACGACTGTCCATAATATTTTACTATGCCTCATTTAGCTTTCAGTAATTTTATTTAGGCCAATACCTATTTTTAGATGGTCCAACACCCATGTGATTCCTGTCACCTTTTATCCATACCACTTTTTATTTGGGCCAGTATGACTTTTTAGATGGTCCAACAACCATTTGATTCAAGGAAGCTCCGGCAAGATGCACATAAACCCCCTAGACTTTATAGTCAAGAGGACTACTGGGCAGGGCAGACTCGTGAGAAGTTGGTTGCTTGCTGCTGGTCTTAGGGAGGTACTGGTTACAGGCTGCTGACAGGGCCACAGAAGGGTAAGAGTAAGATTACTCTTGCTTCATGTACTGAGACCCTCTCATGCAACATTTTAGAAGTCAAGATTATAGGTCACTAAGACTTCCGGGTTAAAGGGTAACTGCTTTATAGTGTACTGCTGAACGTTGTTAGGGATGGAAATCCATCCCTTAAAAAATGTTATGCTGCACTAGCTACATCAGCTAGTGCAGCATAACAACTTAGAATGAGGCCATGCATTCACCTTCTGACAACCTGTGATCCTCTGGGAATGGCTGCAGGGGTGAGAGCTGTCTCGGGAGGCTAAAAAACACAAAAGTAAGGACACCATTTCAATGTATGAGAGACCATACACTATAAAAGACTGTATGATCACTCATACACTCCAAGGATATTTTTCACACTCTCGAAGTTTCCGTGGTAACGGACCTCTCGAGCTGTGCTCTTGAGGTCTCCGGTTACCAAAGAAACTTCATAAATGAAAAATATCCTTGTTGTGTATGAGTGATCATACACAATCCTCTATATAATATGAATGCTAATACTATTACACAGCTTAGCTAGGTTAGTTTGCTTCGTAACTTAGATCTGAGGTCAGGGCTATAGAATCATAAGACTGCTTGGCTTAGGAAATAGTAATTTTGGGATATTGCTTTTGCTGGTGTAAAAAACAATAGCTTTTGTTTATACCTTTCGGGAAATCGTTCTGATATGAGACTGAGAGTGTGTACTCTTATCTAGTTCAATGATAAGAACGTACAATAGTAAGAAAAAACACTTGAACTATGCCAGTATGCTTCAGGTGTTCTCTACACCTATAAAATATAAAATGGAGTACTCATACTGTGTCATCAGAAACCATGACATATGACTGCATGAGCTAAGCTGGGAGCCTCTGAATGGTAAACTTTTTCACTCATGTGGTAGAAGAGGTGAATGTAAACCTTACTTTGCTAGGCCATTGTTATGTATGTGAAATGGTAATACACTGCGTTACTCTGCCACTTGAGGGCAGCATTCTGAAATATGTAAGCTAGAAAGAGAGCAGAGAGAGAGTGTCGTGGCTGAGACCAGAGAGGCACCTGAATAAAAATGAAAGCTGCACTGCTCCTGTTGCGGTGTGAGTTTGTTGAACAATACCAGAATAAATGTTAAAACATAACATAATTGGCGACGAGGTGTTTAATTACTCTCCGGTACCTTACCAGAACGAACTACAACTGTGAGGGTTTTCCTGGGACGTAACTTTTGGATCCACGAGTGAACCCGCGAGAGACACATAAAAAGATGGCCGCGACCATAGGACATATTGATGCCTTTGATGAAAATGTGGAACAATGGACAACTTATATTGAGAGATTTGGACATTTTGTCACAGCAAATGATATAAGTGATGAAAAACAGGTGGCTGTGTTACTGAGTGTCATGGGCAGCACAACATACAGTTTGCTGAGAAGTCTAATAGTGCCAGAAAAGCCCGGGGAGAAAGCTTTTGCCAGTATTGTGGAGATCTTACAGACACATTTCTCTCCTAAGCCTCTGGTGATTGCTGAAAGATTTCGCTTTCACAAATGAAATCAAGCAGAGGGTGAGTCTGTTGCACAGTATGTGGCTGTTCTAAAGAAATTAGCTGAGCATTGTGAGTTTGGCACCCATTTAGATGATGCCCTCCGGGACAGATTTGTGTGCGGTTTGAAAAGTGAAGCGACACAGAAGCGTTCTTTTAACGGAGGCGGGACTGACATACAAGAAAGCGATAGAGATTGCTGTATCGATGGAAACGGCTGCACGGGAGGCTCAGCACTTAAGTGATTCCCTGAAAGTAAATGCTTTATCCTTCTCTTCTCCCAGGAAGCCTAATAAATGTGGTCATTGTGGGAAGACTAACCACAGTGATAAGGATTGCTGGTTTAAAGAACAGACATGTCATAACTGTGGGAAGAAAGGCCACATTGGGCGAGTGTGCAGAGGGAAAAAGAAAGGAGGGGAAACCAATGGAAGCAAAGGGAAGCAATTTGCGAAATGTAGAAAGAGAGAAGTACATCGTGTGGAAACACAGGGAATGTGCAGTGATGACAATGATACTGAATTAGCATTGTACGTGCTGACTCTTAAAGGGGGAAACGGCAACCATCTGTGTAACACCTGAAATTGAAGGGAAACCACTGAAAATGGAATTGGACACAGGGGCTGCAGTTTCATTGATTTCTACAGACAAGTAAGAAACTATGCTGAGACATCTACCCCTGCAAACGACTGACGTTGTACTGAGGACATACACCGGCGAGGCAATTTCACCTGAAGGTGTCATCAAGGTGCAGGTGAAAATAAATGGGCAAACGGCACTACTGACTTTGTACGTGGTTAAAGGTAGCTATCCTTCACTCTTAGGCCGAGAATGGCTGAAGAAAATATGCCTCAACTGGCAGGAGATAAGGATTGTTAGTACGGGGGACCACAACACTCTAGAAGCAGTGTTGCAAAAACATGCTCCTTTATTCAAAGGGGAGCTAGGCACAATGAAGGGCACTGAGGCAAGAGTGTTTTTGAAGCCACAGCACAAACCAAAGTTTTGTCAACCTCACCCAGTACCTTATGCACTCAGACCGAAAGTGGAGGCCGAATTAACTTGCCTAACCGAAGTGGGAGTCTTGTCACCTGTACAGTGTAGTGACTGGGCAACGGCAGTAGTGCCAGTGGTAAAGAAAGACGGGTCCGTATGAATATGTGGAGACTTTAAAGTAACCATAAATCCAGTTCTGTGTGTGGAGCAGTATCCGATTCCATGCATCGAAGACTTGTTTGCATCGCTGGCACAGGGCCAACGCTTCAGTAAGCTGGATTTGTCACATGCTTATCTACAAATGAGAGTAGATGAAAACTCAAGGAAATATCTCACAATAACCACCCAAAGGGTCTCTTCTGCTATAATCGCCTACCTTTTGGCATTGCATCAGCTCCAGCCATATTTCAGCGAGCTATGGACCAGGTTTTTCGAGGTCTTCCAAATGTTCACTGTTACCCGGATGATATACTGGTGACCGGAAGGAATGATGCAGAGCACCTGAATAACCTGGATGCAGTTCTGCAGCGATTGGAAGATTTTGGCTTGCGTGTCCAGAAGGAGAAGTGTCAATTTTTCAAGACTTCATTGGAGTACCTGGGCCATACCATAGATGCAGCGGGCTTGCACAAATCGCCTGAGAAAAGAAAAGCAATTGTGGGCGCTAGCACGGAAAATGTGGAGCCAGTTACGGTCGTTCTTGGGCCTGTTAAATTATTATGGCAGGTTTATTCCCAATCTGGCTACGATTCTCAACCCACTAAATGGCTTTGCTGTGCAAGGGAAGTCCTGGTGTTGACAAAGGATCATGAGAGCGTGTTTAAGAAGGCTAAAAAGCAGCTTGTTTCTCAAGATGTGCTCATTCACTATAATCCACAGCTGAGCATCAGACTGGCATGTGATGCCTCACCTTATGGGTGGGAGCAGTTCTTCTCATGTTCTACTGAATGGGGACGAAAAGCCAATTGCCTTTGCATCCAGAACTCTCAGCAAAGCTGAACAAAACTATGCCCAAATTGAGAGAGAAGCTTTGGCAATAGTGTTCGGAGTTCGCAAATTCCACCAATACCTCTATGGTTGGGAATTCACTCTCCTCACTGATCACCGTCCCCTCACAACCACTTTCAGTCCCCACAAAGGTATTCCTTCCATGGCAGCAGCCAGAATGCAATGTTGGGCTCTCTTGTTATCAGCTCACAACTATGGCATCGAATACAAGAAGGCGGCTCTTCATGGCAATGCTGATGGGCTCTCAAGATTGCATCTGCAGGTAGCCCATAGTGACAAAGTGAACACTGTTGATGTCTTTTACATTAGTCAGCTTGAGAAACTACCCATCACAAGTTCTGAAATTAAAAAGGAGACAAAAGTTGACCCGATGTTGTCTCGAGTCTTGGACTTAGTAACAAAAGGGAATTTTACTGTGAACCAGGACATTCACGGTGAGTTATCACCATTCTACGCCAGACATAATGAGCTTTCAGTACAGCAAGGTTGCTTGATGTGGGGTGTCCGGGTGATTGTCCCTTCAAAACTATGTACTCGTGTTTTGGATGAGCTACATGTGGGACACCCAGGCGTAGTGAGAATGAAGGCTTTAGCTAGAAGCTATATTTGGTGGCCAGGGACTGATTTGCAAATTGAGCAACAAGCAAAAACATGCACTACCTGTCAGCATGTTCAGAAAATACAGGTTACTCACCTGTAACAGGAGTTCTAGGAATGGTATATGTTGTTCATCCACACTTATTGGCAGGCTCCTTGCCGCTTTAAATCTTGCCGGAAGGTCTTCAAGCTGGCTCCTCCCACCCACCCGGGTGGTAAAACTCTCGGCTCCGCCCCATGACGCCAGATCTGGCCCGCTGGAAGCTCAGGTTGTGCGTTGAAGGCCTGGGAGGTCGGGTGGGTCGTGTGGATGAACAACATATACCATTCCTAGAACTCCTGTTACAGGTGAGTAACCTGTATTTCTAGGGACATGGATATGTTGTTCATCCACACTTATTGGCAGACTCCTAGCAGTTCTCCGGGAGGAGGGAGGCAAGGCGCACACCCCCTTAATACTTACTTGGGAAATAAGGACTGGAGAACCGAGGCCCCAAACCAGCATCCCGGGCGTGACTCAAGGTCGATGGTAATGGGTAATAAAGGTGTGTGCTGACTTCCAGGTAGCAGCCCTGCAGATTTCCTGGATAGGAACGCCCTGGAAGCAGCCACCGATGCAGATATGACGGTAGAATGAGCTCTTATCCTCTGGGAGGCTCCATGCCCGCCAACTCATAGCAGCGATCTATGCAGGAGGTGACCCACCTGCCTATCGTCCGCTTGGCTGCAGGTCTGCCAGATGCGGCTTCAGCGTGAGTGACAAACAGCTGGCGAACCTCTCCCAGAATTTCAGCCGTGCGCTCCTTATAATAAGCGAGCGCCCTTCTAGGGTCCAGAGTATGGAGCCTATATTCGGCCTCCGAGGTGTGATTGGGGTAGAACACCAGCAGAGTCAGCACCTGGTTAAGGTGAAACTCCGACACCACCTTTGGAAGGAATTTCAGGTGGGGTGCAGGACAACCTTGTCCCTGTGGAAGACCAGGTAAGGAGACTCGATGGAAAGTGCCTGGAGCTCTCCCATCCTTCTGGCTGACGTGATAGCCACCAAGAAGGCGGTTTCCACAACAGGTGAGAGTCACACCTGTGCATTGGTTCGAATGGCTTGCCCATGAGCTTTGCCAGTACCAGCGGTAGATCCCACGGAGGTGGAGGTTCTCGCATCGAGGAAATGTGATCAAGGCCTTTGAAAGCGCCCGACCACCTTTTCCTGGCACCGACTGCTCCCGGCCCGCGCTGATGGAAGAGATGGCTGCCAGGTGCACCTTTAGGTCGTCGACCTAAGCCCTTGACTAGAAAGGGACCATAAATAGTCCAAAATGCTTGCCACAGAACAGGAGGAAGGGTCCAAGCCCTGTTCTGACACCAAATGGAGAATCCTTCCATTTGAAGGCGAGCATTTTCTGGTCGACTCTACGGGACGCCTCAACTACATTGAGGACCTCGCCGGAAAGACCCAAGGCCTGGAACTCTAGCCGCTCAGGAACCAGGCTGTCAGGTGCAGGGATTGAAGGTCCGGATGGAACACCTTCCCCTGATTGACTGAGAGCAGGTCCGGGCGAGCTGGAAGCTGCCTCGGGAGCCTGGAGCTGAGGCTGAGGAGATCTGGGTACCAGAACTGGCAGGGCCAGTCTGGGGCTATCAGAATCACCTGCGCCTTGTCCCTCCTTGCTTTGAGAAGCACCTTCTGAATCAAGGGAAATGGGGGAAAGGCATAGAAGAGGCCCGGGGTCCACAGCCTCGAGAAGGCATCCCCCTGCAGCGAGCCCTGCTGAGGCGGGCATGAAACAGCCTCAGCTTCGCGTTCTCCCTGGAGGCAAACAGGTCCACCTGAGGTGTGCCCCAGTGGGAGAACAGATCTTGTACTACCTCCGGCAGAAGAGACCACTCGTGAGATGCAGCCCCTATCCGGCTCAGGGCATCGGCCAGGGTGTTGGAGGCTCCTGCCACATGAATGGCTAAGAGATCCGCCTCCAGGCTGCGCACGAGTGACCAAATGCGGAGAGCTTCCTTGCATAGAAGCATGGAGCGCGTCCCGCCCTGGCGGTTCAGGTAATACATGGTCGTGGTATTGTCCGTCTGGACTCGGACCACTTGACCCCGGAGAAACGGAGCAAAGGCGGTGAGAGCTAGGCGGACCACCGGGCGCTCCAGCAGGTTGATGTGGCATCGGGACTCCCACGGAGACCAGAGGCCGTGCACTCGGTGTTCCCCCAGATGGGCACCCCAACCCATCAGAGAGGCATCGGTCGATAGAGAGACCATCGGCTTGAAGCGGACAAACGGGATGCCCTCCTGCAGATGAGATGGAACGGTCCACCACTGGACAGCGTTCCACATCTCCTGGGTCACTATCACTAGCTGGTCCAATGGATCGCAGCGTTGTGACCACTGGCTGGCCAGTCCCCACTGAAGGGGGCGCATGTGCCGGCGTGCCCAACGGACCACGCTGGTACAGGCCGCCATGAGATCCAGGAGGCGCAGGAAGTCCCGGGCAGGGCGCGATTGCCCAACCAGAAATGATTGGGCAAAGGAGGTAAGAACCTCGGCCCTGTCCGCCGGGAGCCGTGCTCTGGCTCGAAGAGAGTCGAGCTCTGCCCCGATGAACAGGATCACCTGCTTCGGCTCGAGTTCCGACTTGGCCTCGTTGATGAGAAGGCCGACTAGAGAGCAAACCTGGAGGGCCAGATCTCTGGACGCGCCCACCTCCTGTCTGGAGGGGCTGCTATCAGCCAATCGTCCAGGTAAGGGTACACCTGACCCTCGCGCTGCAGGAATGCTGTCACCACTGCCATGCATTTGGTGAAGACCCTGGGAGCTGGAGATAAGCTGAAGGGCATGGCTTGGAACTTGAATAGGATCCCTCGACTGACAGCAGAGAATCTCCAGTAGACGGACAGATAGGGCGTGAAAAACGCGTCCCTGTAGGTCCAGAGAGCAGAACCATACCGTGTTCCAGAGATGGTATTATCTGTGCCAGAGTGACCATTTTGAAGGTTCGAGACCTTAGGAACTTGTTCAGGTCGTGCAGGTCGAGAATGGGGCGCCAGCCCCATGTCCGTTTCGGAACCAGGAAATACCTGGACACGAACCCCAGGTCTGGGGGGGGTCCTCTACCTCCCTTATCACCTCCTTTTGGAGGAGGAGAGCGATGTCAGCTCAACGAGCCGCCAGTGAGGCTGCGGACCCTGAGGCCCCCCGAGGTGCGACGGCTCTGAAGGGCGGGGCCTGCTCGAATTCTAGAGGCAGGCCTTTTCCCATCACCTCCAGTACCCACCTGTCCGTGGTAACAACGGACCAAGCGGAAAGGAAGTGTCGGCCGTCCCCCCACGGGGGGAACCAGGGGTAAGGTGACGGGGATGGGGGCGACACCCCTCAGCCCGTCACTGGGCAGGCTTGGAGGAGGGACCGGCCGAGGGACCTCCTGGGCCTTTTCCTCCCTGCTTCCTGTTGGAGGAAGCCGACGGCTTGGGTTTGGGATGCCAAGGTCGAGCCTGCTGGCCCTGACGTTGCTGGGCCGGGCGCGCCACGGGCGCAGAAGGACGAAAGGGCTTAGGCTGTGGCTTGTGGCCTTTGTCCTTCTGAGCGGAAGAGACCGAGTCCAAGGTAGCATTGGACTTCTCGATCCTCTGCAGGTGACCTTCCACCCCAGGGCCGAAGAGGTCAGTCCCCAAAAAGGGAACATCCGCCAACTTGTGCTGGGTATCCGAGGTAAAGGTGGATATCCTGCAGCCCAACGACGCATGGCCACGCGGCCGCCACCGACCTGGCATATGAGTCCTCGATGTCTAAAGCAGTCTGAGCTGCTGTTTGGCCACTGCCCTGCTCCTGGTCCCGCACCTGCCTGACCGTAGTCTGCAGATCCGCGGGAAGATGAGGGACGACCTCATCCAGGGAGCCCAACAGGGCATGAGAAAAATGTGCCATGAGGAGCGCGAACTGGCCTGGACGAAGCCGAGAGGGACGAGCATAGACTTTTCGCCCGCATAATCCAATTTCTTACTCCTTCACGGAGGTTTGTCCACATCCCTGGCGCTCCCGGCATGCCGAAAAACGCTGTCGGTAACCAACCCTCCGCAGAGGGGTGTTCCAAAACCAGACAGGGAACCGTAGGACCGGATACTTCCTGGCCATTCTGGCAAGGCGCAGGGCAGGAAGCAGCGCTGCCAAAGCTCCAAGGCCGACCCACTGTGGCCTCGGCCACTGGAAAGGCCTCCTGAAGAGAATCCCTCGGTCCAGAATCTCGTGAGGGGATACCAGCCCGCTTAGAACGGGTTCGAGCTTCATCCCAGTGGACTCGAGATGAGCCAAGCAATCCTAAAAAGGACGAGGGGCTATCGCCCACTGACTGTCCTCCGAGGACTCCAAGTCCATGTGCTTGGAGAAAAGGGAGAATCATCTCGGACCCGGAAGAGTCCTCAAAGAGCTGCTCGAGCCTGAGCCACCTCCACCTGCCGAGGTTTATCGAGTGAGGGTGACAGACAGCCTATGGGGCAAACCCATAGCCGATCGAGAATTTTGGTCGAGCCCCAACTAACGGCTGTGGAGGCAGAGGTTCCACCAGAATCGGTGGGGAGCTGAATTATTGAACAACCGCCTGGGAACAGGCCTCGCCACAACGAGGGTTGTTTCGGCCGCCCGTGACAGCCACTTAATGGCCGGGAAGACGACTGGGTCGGCTTATTCCTGGTCAAAAGGAGCTGTTGCCACATGAGCCTCATACCTCCGACGCAACTTGCGCCAAGCCTCCTCGTCCGAGGAGGAGGAAGAGGAAGAGCGGCGTCAGACCGACTATGACGGGCGGGATCGGCTGGACCGTGAGGATGTCCAGATCGAGACCGAGAGTCTCGACTAGGCCGAGGAAGGCGAGGAGAAGTGTCGGAAATCGGCACTCCCGCCTCGACGATCCCACCGGCTCCAGAACCGAGGCACAGTCGAGCCAACGGATCCTCAACCCCACCGGGGAACCGGGAGAGGGATTCTCAGCTTCTCCAGCCGACAACCCGCCTAACGGATCGAGAAAAATCTCGACCGGCGACGGGAGTCTCGGTCAACTGGCCTGACGGGGACACCGTGAGACCAGTGGCGCAGCTGAGGGGTCGACCAAGTCGCACTGTCGACAAGAAGGGGAGGGGATCTTTTCTCGCTCCCAAGAGCTGACGGTGAGACTTACTTGCTCTTTTGGACCTGAAAAGGGTCCAGAGAAGTTGGACCCTCACCTTTGTCGAGAGGGTCAGACAAAGCCTCCTTGAAAGAAGCCAATATGAGGCACCGAGAGAGAGCGGACAAATGCCGGAGCTGAGGTAGAAGCGCCCGCGCCGCTCCTCTTCGAGGGCGATCATCTGCTCGAGCTGATCCGCCGAGCCCGCCGCCCGTGACACCGCCAACCGGCCTCTTTAGATTTCACCGTGGAATTCTCTCTCGCCCTAGTTGAATGGACAGCGCTGGCTTCAAGGACGAGGCCGGAAAAGGATGAGCACTAAGTCGAGGCCCGCGGGTCAGGCTCAAGACCCAAGCAGTAGATGCACGTGGAGTGCGGATCCGCCCCTAGACATCTTCTGCCCGCAAGGGCACCTCCAGAAACCGGAGTCGACGGTCCATCGCAGGCCGCGAGGAAAAGAAGACCAAGTCTTTTAGCAAAACTTTTGATTTCAACTCTCAAGAATTAGGAACCAGTCTTATACGCAGAGCATTAAGGAGGAACCTGAGCTTCCAAGTGGTAAGGAAGATCTGGCGTCATGGGGCGGAGCCGAGAGTTTTACCACCCGGGTGGGTGGGAGGAGCCAGCTTGAAGACCTTCCGGCAAGATTTAAAGCGGCAAGGAGCCTACCAATAAGTGTGGATGAACAACATATCCATGTCCCTATAAATGCCGTGTCCCTCACCTCTACATCCCTGGATGTGGCCAGGTGCACCGTGGCAGCGCATTCATGTAGACTTTGCGGGGCCGTGGGAGGGACACATGTACTTAATTGTTGTAGATGCCCACTCAAAGTGGCCCGAAATTCAAGTCATGGACACCACTACTACCAGTAAGACCATTCAAGTGCTGTGAGGACTATTTAGCCGCTACGGATTCCTGAACAGCTGGTCAGTGACAATGGACCACAATTTATTTCTAGTGACTCTGCAGCATTTTGAAGTCCAATGGTGTGAGGCATATTCAGTAGTGCCCCATATCACCCCTCGACTAATGGTCTAGCAGAGCGTTTGTGCAAACCATGAGGAATGCCCTGAAATCGGCGGGGGTCTTTGACCTTACAACACAAGTTGAGATAACTTCTTGCTGGCATACCGAATACACTTCATGCTACAACAAAAGAAACTCCAGCAATGTTGTTTTTCGAGCGTAAGCTTCTTCGCCTTGATTTGCTGTGGCCAGGTGTGGCATCAGAGGTTTTGAAGAACCAAGAATCTCAAATACTGCACCGGCAAGCTAGTTCAAAGGACAGGCAGTTCATTGTTGGTCAAGAGGTGCTTGTTCAAGATTACCGGAAGGGGGAGAAGTGGACCTCTGGTGTGGTGACATCTCAGACGGGTCCAGTGTCTTATACAGTTGATGTTGAATCTGGAGTGAAATGGAAACGTCATGCGGAACAGCTCCTAGATCTTCAGCAGCGTACAGATGGGGACAATTCCAGGGAAGAAAACCCACGAGAAATGTGGATTCCATCTGCTGTAGCTTACAGAAGCCCCACTACGGAAGTCTCAACACCTTCTGAAGATGCTAAGCAGGAGGTGCAGAAGAGCAATGGTGAGGCTGTACAACCACCAACCAAGGATCGGAGGGAGGTAAAAGTCAGGGCAGCCATGCCAAGGGTTGCTCACGAGAAACGTTATCCATCCCGAATTATAAAACCTCCAGATCGTTTGAACCTGTGAGACATTTTAAAGGAACAAATGTTTTGTGTAGTTAGAGAGCCAGATCAGATTATTGGGGCAGAAAAATCCCCTTGACTGGTTCAAGGCCTGGGACAGTCTACCCCCTACCTCTAGTACAGTATGAACCATCTTAATAATAGCGAATAATGCTAATACTTGTTCATTTGGTAACAATATAATTTAGTGGGGAGGAAATGTTACGTATGTGAAAGGGTAATGCATTGCATTACTCTGCCACTTGAGGGCAGCATTCCGAAATATGTAAGCTAGAAAGAGAGCAGAGAGAGAGTGTCGTGGCTGAGACCAGAGAGGCACCTGAATAAAAATGAAAGCTGCTCTGTTCCTGTTGCGGTGTGAGTTTGTTGAACAATACCAGAACAAATGTTAAAACATAACAGCCATAGTGTAAGATAAATCTTTATCTATTCATTTACCCACTCTGGTCCATTACTTGACAAAGGCTTGTAAGAGAATCTTTTCTCTTGCTATTGTCTGCTCCTCTCACCTTTCTCTTACCCTCTCTATCTGTACACTTCCCTAACTTGATTTTTCCCTCAACTGGCTTGATTTTTTTGTATGATAAGTGCTTATTGGCATTACCTGTCCTTGCACAAATATTTTAATATTTACTGTCTATGTTTTCTTGCTATTGTCACAACACAATTTGTAGTGCCATTCTATGTAACCTTTTGTCTGTACTTAATTGACGTGGAACCTTTGTAAAGAACTGTGGGTCACCCTGGAAACAGGAAATGGGACAGCCATAAGAACTGGGGTTGTCTACAAGCCCCCAGACCAGAGGGAGGACACAGACACATTACTGTTAGAAGATATACAAAACTTGACAGCTAAAGGGGAGGTTCTGATAATGGGAGACTTCAACATGCCGGATACAGATTGGTCAATACCAGCAGGAACATCTGCCAGCACTAGACACATAGTGGATTCCCTGCAGGGGGAGGGCCTCAAACAACTGGTACAGCAACCCACAAGAGACAGGGCTATCCTAGATCTAGTACTGACTAACAGGGAAGGGATCACAGATCTCCAGGTAGAAGGTCACCTGGGGGCCAGTGACCATCACATGGTATGGTTCAATTTGGGTTCTACATCTAAATCATCCCATTCCAAGGCGAAAATATGGGACTTCAGAGGAGCTGACTTTGATAAGATGGCCAACAGAGTTAAGCTAGCCCTGGCAAAAAGAAACACAGGTGAGGGGGTACAGGCAAAGTGGGCAAGCATTAAGGATGCAATACTTGAAGCAACATCACATTGTGTTACACAAAAAAGGAAGTGCAAAAGAAGAAGGAAACCACTTTGGTTCTCAAATACAGTAGCAGAAAAGGTCAGAGCCAAAAGGCTGGCCTTCAGGAAATATAAGGGAACACAGCGGGATGAAGATAGGAGACATACCAAACTGCCCTAAGGGAAGCAGGGAAGGCAGTAAGGCAGGCAAAGTCCCAAACTGAGGAAACACTAGCACAAACAGTAAAGAAGGTGACAAGACTTTCTAAAGATACATTAGTGAAAGGAGAAAGTCCAGAGGGGGTATTGCTAAGCTTAATGGAGAAAAGGGAGCATGTGAGGAGGAGGACCTGTAAAGGCATCTATCCTAAATAGATACTTTTGCTCAGTATTTACTGAAGAGAAGGTAGGGCAGGCCCACAGCTCAGCATCATGGACACAGGGGAGGGAGGTGAGCACTACTCCTTCACAAAAGAAAGGGTCCTACAAGAGCTTGCTAAGCTCAGGGTGGATAAGGCAATGGGGCCTGATGGCATACATCCCAGGGTACTTAAGGAGCTAAAGGTGGAACTAGCAGAGCCATTAGCAGAACTGTTTAGTGAGTCTCTGAGCACAGGAGAGGTCCCAGAAGACTGGAGAAGGGCTCATGTGATCCTGCTCCACAAGAGTGGTAGCAGGGAGGAGGCAGGGAACTACAGAGCAGTCAGTCTTACCTCAGTAGTGGGCAAGATTATGGAGGCACTCCTTAAGGAAAGGATAGTGCAACACCTGGAGTCCATAGGGGCACAGTATCCAAGACAGCATGGGTTTACAAAAGGAAGGTCCTGTCAAACTAATCTCATAGATTTCTCTGACTGGGTAACCAGAGTGGTGGACCAAGGGGGAGCAGTTGATGTCGCCTACCTTGACTTCAGCAAAGCTTTTGACACTGTTCCACATAGAAGATTGATAAATAAGCTGGGTAGGCTCGGGGTGGGTCAGAAGTTGGTCAACTGGGTGGCAAACTGGTTGACGGGCAGAAAACAGAGAGTGGTGGTAAATGGTATACAGTCAGAAGAGATGCAAGTCACAAGTGGGGTACCTCAGGGGATCAGTCCTGGGGCCAGTCCTCTTCAACATCTTCATTAGTGACCTTGCAGATGGACTAGAGGGTAAGGTTCGTCTGTTTGCAGATGACACCAAGATCTGCAACACAGTAGATGATCCAGATGGGGTGGGCAGAATGACAAGAGATCTGGATAAACTAGCAAAATGGTCAGAAGAGTGGCAACTGGGATTTAATGCAAAGAAGTGCAAGATCATGCACATAGGGAAGAGAAACCCTGAAGCCACCTATAGGCTGGGAGGGGAGTTGCTAGCAGTCATAAAGGAAGAAAGAGACTTGGGCATCATCATCACTGATGACCTGAAATCATCCAAGCAGACCTCTAAAGCAGTAGGTAAGGCTAGGGGGGTGTTAGGGTGTATTAGTAGGGGTATCACAAGTCGTAAGAGGGAGGTAATAATCCCTCTTTACAAGACACTGGTTAGGCCCCATCTGGAGTACTGTGTGCAGTATTGGAGGCCACACCTTCACAAGGACATTAACCAAATTGAGGCAGTCCAGAGAAGGGCAACCAAAATGGTGCAGGGACTGCATCAGAAGACATATGAGGACAGATTAACGGAGCTCAATATGTATACCCTTGAGCAAAGGAGGGAGAGATGATATGATCGAGGCATTCAAACACCTTAAGGGCATTAACAAGGTGAAAGAGTCTAACATGTTTAAATATAAGAAAAATAGCAGGACAAGAGGACATAGCATGAGATTAGGGGGGCGATTAAGGGGAATGTGAGAAATTCTTTTCTCAGAAAGGGTGGTGGATGCATGGAATGGCTTACCTCAAGAAGTGGTGGCTATGAATACAGTGCAGGGCTTCAAACAGGCATGGGATAGGCATAAGGGAGCAATACAAATGAGTATGAATAGATAGGCCACTGACAGAGCAAAGGCCGATGGCACATTTATAAGGTAGAAAAAGAAATGGGCAGACTGGATGGGCCTTTCGGTCCTTATCTGCCGTCAACTTCTATGTTTCTATGTAAGCCATTGGCTCAAAGGTTATAATTCCTAGAACAATAAACTAAACTAAGGTGGGAGGCATCCGAGAGGCAAATAGTGCTCCCAGGTCGCTCCTGTAAAAAAGCTTTCAGCTTAGTGTGCTATACCTGGTTAAACAACTAAATAAATAAAAAAAAAAAACAGGAACCACGGTGGCAGCGATGAGTACACAGCTCAAAATAAAACTTTCCTTTCATTCTAGCACAAATATATCTATTACAAGTGGTATATACTGTATATCTGACTTAAACTCTATTGCTACAGCCTGGAGACCACTTATTTGGTTTCCAAGGCTTCTGGTATCTATGCAGACAACCCTCCAGGAACCGTGTTTCCCTCCTGTACCCTGCCTGTTTATCAGTCCTTCTGTGCTTGCCCCTGTGCTATTTGTTTGGCGTCCTCTGCCACTATCACTGTTCAATGTGATTTCTTGTCCCTGGCATAGAAACATAGACTTTGACGGCAGATGAGGACCACTTATCCCACCTAGTCTGCCCATTTCCCTACCTATAGGATAAGCTGCAGATCCTAGTTAACCAACAGCCTATTTCTTCCTACCCCCACAAACATTGCCATATGTCTGCCCCATGCATTCTTGAATTCTCCCAGTTTTAGACCCCACAACCTCCTCAGGAAGGCTGTTCCATGCGTCCACCACCCTCTCTGTGAAAAAATACTTCCTCACATTGCCACTGAACTGCCCCATCTTCAAATTGTGTCCCTTTGTTCTTGCACATCTCTTTTTCTGAAAGATGCTACCATCTTGGACTTTGTTGATTCCACTGAGGTACTTAAAAGTTTCTAGCATGTCCCCCCTCTCCCTCCTTTCCTCAGGGGTATACATATTAAGCTCCTTTAGTCTCTCCTCATATGGCTTCTCTTGCAGACCCTGCACCATTTTAGCTGCCCTCCTCTGGACTGCCTCTATCCTGTCTACGTCCTTGCAGAGATGGGAGTCTCCAGAACTGGACACAGTACTCCAGATGGAGTCTCACCAACTGTCTGTACAGAGGGATAACAACTTCCTTTTTTCTGCTGGTGATGCCTCTCCCTACAAATCCCAGTATCCCCCCAGCCCTCCGTACTGCCTTCTCACATTGATTGCTAACCTTAAGGCCATCTGATATGATTACCCCCCAGGTCCCTTTCCATTTCTGTTGTTGTTACTACCGCACCCCTCATTGTGTAATCTTCCCCAGGGTTTCTGTTTCCCAGGTGCATTATTTTGCACTTCTTTGCATTGAATCCAAGCTGCCATACTTCTAACCATTCCTCCAACCTTGCCAAGTCCCTTCTCATCCTTTCCATGCCTCCTTGTGTATCAACCCTGTTGCAGATCTTTGTGTCATCTGCAAAGAAACATACTTTTCCTTCCAGTCCCTCTGCAGTGTCACTTATAAAAGATATTAAAAAGGACTGGACCCAGTACTAAACCCTGTAATACCCCATTAGTAGCCCCTCTTTCTTCAGAGTGGGCTCCTTTTACAATTACCTTCTGTGTCCTGTTGTGCAGCCAATGTTTTCCCCAGGCTACGACCCTGGGACCCACTCCCAGGCTGGTTAATTTGACTATTAATCTTTTGTGTGGGACTGTGTCAAATGCCTTGCTAAAGTCTAGGTAGGCCATGTCCACAGCCCCTCCCTGGTCTACTACTTTGGTCACCCAGTCAAAGAAATCAATTAGATTCGTCTGACATGACCTTCCCACTGTGAACCCATGCTGCCTTGGGTCCTGTGCCCCACTAGCCTCTAGGTACTCAACAATTCTTTCCTTCAGAAGTGATTCCATCTCTTTCCCTACCGCAGAGGTCAAACTGACAGGTCTGTAGTTTCCTGCCTCTGTCTTGGTCCCACTTTTGTGAAGGGGAATCACACCTGCCTTCCTCCAGTCCTCACCATCCTCACATGATTTGTTAAAAAGGGTAGTCAGTAGTTTCACTAGTTCTCCCCTTAATTATTTTAGAATTCTAAGGTGAATTCCATCAGGCCCCATTGCTTTGTCCACCTTCAGTTTTAGGAGTTCTTTCTGAACCCTTTCTTCTGTGAAAGGACTGGGATCAACCCCCCTATCCAGAGTGCTTCTGTTAATTGGATTAGGCACTTCCCACTCCTCCTCTTTTTTGAATACTGAGCAGAAATATTCGTTCAGGATCCCTGATTTTTCACTGTCCCTCTCTGCCCACCCACCGTCCATTCTGTTTAGCCTCACTATCCCTCCCTTTGTCTTTCTATGCTCCCTGATGTACCTACAAAAAAGTTTCATCCCCCTTCTTAACCGAGTTGGCTTTTTTTTCCTCAGTTTGGGCCTTTGCTATTCTGACTTCCCTCCCTGCTTCCTTCTGCCTTAACTGGTACAGCTCTCTGTCCTGCTCCTTCTGTGTTTCCTTATACCTCCTGAATGCTATCTTTTTCTTCCTGACCTTTCCCACCACCTCTTTTGAGAGCCACAGTGGCTTTTTCTTTCATTTTGATTTATTTGCTTCACACAAAGGCTTGTTGTCTTTGTGATGGCAGTTCTGATGTTTCCCTATTGTTGCTCCACTCCTCCTTCTAGCCTGTTTGCTAGTGCTTTTCTAAGGCACTCTCCCATCTTGCCAAAGTCAGCCCTCCTGAAGTCAAGAACCCTCACTTTTGTATGGCTCAACTCTGTAGCTGAGTTTATCATGAACCACATTGTTTGGTGGTCACTTGTTCCCAGATGGCTACCCACTTCTAGATCTGAGATCCTCTCACTGTCCCCATTTGAGAGTACGAAGTCTAAGATTGCTCCATCATGAGTGGGTTCTAAAACTAGCTGTCGAGGCATGCCACCTGTAGGGCATCGAGAATGGCCCTGCTCTTGGATGTGGCTGCAGCAAATGTGCTCCAGTTAACATCTGGCATATTCAGGTGTCCCATCAACAGTATCTCCCCTTTCTCTGTCATCCCAAGAATGCCTTCTATCATATCCTTGTCCATTCCTTCCCCTGACATGGGGGTCTGTATACAACCCCTATGCGGACTGTGGTGCCATTTCCAGTCTCTAAGGTGACCCATAGTGCCTCCTCTCCTCCCTGTTTACTCTTTTGTTCAGCTGCTTTTATCCCTTCCCTTACATAGAAAGCTACTCCTCCCCCTCTTCTCCCTTCCCTGTCTCTCCTGTAGGTTGTGTACCCTGGTATGTTAACATCCCAGTCATGGGTCTCTGTGTAATAGCACATGTCTTTGCAACTTTTCCTGTTTGGGTTACCCATTACTCTTTAAATGCTACTACTAATAGGGGGAGTGGTGGTAGGGCTAGTAGTTTTAATTATGGTGCCCTTCCCAGGAGGCCCAGGGAGCCATTACAAAGAGGAAATAGCAAAATAATATCCTAATACATAATAACACTAGAATACAATGATATAAATTAAACCCCCTACATGCAAATATAAAAACTAAGAATGAACTGAATACTAAATAAACAATTCAAACACCAGATGCCTGAGCAAACAAACAAGTTTTAAGTCCTTTTTTTGAAGACTTCCACTGAGGAGACCTCCCTCAGAGCCTTCTGTGACAAATTCCAAAGTAACGGACCAGCCACTTGGAAGGCTCTGTCCCCCGATGTTTTAAGTATGGTTCTGGGGACAACCAGGAGGCCCTCCTCAGCAAAATGGAGGGAAGGAGGGGGAAAGATAAGGATGCAGGAGTTCACAGAGGTAGCCCGGACCTAGACAGTATAGGGCCTTATACAGTAGGTTAGCAAACCACTCTTGCCAGAGATACGCCACTTAACCATCAGCCAGTGTAGTTCCTGCAGAGCAGGGGTAATGTCACTTGTCTTCGAAAAGCTGGTCAACAACCTTGCAGCCGTGTTCTGCATTAGCTGCAGGCATCACAGCATTCCTTCACTAATCCCAAGGTAGAAGGCATTGCAGTAATCGAGGCGAGATGTCACAAAAGCATGTACTAGAGAGGGCTAGTCCTCATGGAGCATGAGTGAAGGAATCTCGCTGATATTTCTGAAGTGGTAGAAGCCATTCCAGATGACTGCTGACACCTTAGCCTCAAGTGTAAGCCCTTCGTCCGGGATGACACCCAGATTCTTCACCTTTTTGACAGCATCAAGCCTGGAGGCACCAAGCCAAAGTCTAGTTTCCTTCCCCGACACTGCCCATCCCCCCCACCTGCTTCAATCACCAGTACTTCAGTTTTGTCCGGGTTCAGTCTAAGCCAGCTTGATGATATTCAGCCCTGGATCTCAGCCAAACACTTGTTCATCACATCCACTGCTCCCCGGTTCTGGGGTGCAAAGGACGGCTAGAGCTGGGTGTTATCAGCCTAGCAGTGAAACCCAACTCCATACTGCCAAATTATCCCATCCAGGGGCAGCATGTCCACTGAAAACAGCACAGGTGAGAGGTCTGACCACTGGGGTGCACAACAGTACGGGTCCATTTGGAACAATGAGAAGTTACCCATCACAGCCCTCTAAGACCTGCCTCATGAGTAGTGGTGGGCGAAGTGGCCCCAATTCGCTCCACGAAGTGATCCGCGGAGTGAAGGCAAATTTGTGGAGTGCTCCGCAATGCGGCGGAGTACTACAAGGCAATGGGTAACGGAAGTCCATTGAAAACAATGACTTTATGCTATTTCCGCCTTCCAAACCACTACTTCACCAATTTAAGGCGAAGTACATTGAAAACAAGGTACTTCGCCAGATTTCGCCTTGTTTTTAAGCTCCAAAGTCGAATTTTGCAGTGTTTCATGTGATTTCAGGTCACATGGGCTCTAGATTGTTCTGCATAGCCTCAGTTAGGGGTAGCGTGTGTAGGAAGCTGCAGGAGACAATCTGCTCTGAGAGCTCTCTGCAATTCAAACCTTCAAAAAGCTGTTAAAGTCTTTTTGAGTAATTTTTTTTGCTGAAACTTTAGTTCATCGATTATAGGAAACCCTTCTGTGCTCATATCATCGAGCTTATTGTTTTGTATGGATTTTGAATGCTAATGTACAACATACCGTCTGTGTACTGAGAGACAGTGGAAGTGTGCTTTGGGGAAGGGGTGTATCTGTGGTGTAGGTAGATTAACTTGGAGAAAAAGACAGTGCTTTCTGTGTTGGTGATATTTTTCTTGTTTAACTGTGTTAATGTACACACAGTAATATTTTCAATATTTCTTGCCATTTTTTTGCCGATTGTTGTGGTGCAGCAGTGCATAATTTTAGTTTGTTTAAAATATGTGGTTATATTACTGAAGTTTTCAATTTGCTATGCATTACTTAGTGTGTGTGTGTGACACGTGTCATCAAATCAGACACCTTTTATTGTGCCACATAATTTCAGCAATGTGAAGCTGCTGTCCACTGCAGCTGTGTGATTTTTGCACTTCTTTGTGGTATCTTTACTGGTACTGGTACTAGTACTAGTGACCGTTACTGCTGCAGTACAGTACACTGCCCTCCCCTGGCGTGGCCCGCTCCACCTGGTAAAGGTATTCTTTTCCAGATTTGAATTTCTGATGGTGAGCACTGGTTAGGTGTTGTGCCTGTGTGTCTGCATCTCTTCAGTGCACAGCGCAATCTTAATCTGTCTGTACATTTGCATCTCTTTAGGGCCCAATCTCCATCTGTAACTTAAATCACAGTTGTTTCTTTGGCTTCCCTTCAGAGTACTGGACAAGTGCGGTGCTTAATTTTGCATGAACATTGTACTCATTAATATGTGTTTTTAAGTCAGCACCATCATCACGAGTCACTCATGATATAAATCACGTTCTTCATCATCACAGTCACAAATGCAGTCACAAATCACGATTCACGATCATTCACGTTACGAATCACATAAATTTTTTTTTTAGTTACTTGGATGTACTGTAAGCCTGTTTTGTAGTATCTCTCCAGTCTTCACCACTCCACCATTGTACTTACTGATACATGTTTTTAAGTCTAGGAGTTTTAAGCTACAGCTCAGCCCAGGGAAGTACGGCCATAGGCATTCACGTTTCTTCATCATCATGGTCAAAAATGCAGTCACAAATCATGATTTACTATCACGTCATGAATGACGATATACATTTTTTTTAATAGTTACTTGGATGTATTGTAAGCCTGCTGGTCACGGTGCTGAACAGGGATGGGATCCACACCTGGGCCCAGGGGAACAGGCACATCCTGCTCCAGAGGACCTGGTGCTGGACTTGGTGGTGGTGGTGGTGGTTCAACCGCCTCAGAGTCAGGACAGGAGGTGGTGCTGGGCCTGCTTGGGGCACTCACAAGTTTTGAGCGGTCCAACAGGAATGGGCGCCCATACCCTCCACACATGCACATGGTACAATGCTTACCACTATCACGCTCTCCCAAAGCTGCCCCGTCCCAGACATTCCCTCACCCTGGTCCATCTCTCCTACCGAGCTCCCTCAGTCTGAGCAATCACTACTCACACTGTCACACAACACACACACACACACAGTCACAGAGAAACAACTAACTACTTATAAAGGTAAGAAAAATAAAATTTACAGAAAGAACAAATTAAGTAAAAAAGAGTACAGAAAAGACACAAAAAAAATGTAGCTTTTAAAAAAGCTGTTGGGTCTAAATCAAAGTTTAAATCTCCTCCTCGCTCTGAACTAAAAGTATCAG
This sequence comes from Neoceratodus forsteri, assembly GCA_016271365.2. NCBI lineage: Eukaryota > Metazoa > Chordata > Ceratodontiformes > Ceratodontidae > Neoceratodus > Neoceratodus forsteri. The sequence continues at coordinate 1,372,337,858 of CM057458.1, forward strand.
TAGTCACAAAACACACTACTCTCTCTCTGTCTGCACAGGAGAAAGTAAAAGTGTCTGCTTGTATGACTCACTTTCTTCCTGCCTAGCTAAAGAGCATGTGACTTACAGTACTGTAAGCCATGTGATGTGTGTGTGTGTGTGTGGGGGGGGCTGCCAAATCTGAAACACCAAATGGATCACTTAGAATCCTAATGAGGAACACGAAGTCCATTAAAAACAATGACTTCGCCTTACTTCGCGTTGCCATTCTGCCTTAACACAAAGTGGTAATGACAAGGCAAAGTGAGCACTTTGCATTGCCCACTCCGCATAGCGGAACAGCAACGCAAAGTGCCCACTGCGCGTTCACTTCGCCAGTGAATTTTAAATTCGCTGCATCTCTACCCATGAGGTATGACAAATCAGCTAATAATTGCCAGTGAGTCCCATGTACTGTCTGAGATGGTCTGATAAACACCCATGGTCAATGGTGTCAAATGCCGAGGAGAGATCCAAAATACAAGAACTGACAGCTCTTCTCTATCCCTTAGCCTGAGCAAGTCAATGTGCACCCTGACCAGCGCAATCTCATTGCTGAACCTTGAGCAAAATCACGACTCTAGAGGCTCATGTATGTTGAAGGTTTCCAAGCGAGTCTCCAGCTGCAACACAATGACCTTCTCAATAACCTTGCCTAAAAAGGCACACTAGAGACAGACCTGTAGTTCTTCAGGATATCTAGGTCCAAAGTCATTTTTTTCAAAAGAGTCCTCACCAGCTCAGTGTGTGTTAGCAAGCAGTGAATCGGCTGACATAAGTGCTAGCTAGGCCTCCCTTGTTTGAGTTCCCCAAGGATTCCCCTAGTCCCAGCCTCACCCAGTGCTAATTTAAACACCCAGATATGTATGCCTTAAATCTCTGCCCCCATGCATTTGCCACTTTCCTATTTGGTTGTAGGATGTCCAGGTTAAATAGGCAAAAAAGAATCACAGGAAGCGAAGTCCCTCTTCACTCCTTTTACCAATTTTTAAAATGTTAGATTTACAGATTCCTTGCCTCCACACCTGTTCACTGAGAGGATTTCGGAGAAGGTCACAATACTGTACCCACCATCCCTTTCAGCCTGCTACCCAGCTCCCTGAAACCAGATGTTACTTCTCCTAATGGACTCCCTGCCAGTTCATTCATTCCAATATCAACTATAGTATCTGGCTTCCTATCCACTTCCCTAGCCAACCTCTCTACCTTGGGGAGCATCCTGTCTGATGTCGTTATGTTTTAGAAAGTTTTCCAAAATTGACAAACTTACTTGAAGTGTAGTTGGCACACTGCCAACACCTGTATGTATCTTTTAAAAAGATGTTCCCTTCCCTAGCCCAACTCTCCCAAGCGTTAAAGGAATATTTCTGTAAAGTCCCTCCACCTCAACTCTATTACTGGTGGGGACAGTGTTATGGCAAAAACATGCTGGCTGTCAGCAGGTGCAGAGCTCCCTAACACACACTGTGCTGCTATCTGTAATTTCCTGCTGTCACCTGACAGCCTGCCTAAAGAAGGCTGGAGGGGGAGCATCGCTCAATGGCATTTTTGCCACAGTCCCCCGCCACTGATTCATGGATTAATGGTGGCTACTTTACAAAAATTATCCTGTGGGGCAGGGGAAAATTGGGCTAGGGAGGGGGTGGCATCTCTGAAAAAATGCATACAAGGGCTGGCAGCGTGCCATCTGCAGTTAACACAAACATAGTGATAGTATGGGAGGATTAGTGTGGAGGGTGGAGACGAATAAGGGGGCAAGAGGCCACAGGATTATCCCTGCTACACTAGGCTAAGACCTAAAAGCTTTTTTCCCCCTTATTCTTTTTCTCCCTGCCGGGCGGGCTGCTCCTTCCACCGACCACCACCAGCCCCATCACCCGGCGTCCCAGGCCCCTACCTTGATCTCATTCTTCCCCCATGTCTTGCCCCCCCCCCAGTGACGAGGGTCGTCGGCTCCCGCCTGCTGATGGATCAGATCCAGTTTCCAGAAGAGGGCCCCATAACCTGGGTGCGGAGCTCAAGGGTCGGTTTCATCCTGCCTCGCCACCAGCCATTTTCCACTTTTCCTCCCATCAGAGGAGAGGACATGCAGTGCCATCCAGATGTGCCTATGCACATTTCCGTGTGGTATGTCGACAGCCACCACTCCCCCATTCCACATGTCCCAGCTGCCTGTGCCCCCAGCCACCGTGGGAAAGTGTCCTCCCCGAGATGAAGAGCTGTCCTTTGGCTGCACAATCCTCCTCTCCCCAGCTGACCCCCAACATCCCAAGACTGCTCCCAACCCCAGACCACCGGCGTGGAGGCAGGTGAGGCTTGGTGCTTCAGCCCTCTGCACCACCAGGCCGTCAGGTGCAAAAGCATTTTTTTTTCCTTTTACCACATTAACACATACTGTACTTAATAATGAATGCCCAAATATTTGGATGAATATTCGAAGTGAGGTGTTCATGCATACTTGCCTTCTAGGGATCACTTTCAGGGGCAGCTCCAGGGGGGTGGGGCAGAAGCCTCCCAAAAATGTGCCCGCTATTTTTGACCAATAATAACTTTTTTTTTTTTTTTATTAACCAAGCCCTCCTGGTCTTTTTTTTAATACAATGTTTTATTATGAACTTTTGAAAGACAGGGAATATACAGAAGTACAGTAATATCAGTAAGAGACAACAGCAGCAGGCATTACATATTCCAATAATGCCTGAGACATCACTAAGCTGGAGTTTAAAGGAAATACAATTAATGGTGCCCCTAAGTATTATCATAGCAAAATATATGCCCTTTAATAAGAATGTGTCACTGGTAGTACATAAAGTATGAGTCCATATAAAATATAAACTGTGCAGCTGTCACACTCAATAAGCCTGAAATAAAGCTGATCAAGGCACAAATGCTGCATCTGTCTCTAATTTATACAGAGTCCAACTTCTCCAGATCTCTTCAAACACTGGTAGATGATTCAAATAAGTGTGTTTTTCTAACTGATAAATAGAGTCTACAAGTGAGATCCAGTGGGCCACCGTATGCGACTGTGGTCCAAGCCGGAGTCTGGTTACAGCTTTTTCTGCCCCAGTGAGCAATATGAAAAATAACTTTAGCTGTCGACCTCTAAGTAGTAAGGTTGGTGGAACCACAAAAACATTAAGATGAACATGGGAGTTAATGATCACAGACAATCAAACATAATAGTCTGTAGAATTCGGCTGACTGCAACCCCAATAAGGCTGTAGGACTGGGTACCCCCAGAACATCTGTGTGTCATCTGCCCGGGGTTCCCCACAAGCCCTCCAACATTTATCAGCCTGCTCCCCCAAGTAGTTCACCTGGACAGCTCAAGTTCCAAAAAAAGCATGTCCAACACTTCCCTGCAAATTCTTTATGCAGTAGGAGTTATGGACAATTTATAAGCTGGTAGGGCATACTTAAGCCATAGCTTCTCCTTATCATGAACCTGCAAGTTCTCATTCCATTTCTGTAGTACTGGTACGGTAGAATCTTGATCTGATCTCTCAGAATTGCATACAGCCAACCAATTAAATGAGATCCTCTCCATCCCCCACCCGTTGATGAGATGGAAGCTGGTCAAAAACACTCATGTGGGGAGTTAGGGAGCTGGGTGTATCATGGTCATTGTTCAGTGATATATGCTCGGACTTAAAAGTACCAGTAATGGTCCATGGCTGAAAAGGCACACTTCTTCCCTGGAAGGGAAGTACCCCACTGGCATCCAGTAACTGATAGAAACAGATAAGCCTCTTTCTGTCCCAATGTTTTAAAAAATTATCACTTGTGTTTAAGGAGCTAGTTTGGTTGTGGGCTAGGGGTATTAGCAGGGGTCCAAAGTACCCAGGTGAGTTGCCTTGCCCAGTCCTATGCCATGTATGATGTACTGTTGCTGTATGGGGAAAAAGGTTGGAAAAGGGTAATACCCCAGAGATGAGGAACATAGAACGGCAAAGAGGACACATTATTCCAATGAACGTCGCCTCCAGGGCAGGCCAGCCTTGAAGGCAACACTTTACTGCTGCACTTATTCTTTCCAACATTTAAGTACCTTTTCCTATATAATTACTAATCTAATACCATGCCACCATGGATCACCACTCTAGTGAAATTCTGACAAAAGAAAACTGAGGAGATCTTATCTGGACTGGAACTCACAGTCCCTTGTTTATCAGGCTGTTGATGTTTTCACTATACCACTAACTGGTACAATGAAGCTCAGCTCTTTAGCTGTAGAGATTAAAGACCTGCCTGTGAGGCAGCCCTCTAAATGACGTCTGCCTCCAAGGCAGCACTGCCACGGAGGCAAGAGTGCTCAGGAGGCAACTTTTATTGAAAGAATGTCTCTTGCTAAACAACATCATGTAGGTCATTTAAGATAAATGCAATTCTATGTGCCTGAGAGGTGTTGGAAGTCCAGAGACAGACCACCCTCAGTTGGGAGGCCAGGGGAAAGAACTGTATGTCAGGGATGTTCACTCACCATTTTTCTGTGAAGAGTTGCAGCAGAGAGACCCTAAGTCTCAGCTTCCCACAACTCCAAAGAAATCAGGATAAAAGTTTAATCCAAGTTTAGAAGTAGGTCCGTGTTGGCATCAAGGGGAGAGTTTGAAGAAAATATAAGATTCTAGACAAAATATTTTGTCACACTGTCTCAACCCTGTTCAGGAAGGATAAATGGAGATGAGAACAGCGCTCCCCATCCTTAGGGATGATGTCAGTGAGTGGTTCATAATTAAGACTATCTAGGTGGGCAGGATTTTTTTGTAATGTGAACCCATAAGTATTTTAGGGAGTTCCTGTTCCAGCGACTACTAAGTCAAGCTCTAAGTGCCTGGTTGGGAATGTAATGGGGTGTTCACACTTACGTTTTATTCATACTTAGGAGGAAGCCTGCTAGGGTCTTAAACTTTTCCAAGAAAGTCAGTGCTGCTGCCAGAGAATTGGTGGGGTCAGTGACCGCTAGGAGAATATCGTTGCCAATGAGTGCTATCTTATAGTCCCTGCCTCCTAATGGTACTCGATGTATCTGAGGGGTGTGTCAGATAATGCGTTTTGGGTTATCATCTATAAGCCATGTCCTCCCAGCCCTATGACACAACCTTCAAAAATCCCTAAAGCTTTCAACTACTATTAAAATGGCAACCTTCAAAACATCACTCAGACAACATGTCAGGGACACCTACAACTGCTACTCTTAACTTCCGACTAGTTTCCTAGCAGCATGTGCTTAGCTTGCCTCGTACTGCCCCTATCCATCCACTCTCTAATAAACCTTAAAAGACTTCTTCCAACTACTCCCCAGTTTTTCCTCCTATTCCTTCCCTTTTCTCTCCTCCTCTCTATCTTAACTACCTCAACTGTTTGGGATTTTTACCTATGTTCCTTACCTCTGATCTTCTGATACACCCCCTTTAGTAATGACTGATTGCACTTTATACCATTGGGAAATGTACATGTTCTCCGATGCACTTGGTCATTATACGCCCTGTTTATATATGCATGTACTGCAAATATAAATCATGTGATCATTGTGTATACCAGTTTGTAATGTTGTTATTGTTTATCCTTAAGACTTTGTATTATCTCTGTTTTGTATCAGTGTTGTTTTAGCTGCCCAGGTCCACTTTGTAAATGAGTGTCACTCAATAGTGTTTCACCTGGTAAAATAAAGACTGATTGATTGATTGAGATGCACTTCTAGAAGCTCTTTATAAAGGGTAAAGAGAATAGGTGAGAGGGGGTAACCCTGTTGTGTGCCTCTCCCCAACACAAAGGCTTGGGAGGGGGAGCCACTTACTCTAACGTAGGCTTCCGGGTGATAACAGAGGGTCTGCAACATAGTTATAAAAGCTAGAGGGAAGCCATAAGTTTCAAGGGTATTGCAAAGGAAGTACCACGAGACTCTATCAAAGGCCTACTCAGCATCCAAGCTGGCCAGGACCAAGGGGATCGATTTCTGCTGAGCAGAGTCCAGAATAAGTATCATTTTGTGGACATTATCATGGACCTGAGGATTGCACATGAAGCCCGCATGGTCCATGTCCTGCAGGGATGGAAGAAGGACTGCAAGTCTTGTGGCCCAGATAGAGGTAAAGAGTTTGTAATCATAGTTAAGAACTGAAATGGGGAGGAAGATGCAGGTGATGGGAGATATTTCCCCGGCTTCGGAATTGCTGAAAAAGTTGCAAAGTGTCAGACGGGTAGAGGGTCTTTCCCATCTTGTAAGCCCCAAAAGTCTAGATAACAGTGGTGTGAAGATGTCCCGGAAAGGGGAGGTCTTACAGAATTCAGAGGGAAAACCACCTGAGCTAGGGCATTTCCTGGTTTGGGGGGCTGACATTCCCAAACCTATCTTTTTATCCATAATGGTATCAGTCAGAGTTTCAATCTGAGTTTCTGTCAGTGTAGTAAGTTTGGACTACATCAAGAAAGCTCTAATATGTTCACTTGAAGGAGCAGGGCCATCAGAGGTATAGAGATGTGAGTAATAATTTTTCAAAATATTTTGAATATCTGCATCCTGCTGAGTCAAAACACCTGTAAAAAGAGTCCTTGAGCTTTGGGATGCAAGCTTGTACTCTGGCAACTCTGAGGTGGTGAGCCAGAGTGCAAACACCCAGAGTGCCACCTTCATGATAACGGTGCTGGAGATAAAACAGGGAGTGCTCTGCCTTTTGATCCAACAGTTGTTTAATTTGTACTTTAGTGGCCAAAAACTGTGGCTGGATAGAGGTGTCCCCTTGGATATGAAAGAGCTGTAATGTGTGCAAGATATGCTGCAGCTCTTTCAACTTTGTTTCCTGCTTCTAAGTACTGCAGAGGTATGGATGATAATCTCTCCCCGCAACACCACCATAAGTGCATCCCAAAAAATGTTCGGAGAAATATCTGGGGTATCACTGTCTTGAAGATACTGGAGGATGTGGTTGTCTATATTAGGGTTTCGTCCCTTAGCAGGCCAGGATGGAGGTGCCACTGGGGTCGATTTTCTAGGCTTTCTCAGGGAGAAGAGGTAATAACAGGGACATGATCTGAAAGATGAAAAAGACCATCTCCGACATGGAGAGTGATGATATGCTGACAGTAGTGAAAATGTAGTCAAAATAGCAAAACTACCATGTTGGGGTGAAAAATTAGTATACTCCACCTCAGAGGGGTTGAGGTGATGCCAGGCATCTAAAAATTCCATGAGAGACAAGGTTTTATGTACATACTTTTGTGCTATGGAAAGCTGGAATGACTTTGGGAAGAAGGTATTCTGGTCTGGATTTAACGTAAGATTTAGCCCCCCCAAAATAACTAATTGGCCCTGAAACACCTTAAAGAGGGATTACAAACTTACTGAAAAATGTCTCAAAGATGCTCTTTTCTGTCCCTGGAGAAAATAATCATTAACCAAGGTGAGGGGTTGACCATCCACGGCACCAATTAAAAAGCACCTTGTAGTCCGCCTCCTGCATATGTATTTTTAAAGGGGATGCCCTTGCATATTAGGATGAGGCCCCCCGACCTGTCCCTCCTATTCTTTTGATGTAGAGCCTCCGGGGTTGGGGGGATACACCATACGAAACATATTGATTTTTTTTTTTTTTTTTACGTCGATTTCTTTATATACTGCAAGATTTTACAGCCTTATAATTTGTGAGTTACTATGTCATTTTTATAATCAGCTAATTCTGATGTACGAACCATACCTCTCAACTGCCCCTGCTTTTCAGGGACGTCCCTGATTTGCTTCAGGAATTTCCTCTGTCCCTCACAAAATTGACATTTCTGTCACTGAAGAGAAAGGATCTGAAACACAAAAATAATGCTACATTCACATCAGTTTTACTATCTAGTTCTCCATCATAAAAGGCTTTTCATATTATGGCACTCATCAAAGGAGGCTTCTTCAGTTGATAACAATTTTTTTAAAGATTTGTTTCTGATTTTGGTAATCTGTCCCAGATTATTTTAAGCACTGTCCCCGAGTTGCCAGACAAGCGGTTGAGAGGTATGGTAGGAATCCAGCAGGCCTATAACTGAGTTCCTGTGTCACTTGTTCTGCATGCATGAAAGTTAAAATTGAAAGTAAATGGAAACAGACTGTCAGCGGTACTTGTGCAAGACCAGTGGGGTCCGATGATTTTAAAACATTATCAACTAATAACATATACTAAAAGAGATACAAAATTGCACATACCGTGGCAGCAATCCCAATTTAGTGTGCACTTGTGTGCTAGCCCTTCTTATTTTAAGGTCCCTTCTTGGTCAATTCTGTGTGATAAATGTGTGTGTCGTTGAAAGAAAAAAATGTATAAATCATTAATTTTTACTGGATACCGCAATTTCTGTATTTGTAGTAGTACTCTGTATACACAATTTTTGCCATAAGTTTCTGTTCTATCTATACTTTCTGCTATTCTTACCTCCGCATTAGATGACAGCTGTTAAGAATTTTTTTCTAAGTCTCTATATTCTATGAAACTGCACTGTAATTCACTGTATGTTATCTGTCCTACACAGGACCTCCTTGTAAATGAGCACTGCTCAATGGAGTTTTTTTCCTGGTAAAATAAATACAAATACATTAGCTGAAGTGTTATTTTATTGTGCTGACTGGATACAATAAGGTAACACTACAGCTTATGTGGTACTGAATGATAACAAAGTAAGAGGAAAGTGCTGTACTGCAGTACCTTAATGTGGTAACCTGAGCTGTGGTAAAGCATTAGATTAGGGGTGGCTACCACTGTACCCCAATAAAGAAAAGCATCATGGAAAGTACAGTATGTGTAAATCACCATGAAATAATTTAAACTGGTCTTCACAGGTGCAGGAACCTATGGGCACGAGGAGGATGTAGTTGCCACACTGTTGCCTATGAGCATTCAAAGTGCTCCTTTAATGCATGCAAGATCATAAGGGAAGCAATCATGGTCTCATTTGTAATTTCTGTGTGTGGCCCACTTTACAATTGAAATGAAAGCTCCCGGTAGGATGGCACCTAAATGTACAATATTTAAGACCACCCCCAATTAAACAAGTAGCACTTTTCCCACCAGCCACTTGCCTATCCTCTTTAACAAGGATTTCCTGAATAAGGAATGTGGTTAACTCTGAAACCTGCTTCTTCCACACTCTGCAAGATCGCATATCCATCGATGTCTGTGTTCTTTTTAGGTAGCGAGTTATTTTTTCAGTGGTATAGCATTTGACTGGGCCATAAACTTTAAAAGCAAGTCAGCTAACTCAGGACAATTGTGTCTTTTTGAAGGGGAGGAGAACGGAAAGTACCTGTCTCCCGACCTGGGTGCCAAATAAACTAAACACGTTTTTTCTATGTGAACTGCATTATTATTTTTTTAATTCCTGACTTGACTGTAAAGGCAGATGTCTAAAGAAATACTTTCCTATTAATATAATCTATTGTTTTAAAGATACCATCTAAAACTTTAGAACAGTATAAAGGTTAGGTTCACTAGACAAATCTGCCTCAGAAATCACCCCTTAAAGGAGTCAGGAAATGTTTTTTACATGGTTAACTGCCCTTCCATCTTCCTTTCCATGCCTGTTATGAATTCTGATAAGCTTTAATGATTTTATGATAAATAATCTAGCTTTGGGGTGCCTTCAGATCTACACTGAGTTTCACTCTCCTTATCAGCTACTGCTCTTGATTTTCATATTTCTAAGACATTTTATGACATCAATAACTTCCATTCCATGCCATTCTTCGGAATGGCCTGGAACGGTGTTACTGATGTCACAGAATGTTCAGGCAGTAGGAAAAGAGAAAGCAGCAACTGCTGAGAAGATGTAACAAAATTAGATTATTAATCTAACAAAAAATGTCAAAAACATATCAGAATACTGGGTAGCCAATAGAAGAACAACTGGACGGCATCTAGAGGTGTAAAAATTGTTTCCTATCACCTTTAATGACATGTCCACCAGAGCTGAAAAAAAGATGCAGTTTTTTCAGGATATACTTAGCATTAGGAGTTACATAAGTAACACTGTAGTCTTAGTCAGACCAGCAAGATACAAACTTATGAACATACGAAAATGCCAGCAGAAACAGGCCCCTCCACGATCTATTGAGTCTGCAGATTGTCGCGGCTAGCCCCTCAACTTGCAGCTGCCCCACCACCCCTCCCTCAGTACCCCCCACTCTGTCCCATCCACTCTTAAAACCGTCAACTGTGCTACAGGCTACCACCTTCTCCGGCAGAGTACTCCACTTATCCACCATCCTCGCAGTGAAATAATGTCTCCTGACTTTCCTCTTGAATCTTCCCTCCTCCAGTCTCATCTCCCTCCAACTTCAGGCTAAGCAACATTTTATTTAAGTGTCAGTGGGACAGTAGCTCACACATCTGGGGCCGGAATATCAGATGGCCGTGGATTCTAGCCCCACACCAGGCACTTGGAGTAATACCCATAACTGACACTGTAGTGCAGTACAAGGAGGGTAACTGCACTGGTGAACTACCATCCTTCGGATGACATGTTAAATGTAGGTACCTTCTGTCCATCTCTGGTAACTGTCCAGGTGGAAGTACAAGATCCCATGGTGCTTATCAAAGAAGAGCAGGACGGTTTCCCCAGTGTCATAGCCAAAATTTCACCCATCAATAAAACAGTTCCCTAAAACCCACCCCCAAGACACACCTGGAAACAGGCTATCATATCTTAGCGTGTCTTTCCTGTTCAAAAATTGTAAATAAATAAATTTGATGGCCTTGTGAACTGTTTTTTTTTGGGAGGGGGAGGGTGGCCAGGATGGCTCCTTATCATCCCACATGTCAGCCGCGACCACCGTCGCCACTGCACTGGGGGCGGCCACCACCTGGTATACCCCCTGGTTTACCCCCCTGTGTGGGGGCTCTGGGTCCCAGCCCATACTCCTTTGGATGCCACATCCGGTGTTCAGGCAGGGAGCCCCCTCTCCCCCGGGTCAGCATCACGGAGTGGTGGCTCGTCGGGGGTGTCACTGGGCATGATTGGTGGATTTTTGCTGGATATGCTCCCTGTGAGGTGAGACATGCAATTACATCAGTGGTGTATATGCTTGTGTCTGTCCCACCTCCCCCAGTGCAGATGTCGGACACGGCTGGATCATCAGCCTCTGTCATGGGTCCCAAGGATGCCAGACACACTAACCCCCCCACTCCCCCTGGAGAGCAGCCACTAGGGCACTCAAACCTTCTCCCCCTGCCAGCCATCCCACTCCTGACTCTTCTCGAACTGGGGTTGTCAATGACGGAAGCAGAAGCCCAACCCCAACTGTGCACTGTTCTTTCATTTAAAGAATGGGCCCCAACTGGAAGGTGTTTTTTAATATTTTATTTCAGCCACCTATTCAGGCAGGAATAAATAGATGGATTGGGAGTCTCAGGGTCAGAAAGTTGCAACAAAATTCTGGACTTCAGGAGGCAGCTCAAAACAATTTCATGAAGTTACTCTAAGGGCCCAATCCGTGAAGCCCTATAGGCATCCCCATATGAGTATGCAGGGCTTGCACGAAACATGAAGACCTCCCCCCATGTGACCATGCAGGGGTCACTGCAGCTGTCATGAATCAGTGTTCTCCTCCCTCTGCAACCACTTTACTATAGGACTGCCTAGCTACTTATTGGCCTGTGAGAGGTGGGAAGTAGATAAGCTTACACTACACAGAAACCTAAAGTCACTCAGTCTGCAACTCCAGTGGTGTGCAGCCTCTGCCACCCCGAAGTCTGCGATAGTGGCTATCCTCCCTCTAAGGCAATAAGTGTAGGATTGGCCATTCTGGCCTGCGATCAGCTCCCCTTGCCCCATGATTCCATACTGGGGCCCAGGGGGCATCAGGTTACAAAGAGGGCAGCAGTGGTAGTGCTACTGCTTGTGACACCGACCATCTGGGTTCAGGAACGAGCCCAAGAGTCAGAGGGCTGGCTTGGGGGAGGAGACTGAGCATCATAAGGACCACTTGCCTTTTCCGGGGAGGGAGCGGGGCAGAGGCTCTGCACTTGACTGGCCCCAAGTGGAGGCATGGGGTACGGCAAGCACCAAGCCAGATACAGGGAGGATGTGACAGACGTCGGCGGGCATGCCTTGACGTCAGGGTGTGCGTCGTGTCCATGAACAAGGGAAATTGCTCTCCAGGCTTCGAGAAGATGGAGCATCTGGGCAGACCACTAAATAGCAAGTACCTGCATGGCCTTGCCGGATTCCAATGAGACTCTAATTGTTCAGGATGTAGTTGCCCCACCTCATCCCCACCTGGGGGGGGGGGACCACAGCTCCATGGGGGGGGGGGACCCTGGAAGGTTCGGGTAAGGTGTCAGACACAGGGGGTAGGCACCATTGGTGCTTCTGATGATGCAGGGCTTAGAGTAGCTGGGGGAGGATAAACTACAATAAAAAAAAAAAAGAGGGCCATGGCAGCACTATGCTGACCTTAAGATGGATAAATACAACTTATAGTGTCCATTTATTGTCAAAGGCTTCCTTCTGTAGTCTCACAAAGCATGTCAGTGCCTCCATGTGATATATATTTTATTTAACATGTTGTTTAGAATGAATTTCTGACCACCTACAAGTAATAAATTGCCCTCTCTTTCCCCTACCAACCAACCTTTCCTACCCTCAGTCACCCCTATCCAAACCCTTCCCCTAATCTTTTACTATACCTCCTATACTTTACCCTACCCACCCATTCCAGCCCTTCCCTTCTCTCGCACACTTCCCTGGTACTCTGTTCTCCAGATTCTTACTCCTATGTACTATTTATTCAATCTAAAATCTGTCAATATGAGTTTTGTTTAAATCTTCTGCTGCAAAGTTTTGTACTGATCACCTGGTATGGAACCTTGATTCTCTGTTTTCTTGGTTACTGCCTGGATGAACTAATTTATGCACTCTGAAGTCTTGTTAATATGATCCTCTACTGTGCAGTTCTGTACTCTGTATCTGATATGGCACCTTTGTAACAAGCCCACAAAAGTGTTATCCGATTAGTACAATAAATAATAAGCATTTGTCAATGCCGAATGTTGCTTGCTTCTATGTGCTGCTTAGGTATTTGGAAGTCATTGGAGTGAAAATATTGAAAATTCGCAAACTTACGAGCGTGCGTAGGAACTGTGCAACGCACACTCGTAAAACAGTCATTTTTAGGAATTTTTTCACCAAATTTTCAACACAGCCATTTTAAGACCTCTGCTCATGAACAGTGTCACTGTGATTTTCTTAATGTGTCCCATACATTGATTTCACACACCGACTGTGCCATTGTGCGCTACATGGGCGGAAACACGTTTTGGGTGAGATGTGAAAAATGACAGCTGTACTGCTCATAAGAAGGTGTGCTAAAATGGCAATGTTGAAAATCTGGAGTGAAAATATTGAAAATTTGCAAACGTACGAGCCTGCGTATGAACTGCGCAACACACGGTCGTAAATCAGTCATTTTTAGGAATTTTTTCACCAAATTTTCAACATAGCCATTTTAAGACCTCTGCTCATGAACAGTGTCACTGTGATTTTCTTAATTTGTCCCGTACATTGATTTCGCACTCGAACTGCACCATTCTGCGCTACATGGGCGGAAACACATTTTGGGTGAGATGTGAAAAATGACAGCTGTACTACTCATAAGAAGGTGTGGTAAAATGGCAATGTTGAAAATCTGGAGTGAAAATATTGAAATTTCGTGAACTCACGAGCCTGCGTAGGAACTGCGCAATGCACGCTCGTAAAACAGTCATTTTTGGAATTTTGGCACCAAATTTTCAACATGGGGTTTTTGGGACCCCTTCTCATGAATGGTGTCACTGTCATGGCGGTATTCGGGCCCGGAGGGTGATTTCGCAGTCACTGCGCGAAATCACCCTTCGGGCCCAAATAACGCCATGACAGTGACATCATTCATGAGAAGGGTCCCAAAAACCCCATGTTGAAAATTTGGTGCAAAAATTCCCAAAAATGCCTGAGATATGCAGCAAAGTTGAAACCCCTCCCATCTAGCCCATTATACAGCTTACTGGCATTTCCTCAGTTCGCGGTCGGCTTTGAAGAGTGCAGATGTGTTCCCGGTCCACCAAAGACCGTCGGGCCGGAGTCCGGAGGTAAGTATGGGGTGAGGGGGGTGTGTGGGGAGGCTGGAGTGCGCAGTGGGTGAGTGTGGGTTGTGGGAGGGTTGGGAGGAGCAGCAGCGTGGAGACGTTTCGTTTTACAGGTTTAAAAAAGACGTCGTGGGACGTTGCCACGCTGGGGTGGGCTCCCAGCATGGCACAAGGACGTTGGGGGTTCAGCCGGCGGGATTGGGCACCCCGTCAGCCATAGTATTTGTTGCCACGCTGGGTGGGCTCCCAGCGTGGCACAAGGACAGGGCGTTCAGCCGGACGGGGATTAGGCACCCCGTCGGCCAAGACTGCTTGCCACGCTGGGGTGGGCTCCCAGAGTGGCACCTACTACTGGGGAGACGCAGCTCAGCCGGCGGGATTGGGCACCTGTCAGCTATACAGTGTGTGCGGTGCGCGCCGCCTGCGTGTGTCGGGGCTGCGTGTGAGCAGCCGATATCTTATCGGTGCTTACTGAGCGTAGCTCCCCTTTCAACTGCATGCCCACTACATTTTGGGCGTGTCACAGACAGCTCCAAAATGCATTGGCTTACAGGGCGAGCGCTCAAGCAAAGCACTGACTGAATTGGAGGAGGAGGTGACACCAAATCTCCGATGATGGCACTATGTTTCTTGCACATGCGTGCAAGCAACATAAAAAATAAATAAATACAATTAAAATAAATTTATCTGCTGCAATGACCAGAATCGAAAATTGATATTTCTTTGTATTTTTGTCAGTTAATCTTGTTAACATCCACTTGGCAAATAATTATCTGGTAAAATGTTTTGGTTTTTTTTTTAAATTAATAAAACTCATTAAAAATATATAGTGGTACAACAATTAAATGTTTATTTCTATTCCTAAAACTTACACATGTCCTCCTCTTACTAGGCACTTCTAATATTTTCTCAGTGTGCTACCGCATATCCAAACTTGACCATGGGTCAGTTTTCTGCATGTTACACTCTCTTGAGCATTTCCCACAATATGTTTCATCATTCTCTCTTACTATATCTACAACTCAAAACAAAAAACTGTAACTTTCCAAGCAATGACTCTCAGACTCCTCAGTTTGTAGGGCGATGAGCATTAGTTCAGATCTGTTTCCGCTGTTAATCAGGACGCAATTTATTATGTTTTCTTTGCCTTGTCTCTTGGATACCTATCATTTTGATCTCAATAATATTCTGACCATCTTGTTGAGCCTGGAGACTTGATGACTTGTTTATAGATTCCCCTTATATCATTTCTATAATTAAGTTTAGAAAATAATTTACAGGGTTGTTTTTCTGTCTATTCTTTATATAGACTTTGATGGCAGATAAGGACCGCTTGGCCCACCCAGTCTGCCCATTTCCCTACCTATTGAATAAGCTGCAGATCCTAGTTAACTACTTCCCCCTACCCCTATAATTGCCTTATCTCTGTCCCATGCATTCTTGAATTCCCCCACTGTTTTGACCCCATGACCTCCTCAGGGAGGCCGTTCCAAGCGCCCACCACCCTATGAAAAAATACTTCTTCACGTTGCCCTAGAGCTGTCCCCCTCTACCTTCAAATTGTGCCTCCCTGTTTTTGCACATCTCTTTTTTCTGAAAGATGCTACCCTCTTGGACGTTGTTGATTCCCTTAGGATACTTGAAAGTTTCTATCATCTCCCTCCTTTCCTCGAGGGTATACATATTAAGCTTCTTTAGCCTCTCTTCATATGATTTCTGGTGTAGAACCTGCACCATTTTACTTGCCCTCCTCTGGAATGCCTCCATCCTATGTCCTTGCGGAGGTGGGGTCTCTAGAACTGCAAGCAGTACTACAGTTGGGGTCTCACCAATTGTCTGTACAGAGGGATGACAGCTTCCTGTTTTCTACTGGTGATGCCTCTCCCTATGCACCTCAGTATCCCTCCAGCCCTCCTTACTGCCTTCTCACATTGCCAGCCTACTTTAGGTCATCTGATATGACTACCCCAGGTCCCTTTCCATTTTTGTTGTTGTTAGTACCTCTCCCCCACTGTGTACTCTTCCCCTGGGTTTTTGTTTCCCAGGTGTATTACTCTGTACTTCTTTGCACTGAATCTAAGCTGCCATACTTTTGACCATTCCTCCAAACCTGCCAAGTCCCTTCTCGTCCTTTCCAACCCCCCGTGTATCAAGCCTGTTGCAGATCATTGTGTCATCTGCAAAGAGGCATACTTTTCCTTCCAGTCCCTCTGCAATGCCACTTATAAAGACATTAAAGAGGACCTGCCCCAGTACTGAACCATGCGGTACCCAGCCAGTAACCCCCTTTTTTCAGAGTGGACTCAGTTTACTATTACCCTCTGTGTCCTGTTGTCCAGCCAATGTTTTACCCAGTCTACCTAACTTGTTTATTAATCTTTTGTGTGGGACTGTGTCAAATGCCTTGCCAAGCAAGCAACAATACCCGACAGGGTGGGTGGTACAATGAGGCCCAACACCATAGGTGGTGGGCCTTATAGCCCCTGGAAGGTCCAGTATGATCCATACTGCCCACCCTGGAGGGTATTATTGCACTTAGAAAATCGGTTATCCGTGGCATTTTTATGTGGGATTTAATAAAATTGAAAAAATAGAGTGAAATGAAATTAAAATGTTATGTTGTAAGTAGTCCCTCCTTTTCTGTGCTGTTCCATGTCTTGCTGCCCCCAACCACCACCACAGAGCTAATGTGTTCTTTAGAATAAGGGAGTTTTTTTACAGTTCTTCCCACTGTTATTTAAAAAATGCAGTTTTCTATCTTGACATATCCCCCATTCAGAAGTTAAGGCGTTGCTTGTCCCTGCCACGCAAAGGCAGGAAATGCAGAGCGAGGGTACGAGGTGCAAGTACCGGAATTTTACTTTAAAACTTGCAGAATGCTTTTTCTAGCCACCTCCGAAACAAGTGAGGAGTTGTGGCTAAATTATTTTTTTTTTTATTTTCGCTGAGCGTCCTGAATGTGGAGTGGCTTCCAATATTCGGCTGGGATACTTCAGGAGCGTGTGGCAAGACCGAGGCGAGTGGAAATGGACAGCAGCAGCAGTAGCCGAAACGGAAGGTTGTTTTTTTTTCCTCACTTGAAGGGATATTCCTCTGTGGGTAGGGATGGCTTACTGGCTGACAGGAGAAGCTTCACTGTGTTGGCCAGCAGACCTGTCTTTAATGGAGTACAAGAGCGGAGTGGGCTGGGGTGGTGGGACCTCCATACGATGGCTATCTGGACTGCAGGGTTAAAAAAAAAAAAACTATGTTGGTTGCTCTGCAGATGTGCCTTTTTGGTAAGTCCATTTTGATGCTTGGGAAGATGGGAATTGGCAGTGACACTGATCAGGAGAGAAACTGAAAGAAGGGGGGTATAAAAAATAATGTTACTTTTCAGGCAAATGTGTTCAGTTTATTGGGCTGATTTTGTAGTGGTCGTCAGGCGAAACTGAGTGAGCGGAGGCAGCAGTCGTTTTTCTTATGGAGGAAAAAGCAGAGAGATTGGTTTAAAGCTCGCAAAACAGAAATTATTTTTCCCAGTTAGTGGCTTCTGTCTCGTCCAAGTAGTACTGTGTGTGTGTGGGGGCTCTTGCTAAACGATAAAAAATGGCAGCAATTTGAAACTGTGTGCCCAGCCAATGATGAAGCAAGCTGGGCACAAGGATACTTGGCTGGACATAATGCAGGTGTGAACTGGCACTTTTTATTTGGTGGGCATCTATTGAAAGTTAATGTACCCCTGTGGAATGTGTACCAGTTTTAGTTTATTGTTCTAGGAATTGCCAATCAGATGCCTCCAAATAAAAAGCCCATTTTCTAAAGTCTAGGTAGGCCATGTCCACAGTCCCTCCCTGGTCTACTACTTTGGTCACCCAGTCAAAGAAATCTATTAGATTCGTCTGACGTGAGCTTCCCGCTGTGAATCCATGCTGCCTTGGGACCTGTGCCCCACTGGCCTTGAGGTACTCGACAATTCGTTCCTTCAGAAGTGATTCCATCATTTTCCCTACCACTAAGGTCAAACTAACTGGTCTATAGCTTCCTGCCTCTGCCTTGTTTCCACTTTTGTGAAAGGGAATCACATCCGCCCTCCACCAGTACTCTATATAGAGGATAATGTATGGTCCTCTATCGTTAACCGGTCAGTTAACAGTCGAGAGGTTGCCAGGGTGACCATGTAAACCTCGAGAGCGAAGCTCGAGAAGGTTTACGTCGCCATAGCAACCTCGGAACGATAAATTGGACCGGTTGCCGATAGAGGACCATACATTATTTTTATAGTGTATGGTCCCACTATCAAAAAAAGGCTTACGTTTTTAAAAGGTCACCGCCGCTGCCCTTCAGTCCTTCCCGTCGGTTTCCCTTCAGTCGGTTTCCGTGTCGAAAAAAAAGCACGCACATGCGCAGACCACTCGCTGTTGTTAACCTATCGATGTGACGTAGGATCGATAGGTTAACAACATATCTACGTCACATCGATAGGTTAACAACCTTAGGAAATGATGATTTCCTAAGGTTAACAGCGTTCTAACATACATTATATACTTATAAACAGCCTCTTGTCTGAAAATACAAATGTACATTTGAAAAGCAGCTTTTGTGTGTCTTTCATTAAAATCCCACAAAACAGACATTTCAAAATTCTTTGATCACATGAATTCAATATAAATAAATGCTCAAGCTCACTGCTACGTCACGGTAACTGCTGATGTTGCCTTGATGTGATACTAAGGCTTGACTATTTGTTTCTATTTGAGTTCATGGGAACAAAGACTTGTAGAATAACTTCAAAATTTGCTTTTGGGGATAAGTGTGATACAGCATTTTTCTTTCCCATCAGTTCTGAAAAGGGCAGTGGTGAAACCCTTCCTTAAGAAACCATCTTTGGCCCCCGAATGTCTGCTTAATTAAAGGGCTGTCTCAAATTGAGAAGGAAGTTGTAGATGAAGGCAGCTGGGCCTCCACTATCTTTTTCTATTTCTGGATGAGCAGGGAGTTCTCTCGTGTCGGTCTCTTCAGGAGCAATTTTGTCTCACAGGCCTAGAGAATTACAGGCATCTACAAGTTCATTCTCATCTCCTTCACTCACGCCACAACCCTTCTAGAATACCTAACTTGCCCCCCAACTCCCCACTGCTCTACATTTCATTTCCCTATTTAAGGGAGAGACATGGCAACACTAGACAGGGCACCTTTACAGTGGCTTGCAGAAGGTCTAGCAGCACAGATCTGACTATCTTCTGCACAGCTGGAATCAGGATTTACAGACTTTGATTACTTTGAAAGACTGGATCTGATATTCCTTGCTCACCTTAAAAGTCACCTCCTGCCCCTTCCGGTGAGAATTCACCTAGAAATGTTGGTCCTGCTATTTCTGCACTCCCAGATACAGATGAAGTATGTGGGACCCCAGTATTATATTTTTTTGGACTTACCCTGTCATACAGCTCTCCTGATGGGAACTGGAATGACCCTTCCATGAGCTGTCCCTTAATACCAGTCTTCTTATGTTGACTATGGCTCTACTATCTATCCCACCCAGGGTGCTGTAGATTGGTTCGCAGTCTCTGACTCTATTGCTGCTTTTTTGAAGCCAAAATGGCTGTTACTAGATTGTGGCTCCAGACAGATATCACTACACTGAACCATTGGCATCAGATAGTCCTACTGATCTAGTATATGGAATGGTTCACTCACCATCTGAGCGGGAAGAAAGATAGATTTCATGTGGTTTGGAAACCACATAGCAAATGTACTACATGAATGTTAATTGATTATTTGTCCCATGAGGTCCCTGCTTCTTTGCCACTCTTTTGGCCATATCATTAGCAATGTTTTCGTTAGTACATTACCCTGTCCCCTTTGCATGTCGGGCAGGGTTGATATGTGAAAGTACAGTTAAGTAAGAACTTATCGTAACAATAGATCTTCGGAGTAGAGCTCTTGCAGTAGGCTACACCGTAAGGACTATGCCACCAGGCACTAGATCACCATGGAAAAATTCTTGCTAGCAGTCCACAGAAGGGGACTGCCTCCAATGTCAGCCAATGGTATTTATTAATTTTTTATTTATTGAAAAGTTTCACCAGGTAAGGCACACTGAACAAGTTGCTCGTCTCCCACTGCAACCTGGGGGGAAAGGGGAAATGGAGTTACATAGTAAGATATTTTACAACAATGCACATACAACAGAGAGTAACAGAATGATATACATAGTAGACCGTTTCAGCTTTTGCTGCAAACATCTGAATAACAAAGTGTACAGAGTTTCGAGTTGCACTGATTGCATACAGGGAGATAAGTTCCAAAACACGGGCAGTAGCTACATGTGTAACAACAAGTGTGAGAATTTATGGAGTACAAACAACAAGTAGGAATTACAGCAAGTTTGCATAAAGTGTAGGAGGACAGTAACAGCGAGAATAGCGATCTCTGTGGCCAGATGGTGCAATGACTGCCAAATAGCAAATACGTAAGGATATTTCGTGGCTAAAAAAATGTAGATTGATTGTAGTATAACAGAGTTAGCTAGTAGGAGCTTCCAGAAGGAGCACAAACATTCCACCAGTTACAGCTGCATCCACATAAAGCAGTGAACAACTTTAAGTGCATAGTTATAATAAGGGTTTGCATGTAGGTAACACCTAGTCTAATGGCAGCAGTAAAGTGTAAGGCCAGATGGGGGGTGGGAGTTAGGTGCAGGTACCATTAACAGCTAAGGAAGTTCTGGAGTGCCATAGTTAGTGAGCTGGTCGAGGAAGAAAAATGGATTTGAGTAGGAAGCGAGTGTCACAGTTTTGAGAGACGGTAGGAGAAAGCAGACTGGCCAGCTGAGGTGGACCTCCAGGGTATTGTCAGGCTTCTGTGGTCATGGGATCTGAGAAGGCGGGAGGGAGGGGGTGGAGGGGAAAGAGAGGAGGTAAGATAAGGAGGGAAGAGTACTGAGCCAGTAGGTGGAGACAAATTTTGCCTGTTGGCTAGAGATGGGAACGCCAAGGCATGGTAAAAGTGACAGTGAAGGGTTAACAGAGGTGCATCCAAGGCAAAGCGGCAGAATGAGTTGAAAAGGGTTTCCAATCTGGCTAAGGAGGTGGCGGGAGCACAGAAACAGACAACATCACAGTAATCGACGATCGGGGGAATCATCTTCTGGACCAGTTCGCGCCTTGCCAGGTGCGGGAGGCAGGCATGATTTCGATATAAGGCACTGAGTTTAGGGTGTAGTTTTTTCAGTAAGGCTTCTATATGGTGTGAAAAGGTGAGATGCTGATCTCTGCCGAGAGGCAATGTCCAAGCAATAGTGCCTTATGAAAGTTTGTGCTGAGCTCCAGGTAGTATGGTATAAAGGGGGTGATCCCCAGCCCCACCTCAGTTCTCCCGCTGGAGACACGGCTAACAAAAAAAAAACGTGAGAACCAAGGGGGTTTGACGGTTCCCAAATAAAGGAAGTAGAGAGACCAGGGGGAAGGAGGGAAAGCAGGGCCTACTACAAGAGCGATCTACTGTTACGGTAAGTTCTTATGTAACTGTACTATCTTACTTTGAGTTGGAGCTCTTGCAGCAGGCTAAACCATAAGGATGAAGTACCTAGCAGTACAGAAGAGACCCTGGTCAGAAGGGTGCTGGTGCCAAAGACGGCAAGAGCCCTAAGGAGAGGAGTCCCAGAAGGACAGCAAGGTCAAAGCCCGCTCTCCGCCAAGAGGCAATGTCCAAGCTATAGTGCCTTATGAAAGTGTGCGCTGAGCTTCAGGTAGTAGCAGCACAAATGTCAGCTGCCAAGACATTCCTGAGGGACGCAAACAAAGCAGCAACCCTTCTGGTGGAGTGACCTTTAACCAAGCCCAGGAAGGGTTTGTCATACTTGTTGTAACAAAAGGTGATGCAGTTCACTAGCCACTTTACTGTCTGTTTAGCCACTGGTGTACCCAAGGCCCTTGGGGCAAAGGAGACAAACAACTGTTCAGATTTCCGAATGGATCTGGTGCGATCCACATAATAACGGAGTACCCTATGTATGTCAAGGGTGTACAGAAGGACTTCCCCTAGTTAATACACAGGTAAGTGGCTGTCCTGATTGAGGGTAAACTCAGACACCATTTTGGGAAGAAACTTAGGATTGGTTCTCAAAGACACCCTGTCCCTGTGAAAAACCAGGTACAGCTCTTTGCACATAAAAGCCTGAAGCTCGGAAATCCTGTGGGCAGAAGTAATGGCAACTAAAAATAACGCTTTCCATGACAGAAAGCGAAGCTCGCAATCTGTGGCTGGCTCGAAGGGGGACAGGGCGAGCTTCTCTAACAAAAATAAAAGATCCCAGGGGGGAATAGGGTCCCTGATGGGAGGCTTCAGATGCAGTATGCCACGCAGAAATGTGCGGGGCAAGTCTAGCTGGACAACGTATTTGCCCTCCACAGGTACATAGGTTGAAATCGCTGAAAGATGCACCTTAATGGAAGAATAGCAGAGACAGGAGTCCGAGAGGGAAAGGAGGTGCTCCAGGATAGAGTTAACTGGACAGGAGAACAGGTCCAGGCCGTGGGCGGAAGCCCATAGACAGAAACCAGAAACGCTTCTATTTCATGGCATAAGTAGCCCTATTGGAAGGTTTTTGAGCCATGACCAAGACCTCAGTGACCCTCGGGGAAACTCCGAAGTGGGTTGTGACTATGTCTGTAAAAGCCAGGCATGCAGATGTAGAGATCTGAGATCTGGATGGATCAGGGCACCCTGCTCCTGGGATAGCAAGTGGGAGGACAGAGCAGGGGAATCGGAGGTTCCACATCAAGCAGCTGTAGTAGTGTGAACCAAATTTGGCGGGGCCGGAGTGGGGCAATTAGGATCATGTCTGCATCCTCCACCTGGAGTTTCAAGAGGACCCTCTGGAGGAGAAAGAAGGCAGGAAAGGCATACAGAAATCTCCCTGTCCAGGAAAGGGACGAGGCGTCTTGCCAGAAAACACCAGGCCCTGGATCTAGTGAGGAGAAATTGGGCAGTTTAGCACTGGACAGGAATAGGAAGATGTCCAGATCTGGATGTCCCCATCTTTTGAATAGGTTTTCCACTATGGACTGTAGGAGCTCCCATTCGTGGACCCTGGACCGAGATCGGCCAAGTCTGTCGGCCAAGGTGTTTTGGACTCCTGGAACATGAACCGTGGTGAGTGATACATTACTGTCTATGGCCCAAAGCCACATCCTCATAGCCTCCCAACAGAGAAGATAGGAGTGGACCCCCTGCCCCAGTTTGTTGATGTAAAAGACAACAGACACGTTGTCTGTCTGACTCAAAAAGGGCCCCGGAGGAAGGTCTGTTTGGAACGCCAGGAGAGCGTAAGGAACTGCTCTCATCTCCAGGATGTTGATATGCAGGTTTCATTCCACCGGAGACCAGGAAACTTGGATCTGTCGAACTCGAAGATGGGCTCCCATCCTAGATCTGATGCATCTGTCATCAAGATTTTTTCTGGAGAACCCTTCTGAAAGGGCACTCCCAGCTCCAAGTTGAGAGGAGTCATCCACCAGGAAAGGGTCTGAGTCACTGCTCTGGAGATAACAATGGGCTGATCAAGCTCGTCTTCCCTTCGGTCCCACTGCACTTTGAGAGGCCACTGGGGAACTCTCATGTGTAGTCATGCTAATGGGATCTTCACTATGGCTGTTGCCATGTGGTCGAGTAGCTGGAGCATAGTCCAGGCCGGAACTTGTCGGTAAGAGGAGACCCTCTGAGCCAGTGCCTGAAACCGGGCTGCCATCAGGGGGAAGAAAGGCCTTTTCCTGTGAGGTGTCCAAAATGGCCCCTATGTATTGCAGATGTTGGTTGGGCCAAGAGGACGACTTCGCGATATTCAGTGTGATTCCTAGATCCCTGAACAGCTGGAAGGTTTTCGAAAGGGTGGACAGTAGCCGATCCCAGTTGGGGGCTGTCTGAAGCCAGTCGTCCAGGTAGGGGTAGATGTAATGGCCCCATCTTCTGAGAGCTGCAGCCACCACTGCAAGGCACTTTATGAACACGCATGGTGCCGAGAAAAGGCCAAAGGGCAAGGCCTGGAACTGGCAATGCTTCCCTTGAAAGGAGAACCGCAGGAACCTCCTGTGGGCTGGGAGTACCAAGATATTGAGATAGGTGTCCTACATATCGAGGGAACAAAGCCAATTTCCTTGATGAAGCATGAGGAGAAGACCCTGCAGGGTCACTATCCTAAACCTCTTGTATTCAATGTAGGTGTTCGGGAGGCTTATGTCTAGGATGGGATGGAGATCTCCCATCTTCTTAGGGACCAAGAAGAAGTTGGAGTAGAACCCTTTCCCCAATTGGGAAGGGGGATTGGGTTCTATGGCCTGTTTTTCCCGAAGGGTCGGAATTTCCTCGTGGATGAGGGCACCGTGGGATGGGGAGTAGTTGGAAGGGACAGGAGGGTTGTCTGGAGGCATCTGCAGAAACTCCAGTGCATGCTCTTTTTCTACTATCTGAAGGACCATGGTGTCTGATGTTACTTTGGTCTATCCCTCTAAACAGATGGAGAATCGACCCCATACCACCTCCTCCAGTGATTCCGCCTGGGGGTGCTGGGCAGGGAGTCAGGCAGAGAGACCTGGGAGGACTTAGCGCTCCGAGGTCCCGTGGCACCTGAGGGCTGTGAGGGGGCCTTATGCTTGAATGGCTCTCTTGCTTGTTGCTCCTTGGATCATTGACCCACAAGGCGATGAAAAGGCTTCCTTCCGTCTTGCTGGGTTTGGTTCCAATTTGTACATCTGATACACGGACTGGACTGCTTTGCTCAAGTCCTGAAAGCCTGTAATAATTTTCTCAGAGTCCTCTCCGAATAAAACAGACCCGAGGAAGAGGGCATCCAGGATGGCTTCCTGGAGGTGCTGTCTGAAGCCAGAAACTCTAAGCCACGAGTATCTTCTCTGGCAGATGCCGGTGGCTGCTCCTCTAGCTGTGGTGTCCATCTAGTCATAGGAAGACTGTAAAACATGTTTTCCTATGTCCAGGCCCAACTGGAGGACATCTAACAGTTCTGACTTCTTGGGGGAGTCAATCTGTTTTTAGGCCAACTACAGGGCTTTCTGCCATAAGGACTTTTGATACTGCATCACATGTGCCAGGAAATTGAGCAAATGTATGGTGCAGGTGGCCGAGTAGTAAATTTTGTGGCAAAACTGGTCCAGCTTCTTGGATTTCTTACCTGGGGGCTGTGAGCTCATGTGCAGAGGCTGTTTAGTCCTACCGTGGGCTGCCGTGAGGATCACAGAGTCAGCCTTTGGGTGTTCCCCCAAAAAGGTTTCATTTTTAGGAGTCCTGTACAGCCTGTCTGCCTTCCTTGGGACAGCGGATGTTGAGGAAGGGTGTCTCCAGGCTAGCTTGGTGATATCTTGAAAGGGAGCACTTATTCCCAGAAAGTGGGCAAGCTGTTGTCTCTCCGGATCCAAGTCCTCAGTATCTCATTGATTCAAGAATTGAATATGGTGCATCGCGTCTATGCAAGTAGGGTCATCCAGGTGGTGACTGGGGGGGATCACCATGGATGTCAGGCAGAGGAGGAGAGGCAAATCCCTCTGAGGACCTGGAGCATAAAAAGGAACTCCTTCTGGATGAGTCCGAAGAGGGAAATATGGTGTAAGAGCCCCTGGGCTGGTGACCGCAAGAACGGCGTTGGTATCTGGAGGAGGACCATGATGAAGAGTGATGACTTCGCCTATGACTTCTAGGGGATCCTTCGTCCAAAGGGTCAGGAGGAGATGTGACCTTCTTGGGTGGAGGCGACTGTCTCCTGGGTGGTGCAGTGGGTGATCTTGGAGGTTCCCGAGGAACATTTGAGGGAGACAGATCTGGTAAAAAGGTCAGGCGCTCCTGGTCCTGGGGCAGGAGGTCCCTTCTTATGGTATTCCACCACGATATAAACAGGGCCCCTATGTCTGACAGTGAGACTAGGGGAACTCCTGGATTGTCTGGCACCAGGGAGGTACATCAGATTTACCCGGTGTTTGGCCTATAGGCAATGAAGGCCCCATCATCAGGTCTGAGGATGCTGGCATTTCTGGCAGTGGTTCCATGGGCGGTAGGGTAATTGATGCCAGGTCATCCGGCTGGTCGGGTGGCGTCATGCTATCTAACGTCAGTTGATCTGGCATCAGTGGGGGGGGCGGTTTCGCTGGCAGCTAAGCACCTGATGGCAGCTTGGGAGAAGCTGGTGGAGGCGGTGTCGCCTGGTTCAACCCCGGAGAGGCAGATGTAGATGATGTTGGGGTCTGATGACTGGTATCTGTTGTCTTGTGTTCAGGAGAGCGTACTCCAGACTGGAGTTCTTGCTCCGGGTGTCTCTTCCTGTCGTCAGACTCTGATGGGCGGCCCGATGAGGACACTCCAGCCATGCAGATGACAGGCCCTTACCTGTCATCCAAGAATGAGCCACCTGTTCCCCTGGCTTAGACTCTGATAGATGCTGGAATGGCTTAAGACTCAGGGAGGGGGACAAAGGCCCTTGCTCTGAAGTCCACCCCCCACCCAACATCTGGATTAGGGCGGTAGGCTTCACTGCCGGTAGCCCAGAGGTAGTTAGAGCTGCCCGGAGAGGGCAGAGTCCGCTCTCCCGCGGAAGAGGGGACTCGAGGAAGCTGCCTTCTGATGCAGAGATATGGAGCGGGAG
Organism: Neoceratodus forsteri; assembly: GCA_016271365.2. NCBI lineage: Eukaryota > Metazoa > Chordata > Ceratodontiformes > Ceratodontidae > Neoceratodus > Neoceratodus forsteri. The sequence continues at coordinate 1,372,364,603 of CM057458.1, forward strand.
TCCAAGCGGGGTCTCTCTTTTTCCTTATGGTGGTGCTTTCCACTGGTCTTTTTGTGGGAAGAAGTCAAAGACCCAGGGACCGAGGAGGAAGAAGAACTGTGGCTGGAGGGGGTCCTCTGCATGGCGGCTAGTTGCTGCTCCAACAGATGGGTCTTCAAGGCCTTCAGGCGATGGATGCACTTGCGGCAGTTAAAACTGTGGCAGTGAAGGCAGGCTTCCGAGTCGTGAGATGGGCCTAAATAAATCAGGCAGGCCAAATGGCCATCTTTTGCCAGAATCTGTTTCCCGCAGGCATACTTTGATTTTCGATGCTCTATAGAAGATATAGAAGACATGCATGGAAGAAAACTCGTGAAAACGGTTGTAAAATAATAGAACATGGAACTCGCGAAGAAATGGTGGTCGACAGGTAGCAAGAGGTGTCCATAGAACCGAAGTATATGGGTAAAAGGCAGGAAAAGAACTGAGATGGGGCTGCCCTCTTCATACCACTGGCCAATGTCAGAGGTGGTCTGACGTCTAGGGGGGTGGACTCCCACTGTGGACTGCTAGCTACAATTTTTCCATGGGGTCCTAGTCCTTATCGTGTAGCCTGCTACCAGACCTCCAACTCAAAAGTAAGCTCGATACATTACATGTTAGCCTGATTTTTTTTTCCCCCGTATGCAGTTTGTAGGGTTTTTTCTAGTTTTTCTCCCCATTCCCATCCTCTTGACTCAGTTCAGATGCACGCGTGTCAAGGCACGCACACGTCGTGCTATGAGACATTCTCCCTTTGCGTCACATCCCCATCTGCACAGTCACCTGACCTCCATCCGGCGACGGCAGAACTACAGAGAAGCAACCACTTCCCCGGGAGAGGTGAGCTGCCATTAGACAGCTCAATCCTGCTCCTCCCCCCCATGTTGGCTTCCTGACTTACACGAGATCGCCTCCCGAACAAGGTGCTCAGGGGCGCATGCAAGGTAAGGCCCAGCACCCCAACCCTCAGTGCCACCGGGTTGGCCATGTTAGCCTGATCTGAAGATTCTAAGTGGCTCCCTTTGGTCTTTTTTTTACCACTGCATCACCATATTCTGTACTATAATAATATGTTCTGCTGCTTTACTTTGAGTATTTTTGTACCTACTGGTGTACCTCACAGCTGACTTTATTTCACCTTTATGAGAAACACATTTTTTTTCCTCTTTTTTAAATAAAAATTTAAATACAAAAAAGAGAAGGTAGCTCTGGTGTTGCCTGAGGCTCACCTGGAGCTATATAACATATACAAGCCTCTCCAGTCAGGCTTTAGGCCTTGCACAGCACAGACTGCTCTCGTTGGACTGCTGCATGATCTCCTCATCGCAAGAGACAAGGGATTTTGTTCCATCTTGATCCTTTTGGATCTGTTGTCGGCCATTTGACATGGTGGACCATGGGCTTCTGACTGATCCCCTAAGGAACTACATGGGACTCATCAGCACAGTTTTGTGCTGGTTTGAATCTTACATTACCCAGAGATCACAGCAGGTGAGTCTAGGTTATTGTTTGTTTGCTTGTTGAGATTTGTTGACCCGGTAAGCCCACTGGGCCTAGAAGTCCCTTTTTCGGGGGCGACTGGGGGGGGTAGGCACAGATGGTAAGCAACTGAGACTGAACCGGATTAAGCAGTTGATGGTATTTTTAGTGAATGAGGGAAATTTGGCCAGAACACCGGGGAAATTCCCCAACTCTAAGTTAAACAATTGGAGGCCCATCTGCATGCTGAATGCAGACTGCAAACTTTTAATAAGAAAATTACTTCCCATCGCTGACACTGTAATTTCCCCAGAACAAGCTTGTGCTGTTCCCATACGGATAATACAAAATCACCTCATCTTTCTGACAGAAATATTTGCAACAAGCTAGTCAAACCTATGCCCTGGATACGTAGTTTCCTTGGACCAAAGAAAGGCTTTCGATTCAATTTGCCACTCTTTTTTGTGGGAAACACTATATCACTATAGGGTGCTGCCAAAGGTGGTAGGTTGGATCAAATCCCTGTATAATACTGCCACTACAGTAAATGGGAGAAGAGAGCCGATGATACCTACTGTATTAAAAGGGGAGTTAAGCAGGGTTGCTCCATGAGCCCCTTATTATATACCTTTTTCATAGACCCTTTGTTAAAAAAGATGAACAGGTCAAATTCCATCTTCCCAATAGTGAGTCAGAGTATTCAAGCCCCTTTTAAAGCCACAGCATATGCTGATGATTTGTGCATACTAGCTGCAGACCAACCTTCGGTCCAGCATGCACTTTCTCTATGTACGGCTTTTGGAACACCATCAGGGGCTTCTTTAAACATGGAAAAAGGCCTTGGGAAGGTGCTAGGAAACAGTATGCAGCAGGATGACATTATAGGCCCTTTGCAGCTTACATTAGCACCTATACCGATCCTAGGTATAAAATTTGGGGCCACAGATATGGATGTTTAAAACTGGGAAGAGAAACTGGAGATAGGTAGGAAGAAAATAGCACACTGGAATAGAAATAAGATTGGGAAAAAGAAAAGGGTGGTTTTAATAAAAACCTTCCTGATACCAATTTTTTTTTGCATCTCAGCTATATCGTCCTAATCCCTAAAAAGCTTGAAACTTCATTAATAAGCATATTCTTTCAAGGTGTGTGGGGAAGCAGACTTAACACCATAAAAAGGAATATTTTATATTTCTCTATCAGAGAGGAAGGACTGAATATGATCAATCCCATTTTATTTTTCAACAGTATTTTTTTCATGTATAATTTAAAACCTCTATTAATCAATGCTGGCAAGGGATGGGAGCCCTGGTTGTACGAGAATTGTAAAACATGGTTTCACTCATGGGAACAGAATACCCTAAGGAACTTGAAAGGACCAGAATGTTTACAGTATCTTAGAGGTACCTCTCTTAGGTTAAAACAATGGAGGGTGTCTCCCCAACAGATTATTTCTGCCTCTTCACATAAAGTTTTATACAAAACTCTAGTAAACACACTATGTGGGTCCTAGTACCGTTTGAGAAATGCCGTGATCAGTTCTGAAACTCATTACAAACTCTTTCATACCTCTCATCCTCCCTCATCACAAATCAGGGATAAGGCTTAAAATGATCAGGGACAAATAACCAAAATCAGGGACACATCTGAACAAATGGTAATATTAGTTCCAGAAGCTGTGTACAATATTCGTCTTAGTGTGGATAGCATTTTCTGATTGAGAACTAGACTGTAACACCAATGGCTGGCATTATTTTGTAATTTAAATCCTTACTCTTCAGTGACAGAAATGCCAAATATAAGAGGGACAGAAGAAATTTCTGAGGCAAAATCAGGGACATCCCTGAAAATCAGGGACAGTTGAGAGGTATGAACCCTTTTGTGTAACCCAAGGATTCCAGTTCATATATCGGATTTTCACTGGCTCTCGTGCCACGAAAAGATAAATATCAAAAATAATCAAAAACAAACAGCTTCGAGAAAGAATATGCAGTAAACTTTGGTGCATCAATGTTCTAGAAACAATTGAGCACCTTTTTTTTCCAGTGCTCCTTCATTAAAGGGTTTTGGGAATACACAGCTGAGGCCTGGGGTGAGCCCATGTTTAAGAATATAACATATGAACACTTAATGTATGGTTATGTCTCCTCAGACTGGGGAAAATGGAACTTAAGTACACTTCACCTATTGTTTGTTATCATTAAAAGTAACATTTGGATGGTCAGGTGTTTGCTCACACTCCAACAGAAAGAGAGCTCCTACATGGAATTATGTGGGAAAATTGTAAAGGCTGTACATAATGTGTATATTACAGAATGTAGTAACCTATCCAAGAGGGATGTATTACAATTATGGGGAAATATGACCTGGATTACTAGCTTAGGCACAACTGAGACTTGATTGAATGTCATAGTGAAATAATTATAAAACAAACTGCACAAGCTATATATAGAGAGAGCTGAGGTGACCTGTTTGGAGCCCTTGAGGATAAGGAGACATACCCAGAGTTTGGTGTTATAATTTGTATGGTTCTTCGAGCTTGTAATGTAATTTTTTTTGTATGTATGCCTTCACTAGCTTATTTTTTGTTTTCCTTCTTATAATTCTTTGGAAGTATTGTATGGATTGGGGAAATAGGCCTTATTATAGTGGATGTATGATGTATATGTATCAAGATTTCTGTTTTGAATCAAATTTACCCCTACTCTTTTCAATAAGTGCCATGGGATCTTTAACAGCAACCTGAACTACCACCAATCCAGGTACATGGGACCTCGGTTTAACGTCTCATCCAAAAGACGGCACCTCAGAAGTGCAGCACCCCTCCTCATGCTGCACTACAGTGTTAGTATTGGGATTTTAACCCAAGTACCAGATGTAGGAACTGAACCCACAGCCCTCTGATCTCCCAGCCTCAGAGGCGAGTGTGCTACCTACTTAGCCACTGACACACCTACAGTCTCCTGTGGGGTTCCACAAGACTTGATCTTGGCACCTATGTTGTTCACCATGTACATGTTGCCACCATACCGCTCAACCTCCCTCATCACAAATCAGGGACATGGCTTAAAATGATCAGGGACAAATGACCCAAATCAGGGACACATCTGAAAAAATAGTAATATTAGTTCCAGAAGCTGTGTACAACATGCTTCTTAGTGTGAAGAGTATTTTCTTAATGAGAACTAGACTGTAACACCAATGGCTGGTGTTATTTTGTGATTCAAATACCTACTTTTCAGTGACAGAAATACCAAATTTGGGAGGGACAGAAGAAATTTCTGAAGCAAAATCAGGGACATCTCTGAAAATCAGGGACAGTTGAGAGGTATGGTTGCCACTGGTTGACATCATCAGAGGGTATGGAGTACAGTTTTACTGCTATGCAGATGATACTCAGTTATATCTATATTGTACCCCGATGGGTTGAATGCAGTTTTGGTGCTTGGACAGTACCTACAAGAAATCAATGACTGGGTGGCCTCCAACTGGCTGTGTCTCAACTCAGGCAAGACACAGGTTATGATTGTCGATCCAGGCTGGCATGGGTCAACAATGACAAGTGGTGACCTTTTACCATCTGTGAAAGGTCAGACACTTTGAGCTGTGGATGTGGTGAAGGATCTGGGCATCATTCTGGACTGCAAGCTGACATTAGAACAACAGGTGTAGTAGTCCAGAATGGTTTTTACTATCTCCGTAACATCACCCAGATCAAGCTGCATCTACTGCCAGCTGACTTGGAGATGACAGTCTACGCCTTTGTCACCTTCAGACTGGATTATTACAACACTCTTTATGTAGCGTTATCCAGAGGCTTGATGCACTGCCTGTAGCTGCTCCAGAACGGTGCGGGCCAGCTGCTGGCAGGAACTTTTCAGAGGGACCACATCATGCCAGTATTGCAGCATCTGCACTAGTTGCCAGTTCAGTGACGTATCACCTTCAAGATATGATTTTTAACCTCTGAAGCCCTACACAAATATTGGGTTCAAACTATGTGAAAGACGTTCCAATGTCCAACACACATATCCGGTCCCGCCAATCCACTGATGCAGGCTTGTTGCAGGTCCTTCATTTTCGCCTCAAGCAATCTGGGGACAGGGCCTCTGGGGTTGCTGCCAATTTACTCTGGAGCTCCCTGCCAGAGGTAGTAAGATCTGCTCATATGGTGGTAGTCAAACCAACTGAAGACCTATTTGTTTGCACAAGCAAATCCAGTCCAGCTCACTGAAATTGTTCATTGGTTATTTATTATATTTAATTTTCTTTTATTACTGTTGTAAGGTGTCCTGAACCACTGGCAAGGGTGCCAAATAAATAAAACAGCCTTCTGTTTTGTATGTGGTACTACAGTATTTCTGTGTATCAAAAACAATGGCTTGCAAAAAGCACATTTTTTTTACCCTGTGCTCTTTTGAACTTCAGTCACTCCTCACTTTTCCCCATGTTCGAGCACTCCTGTCTCTGCTTTAACCAGGAGTGTACAGTGCCAAATGTCCTCTCACACAATCTGCAAAGGCTGAGAACAGAACACAGAAACAAGTGTTTTGTCCATCTCAGGACACGCACACACACACACATATGCACGCACATATATACGTACACAAAAAATGTAAGCCTAGAGCGGGACTGGATTGTTAGTGGGTTTTGGAACCTATCACCTTTAGGTCACTGGTTCGAATCTGGCCCAGGCTGGTAGTGTCCAAAAGATGTTATCATCAGACACCAGTTGGGTGGCCTACGTGTAATGAGTTGTGGTGGTCTCAGCACAGTTCCTAGTGGGCAAATGTTCATATTACAAAACTACCAACATAACTGGCACCCACATTTCTGGAAATCTGAAATTAGAGGCCAGGAACTTAAACAAATACGAAGCCTGAAACACACGGTCATCTAGATGGTGGTCCACCCTCCATGACCATATTGAGGGCTGCGTATTGGCAGAGCTGCGTAGGGAAGCCTGCACTATGGCCATCTGTGCTACACCTGTCGTATTGATAAACAGAGGGCTTCAGTCACCAGTGCTGTCAGTTGGGCTCATCATGAGCACTAAATAAAAAAAAGTTCTCTAAGACTGAAAAAAAAAAAGAGTTTGAAAAAAACATTTAAGTCTCAACATTTATGGCCTCTGAGGTTGATCAGTTTCTACAAGTAAATACTTTACACTTAAATCCCACACTAGGACCAACTGGAGATGACCATGTCATGGAGGTGAGGCGGTCGGCTACTGGGCAGAGAGTGTGAGGGCTGCCCAGCATTTGAACACCTTCTACTTGTTGATCAAGGAATAGCACTAGTATCAACTGTGAAAGCAGCTGCTCACCCAATCCCCCTCCCTCCTGGATGAATAAAGGTTGCAGCCACATTGACCTAAACTGATGGTGCAAGAGACTAGGTACAAAAGGGGAAAAAAAAAAACATATATATATATATATATATATATATACACATATTCTTTTTATTTTAGGTGAACCAACAGACATCACACTGGATATCATACTGGATTTGTTAAGGCAACCAGAAGGCCAAGGCCCATATTGGCTGTCCCCACCATTTCAGTGGAGGAAATAGAGGTTACCAACTGAAATAAAACTATCTAGACCTGCTTTAAAGGCGTTGAAAGTAGAAGCCTCTACTAATTCAGCTGGCAATTTATTCCATAGTCTAACTGTTCTGGGACCAAAGCTAAATTTTCTTAAATTTGTTTTACAACATTCTTCTATTATCTGGTATTTGTGCCCTCTTAGGTTATAATTTTGTTCCCTAGTATGAAGTTCAAGATCTTTCATTAACATATCCTGATGCAAGATTTTATAAAACAACAACAAATCTCCCTTTATGCATCTTATACTCATTGTCCATAACCCCAATTCATTCAATCTTTCTACATAGGGTTTATCTTTTATTCTTTTTATCAGTTTTGTACAGGCCCTTTGAGGCTTTTCAATCATTCTTACATCTTTCCTCAAATATGGACTCCAAACTGTGGAGCAATAGTCCAAGTGTGGTCCCACACAGGATTTAAAAAGGGGCATCAATACCTCTTCCTTTCTTGATTGAAAGCTTCTTCGAATATAATTAACCAAATGCATGGCCTTATTTGTTGCTTTTTTACAGTGGGATCTCTTCTTCAGGTCATTGCTAATGTATATCCCCAAGTCCTTTTCACAAATTGAATCCTTTAATTTTACTCCCTGTAAATAATATTCTTGGTTTATATTCCCCATTCCCATGTGCATCACAATTCACTTATTCAAATTAAAACACATTTTATTAATGTTTGCCCATTTTGCAATGTACAGTAAATCCTGACCAAATCTTAGTCTGTCCTCAAAGGTGTTCACTACTCCTCCCAACTTAACATCATCAGCAAACTTTGTTAACTTATTCCCGCTAGTAGTGACCAGATCAGTAATAACAATGCCGAACAACAGAGGTCCCAACACAGATCCCTGTGGCACCTCACTTAAGACCCTCACCTCGTCGGACAGAAATGCTTGAACCCTAACCAGTTGGGTTCTCATCGCTAACCAATGTTCTATCCATTTGATAATACTACCATCAATTCCCAACTTCCTTAATTTTAAGATTATTAACCCATGAGGAACCACGTGAAAGGCTCTGCTAAAATCTAACATTACCATATCCACTTTGTTCCTCTGATCCAATAATTTCCCAACATGTTCATAGAAACTAATCAAGTTAGTCTCACAAGATCTATTCCTTAGAAATCCATGCTGGGTTCTATCTACCAATCCCTTGTCCAACATATGATTCATGATCTCATCATATATTATCCCTTCAATAATTTTACAGACCACTGATGTTAAGCTTATGGTCGATAATTTGCTGCCTCAGCCCTACATCCTTTTTTTAAACACAGGAACCACACAAGTAGTTCTCCAATCATTAGGTACGTACCCTTCTTGTAGTGATTTCTGCCCTATTACGGTAATAGCAGGTGCTAGTTCATCATCAAGTTCCCTAATGAACTTTGGATGCATCCCATCTGGGCCTGCGAATTTGTCCAATTTAAGTTTTTGTAGTTTCTTAATTACTTTATCAGTAGTAATTATATCAGTTGGTGCAGTGTTACCTGGTACAATTATAATGTTATCCCCCTATTTGGTCAGTTTTAACAAACATTTTACCAAGTGTTATACTAAATTGCTTAGCCATTTCCTCAGGTTTAGCTGACAATTTACCATTAATATTTAGGGGTCCCACAGAATTATTTCCCCTTTTTTTGTTGATACATGCAAAGAAACTCTTTTTATTATTATTAGATGTTGCTAATCTATACTCCAGATTTTCTTTTGCTTCCCTAATTCCATACTTAACCTTATGTAATATATTTTTGTAATTGACTCTACTACCCACTGTCTTTGCCTGTTATATCTTTTTGAAGAGTATTTTCTTTTTCTTGCATAACTTAATAATTTTATTATTTATCCAAGAAGGTTTCCCCCCTATTATTGTACACATTCTTGGTAGGAATATACTTCCCCGTCAAATTGTTTATTGTCTTAACACTCCCCACGATTCTTCGGTTGATAATCCTTTCATTTCTGTGCTCCAGTCCATCTTAATAATTTCATTTCTAATGTTCTGATAATTAGCCTTGTTATACAGTATATGAGTTGTCTTTCCCTTATATGATTTCCTTGTTTTATTAATTGTAAATGTGACAGTTCCATAATCACTTGTTCCAACCGAAGGACCAATTTTCATATTTTCAATGTCCTCAAATATTAAGCAATAATGAACGACGGGGGTTACGTTAATGTTCTAGTTAATCACCCCTTGGGGGTGTAATGTGGGACGAGGCGCAGCCAAGTGCCATACTGCTCTCAGGGGGTGATTAACTTGAACATTAAGGAAATCCCCAGAGTTCAATATTGCTGCTATTATAATTGGGTTGCCTGTTACTGTAGTTTGAATTATTTTAATATTTGTTGCTAATTTTGTGTAAAAGTTACATAAAATAGTCTCTCCGCCATACTAATTTAAGTGTCATACTTTACATTTGAGATAGTTTTCACTGTAAAAATTAACAGTTGGGCTTCTCACTTTTGTAATACATTTTGTCTTTAAAAAAATAAACAACACTGACACAGTGACAATGTCAGATGATACCTCTGTTTTAATTTTTATGGCCATTGAAAAACCTAAATGTCTGCTTCAGCCTAACCCAACCCCAAACATACATGTACTGTTGCTTGGCCTGAAGACATCTTCCTGTGAAATTTGGGTCGGGTAAAGGGTTCTTCTATGTTTGGCGTGAGAGTTACTGTAAATAAGTATGACGCCGTTTAAGTTATTTATAAACTGTCACTTTTTTCCTGTGCCGTTTTTTCCCCCGTTCTTCACTGCTGAAATGTTACTGCAATGCCACTAGGAAGTAGTGGCATTACAGAAAGCACTCATGCAAATGGATTTTTTAAATGTTACATAACTTTGCTTAAAAATCTACATTATTTCTGGATGGTCCTTCTGAAATGCCCCTGTGCGCCTCCACAAGCAGAAATGGTGCTGGACACGGTTAAACTCGTTCATTTATGAATGTGTTGGTGTTTTGGGGTCACATAAATTAAAATCATGGAAGATCCTACAGTGAACACCAGGAATCTATTCAGTTATTTATGTACAAAAACCGAGTGCTCTATACTGTTTTATTTTGTTTTTAAACTTGAAGCTATGCTTCCAGGCATGCGCACTGGAGTCGACTCCAATGCACATGCTCGGAAGCATACCTTGAAGTTTTAAAAACAAAATACAATGGGATAGAACGCTTGTTTTTGTACAGCAATCACACTGAATAGATGGTGTTCACAGTAGGATCTTCTGTGATGTTCTGTTATGTGACCCCAAAACACCAACTCGTTCATGAACGAGTTTACCTGCGGCCGGCACTGCTCCTGCTTGTGGAGGTGCACAGCATGCATTTTCAGGTGGGACGGGAATAGTTTGCTGCTTATCCATTTTCTTATTCCTATATATGTACACATGCTATAGTGCAGGAAGCGTTAAAGCTACCACGGTGAAAACAAAAAAGATGTGAAACAGTGGCTGGTTGCGGGGTAACAATACAGTATTGATTACAACTGGCTTAATGATGCTTGCAACTGTCAGCATTACTATAATGGCGGACCTAAGTTCCACACATGGAATGCTGACAAGACAAGAAGGACCTTTACTTGTGGATCAGTGCACATGTAATCAGGCTGCACAAGTACATTAATAAGAAGATTAATACAAGGGTCTCAGAATGCTGACAACCAATCAGATTGCTGCATTTCTGAGACCTTTATAATAATACTGGTTAATACCACATGTAATACATTCTTCTCCCCTTCAGGTACCTTAGTACATTGTTGAATTCCCACAGCTGTTAGCACATCATGCGAGCATATGCCTATTTGATTGCTATGATCAAGTCCTATTGGTTAAGAACAGTAAGTTCCAGGTCACTCAATGTCTCAGCAGAAACGCATCATGCTTTCAAGACGGCAATCTGAGTTTGGAAGCAGACTTGGGGAGTCAGAGTGGCAAGTACTGGAGAATGCTGTCAAGCACAGCATGAGCCAGTCCAGAAAGGGAGACATCTGGCAGCCCCTCGTGGTGAACTCTGGAGCCTGCTCCCTTGCAAGGGGTGGCACCAGCCCAAGGCTTCGAGTGTCAGAAGGCACCAGAAACATTGCTCAACATCAGAGGAGGTGTGAAGGACCTAAGAGGGGACAAGGGAGAAAAACCTAAAAATGTGCTTCAAGCCATTTCACTGGGGGCATTGGCTCTCTCAGGCCCCACTCCATGTTAAACCCTGCCGGCCTTGACGGTGGTCGGGGAAGTAGTTGAGGACTGGAGTGACTGGCAGGGGCCTGAGTGTAGAGAGAAGGTTCTATCTATCTCTGTCTCTCTCTTTCAATATCTTTATCTATCAATCCACACATCCATCAATATCAAGTCAGATGCAGAAAAGAGCCATGGCTACCTAAATCCATGTTGCCTGCTGCAGTGAGAACTGGTATATTTGTAGAGTCAAAGAGATTACCTGGCTATGCTCCAAGAATGCAAAGAGCCACTGAAGTTTCATCATCAGGGGCTGAGAGTCGCTGTCTTTCAGATACATCACTGCATGCCTAAAGCTGAAAACAGAATACAAGCCAAACTAAAACACTCATCTGAAAGACAAAAATGTCTTCACAACTATTTTCTAGTTTAAAAATTTTAACAAATATGAGTTACAAAGACCAGCCCAGTACCGTGGAGGACTGTGGCACTGGTGCCTTACACCTGCCACACAGGGAACCCATGTTCGATGATGAGCATAGGTCGTGAGGGGTCAGCCAGGGGGTGGGGAGCTGGGTGAGGATTAAGTGGCTGTCAGACAACTCTCCACTGCTGGATAGGGGAAGTTAGCTCTACCGGTCTTTGACCGCCACCATGTGGAGGTATGGTGGTGGTCTTGGTGCTGTGGGTGACGGAGGGAGGCTAGGCCAGGTGTGGGAGGAGTGGAGTCGTTTCAGGTCAAGGCATGTGTGTGTAGTAGCCTCTGCCTGGGTGTCTGCCTATGTCTCAGGGGCTCGGGGAACAAGAAGAAAACAGGTTGGAAAACTAGGGTTGGGACCTAATGAAGCCACCCCAGTTATGCTGATGGTCCACTCAGGCTCGGGGCACAGACTTGGGATGGCTGGAGTTCCATAAGAGACAGGCTGATACAGCCACCCAGCCTGCCAGAGGGGTATAAAGGAAAATATAGCAAAAAAAAATTTGAGTTACAAATATTGAACATTTACAGTCACACAATCTGATTATTCTCAGTAAAACCTGCAGGACAATTAAAAAATGCATGATCTTAAGTCTGTTTCATCTTTAACAGCAGCTGACGAAGCCAGGAAAACTTTAGAAAAATAATATTTAGACAAATTTCAGCTTACATTTCACATTAGTTCTGCATGTCTCCTTGTGACTTATTACTGAGGTCATCTGCATTAAAATAGGATATTTGTTCCATAAGAATTCATCTGGTCTAGATGCCTATTCCCCACCTGAGGTAATGATACTCTGCTTGTGACACCACAGTAATTCCCATGGAAATGGACTGTGATGTCATAACAGAGAATTATGATTTCATGGGGGGAATGAGCCGCAGAGACAAATGAACAGTATCAAAAGGGAAGGGGGAAGAGGATGAGTGAAGAGGCACCAGTTCTCTCACACCTCACATTACATGGGCAGGAATGTGCAGACATGATGAGTCAATGGGCCTTTTTGTGCTGGCATCTTTTGTTCCTATGATTTCTAAGGGACAAAGATCCTGTAATCATGTAAATTTTACTAGGTAATAAATAGTGGGGAGGAGAAAATGAAAGCTGTGTATTTACTGTAACTGTATCTTAATATCTTCCCCACTGATTGCCACTTGTGGGTCTGTGCTGGAGGTGCTACGATGCTGTAACTAGGCCCTGTGCACACAGCACTGTACGTGCCAGCTGGTATAGAGTGGCACCAGCCCCCCCAACTGCTTCAGTACATTTTTCAACAAGGAGATGAGCAGGATGAACCTAATCAATAACATACACACACAACCTGTGGGCACAGGATAGCCCTAGTGGCCCATGTAGGAAGGGCCACAAAATCCAGTATCCCAGTGTCTTCACGGACCAAACCTAATAAAAAGGGGTGAAGACCAACACAAGAATACTGGAGTGAGTCTGGGAGATGGAGGGCGGGTGTGATAATCAATGGTGAAGATATTCTGGAAGATCAACAGTTCTGGTAAGTGCGTAACTTTTGCATCTTCTAAGAATCAGTCTTCACCACTGATTCCAACTTGTGGGTCAGAGTACGAAGCTCAGAGAAAGTCCCCCTGGATTAGTGAGGCTGGTGCTCAGGGCTCACTCAGGATAGTAATACATTCAGAATGCAGGTATTGCTAAGCTTAATGGAGAAAAGGGAGCATGTGAGGAGGAGGACCCTGTAAAGGCATCTATCCTAAATAGATACTTTTGCTCAGTATTTACTGAAGAGAAGGTAGGGCAGGGCCCACAGCTCAGCATCATGGACACAGGGGGGAGGGAGGTGAGCACTACTTCCTTCACAAAAGAAAGGATCCTACAAGAGCTTGCTAAGCTCAGGTGATAAGGCAATGGGACCTGATGGCATACATCCCAGGGTACTTAAGGAGCTAAAGGAGGAACTAGCAGAGCCATTAGCAGAATTGTTTAGTGAGTCTCTGAGCACAGGAGAGGTCCCAGAAGACTGGAGAAGGGCTCATGTGATCCCGGCCCACAAGAGTGGTAGCAGGGAGGAGGCGGGAACTACAGACCAGTCAGTCTTACCTCAGTAGTGGGCAAGATTATGGAGGCACTCCTTAAGGAAAGGATAGTGCAACACCTGGAACCATAGGGCACAGGATCCAAGACAGCATGGGTTTACAAGGAAGGTCCTGTCAAACTAATCTCATAGATTTCTTTGACTGGGTAACCAGAGTGGTGGACCAAGGGGGAGAGTTGATGTCGCCACCTTGAATTCAGCAAAGCTTTTGACACTGTTCCACACAGAAGATTGATAAATAAGCTAGGTAGGCTCAGGGTGGGTCAGAAGTTGGTCAACTGGGTGGCAAACTGGTTGACTGGCAGAAAACAGAGAGTGGTGGTAAATGGTATACAGTCAGAAGAGATGCAAGTCACAAGTGGGGTACCAGGATCAGTCCTGGGGCCAGTCCTATTCAACATCTTCATTAGTGACCCCGCAGATGGACTAGAGGGTAAGGCTTGTCTGTTTGCAGATGACACCAAGATCTGCAACAGAGTAGATGATCCAGATGGGGTGGCAGAATGAGAAGAGATCTGGATAAACTAGCAAAATGGTCAGAAGAGTGGCAACTGGGATTTAATGCAAAGAAGTGCAAAATCATGCACATAGGGAAGAGAAACCCTGAAGCCACTTATAGGCTGGGAGGGAGTTGCTAGCAGTCACAAAGGAAGAAAGAGACTTGGGCATCATCATCACTGATGACCTAAAATCATCCAAGCAGACCTCTAAAGCAGTAGGTAAGGCTAGGGGATGTTAGGGTGTATTAGTAGGGTATCACAAGTCGAAGAGGAGGTAATCCCTCTGGTACAAGACATTGGTTAGGCCCCATCTGGAGTACCGCGCAGTATTGGAGGCCACACCTTCACAAGGACATTAACCAAATTGAGGCAGTCCAGAGAAGGGCAACTAAAATGGTGCAGGGACTGCATCAGAAGACATATGAGGACAGATTAACGGAGCTCAATATGTATACCCTTGAGCAAAGGAGGGAGAGAGGTGATATGATCGAGACATTTAAACACCTTAAGGGCATAAACAAGGTGAAAGAGTCTAACATGTTTAAATATAAGAAAAATAGCAGGACAAGAGGACACAGCATGAGATTAGAGGGAGGCCGATTAAGGGGAATGTGAGGAAATTCTTTTCACAGAAAGGGTGGTAGATGCATGGAATGGCTTACCACATGAAGTGGTGGCTATGAATACAGTGCAGGGCTTCAAACAGGCATGGGATAGGCATAAGGGAGCAATACAAATGACTATGAATAGATAGGTCACTGACAGAGCAAAGGCCGATGGCACATTTATAAGGTAGAAAAAGAAATGGGCAGACTGGATGGGCCTTGCGGTCCTTATCTGCCATCAACTTCTATGTTTCTATGAATGGTCCTGCCAAAGGTGGCATCTTGGCTGGCATGGACATCCAGCGTACAGTGCTCGGTAATGGTAAGCACTATGCTCCAAGTTGCAGCACTGCAAATTTCTCCAAGAGGCACAGAGCATATTTCTGCCAAGGAAGTGGCAAGTGCTCTTGTGGAGTGGGCACCCTGCCCTCCAGTTTAACCTGAGCCATAGCACACCAGCGGCGAAGGCAATTTACAATCCAGGCAGAAATGCACTCGACTAATACAGACTGTCCCTTTTGATTAGGGCCAAAAGACTCAAAGAGCTTGTTTTGAGTGTCTTAAGTCCTTAGTCCTGTGCAAGTAAAACCTAAGGACCCTTACAACATCTAGTGACTGGAGAGTCCTTTCTCCCTCATTCTGGAAGTGGCAAAGCTGGTAGGCAGGATTATAGCCTGATTAAGATGGAACTTCGACAGTACCTTTGGTCAAAACTTGGGTCTGTATGTAGAACTATCTTATTTTTATGGAAAACAGTATATGGAAGATCGGTGACCAAACTATGTATTTCAGACACTCTCATGTGCAGAGATGATTGCCACAAGAAAAAACAGGTTAGTCACCTGTAACCACTGTTCTACAAGTGGCATATGGTTCATATTCACACTGTGGTAGTTCCATTGGAATGGTCTGATTGGCTTTGCGGTCTTTAAGCTAAGCTCCTGCCACCACCTGGGTGGCTTATCCCCCGACTCCACCCCATGGCATCAGACTGCACGAAGGAAACAAGAATCCATGTGCCACTTGCCAGGGAAGGATGGGTAGGTTGTGTGGATGTGAACCATATACCACTCCTGGAACTACAGTTGTAGGTGAGTAACCTATTTTTCTTGGGGCGTGGATATGGCTCACTATCCACACTCTGGCAGACACCTAGAAGTTCTCTGGGAGGAGGGGGCAAGGTGCACACCCTTACTTGGAGAACAGAGATTGGAAAACTGAGGTCCCACAACTGGCATCCCAGCGTGACTCAAGTTTGATGCTTTAGTGGGAAACGAAGGTGTGTGCTGACTTTGAGGTAACAGCCCTGCAGATTTCCTGGAAGCAGCCATCGAGCCAGTGGTAAGTGTGGTGGAATGAGCCCAAAGCCCTGTGGGAGGGTCTCTACTTGCCAGTCTGTAGCAGAGGTCAGTGTGGGATGGAGCCCACTGCCTAGCATCCTCTTTGCTGCCAGGTACGGCTTCAGTATAACTGACAAACAGCTGACAAGCCTTTCCTCTAACACCAGCCATGCACAAGAGAGTGCCCTCTGCAGGTCCAGGATATGTACCATGCGGTTGGCCTCTGAGGAAGGGTTGATAAAGTATACCGGGAAGTTAATCACCTGGTTAAGGTGAAACTCTGATATTATCTCCAGTAGGAACTTTGGGTTGGGCAAAGGATGATTTTGTCCCTGTGTAAGACCAGATAGTGAGACTCCGCCGAGAGTGCCTGGAGCTACCCAATCCTTCTGGGTGATGTAGTAGCCACCAGAAAGGCCGACTTCCATGACAGGCGTGACATCTCATACCTGTGCATAGACTCAAATGGCTTGCTCAAGTGCAGAGTCAGCACCAGCAGGTAACGTGGTGGTGGTGGTGGTGGTTCACGCACCGGAGAGAACAGGTTGTCTAGGCCCTTAAAAAAAGCATCCCACCACCTTCCCCTGGGCCACTGTCGGCTTGCTGGCCCATGCCTGGTAAGCAGAGATGGCTACCAGGTGCACTTTAAGGTTGGTTGCCCATGGTCTCAACTGTGAGAGGGACCAGAGGTAGTTCAGGATGCTAAGAACAGGGCAGGCAAGGGGATTAAGATCCTTGCCCTGACACCAAATCGAAAATCTTTTCCATTTAAAGGCACAGCATCAACGTGTGGACTCCTTTCGGGTGGCCTCCACGACGTGGAGCACATCATCCAGGAGACCTATGGCCTGGAAATCTAGCTACTCAAGAACCAGGCTGTGAGGTGCAGGGACTGCAGGTTCGGGTGCAGGACCATTCCCTGAAGTCTGATCAGTAGTTCTGGGTAGACAGGCAGCCACAATAGAGGTCAACTGCTGAGGCTGAGGAGGCCTGGGTACCAGAACTACCATGGCCGCCTTAAAGTTATCAGCATCATCTGCACCTTATTCTTCTGGGCCTTGATCACCACCACCTTGTGGATAAAAGGGAAGGAAGGGAAGGCATAGATGAGGGCTGGTGTCCAAGGATTAGCGAAGGCATCCCCCAACAGTGTCCCAGACTGTGGGGGGTGGGGGTGGAGGGTGGGCACAAATCAGCCTCAATCTGGGATTCTCCTTGGAGGCAAACAGCTCCACTAGAGGAGTGCCCCATCAGAAGAATAGGTGGTTTATCACCTCCTGATGCAGGGACCACTTGTGCGACATCTCTCCTACCCAGCTGAGAGGGTCTACCAGCTGACTGTTCTCCCCACTGGAATGAATGGCCAGGAGATCTGCACCCAGGCTGTACACAAGAGGCCAGGTGCAGAGGGCCTCCCGACATAGGGGAAGGGAGTGGGTTCCACCCTGCCTTTCAGGTACAGCACAGTCATGGTGTTGTCTGTCTGGACCTGCACGACCTGACCCCTGACAAGAAGAGTGAATTCCATCTGTGCTAGACATACTGCACAGAGCTCGGGTAGGTTTATGTGGTAGCAGGACTCCCTGGGTGACCAAACCCCATGGGTTCGGTGGTCTCCTACGTATGCTCTCCACATCAGCAACATGTCCATCATAAGCGTGATGGTTAGTTCTTGATGGACAACTGGTATTCCTGCCTCTGGGTACTCTGGGACCAGCCACCACTGGATGGCATCCCACACTGGCTGTGTCACTGTGACTGGCTGGTCCAAGTGGCCTAGATCCTAGGCCCACTGACTGCCAGCTCCCACTGGAAGTGGTGCATTCACCAACAGGCCCAATGGACCACGCTGGTGCAGGACACCATGTATCCCAGTACCCTCAGGAAATTCTGGGACGGTCACGAGAGCCCAACCTGAAATGATCAGCCAAAGGAGGTAGTATCCAGTGCCCGGTCCACAGGGAGGTGGGCCTCGGCCCCCAAGGAGTCTAGTTCTGTCCCAATTAACTTGATCACCTCCTTCGGTACTAGTTTGGACTTGTCCAGGTTGACCAACAGGCCAAAGTCTAGGCACGTCTGAAGAGCCAGATCTCTGAACCTTTCCACAGCCTCTCTGGATGGACTGGCTAACACCCAGTCATCCAGGTAGGGGTACACCATGATCCTAAGGTGCCGCAGATGGGCCGTCACCACTACAATGCATTTGATGAAGACCCTGGGCACCAAGGAGAGGCCAAAAGATACAACCTGGAACTGGTACACAATCCCTTCCACCTGGGATCAGAGGTACTGGTAGTGGGACTGACAGACAAGGATGTGGAAAGATGCATCCTGGATGTCTACGGAGCAGAAACAAATCTTCTGCTCCAGCGATGGAATGATCTGATTCAGAGTGACCATTCAGAACTTGCGTCTCAGCATAAACCTGTTCAGACTCGGCAAATCCAGTATGGAGTGCCAGCTCCCTGTCTATTTCAGGATCAGGAAGTACCCGCACATGTAACGCTGACTGGCTAGGGCGTCTGGGACATGGGCTATTTCCTCTTTTAGAAGGACATGACTAATGTCCTTTGAAGAGCGAACAGTATATCATGTGACATTCTAGACTCCCTAGGCTTGTGGAGGAAAAGGTAAGCTGGGAGAGCCTCGAAGTCCAGAGGCAACCATCTGCCCATTACATCCAACGCCCACTTGTCCGTTGTGCTAGTGGCCCAATGTGACAAGAAGAAACATAGTCAACCTCTGACAGGAAGTGCAGAAGGGACAAGATAGGGAGCGGGAATGATGCTCCCACAGAGCTGCTTTAGTGGGACATCAGCGGCTGAGGGGCACCACTACACCTGCCCCCCTTTCTTAGGACCCTGGCCCATGGACATGGGTGTGGGGTGCCAAGCCTGGTACTGCCTTTGCTGGGGCTGCCACCAAAGTGGCTGTGGCTGAAACATCTGGTACTGAAAAGCCTGTTTTGTAAGCTTCCTTTTTGGGTCCTTCTGGGATGATGCCACAGAACCCAGGATGGCACTGGACTTCTGGATACAGGTGAGATGTCCTTCCAAGCCAGGGGCAAATAGGTCGGTGCCCAGGAAAAAGGCACAGGCCAGCTTATGCTGGGTTCTCTGCCGTGAAAGTAGACAGACGCAGGAAGGCCCTGCGACACATGGAGACAGCCACTTCCATGGCATGGGCACACAAGTCGTCCATGTCCAAGTCCGTCTAGAGCTGGTGTTTAGTCAGTGACTAACCCTGGTCTCTGATAATCATCACTGCCAATTGCTGCTCAGCAGGAAGGTGAGGGAGGATTGCATTGAAGACCCCCATCAGGGAGTGACTGAAGCTAGCCATCATCAAGGCATAACTAGATTGAAGCTAGCCATCATCAAGGCATAACTAGCTTAACAGAGACCCAGTGATGCTGCAGTGTACACCTTTTTAGCCACATGGTCAATCTTATGGAACTCCTTGTCTGGAGACATGTCCATGTTCCCATGGCATTCTGACTTGTGGAACACTGAATCCATGACAGACCATTTCACGGAGTGGTGGTTGGGGAACCAAGAAAGGGACCCCATTGGGACTATGTACTTGCAGTCCATACGGGCAGAGGGTGACAAGCAGGATGCAAAATCTGCCAACGCTCTAAGGCCAATCCCAAAATAGCTTCTGCCACCAGTAAGGCACCCCATGGTGCTTTGTCCTGGTCCTTAATGTCTGTAAGAGGATATGCTGTCCTCTTTTGGACTGGCTCGAGAGGGATAGACATGGACTCCAAGATTAGGCAGAGAAGTGCCCCGAAGGACACCAGGCCATGCTCACTCGTTAGCTCCTCGAACACGCTGTGGTTGAGGAGGGGAGTCCCAGAGGAGGCCATGGACATGTGATGCACATCATCCAAGGACTCCTTGAAAACGGCCCTCAACCATTTTTAGTCATAGAACAGGCCTCCTTGGTTTTCAGCTGCAGTGGTGGTGGCTCCACCTAAAGATGTGGAGAAGCAGGTGTGGAGGGCACCAGTGAGGTGTAGACTAGTGGGGGGTGCTACTGGCGGCAGCCAGGTAACCAGAGGGCTAGAGGGTACAGCCCTACTCTGTACCACAACAGCCCACTGTTGCCAAAGCAGCTCCTTGTAGCACTGGTGCAGCCTGCGACAGTGCCTCATCTCACCGGAGGACAAAGAGGTCAAGAATAATCAGCGGCGATACCTCCTGGTTGAGCAGGTCAGAAAATGGGAATGCCTCAATTGAGATCTCGGCTGGTTAATGGCAAGGGAAGCCTTCAGGTTGATCGTGGCAAACCATATGCCAGCCCATATTGTAGAGTATCAGCATGGAAGACTTGACTGCCAGTGGAGGCTGCTCCCATCAAGGATGGGATGGGGACACCACCCCACTCTTGTCCTCCTGGGTGAGGACTGGGAGCACCAGGGTCTGCAACGCTGAATCCTTGACATTGTCCAACAATGGGCCAACAGGCTAGAGAAATAACTCAGTGGCCTGCTCGACTGGATTTCAAGTCAACTCACTCAGTGGGGGGAAACTAAGAGCCTAGACCAGCCTCTCAACCGAGAGATGCTTGACAGCAGTCGAGCAGTTCAGCAAGTCAAGGGACCATGATATCCCAGTTCCATGACTTGTGCTGGTGGTGCTTGTGCTTAACACATCAGTGGGCAGGGCTCTCACCCAGAGTTTAGAGGGCAAAACACATGTCCTGGAATCCTCCATTGAATAACCCTCTGATACTGGCTCCAGCTAGGAACAACGTTGAGACCGTGGAGATGATGGCCATGGCAGCCTCCACTCCGGCCTCAAGGGAGGAGCAGAACCAGCTGCACCCAAGGCCTTCTTGCAGCCCTTAGGGCAGTTCTTTGGATACCGTTCCAAAGGTTAACCCAGCAAGAGTCAGAACTTCTCGTTCTTGAGGGGCTCACGAAGCATACTTAGACAAAGGCTACACTCTGCCACATCATGCTGCCCACCAAGGCAGTACTATGCATGTGTTGTGCGGTCAGTGGCCAACATCTGCGATACCGAACACAGACTTTAAATCCTGGCTTCTGTTGCTCCATCACAGACTGACAAGGGAAACTGAAGGAACCGAGGAAACAAGTTGAAAAAACTCTGAAGACAGAGACTGCTTATGGTGCACTAAATTCTAAGCAAGTGCTGCAAAGGATGAGATCTGTTCTTCGAGTGGAAACAGCTGACATCATGGGGCTAAATTGGGGAACATACCACCAGGGTGGTGGGAGGAGCTTAGTTTAAAGACGTCCAGATGATCAGACTGTTCCAGTGGAACTGCTAGAGTGTGGATTGTAAGCCATATCCATGCCCCCAGAATGTTGTTTTCCAAGTTCGAAATTTCAAGTCACAAGTCGCAGGAGGCTCAAAGGGCTTGTGAGTGAGCATTGTAAGAATATGACAATTTGATATAATGAAAACATGTTTGAAAGTTGTCACGTACTGGCAGGAGAGAGTAAAAGGATTAATGAGAATACCTTCTGTACCCATTTGAATTTGTCACCTTGTGTGTGTGTGTGTGTGTGTGTGTGTGTGTGTGTGTGTGTGTGTATATGAGGGTGCTGACCAAAGCTGGGTGGATTTTTCCTAAAGTGACTTTTGGTATTGGAATTTATACATCATGCATCTCAAGAGACATGTTCAGCAAATAATTAACATATAAAAGCAGCCATTAGCTGTAGAAAGGAATTTATATATTTGTGCAGAGGGGCCGTTCACTGTAACCACACAGAAGTGCCATACGTCTAACCGTCACTGTTCAGAAATACCCTTAACAATTCAGCACACTGTTTTGCATAACTTAGCTATGTGGAATGGAGAATTTGGGAAGGGTCTCACAGCTAAGTACTATGATAAGGAACAACTAAGTGTTGTGCTTTGTATTTCATGACCTTGCAGAACTGCTGAACACACATAGAACTGACAATTATTGATTAATGTTATGTGTACAGATGTGCAGTTTCATAGTTCTGTAAGGCACACAACAATTAGTGGTAAATTTATATAAGGTAGACTGCAGTAGAGGGAGAGTGAGTGGCACTGAATCCTGAGATGAAGTGTTGAAGTCTACATGCATGCCTGCCTTGGTCGCCCTCCCAGAGGTAGGTAACTGATTGCTACTTGTTCTCTGATTACTACGCTGCCAGTACTAACACAGTATATGTGTTAATGTAATAAACTTGACTTTGCAGTGTACATTTCAGTATCCAGACTGAGTCACTGTAACTACTGGTTACTGTTGCCAGCATACAATCCAAGTGCATATCCAGAACAAGGTAAATGTTTCACGGTGCCACCGCCTTCCTGATGGGAGGCCGTGTGTGCAAAATACCACTGAGGAATTTAAACAGTGGCAGCTGTGACAGGTAGAGGGTACAGAAAATGTATACACTTACCGTAACAGCAGATCTTCGAGAGAACCTCTCATCAGGCCATGCCTATGGAACTAGAGATGCCAGGCACTAGGGCCACATGGAAACTTTCTGCAAGCCCCTTCCCTCCTCAGTTTCTCAATGGACCTCCCTCTAGGGAACCAGGAGAGAACCTATGGTTCCGCTTACCAGGCTAGGCAGGAAACAGCATGTAAACAGTCGTGGAGAAAGACAGGAGTTATAGAGCTCTAAATCTTAGGGGGACAGAGTGGAGGATGGCATGGCCTGATGAGAGATTTTCTCAAAAATCTGTTGTTACAGTAAGTATGTAACTGTTCTATCTTCTTCGAGGATATCTCTTTCATCAGGTCACACCTATGAAACAAGTACCAAGCAGTACTTACAGTAAACAGTCTAGATGGCTTTAGCCCACAGGCCTAAGAAAACAGGCCTTGAAGCACAGCAAGGCCAAAACCTGACCTTTTTTGGGAGGCAATGTCCAGACTGTAGTGTTTACTGCAGATGTGGACCGTACTCCAAGTGGCAGCTGCACAGATCTCTGCAGCCAACACATTTTTGAAACAGACAACAGAAGTGGCCATGCCTCTGGTGGAGTGACCACGAACACCACCAGGAAGTTCCTTACCATACTTCCTAGAACAATAAGTAATAGTCACTTGGACAGGCACTATTTGGAAACAGGTATGCTCACTTTCCCTGGGTCGAAGGAAACTAAAAAGCTGCAAGGATTTCCTGCAGTTCTTCATGCGGTGTACATAACACCTAAACATTCTATGTACATCTACTGTAAACTATGGAGCAATGCTTCCCCTGGATTGGCATGCTCTGGAAAATTAAATGGCAGGTGGATGGTTTAATTTAAACTCAGATACCACCTTCAGAAGAAACTTAGGACTGGTATGCAAAGACAACCCGTCTTTGTGAAAAATCAAGTAAGGAGGCTCACACAGAGACTGAAGCTCTGAAATTCTTGAAGCAGAAGTAATGGCAACTGAAAATAACACTTTCCAGGAAAGGAAGTATTGGCCACAAGTTGTGGCCAGCTCAAACGGAGCCAAAGCAAGCTTCTCCAAAACAAAATTCAAATCCCAAACTGGGACTGGATTGCAGATAAGGGGCTTCAAGTGCAGAATGCCTCTCAAAAACGTATGGGCTATCTCCAGCTGAGCAATCATACGACCATCAATAGGCACATGGAAAGCTGAAATGGCAGCCAGTGCACTTTAATAGAAGCGTACTGCAGATCTGCATCAGGCAACGACAGCAAATACTCCAGAACCTGGTTTACTGGACAGGTAAATGGGTCTAGATAATGAAAAGCAGCCCATAAAGTGAACTGCTTACATTTCATGGAATAAGTGGCCTCAGTGGGGGGTTTCTGGCAGCCACCTTTTGTGACACTTCAAAATGCCATGCATGAAGGCAGCGTAACATGAAGTCCAGATGGACCAGGGTTCCCTGTTCCTGTGACAGTAGGCACTGGCATAATGGTAGAGGTACTTGTGGTTCCACTGCCAATTGCTGCAGTAAGGGGAACCAGATTTGATGAGGCCAAAGGGAAGCAACGAGTATCAGAGTTGATCCTCCATCTGAAGCTTGATTAGCACCCTCTGAATTAGAGGGAAGGGAGGGTAGCCAGCCCGCTGGCATAGCAGTTGCGCTACTGCTCATGACACAGACAACCTGGGTTTGGGAATGGACCTGGGAGTCAGAGGGCTGGCTGGGGGGAGGGGAGGGGAGGATGGAGCATTCCATGGACAGCTCTCCTCCTCCTCCTCCTCTGGGGAGTGTGGGGGGGGTGAGCGTCTGGCACAAAATCGACCCCTGACGGAGACCAGAGGGAGTCACTGCCAGAGCGGAGATGTTGGGGAGGCATGCTGGATGTCAGCGCCTCGGCACACTGCATGACACGCCTCTCAGGGTCACAGCATCAACAAAATGCCAGCTGTCGATGACGTTCCACTCCTTCGGCCTTGCCACACCCACCTGTGGCACTCAGTTGATAACAGAGTACAGTCTTCCATCAGGTTCGGTTCAGCCCAGCCCCACCCTGGGAGGTAAGCCAGGGAGGAACACCGGTAGTCCAAAGCTGCCAGGAACCAAGTACAGTTGTCCATGGGTCACGCCTGCTCGGTGACCCCACCCAGGAGAGTAAGCCTGGGAGGATGATTGCCAAGGTAATTCTCAGGTTGTGGGTGGAGACTGGAGGGTGTGAAAGATGAGCTACCAGGCCATGGCGCAAAAACAAAAAAAAAAAAATTACCTTTAACTGTAGTTCTAGGAGTGGTATATGGTGTACATCCACACTTCTGGCAGAACTCCTTTCCCCTTTAAGACTTGCTGGAAGGTCTTCAAGCTGGCTCCTCCCACCCACTCAGGTGGTATCCTCCTTGGCACTGCCCTATGACATCAGATCTTACTCGCTGGAAGCAAGACCAGTGTGCCACTTGCCAGGGAAGGTTGGGAGGGTTATGTAGCTGTACACCATATACCACTCCTAGAATTACAGTTACAGGTGAGAAACTTGTTTTTCTAGGGGAGTGGATATGGTGTACTATCCACACTTCTGATAGACTCCTAGCAGTTCTTAAAGAGGAGGGGGCAGGATGCAACCCCTGTATTTAGGGAACAGAGACTGGAGAACTGAGGCCCCAAAACCTGCATCCTGGCATGACTCAAGGTTAATGTGGTAATGAGAAATTAAGATTTCCTGGAAAAGGACATCCCTGGAAGCAGCCACCGAGGCAGCTATATGTCTGGTGGAATGAGCCCTCAGCCCTATGGGAGGCTCCCTACCGGTCAACCTACAGCAGAGGTCGATGCAGGAGACTATCCACCTGCCAACCATCTGCTTTGCTGCCTGTGTGCCAGGCGCGGCTTCAGCGTAGGTGACAAAACAGCTGACGAACCTCTCCCTCAACTCCAGCTGTGCATTCCTTGTAGCAGGAGAGTATGTGCCGGAAGTCCAGAGTATGGAGCCTGTGCTCGGCCTCCGAGGTGTGATTGGTGAAGTACACCGGGAGATTGATCACCTGGTTAAGATGAAACTCTGAGACCATCTTTGGAAGGAACTTCGTGTTGGGGTGAAGGACAGCCTTGTCCCTGTGGAAGACCAGGTAAGGAAATTCCACTGAGATCACCTGGAGATCACTGATCTTTCTGGCTGATGTGATGGCTACCAGGAAGGTGGTCTTCCATTATAGGTGTGACATCTCACACCTGTGCATCAGTTCAAATGGCTTGCCCATGAGCACTGCCATAACTGGCAATAAGTCCCAAGCTGGTAGTGGTTCATGCACCGAGGGGAAAAGTGGTCAAAACCCCTGAAGAAGCGCCCGACCACCTTCTCCTGCACCACCGTCAGCATAGCAGCCCATGCCTGGTATGCAGAGATGGCTGCCAGGTGCACCTTGAGGGTCGTTGACTGGAGGCCTGAGAGAGGACCGCAAGTAATCGACGATGCAAGCCATGGGACAGGACAAGGGGTCAAGCTCCTTGCCCTGGCACCAAATGAACAATCTCTATCATTTGAAGGCATAGCATCAACAAGTCGACTCCTTCCAAGAGGCCTCAACTACATGGAGGACCTTGTCAGAGAGACCCAGAGCTAGGAAAAACAGGTTACTCACCTGTAAAAGTAGTTCTAGGAGTGGTATATGATTTTCATTCACACTTTCTGGCAGTCAAGTTTCCCCTTTAAGACTGGCCAGAATGTCTTCAAGCTGGCTCCTCCCTCCCACCCACCCAGGTGGTAATTCCTTGGCTCTGCCCCATGACACCAGATCTTGCCTGCTGGAAACAGCTGTGTGTGCCAAAGCGAGGGGAGGTCAAGTGGGTCCATGTGGATGATCATATACCAATCCTAGAACTACTGTTACAGGTGAGTAACCTGTTTTTCTAGGGATGTGGATATGATATTCCATCCACACTTTCTGGCAGACTCCTAGCAGTTCGAGAGGAGGGAGGCAAGGTGCACACCCCCACTTCGGGAACAGAAACTGGAGAACTGAGGCCCCAAAACCAGCATCCAGGCTCGACTCAAGGATGATGTGGTAGTGGGAAATGAAGGTGAGTGCTGACTTCCAGGTAGCTGCCCTGCAGATCTTCTGGACAGGGACATCCCAGGAAGCAATCACTAAGGCAGTGGTATGACAGGTGGAATGAGCCTTTAGCCCTATGGGAGGCTCCCTACTCGCCAACATATAACAGTTTGTTGATGCAGGATACAATCCACCTGCCAATCATCTGCTTAGCTGCCGGTCTGCAAGGTGTGGCTTCAGCATAGGTGACAAACAGCTGGCAAACCTCTCCCCGGACTCCAGCCGTACGCTCCTAGTAATAGGCGAGCGCTTGCTGCAAATCCAAAGTATGGAGCCTGTGCTCGGCCTCCGAGGTGTGGTTGGTGAAATACACCAGAAGATTAATCACTTGGTTAAGGTGAAATGCTAACACGATCTTCGGGAGGAACTTCGGGGTGGGGTGAAGGATGACCATGTCCCTGTGGAAGACCATGTAAGAAGACTCCACCTGAAGTGCCTGGAGCTCGCTGATCTTTCTGGCTGACATGATAGCCACCACATGATAGTCTTTTTTGACAGGTGAGACATGTCACACCTGTGCATTGGTTCGAATGGCTTGCCCATGAGCTCTGCCAGTACCAGCAACAAGTCTCATGGTGGTGGTGTGGTTCACGCACCAGAGGGGAAATGTGATCAACACCTATGAAGAAGTGCCAGACCACCTTCTCCTGTGCCATGGACTGCTGACTGGCCCGCGCCTGTTAAGAAGAGATGGCTGCCAGGTGCACCTTAAGGGTCATTGACCGAATGTCCCAACTGAGAGAGGAACCATAGGTAATCAAGGATGCTAGCCACAGGACAGGACGGATGGTCCAACCCCTTGCCCTGACACTAAATGGAGAATCTCTTCCATTTGACGGCATGGCATTTCATGGTCGACTCCTTCCGAGATGCCTCCACAACACTGAGGACACCTTGAAAAAGATCCAAAGCCTGGAACTCTAGCTGCTCAGGAACCAGGCTGTCAGGTGCAGGGATTGAAGGTCTGGATGAAGCACCTTCTCCTGATTGATGGAGAGTAGGTCTGGGTGGACAGGAAGATACCTCGGGAGCCTGCTGTTAAGGCTGAGGAGATTGGGGTACCAAAACTGGCGGGGCCAGTCCAGAGCCACCAAGATCGCCTGTGCCTTGTCCCTCCTGGCCTTGAGAAGCACCTTGTGGATCAAGGGAAGTGGAGGGAAGGCATAGAAGAGGCCTGGGGTCCAAGGCCTCGAGAAGACATCCCCCTGCAGCATTCCCAGCTGAGGGGATGGCCAAAAAACAGCCTCAGCTTTGCGTTCTCCCTGGAGATGAACAAGTCCACTTTGGGGGTGTCCCACTGGGAGAACAGACTGTGCACTACCTCTGGGTGGAGAGACCACTCGTAAGACACCTCGCCCACACGGCTGAGGGTATCCACCAGCTGGCTGGAGGCCCCGAACACATGGACAGCTAGATTGGCTCCCAGGCTGCGCACAAGTTTCCACATG
This sequence comes from Neoceratodus forsteri, assembly GCA_016271365.2. Taxonomy (NCBI): domain Eukaryota; kingdom Metazoa; phylum Chordata; order Ceratodontiformes; family Ceratodontidae; genus Neoceratodus; species Neoceratodus forsteri. The sequence continues at coordinate 1,372,392,841 of CM057458.1, forward strand.
CAGAGAGCTTCCTTGCACAGAGGCAGGGAGCGTGTCCCGCCCTGCTTGTTGAGGTAGTACTTGGTCATCGTGTTGTCCTTTCTGGACCTGGACCACCTGACCCAATTATGAGGAGCAAAGGTAGTCGGCGCCAGCCGAACTGCTCGGCACTCCAGCAGGTTGATGTGGCATCGGGACTCCTTGGGGGTCCAGAGCTCATGGTCTCTGTGTTCCTCCAGGCGGGCAACCCAGCCCATGAGAGAGGCACTGGTCGTAAGGAAGATTGCTGGTTCAGGGCAGACAAATGGGATCCCTTCCTGCAGATGTTCTGGGACTAACCACCACTGGAGAGTGTCCTACACATCTGCTGAGTCACAGTGACCAGCTAGCTGAAGTGCCCTTTCGCCGAGACCACTGACTGGCCAGCTCCCACTGCAGACAGCGCATTCTCCAGTGGGCCCAACGGACCACGCTGGTGCAGGCTGCCATGTAAGCCAGCAGGCACAGCAAGTCCTGGGCAGGGTGCAATTGCCCACCCTGAAATGATAGAGCAAAGGAGGAGAGAGCCTCTGCCCTGTCCGCGGGGAGCCAAGCTCTGGCTGTGCAACAGTCGAGCTCTGCCCCAAGAAGTTGATCACCTGCAAAGGAACGAGTTCTGACTTGGCCTCGTTGACCAGGAGGCCAAGAAAGACATAGGTCTGGAAGGCCAGGTCCCTGGACCACTCCACCTCCTGCCTGGAGGAACCTGCGATCAGCCTATCATCTAGGTAGGGGTAAACCCGGACCTCTCAGCTTATCAGGTAAGCTGCCACCACTGCCTGGAACTCACAGAGGGCTCCCTCTGCTCTGAAGCAGAGGAACCTTCTGTGAGACAGATCAGGACATGAAAGAACATGCCCTGAAGATCCAGGGAGCAGAACCATGTTTTGCTCCAGAGATGGAATAATCTGAGAGTGAGTGACCATCCTGAAGGTGCGTGACTTGAGAAACTTGTTCAGGTCATGCAGATCTAGAATGGGGCACCAGACCCCCATCCATTTTGACACGAGGAAGTACGTGGAGATAAAACCTGGGTGTACTGGAGGATCTGCAACAGGAACCACAACCTTTTTGCGGAGGAGCTGGGCGACGTCATCCCGAAGGGCTGACAGAATGTCTGCGGATATCAAGTCTTCCCATGGGGCACGCGCTTGGCAAGGGTGGCACTGCTCAAATGCCAAAGGCAGACCCTGACCGACCACCTCAAGAACCCACCTATCCATGGTGACAGTGTACCAGGCAGACAGGATGTGGCGGAGCCAGCCCCCCATGGGAGGACCTAGGGGAGGTGTGATGGACATGAGTGAGGCATCTCTCATCCCATCATGTGAGCAAGCTTGGAGGAGGAGGAGGACCAGGCTGAGGAGCCACCAGGGCCTCTTCCTCCAGGTTTATGGATGACCGAGGTCACAGATTTCGGCCGAGGTCTCCAGGCCTGAGCCTGCTGCCAGCTTGGGGCTGGGCTGATTTAGATGAAGGAGTGGAGGTGGACTAAAAGGGCATCTTTTTCTGCTGCTTGCAACCCTTGGGGTCCCTCTGAGTGGATGTCACCGAGTCCAAGGTGGCACTGGACTGTTCAATGCTGGTGAGGTGACCCACGACTCCAGCCTGAACAAGTTTGTGCCCAGGAAAGGGACATCCACAAGCTTGTGCTGGGTAACTCCCGGGAATGTTGAGATCCACAGCCAAGTCCTGCGGCACATGGCCACTGCAGCTGCCACGGAGTGGGCACAGGAGTCCCCAATGTCCATGGCTGTTTCGAGCTGGTGCTTGGCTACAGCCCAGCCCTGGTCCTGGACCAGTTTAACTAAGGTCTGGAGGTCTGCAGGAAGATGAGGATGCACCTCGTCCAGAGAGCCCAACAGGGCACAGGAGAAGTGGGCCATCAGGAAGGCTAAGCTCGCATGACAAAGGCCAAGCAAAGAGGCAGCGTAGATTTTCTTGATCAGATGGTCCAACTTCTTGGACTCCTTATCAGGCAACTTGCTGACGTCCCCCACATTGCCGGAGTGCTAGAACACAGCGTCTGCCACCAAGCCCTCAGTTGAGGGGTGTTCTGTGAATCCCGAGAGGGAGCCAGTAGGAACTGCACAATTGTGGGCCATTTGGGCCGATGGTGCAGGGCAGGAAGCCTGGCACTGCCAAAGCAACAAGGCAGGACTAATGATGGCCTCTGCCACTGGTAAGGCCTCCCCAGGGAAGTCTCCTCAGTCTAAGATCTTGGTAAGGGGTGCCAAGCCCTTTTCAGGACAGGCTCCATCTTAAGACCCGTGGATTTCGAGATCAGGCAGAGAAGACCTGTAATGGATGTAGGGCCTTATTCGTCGAGACCCCCAACCAACTCCATGTTGACCTGACAGGAGTGCAAGGAGGAACCCTCCAACCACAAGGAGTCATTGAAGAGGGGTCAACCACCAGAATCCCCGCTGACCCTCCATGGATGGTCAGGGGTGACGGTGATCGACAGTCGATGGGGAAGCCCCGAGGCTGGCCGAGACTCCTTAGTAAGAGCACGAAATTTTGGCTGCTTAGGTGGTGACTCCATGGGAATCGGTGAAGACACTGGAGTTGGCCGAGCCGAGACTGATTTGTTCGGCTCCTGAGGCAGAGAAGGCATCGGCCATTGAGGCGAAAGCCATGTGATGGTCAAGGTAGAAGCCGGGACTGGCTTCATACTGGAAAATGCCAGCTGTTGCCACGAGATCCTCACAACGTCGACGCAACTTGCGCAGAAGCTTCTCTTCACCCGTGGAGGACAAGGACGAAGAACAGCACCCAGAGCATAGAGAGCAGGAGTGCCAATGATGGTGGGAACTACTCGACCCATGGAAGTAGGGCAGAGACCTCAACATCCAGGGAGACTGGTGGCAGGTCTTGGATGGTGTCGGCAAAAGCCGAGGTCACTCCAGGTCCTGGTCAGTGACCAGACGCAGCAGCTCAGTGGACTGATCCATCCCTCCAACAGTCTGGGTCAGGACCGGAGTCTCAGATAAAGAAGCGTCGGCCTCCTCAGTTGACAACTGGTTGACTGGCTCAAGGAAAATCTTGGCTGGAAGATTAACCAGCATCTCAGCCAACTGGCCTGACAAGGTTACTGTGGAGCCGGAGGCCTGGGCCAAAGATTTAACCAACGTCTGATCTAGAGAAGCACGGGAATTGGAAGCCCTGGACCAAGAACATTCTCGATCCCACGATCGACATCAAGACCATTTTTAGGTTTCTTTTTTCGATTATGATTTGTGCCCTAACAAAGGGCCTTGACCGAGTGTCACTAAAGCCTGGCACAAATCATTAAACGCTCCCGTGAAGGAGGCGCCCAGAGAAAGCAGCATGAAGGCCAAAGCCAAGCAGGTGTGAGCTGAGGCCTAGGCCGCCACTTCCTCAAACACCGCTAACTGTTCAGTGGACCCCACAGCCAAGGAGACTGCCCGAGGGGTATCCTTCAATTTGACCAGCGGATTCCGTTCACTCGGATGACCTAAAGTAAGTCGGGGGAGAAAGGAGCAACAAAAATCGCAGGTCTGAGGCTTATGCTCGTGTCCCAGGCAGTAGACACACACACACGGAATGCGGATCCATTTGGGACATCTTCTGCCCACAAAGGCATCACCAGAACACCAGAGGGACTTGTCATCGTCCATCGTGGTCCAAAGACAGAAGCATGAAAACATTTGAACACTTTTTGGAAGTAAATCCGGAGATTTGGTAGCAAACAGCCTACTCAGTGTGAGAGCGATAAGGAGAGAACCTGCTTCTTCCAGCAGAAAGGAACATCTGGCGTCATGGGGTGGAGCAAAGGGAGCTACCACCCGGGTGGGTGGAGGAAGCTAGCTTGAAGATATTCTGGCCAGTCTTAAAGGAGAAAAGCGACTGCCAGAAAGTGTGGATAGAACATCATATCCATGTCCCTAGAACTCTAGCTGCTAAGGAACCAGGCTGTCAGGTGGAGGAACAGATGGTCCGGGTGGAGGACCTTCCCCCAAGAGCACAAGAGCAGATCCAGGCGAAATGGCAGACGCCACGGAGGCCTTCTGTTGAGGCTGAGGAGATCAGTTATTAGAACTGGTGTGGCCGGTCCGGAGCCACCTGATCATCCATGCCTTGTCCCTCCGAGCTTTAATCAGGACCTTGTGGATCAGAAGAAAGGGAGGGAAGGAATAAATGAGGCCTGGGGTCTTGTGAAGGCATCCCCTTGCAGCATACCCCACTGAGGGGTGTGAGTACAAAACAGACTCAGCTTGGCATTCTTCCGGGAGGCAAACAGATACACCTGAAGGGTGCCCCACTGGAAGAACAGTTGATCTACTACCTCCTGATGAAGGGATCACTCATGAGACACCTTACTCATTCAGCTGAGGGCATCTGCCTGCCAACTGGACATGCCAGCCACATGAATGGCCAGCAGATCGGCCTTGAGATTAAGCACAAGGGTCCAGATGTGAAGAGCTTCCCTGCACAGAGGTAGGGAATGTGTTCTGTCCTGCTTGTTGAGGTAGTACATGGTCATCATGTTGTCCATCTGGACCTGGATGATCTGACCCCGGAGATGTGGAGTGAAGACTGTCAGGGCTAGGTGAACAGCTCGAAGCTACAGCAGGTTGAGGTGACACTGGGATTCCTTGGGGGAACCAGAGGCCATGGACCCAGTATTCCCTCAGGTGGGCACCCCAGCCCATCAGGGAGGCATCGGTCATGAGAATGACCGTCGGCTCCGGGTGGACAAACGGGACTCCTTCCTTAAGATATTCCAGGACCAACCACCACTGGATGGCATCTCACACTGGCTGAGTCACCGTGACTAGCTGGTTAAGGTGACCAAAGTGGGGAGACCAATGACAGGCCAGCCTCCACTGCAGGGAGCACATTCTCCAGCTGGCCCAATGGACCATGCTGGTGCAGGCCACCATGTAGCCCAGAAGGCACAGAAGTCCCTGGCAAGGTGCAACTGCCAACCTGAAATGATCAGGCAAAAGAGGAAAGATCCTCTGCCCTGTCTGCCAGAAGCCAGGCTTGGGCTTGGTAGGAGTCGAGCTCTGCCCCGATAAAGTGAATTACCTATGAGGGGAAGAGTTCCGACTTGGCCTCGTTGACTAGGAGGCCAAGGCTCAAGCACGTCTTGAGGGCCAGGTCCCTGGATTGCTCCACCTCCTCCTCCTTGGAGAGGCCTGTATTCAGCCAGTTGTCCATGTACAGGTAGACTTGGACCCCCAGGCACCTCAGGAAGGCTGCCGCCACTGCTACAGAATTGCTGAAGACCCTTGGGGCTGAGGAGAGGCCGAAGGGCATGGCCTTGAACTCCCTCTGCATGGAACTGGAGGAACCGCTGGAGGAATGGATGGATGGGACGTGAAAGGTGGTGTCCTGAAGGTCCAGGGAGTAGAACCGCATCCTGCTCCAGGGATGGAATGATCTGGATCAGAGTAACCATTTTGAAGGTGTGCGACAGCGGGAACTTGTCAAAATTCCCGACATTCCCTGTCCATCGGAACACTGAATCAGTGATCAAGCCCTCGGCTAAAAGGTGTTCAGTAAATCCAGAATGGAAGCCAGTAGGGACCATGTACTTGCGGGCCATATGGGCCAACAGCATGGGGCAGGAGGCTGGGCATTGCCAGAGCTCCAACATGGGCCCAAGAATGGCTTCAGCCACTGGAAAGGTGACCAAAGTGGGAACATCTCAGTCAAGGATTTTGGTGAGAAGATACTTGTTTCTGGAGAGACTCTAACTGGATCCCTGTGGCCTCCAAAATCAGGCTGACCATGGCCCCAAAAGAGGTAGGACCATGGTCCACCGACAAATGCTCCCTGGACGCGAGGTCAACTGGGAGGGAAATGAATAGAGCATGCCTCTGATTCCGAGGATTCATCGAAAAACATCTGACCCCCTGAATCCGCGATAACCCTACGGGGCTTGTTGGTCTGAGTAACTGTAACTGACTGCCATCAAGGAAGCCTAGTGGAAGTACAGGCATCCTTGGAAGGAGGACCATCCTTCAGCTGAGGCAGCAGGGGCTCCACCCCAATGGATGGAGAGGCCAGGCTGGAACAGGATCCGGCTGGGGTGGCGGTAGCCAAGGGAGCACCAGGGAGGGAGCCGGTACCTGCTTAGGTCTAGCACCCAAAAGGTACTGCTGTTACATGAGCTCCTTGTAGCACCATTGTAATGTGTGGTGGAGCTGACTGTCCCCCGAATAGGAGGAATAGCAGCAACGCCGCTTTCCTGAATGTCGAGAGGGAGACTAGCGACTCCAGCAATGGGACCACGATGGCTGGTGGATGTGGAAAGTGGGGAGAGGTAGGACCCAGCGAGAATGCTTAGGGTCCCCTGCAACCTCAGTGTCCTGAGGGTTAGGGACCGGATAAGGAGGCTGATCCAAGCCATCCTGGGACTACAGAGTCAGGATCGGAATCCTGAAGAGGGAAGATTCCCCCCCCCATCCTGCAACAACAGGTTGACTGGGTCGAGAAAAATCTCAACAGACCGGTCAACCCGCGTCTCAGCTGAGAGGGACACCATGGGGCTAGTGGGCTGGATGGAAGTGTCAGTCGAAGCTGACTTGTTGATGAAGGTCGACAAAGCAGAAGTGTGGGAATCTGAGGCCCAAGAGTGCTTGCAGTACCATGACCTGCGACAGGACTTTTTAGCTTTCGCCCTGGATCCCTTCTTAGAGGTCTTAGACCTACTGAAAGGGCTCTCCCTGAAGGTAGGAAGGGACTGGCCTAAGTCCCAGAATGCCCCGGTGAATGAGGTGCCAATGCCCAGCGGAACCAGCATGGACACCAAAGAAGAGCCTGCCATGGCCTGGGCTGCAGCTTCCTTGAAAGCCGCCAAATGTTCAGCCACGGAGACCGCCTGATGGGCATCCTTGGACCGAATGAGAGGAACCTCTCGCCTGAATGTCCAAGCAAAAGTCATGAGGACCAGTTCTCCAAAGTGGATGAGTGTAAACTGCGGCACAGGCTGCAAGCCTGGGAGTTGTGTTCCTCTCCCAGGCAGTAAACGCACATGATGTGAGGGTCCATGCATGACATCTTCTCTGCATGGACAAAGTTAAAAACTGGGTGCTGACTTAGAAGCAGCTGAGTCCAGAATGCCAAATGGTGAAACCATAGAGCAACTCAAAGACCAACACTTTTTTTTTTTTTTAAGAAAGAATGAAAGGGCCTACATGAACACAGAGCACTATGGAGGGAACCTCTCTTCCATTAGAAAAGAAGATCTGACATCACGGGGCAATGCCGAGGAGAATATCACCCGGGTGGGTGGGAGAAGCCAGCTTGATGACCTTCCGGACAGATTTAAAGGGGACAGGAATTCTGCCAGAAGTGTGGATAGTACATAATTTCCATGCCCCTAGAACAGTTTATTTTCTGTAGTGGATAACAGTTGCAAGACCCTCTCACCTGGCTCAAAACTTTTTCTTTCACCCCATGGTCATAATATACCTTCTGCTGGTTTGGGGCCTCTTCTTGATCACTGTGTGTAACCTCAACATACTTTGCCAGTTTCTATCTCAGGGCACACATGTAAGATGTAACAGATTTTTTTCTGAGCGGGGTCATCTTCCCATGTTTCTTTTATTACATCTACCCACCCTCTGGGTTGTCTAACATATAGCTATTCAAATGTTGAAAAACCTCATGAGGCTTGTGGCACTTCTCCATAAGCATAAAGCAGGTATGGTAAGTACTGGTGTCAATCTTTCCCTTCCCCTTTCACAAATCTTTTTAACATGTGTTTTAATGTTTGGTTAAAATGCTCAACAAGACTGAGGGTAATAATGGGAGGTTCTTATGGCAAGGTGAGGGTGGTCCATTGCCACAGGTCCCCCTCCCACTGCAACGATCACCTCCATCTCTGAGCCGCAAGACTTCTCTCTGTGGGGTGAGGCGCCTGCAGTGACCAACCTCCCCCGTAGCTCAAAACGCCTGCCGGAAAGCCTGAGGGACCTGTGCCGTGACCGAGCGACTTGCTGTGCCTTGCTCCGTGGGGCTGAATTTTTGTCCCTCCTAGCCCACCCCCTTGCCGTCTCCTCTCCCTTCCCCTTAAATGGACCTAAACCCCCTCCCACCTCTCCGGACAGGACCTATATGTGGCAAGCACTGCTGCGGCTGTGGTTCGCTACTTGACCTAACTGAACCTGAAATATTGCCTGCTTGTTGCTCTACCCTTTACAGCCTGTTACAGTTTAATTAATTCTTCTGCTTGTTTTTGCCTTGATTGCCTTCCATGGCACAGCTAATCCTACAGTCTATGCAGTCCTTTTGTTTACTCCTGCCCTGACTGCCTGCTATAGCACACTTAACCCTACTGTCAATTCCAGCCCGGACTGCCTGCCTACCTGTAGCAGTCTAACTACTCAGCCCTGCCTCATTAAACCCTCTGTACCAGAGATATTAACCCCAATGAAGCCTATTCTTCCACTACTTTTCACCTGTTTGACTGCCTGCCCCAAGCCTCATATGCCTTTTACCTAATACCCCATCCCCCTGTACCCATGGATAATTATTCTCCTTGGGTCTGAACTGTTTGTATCCTACTATTCTCTACCTGATCTGTCCTACTACAGGAACCTCACCCCTACCTCACTTGCTATACTCCAGTCCACTGTTTACACAGCTGTTACCTTTGTCCAGCCCCTGGCTGTTATTACCTTGGTTCCTATACGTGCCTGCTCTGCAACCAGTGTCCCCTTGCCTCTTAACTGACCACATCTTCTCAGGAGATTTGTCTCTATGCTCCCTGCCTCTTCCCAATTAATCATGAGGGGCCTGGGACTCACGGGAGTCTTTGCCTACATAGCTCTGATTATGGTAGCTGACCAGCTCTACTCCTAGTGATATTGTCCCCAGAATCAGAGTAGGTACACTGGTCCAACCCCCTGCCCCCTTGAACTTCTGCTGGATGAGACCAATGCACTACTCAGTTCCATCTTTGGATTAACCCGCAATGGAAATTGTTACAACCTCTTTTACCACTTCCACCTGAGATGCAGGTGATGGTACCCCCTCTCTCCCTCCAAAATCACTGGGTACCTCTCCAGGCTTAAGCTTGCTCAGGGGGGAGATATTGAACCCAACCCTGGCCCCCACTCCCCTACCCTCGCTCTTAGTGATCCCACTAACCCTCTATGGTCAGAGGACAGGGACCTCCGGCTGGTCCATATGAACACAGGCAGCCTAAGGTACAAAGTTCATGACCTTGAAGCCTGGACCACCCTGTATAAGCCAGACATACTAGCAGTGACTGAAACCTCACTCAAAATGCATATCCTTCCGCACGAGATAGACCTAGTTAGCTACAATGCCTTCAGATGGGATTGTGTAGGAAAGAAAGGAGGTGGTGTTCTCATCTATACCAAGACCCATCTCAATGCTATGCAACTAGATTATCCACCCCTCAATGACTCAGCAAATAAGATCATATTTACTAGACTGCTCCTTGGAGACACCAAGCCTCTCTACATTGGGTGTGCCTACCTTCCGCCCCTAATGGCTGCCTCCTCCTTAGAATCTCTAACCCATGCCCTAGCGGAGCACCCCTTGGGGGAAACGGTTCTCCTTGGGGACTTCAATCAAAACTGGCTTGCCCTGGGGTCCTCTAACACCAAGAACCCCATTCTCGACTCCAACCTGACTCAAATCATCGACCTGCCTACTAGGCATAATGCCAAGTCTGGCAATCACTCCCTACTAGACTGTGCCCTTGTTCTTGCCCCGACCGTATTTTGACTGCTGGAACAATGGCAGATTCGCAGAGTGACCACTCACCTATTTTCTGTACCTGGTCCAATAAACCTCCAAAATCGGCTACCAGAATGATTGAAGCCAGGAATTTCAGCAGATTCATAGCAGCTGACTTCTGCTCTGACCTTCGGGCCGTAGACTGGGATCCCATTGACACTTTCCCCACCCTGGATGAATCCCTGGACTACTTCATTAATTCATTTCTGTCCGTGGCCAACACTCATGCTCTGTGAAAAACAATGAGAGTTCAGGGAAAGTGCCACAAATGGCTTGGCCCCGGCCTCAAACAGAGTATGCTGCTCAGGGATAGGGCCTGGGGATTTTATAAATCCTCAGGCTGCAATGCTGACTGGGAAAAGTACAGGGAACTGAGGAACCACTGTAAGAAAACCTCCAAGCAGGCTAAGTCTACCTACCTGCGTATTCTCCAGTCCAGTCACCTGTAGGATCCCAAGAAATTCTGGGGCCAAATAAACCTCCTACTCAAGGGTGCCCCCAACACCCAGGATGGAGCCTTACTGGTTGGCAATACCCTTTCCAATGACCCCTCCTTTGTATCCGAGGCATTTAATGCCTCCTTCTCCATCCTGATGGACCCTCACCCCTCATCCCGCTGATGCTCCCCACTTGAACTGTACCAAGTGGGAACACGCTCGGTCCCAATTTCACCTGAACCTTGTCTCCCCCTCTGAGGTTCTCCCACTCCTGCTCAAATGAAACCCTGATTCCTCCAAGGGACACAACCTACTTGAACCTAGGCTGCTGAAGGCTGCTGCTCATGCCATCTCCCTCCCAGTCACCCGGCTCATCAACAGGTCCCTCCTTGAGGGAGCAGTTCCTAGCAAATGGAAAGTAGCAACTATAGTCCCAGTCCACAAAAAAGGGCCCAGGGACAAACTGGGGAACTATAGGCCTAACTCCATTCTCTGTTCCCTCAGGAAGGTACAGGAGAGATTGGTCTACAATCAACTGCAAGACTACCTTGAGAGGCACTCTGTCCTGGCCGACATATAACATGGCTTTAGGAAAGGCCCTGGCACAGACACAGCCCTTATCCAGCTCATGTCTGACGTCCTTGATGCTGTGGACAGGGGCTCACAGATGGGAGCTCTATTTATCAACCTGTCCAAAGCCTTTGACTTGGTCTGCCATAATCTTCTTCTCTCCAAACTCCACCTCCTTGGACTGGATGAGCACTCCCTCTCCTGGTTCAGGAACTACCTGCTCAATAGGAGCCAAAAGGTTCTCTAGAAAGGAACCCAATCTAGTACCCACCCGGTGGTCTCTGGGGTATCTCAGGGCTCAATCCTGGGCCCCCTGCTCTTCACCCTCTTTGTCAATGACACTGAGAGGGTGGGTGGGCTGAGCAAACCTATCCTCTGTGTGGACGATACTGTTGTCTATTGCAGTGACCCACTACCTAGTATCATCACTGCCAAGCTTCAAGTCAACCTCTCGGCACTTGAAGCTTGGTTCTCCTCTAACTCCTTAGTACTGAACGAGGAGAAGACCAAAGCGGTCTTGTCTGGAACCAGACGTCTTTGTACTGATAGATGTGACCTGCTCCAAGTCCGAACAGCCCAGGGGAAGATGGTCGAGGTCCTCTATTGGATCAAATACCTGGGGATCCTCCTTGACCAGGAGCTGTCCTATAAGCCTCACACTGACACCTCAGGTTTCTGAGTGTACTCTCAGGTTTTAATGTTTTTATTGTACAGCAATCAAGCCTTTACAACATACTAAGCACTAAAATTATATACAAAAAAGAGAGAGAGAGAGAAAAAAAAGGGAAAAAAATATTAAATCTAATATTACATTTAAAATTTTAACACAATAATCCATGAACAAATTAATTGTCATAGGCAGAGAGACGTTTTTCTTTGTGTTTCAACACCTGATAAAAAAAACTTGAAACCATCTTAGCCTCCTCCAATGTCTGAGGGTGAAGAAGTATGAATAAAATATCATATTTTGCATTCACATATTTAGTAAGAAAATCATTTAACAGATTAAACCGCAGGATTTTATATAAAGGGCACTGTACCGTAATATGATAAAGATCTTCTTGAAAAGCCTTGTTACATCTGCAAAACTCCAAACCTAAATTGGGTGGAGTCGTCTTATTAAAAAAAGCATATTTAGAACAGATGATTCCCAGTCTTGCCCAAGTAATCATTTTTCTTTCTAACAGGGTCAGCCCAAGAGTAAAATATTTCTCTTATAAATACATCAATTTTATTTTGAGCTAACCATCTGGCCTGACGTTGAGCTCTCAGGAGCTCCATTTGCTTATCATAGGCAAGCCTAAGTATTTTCTTTTTGACATACTCCTTAAACACATAAGATATTGATATTGATTTCTCCCAATCTGTCCAAAGATGAAGCATATTAACACTGCCCAAAATACGTGAATATTTTTGACCCAAGGAGACCTAAAATTCTGTTTGTGCTAAGATAATTTTCTCTAAGGCATAGTAGAGGCATAATATTAGTCTGTTGATTAATAATTTTGATCCAGTAACTCATGAGACGATATCAATTATTGTAACAATAAGTACTCTACCCAATTCAGCCCTAGCTATAACATTAGAAGTGGCAAGTGGAACCTGCAATAAAGATTTATAGTAGAGAAAGTGGAATCTCCAACCATGAAGGGACATTGTTGTTCCAGACCTCTGCGCCCGTACAAAAGAATAGGATTAATTTTGGCCTGCCTGACTATCAATGCCGGGACCAAATATCCTGCACATTTCCTAGCAAAGCGTAAGAGAGCCCTAACAATCAGTTTTGCCCTTATCACTTGTCCTCTCAATGCTCTATCCAATTTCCATTCGAGCAAACTTCACCCCAAATATATATAGAGGATACCACTTCAATAAGTTCGTTATTTAAATAAATCCTTGGTTTAATTTGATGTCCCTGTAAGGGTGCAAAAATCAGCAGCTTAGTTTTTGTCATATTTATTAATAAGTCCAAATGTTTACATTTAGAGCAAAATTGATTTATTTTATTTTGTAAACCTTGAGCAGATAAAGCAAAAATAACCAAATCGTCTGCATAGGCCAGACAATGTACTGGGATATTCTTAATTTTTGGGGAATCAAGAGTATCTATATCTTTATAAGTCAGAAGGGCATCAATATACAAATTAAAAAGAAGGGGGGCCAAAGGACATCCCTGTTTAACTCCCGAAGTTGAACAGAAATAGTCAGAAATGTTGCCCTTATTATCATATCTAATAGCCGATGTTGTGTAAGAATATAATCTAATAATGGGGGCTAATAAATTTAATGGTACGCGTCTATTTAATAATATCTCCCATAACTTGGCTCTATTAACCAAGTCAAATGCTGCAGAAAAGTCTACAAACACAGCATACAGCTTCATTTTACGAAATGATCTGTATTTTTCTATCAGATGGGCTAAGATGTAAATATTATCTATCGTAGAACAGTCCTTACGAAAACCTGCTTGAAACATCGATAAAGGGGAGTTTGCAGTTATCCAATTTTGTAATTTATGTAATATTATTTTAGCAAAGATTTTTCCACTAATGTCAATAAGACTGATTGGGCGATAATTAGATGGCAAATGAAGTTGGCCCTTTTTATGGATTGGAACTATTATATTTCTTGTCCAAGTTAATGGAATAAATCTCTCTTTTAAACAGATATTGAAAAAATTAGTAAAAAAAAAAACAACCCAATAATTCAAGTGCCCCTTGTAAATTTCTCCCTGTATCAAATCGGGTCCAGGTGCTTTATTATTTGATAAATTCACAATGGCTTCTTCCACCTCTCCAAATGAAAACACTAACGGTGTGTATTCCCCCTCAATGTTAACATTTTCTATCACAGCATCATCGTTGGTAGAATGTCTATTAAATAGCAGACTATAATAAGATATCCAAGTTTCCTTGGGGATATATACGGGAGGTCTAGAATTCTGATCGGCTGTCCCCTTGGACACCAAAGCCCCAAAATGCTTAATATCACCCTCCTTAATAATTCGGTACATAACACCCCATTGTTTTTCAGTAAATTCTCTTTTTTTCTGACGGAGAAATTCCTTGTACTCCCCTCACATTTTATTTAAATTTATAATCGCCATCTTACTCGGATTTTTTTTGTCTGCTTGATGGCCCTCATCAAATTTCTTTTCTCTCTCTTACAATACCCATCAAACCAGGATGCTAACTGGGGCTTAACACTATTAGCTGAGTAAATCAGTGTCTTAATCTGTTGATACCCTATGTTTAATAATTCACTGATCCTTTCACCTTTGGAGCCATTATGTACCTGCTGAAATAACTCGACAAAAATAGAAGAGTATAAAAGGTTCCAAACTCCTTGCATCGACTCATTATTCAATCTTAACCCTTTTTTCCCCCCACTAATCTCAATATCTGCCAAGGGCTTATTGGGGGGAGGAATATGACTGTCAGAAATCCTAAAATCCAGCAAAATTGCTGCATGATCGCTTTCTGTTCTCATAGCCACATATAATCTGCAGAAATGATAACTAAAAGGAGAGCATAATATAAAATCAATTACGCTCTTACCAACTGGGGAGAAAAAAGTACTATCACCCCGACGATCCCCTTCTAATCTCCCATTAAGAATCAAGAAATTATTTTCTGTGATAAAAGTACTAAAACGTCTCCCTGCCTCATTTACAATCATGTCAGTTGTATTTCTTTTTTTCCAAATCTGCCATATATAATAGTTCTTGTAACAATGATAAATTATCGAACTCGGCTATCCTAGCGTTAAAATCCCCAGCTAAAAGGACAGTATCTATCCAATTTGACTGTATCATTAAATCTATTTCCATCGATAGTTTGGACCAAAAATCATATGTAGAGTAAGTGTGAAAACATGGTGGAATATAAATGTTAACAATCAGAACCATACAAGGTCCCAGTTAACCACTACCATAAGGATCTCGGGGAGTTGGAGAGTAACTTTTGATTACCCTTAATCCTTCTAATTTTGATCATTGTAACCAGACCTCCTTTGTTCCTCCCATGTTTTTCCTTTAATTGCTGGCACAAAACTAGTTTCATATCCATTCAGGAAAGGAGATGTTAAACGCATGTCTCCTGGAACATAATTACTTCATGTCATGAAATAAAAGCAACCCACTGCGGATCACAAACTTATTATGGAGTCCTGCTATATTCCAATTAAGGACATTATAACCAGGGTTACTTTCTGACCCCCTTCCTGCTCTAATGAGGACTCATTACTTTGTATTTCAAAAACTTAGTCAAGGTTGCATGGCTCTAGATTGACCTGATGTCTCCCACTCATTCAATTCCACCATGTAAATACCCACCTCATCCAACACATGTCTATTTTCAAAAGTAATACTAACAATTGTGCAGAACCAATAATACACTTAATCTGAGTACCCTCTTTATCATTCCAAACTCTATTCACCTCCACAAATTCTTCTGAAGTATATGGGTTTTGATAATAGTTGATAAAATCATCCATAATAATGATGGTAAATTAGTAGCAGTTTCTCCCTCCAATATATCCAGCCCAAAAATAGAGCTCATTGAGGTTTCACGGGAAACTCCAAACTCCCAATTCAGTGTTACAAGAGTAGTTTTGAATATATCATATGTTAACATTTTTCCTATTTTTGCCCTATTATAAACATTTTTCCAAATTGTTGACCAGGTCACTGGTATTGATAACAGTAATCCCAAAGAGTCTACCAGGCCTTGCTTAGCCCAGACCAATTTTGCCATATCCACGTTAAGGAGCATAAAGTAAACTGAATTAGTAGGGTTGAAGTATCCTAGTCACCATAATAAGAGCAATCATGCACTGTTGGTAACCCTAATTCTGCTCTCAACATATGGGCTATCAGGCTGGTTAGGGTTGCAGTAGATTCATAATGTTTAAAATACAGCTTATCTAATTTAATAACTACTTCTTTCCCTGTACAAATTAAATTATATGCTTCCAGGTCATACCCCTTGGGGCTGCTATCCTCCTTGGCCAACATGGGATTTGGGCAAAGATCTTTATTAGACTGATCTACCTTAATTAAATTCTCCTTAGAATTTGTTTTTTGTTTAGCAATGTAATCACCTTCCCCCTTTTCTTGATCTTTTATAAGTGTCCCATCCACAAGTATAGATTTGTTTTTTTGGTCAGGATTCTTCCTTGTATCTCTCTGTACCTCTCCTATCCTAATAGTACCCGTAACCCCAATTTTATTAGTCTTTTCATCCTTAATGTTTAATTCATCTTTCTGTTTTCCTAAGTTAGGAGTCTGAGTAAGTCCCACAGGCCCAAGCTTTTTCTTCCCCCCTTTTTTCTTACTTACTCCACCCCTCTTTTTGCCTTTTGAGGGCTCTTGAACATTTAGGGGAGAAAATGACAGATTATGCCTAGATCTGTGAACTTTCTTTTCCCCCAATAATTGTGAAATTTGTTGTTCTAAAGCAGCAAACTTCACAGCACAAAAACTAGAAACAGTTTCCAAGGCTGTCTTAATACCATTATATGCCTCCAATAAAACAACATTAGACATCACTGGATGTGCAAGAGCCTTAATGGTATATTTCGATATAGTATCCAGACACTGAACCAAAAAATCTTTATCTAAATGGATGTCCTGGACCTCTTTGTCCATTTTTGGAAAAAAATCTTCAGGCGCATCATTAAGGGATGAATACACCATTTCTTTAGAGTCGATATTGCAGACCCTACCTCACTGGAGATCTCTAATGGACTAAATAACTTTATTCCTGAGGAAAGCATGAAATACCATCATCTTTATCTATATAATCTCCTTGCCCAGACATGCATTGCTGACTTGCTTCTACCTCCCCATCCACTCATCTTGTCTAAAAACCTGGGAATGATCCGCTATATTTGTTTTTCCCCAAAAGTGGTACAATTGTAACCTCCTATATTGGAAACCATATGTGTACTGTTCATTTTGGAGCGTCCTGAAAAAATATTATTAGGGGCTTTAGGAAGGTTTTAAAGTAATCAGTGATTTTCCCTTGGGACGAAATTTTAACACCAGTCTCTAAGTTACTAATTACTTCCAAGTCCGGAGTTATATCCTTATTGTCAAAAGAGGATAATTGTTTAAATTCCTCAAATTCCATGTTAGTCCCATCGCTACCACTAAATTGGTTCTTCAATGAATTAATCAAAGTCTCTTGATTTGTATTATTCGGACTGTTCTTATCCCAGCTCTTAGCCATCGGAATTTGATTTCTTCCATTAAATTCTGAATTATCTCCAGCTAAATCTGATCTGCATTCCTCATTCATAAACTCCTTAAAGGAGTGAGGTAAGTAGGATACTACGGGACTTTCTACCAAATCCTTAGGGATCGAAGCCGTGATGACCAATTACTGCGTAAAAACACAGCAATTGCCTTTTTTATTCTTTTTTGGATTTATCCTTTGCTTCCCTTTAGTTGCCCCTTTAACAGTTTTGTTTACCATCTTACCACTTCGAGTATACATATAAGGTGAGAAGAGAGAAAAAAAAAAATCAAATCCTAACTCAAAAAAAAGGGACTGAAAAGGAGTCAGGTGACAGCTTATCTAAACAGCTAAATCTTCCACGAGCATCACTCCTTAAATTTGTAGAAAGCCTTCCCACCCGAAAACAACCAGACCCACCAGTTAAAACCAAAAAATACAAAACCAGATAAACAATAAAACCTATTTAAAATGAGGTCCCTCTCTTTTGTGGGTACATATTCTATGCAAAATCTACTCCGAGATGCCACTCATGTCACAAGACATGCTCGCTTATGCGTGAGCGCTGGAGGTTTAAATGTTGCAGCAAACCCTCCCCACAGAGGCAAACCTGCTCTATTACTGGCTCACCCTGAGCTGAAATTACATGCAGGTAAATGGCCTCTTGCACACACCTGGGTAATCCCCTCAGTTCAGCAGAGCAGCAAGATGAAACAAATCA
This sequence comes from Neoceratodus forsteri, assembly GCA_016271365.2. Taxonomy (NCBI): domain Eukaryota; kingdom Metazoa; phylum Chordata; order Ceratodontiformes; family Ceratodontidae; genus Neoceratodus; species Neoceratodus forsteri. The sequence continues at coordinate 1,372,410,567 of CM057458.1, forward strand.
GAGCAGTTTCAGTTACAAAGTCACACATATGCTGCACTCACAGTCATTTTCAAGCTGCCAAACTGTTCCAAAAACACAGGACTCTTGGATAGCTGCTGCTCAAAGTATATTGCACAAGTGTCCCAGTGGAAATAAATGCACACTGACACCCTAATTAAGACCATCCACCAGAGGACCAGACTTCTCTACTGCCTGGGACACTCTCTTTCTGGTGAGGCTCGGTGAGCTATCGCCAATAGTACCCTGCTCCCTATCCTCCTCTATAGGGCCCCCCTCCTTCAGTCCCTCAGAGAAGGGGAGCTACATAAACTCACCATGCTCTACCACAGAGTGGCAAGCTTTGCCACCAACGACCCCCCCCCCCCAGGAGGCACCACTGTGAGGTCCTTGCAGACCTCCACTGGCCCACCCTACAGAACAAATTAGCATACTCCTCTATCTGCCTGACCTACAAATTTGCCACCACCGGCCCTCCTCCCCACTTGCGTGGCCTGCTCAACCCAAGAATACACTGCCGTGATATGAGATCCTCAGCTGGCCGTCCCCTGGACATTCCACGGGTCCGCACCAACCCAAGCAAGTGTTCCTTTAAATATGCTGCCTCTCAGTTATGGAACACTCTCCCTGCTAACCTGGTCAATAGGCCTTCTCTCCAAGGCTTCAAGTCAGGCCTCAAAGTATATCTCCTTGAACTCAGCCTCTGCGGCTGCAATCATTAGCCCCAACTCTTCCCCCCTTCCCATGCAGGTCTCAACCACGACCACTGTGTTCCATGCTTATTTCAATGAATGTATCTACTATGATCCTTGCTACTTCAAAGTATAGTGCCTAATATACAAACAGTATTGTCAACTGTAATTACTGTCACTTTTGTATGTAATAATCCTAAAAAACGTATCTTGTCTACTGTATGTAACTGCTGCCTCATTGTAACTAATCCCGGGTTGCTCCTGAAAAAGGGACCTCTGGCCTCAGTGGGCTTACCTGGTTACCAAAATTTAAATAAATAAATAAATGACTACCCAAATCAGTAATAATCTGTTTAGGTATTCCCACTCTGCTGAAAATGCTGATAACCTCTGCTGCTACTTTTGGGGCTGTAACAGTACGCACTGGAATCGCCTCCAGGTATCAAGTAGCATAGACACATACTACCAAAATTAATTGATTACTCCTTTTACTTTTGTCTAAGGGGCTGACCACATCCACTGCAATTCTCGCGAAAGGCACACGTATCCAAGGGTGGGGCACCAGAGGCACCTTGTTTTTTTAGTTACTGGGGCTACTTTCTGACATTCAGTACAAGAACTGCAATGAGTAGCAGCATCTTCATTTCTGTGCAGCAATCTGTCATGGGTGCGATCCTTCCCCAAGTGACCAGCCACAGGACTATAATGTGCTAGCTGTAACAATTCAGTTCTATACTTCTTTGATATGACCAACTGTTCTATTTGTTCCTGTGTCTGAGGATAAGCCCAAACTCTGTACAGCAACCCATTACACTTTTTAAACATTAGTTCACCCTGTTTTTGTTTCACCCCAGCTGCTTAAAATAACTTGAGAGAGAAACATTGTTAATTTGCTCAGAAACAAAATCATAATCAGTTATCAGTTTAGTTTTAAAATGTTCATATATCAATCCCCTTATGTCCATCAGTCTTTTGTTGCCATTTTTTCTCAGCCGTCTTCTTTCTTTCCTAGTCTTCAAGATCTTGCAGCTGGGCTCATACAAGTCCGAATCAAAATTACTAAACAAAAAAGAGTCCGCAGCATCTAAGATTTTCTTTGCCTGTGCTCTTGTCATCACAGCTACTGCAACTACTAGTTTTGCTCCCTCTGTGAGTAAGTCAGCAAATCCTGGAAAGCCATTTCTAATAATCAGAGGTACAGGTAACTTAGGTACTACCTGTCGTCAAGGCACAAGTCAGGAAGCATAGGAAAACCAGAAGCAGTTGTAAAATCCACAAATAGCTTTTTATTATTAATAACAGCAAAATAAAAAATAGTAATTGTTTAGTGTAACTATTTACAATGGCAGTACAAACAAAGAAAGCGGAGTCCTCCTTCTGAGTTTTTCTTCTCAATTTCCAATCTCAGTTTCTCAGTCTCGGTCTCTCCCTCTTGCAAAACATTGCAGTTCTTTTATAACAAGTCTTTGCAGTGAGCTCATTAAGAGAACATTCTGCTTCTCACAAAGTGTTCTTGTCAGTTTCAGCAGGCGTAGCAAAATAGTACATTGTGACCCAGAACTGACCTCTTGTTGACAGCTTCTCAGAGAGTTTGCTAACCAGTTTCTCAGGTTAACCCCTTGAGTTCCAAATACAGTAGCTTTTTGCAATCATTTCAACAGTATAACTATATACAGTTTTAAACAAAGGGAGCCAAGCTTCACATACAGTTTTACACAGAGATTCACATATATTTTTTATGACCATAGATATGCAAAGGGTAAGAAAAGACAGACATTGCAAGGGAAGGCAGAGAGATAGCAAGAGGCAGAGAATTGCAAAAATGGAGTGATCAGTTCCTACGTCTCACAAGAAAATGTAGTTGTGCAACCAGATAGGCAAGACACAGAAAAGGAGAGAATAGGGGGCGTGGTCCAGCCGCCAACGAAGATGGCAGCATAGCTCCGTAACTCTCACTAGACCTTAGCCCATCCATGCTCGGATGCCGCAATCCTGTGGAATCTCCTATCTTAATTAGTGGCTTAATGCACGGGTAAAACTCTGCTTGCTGGGCAGCACATCCTTTCAGAGGATTTCAGAGCAAATACACAATTTTGGTGGCACTGTGACTTGAACCTACTCCAGCTCACCTAGGCCGCACTACTGGCCCTACATCCTTGCATCACAGGCTTAGCAACCGGCAGACCATTTGCGCCTCTATCCCCCTCCCCCAGAGGCTGCCACAGGATTGAGTGCCTCTTTCTACCCTGCGGGACATAACCTAGAACTTTCATGTCGTCCCAGGCACGGATGGTGAACATCTGAAAATGGATCAACCAGTAGCTGTCGGGGTGTCCCTGCAACATATCACTAAACTCCTGGAAACTCTAATTACTAGAGTCGATTATATCAACCTAACTCTGACTGGTGTTACCAAAGATGTCCAACACCTACAGAACAGAATGAATGTGGTGGAGCAAAGAGCTGAAGCCTGTAAAGCTCAGCAAGCCCAGATTTAGCAGCGTCTCCAGCAGCATGAAGAGCGGCCTGCAGCACTTTGGGAGAGGGCTCAGGATCATGAAAACCGCAGCCACTGCAATAATTTGTGGATTGTTGGTCTCGCGGAGGGGTGAAGGGCAATCAGTGGAGCAACTGTTAAATGAAAATCTTCCTCGCTTGCTAGGGGACTGATGGAGAGGCCCAACTGAAATTGAGAGGGCCCACAGGGTCTCTGCCCGGGTAAGCAAACATTCTAATACACCTAGGCCAATTGTGGTCTACCTGTTAAGATACACTACCAAAGATAGAATCCTTTGGGCTGCCAGAGACTTAGGGGAACTTTCTTGGCAGGAAGCCCCAATTGCCATATACAGGGACTTCGTTCAGGAAACAGCTGCAAAGCGGAGAATATTTGGGACCATTAAAAGATTTATTTATCAACATGACTTCAAATTTAAAGTCAAGAACCTTACTAGATTACATGTTGCCCAGGAAGGACATGAGCTCATCGCTGATCACCCAGGGACACAGAACGGTGGATTGCTCGATTGTGGCCAGGCCTTCAGTGCCCTACTACAAATCCCAGGAAGCTTTGGGAGCCCCTTCTAGGTAGGAACCTTTTTTCCACATATGGTTCCCCTGCATCCTATTTGCAAACCAGACCGGTCCCACGCCAAAATGGTCCCCCAGCAAAGACTGCCTCCCAAGCGGCTTGTTCTAATGCCAATATACTATCATTGGCTTTGCAGGTGGCCAATTTGCAGTCCTCCCTCTCTTAACAAGGATTAAACTCATCACCTAAGCCAAGACAGAGACCTAGGAGTGGCCCACAATATTTGCCTTCCAAATCCACTGCAGCTCCACCTGCAATGATTTCTAGAAATGACCTGTCTCCTATGCTGAATCAGGTTGTTATTAGAACCCAAGATATGGACACTGAGCAACTGACAGACTAGGTGGATCTCCCTGAAACATCATTCGTGGAATTGGTAGACACTCTTTCACCAGTCCGACCAGGTCTCATCAGCTACACGGCTGTGGTGGTGAAGACACCTCTAGATCCTGGATGTACCCCACAGGGCCCCCCCCCCGAGATGGTCGAAGGCCAACTTACTGGATCTCCTAGAACCTGTTTATCTAATTCTGTATCCATAATCTGTTGCGTGATGAAGCGAGTTTATACTCCATATCCCTCATGCCTCTCCCAGCCTATGCCATCAAATTGGTGTGGCTATGAAGATCTTGATGTACCTTTTACCCCTCCCCTTGATCTTATGGAATGACTAAGTCTGGTTAGACAGATGCTTAAATACAGCCCTCTTCGACTATCTGGTAATTTTAGCTGAAGAAGTAAGTGGAGAAGTAGCCCTCTCCCCATTTATTGTATGCTCAGCAGTTAGGTCCTTGTGCCCTGCTCCTAGGCTTGATGCACTCCACCCCCAAGGGTGGTCCCTTACTTGAGTCTAGCAACCAGCAGGTGGTATGCCACCTTCCCTCCCCACGTGGTTCGGGTCGTCCAATCAAAGGTTACAAAGGGTCTAGGATGAGTCGGTTCTCTGTATCATCCACACCAGATCCTCCTGAGTTGAATATGGGGATAGATAGCTGCAGGTGTAGTGTGTGTGTGTGTATATATATATATATATATATATATATATATATATACACACACACAACATACACATACACACACACATATATATATATATATATATATACACACACACACACACTGTATATATACACATACATACATATATTATTCTCATTTGCGTTGACCCACCCCCGTCTCATATCACTGTTGTTGTGTCCTTCTCTATCACTGCTCTGTTTAGTACTGGGCTAGTTGCCCACTTTAATATTGATTTACTCTGTTCAAATACTAATTGGTTTTCTGCTCATTGTTTCTAGGACTGCAGTTACAGCCTTAATATCTACACCTCAGAACACGCAGTTCAGATGTTACAGGCGATGCCTGCATCCTTTACAGTGCTAGTGCACGTACTGATAGCCCTATCCTCTCTCAGGTATTTGGTGGCCTTGCAATTTGGTAGCCTTCCTGTTCCTCATGCAACTGGAAGCTCTGTAAGTAACTCCTCTTGTCTATTGTGTGGAAATATGCCTATTGCTCCTGGTGCCCAACAAGGATATCGCTGGATATCCTGGAATGTGAAAGGATTAAACCATCCTATTAAACGTACAACACTTGAAATCCCTGCGGGCAGACATTGCCCTCCTTCAAGAAACCCACCTGTTATCTAAATGTACCAAATGGTTAAAAACCTTCTGGGTACAAGAAGTACTGGCCAGCTTCTCCACCACTAAATCCAAGGGAGAAGTCATTCTCATTCATCATGCTTCCCCCGGGGTGGTGAAAGAGGTCAAAAAAGATGCTCAAGCTCGTTGGTTAGTGGCAAAGCTATTTTCCCCAATAGGTGCTATCCTGCTGGGCAATGTGTATATTCCCAATGTTGAGCACGTCGATTTTTCCCCCATGATCAGCCAGGCCCTATCAGATCTACAGTCAGAGGGATCACTGCTCCCTGTAATCTTGGGTGGGGATTTTAATATCGTAGGGGATATATTTTTAGACAAGTCCCATTCAACCCCACATGCTAATCCCAAAGCCAGACAATCTCTCCGATGCACGACAGAGGAATGGGCCTTCACAGACATCTGACGAAGGTAGGGACCATCCCACTGGCAGGGGTTCTACTCCGTGCCCCATTAATCCCACAGTCATACAGATGTCTGGCTTGCTACTGAATTAGCAGCCAGATGCCTTTCTGACTCTAACACTGACTCGATCTTAATATCAGATCATGCCCCCGTTTCACTGAGATTCCCCCCCCCCCGGAGCATCGTCCCCTGGAACTCGTTGGCGTTGCAATCCACTGCTACTTCAGGACCCAGATTTTTGCCCATACCCCGTGCAGGTCACAAAAGATTATTTCTCCCTAAATGCTGATTGTGGGGTTTCCCCGAGCACTATCTGGGAATCATTCAAAGCTGTATTAAGGGGTCACAACACTGCATTTTCAGCGGCACGTGATCGAAAATGCAGGGAAACTCTGACTCAGCTCCAAGCAGACTTAGTCACTTTGGAGCATCGCTTTAAGTTTATTCCACGAGCTACCCCAGATAATGCCTTACACTGGCAAATAGTTAGTCTTAAATACCAAATTAACACAATCTTGCATCAAAAAGCCAAATGGTATCTCTTGAGTTCAAAGCAGGCCTTTTGGGCGGGGTGAATGTGCAGGGAAGATACTTGCCTTTTGCCTATGAAAACAGCAGGCAACTGCACGAATACACACCCTCCATACCTCTGAGAGCTCCACAGCGACCAATCCCAAACAAATTAACATTACTATGCAGCAGTTTCACCAATCTCTCTATCAATCTCGGTCCCCTAATACTGCTCAAGAGTTACAGAAGCAATTCGCCAAATTTTGTCGACAAACCCCATTACTGACTCTCACCCCTGAACAGGTGACTCTTCTGGAATCACCAGTTTCTTGTGCAGAGCTTCAATTGGCACTATCTCAAATGGCACGGGGTAAGGCCCCAGGCACAGACGGTATGTGTGTGGAGCTATACCAGGCCCTTGGACCAGACATTCTCCAGCCATTGCAGCGTGCCTTACACTTTGCCCATACCTCTGGATCTCTTCCCCCTACTATGAAAGAGGCACTAATCTCCTTTCTCCCGAAAAAATCATCTGATCCTCTGGACTGCACCAACGTCTGGCCAATATCCCTTCTGTCAGCTGACACAAAAATACTGGCCAAAGCATTGGCGTCTAGGCTGGCGTCTATTCTTCCCTCGATTATACACCCCTCTCAAACTGGGTTCATGCGGGGAAAATCAGGGATGGATAAATACAGGTTACTCACCTGTAACAGGAGTTCTAGGAATGGTACATGTTGTTCATCCACACTGTCTGGCAGATTCCTTAGTGCTTTAACTCTTGCCGGAAGGTCTTCAAGCTGGCTCCTCCCACCCACCCGGGTGGTAAAACTCTCGACTCCACCCCATGATGTCAGATCTAGCCCGCTGGGAGCCAGGCTGTGCGTCGAAGCCGGGAGACTGAGGGCAGTGTGGATGAACAACATATACCATTCCTAGAACTCCTGTTACAGGTGAGTAACCTGTATTTCTAGGGACATGGATATGTTGTTCATCCACACTGACTGGCAGACTCCTAGCAGTTCTCCAGGAGGAGGGAGGCAAGGCACACACACCCTACTTAGGAAATAGAGACTGGAGAACCAAGGCCCCAAAACCAGCATCCCAGCGTGACCAAGGTCAATGTGGTAGTGGGTGATGAAGGTGTGTGCTGACTTCCAGGTAGCAGCCCTGCAGATTTCCTGGATAGGGATGTCCCTGGAAGCAGCCACCGATGCAGCTGTATGGCGGGTAGAATGAGCTCTTATCCTCTGGGAGGCTCCATGCCCGCCAACCTATAGCAGAGATCTATGCAGGAGGTGACCCACCTGCCTATCGTCTGCTTGGCTGCAGGTCTGCCAGGTGCGGCTTCAGCGTAGGTGACAAACAGCTGGCGAACCTCTCCCCGAACTTCAGCCGTCCACTCCTTGTAGCAAGCGAGCGCTCTCCTAGGGTTCAAAGTATGGAGCCTATATTCGGCCTCCGAGGTGTGACTGGGGTAGAACACCTGCAGAGTCAACACCTGGTTCAGGTGAAACTCCGACACCACCTTCGGAAGGAATTTCGGGTGGGGGCGCAGGACAACCTTGTCCCTGTGGAAGACCAGATAAGGAGACTCTATGGAAAGCATCTGGAGCTCTCCCATCCTTCTGGCTGACATGATAGCCACCAGGAAGGTGGTCTTCCACGACAGGTGAGAGATGTCACACCTGTGCATTGATTCGAATGGCTTGCCCATGAGCTTAGCCAATACCAGCAGCAGATCCCACAGAGGTGGAGGTTCTCGCACCGGAGGGGATATGTGATCAAGGCCTTTGAAAAAGTGCCCGACCACCTTCTCCTGCACCACCGACTGCTTCCCAGCCTGTGCCCGGTAGGCAGAGATGGCTGCCAGGTGCACCTTGAAGGTCGTCGACTGAAGACCTTGCTAAGAAAGGGACCACAGGTAGTCCAGAATGCTAGCCAAGGAACAGGAGGAAGGGTCCAGGCCCTTGCCCTGATACCAAATGGAGAATCTCTTCCATTTAAAGGCGTGGCATTTCATGGTCGACTCCTTATGGGGACGCCTCAACAACGTTCAGGACCTCGTCGGAAAGACCCAAGGCCTGAAACTCTAGCCGCTCAGTAACCAGGCTGTCAGGTGCAGGGATTGAAGGTCCAGATGGAATACCTTCCACTGACTGACTGAGATTAGGTCCGGGCGGCTGGAAGCCGCCTCGGGAGCCTGGAGCCGAGGCTGAGGAGATGTGGATACCAGAACTGGCGGGGCCAGTCTGGGGCTACCAGAATCACCTGCGCCTTGTCCCTTCTCACCTTGAGAAGCATCTTGTGGATCAAGGGAAATAGGGGAAAGGCGTAGAAGAGGCCCAGGGTCCACGGCCTCGAGAAAGCATCCCCCTGCAGCGAGCCCTGCTGAGGGTGCCGGGCATGAAACAGTCTCAGCTTCGCATTCTCCCTGGAGGCAAACAGGTCCACTTTGAGGCATGCCCCAGTGGGAGAACAGATCTTGTACTACCTCCGGCAGAAGAGACCACTCGTGGGACGCAGCCCCTATCCGGCTTAGGGCATCGGCCAGAATGTTGGAGGCTCCTGCCACATGGATGGCAAGGAGATCTGCCTCCAGGCTGAGTGACCAAATGCGGAGAGCTTCCCTGCACAGAGGCATGGAGCATGTCCCACCATGGTGGTTTAGGTAGTACATGGTCGTGGTATTGTCCGTCTGGACCCGAACCACTTGACCCCGTAGAAACGGAGCAAAGGTGGTGAGGGCTAGATGAACCACTTGAAGCTCCAGCAGGTTGATGTGGCATCAGGACTCCAGAGGAGACCAGAGGCTGTGCACTCTGTGCTCCCCCAGATGGGCACCCCAACCCATCAGAGAGGCATCAGTTGACAGAGAGACCTTCGGCTTGGAGCAGACAAACACGATGCCCTCCTACAGATGTGCTTGAACGGGCCACCACTGGAGTGCATTCCACATCTCCTGGGTCACTGTCACTAGCTGATCCAAGGGATTGGAGTGCTGTGACCGCTGGCTGGCCAGCCCCCACTGAAGGGGACGCATGTACCAACGGGCCCAATGGACCACGCTGGTGCAGGCAGCCATTAGGCCCAGGAGGCGCAGGAAGTCCCGGGCAGGCGCAGCTGCCCAACCAGAAATGACGCTGGGAGGAAGAACCTTGGCCCTGTCCACGGGAGCCGTGCTCTGGCTCGTAGAGAGTCGAGCTCTGCCCCGATGAATTGTATCACCTGCTTTGACACGAGTTACGACTTGGCCTCGCTGGTGAGGAGGCCAACCTGAGAGCAAACCTGGAGGGCCAGATCTTTGGACCGCTCCCCCTCCATTCTGGAGGAGGCTGCAATCAGCCAGTCGTCCAGGTAGGAGTACACCTGGACCCTTCGGTGGCGCAGGAATGCTGTCACCACTGCCATGCTTTTGGTGAAGACCCTGGGAGCTAGGCAAGGCCGAAGGGCATGGCCTGGAACTCGTAGAGGGATCCTTCTGCCCTGAAGTGGAGGAATCTCTGGTGGGACGGACGGATTGGGAACGTGAAAGAATGTGTCCTGGAGGTCCAGAGAACAGAACCACAAGCCTTGTTCCAAGGATGGAATGATCTGAGCCAGAGTGACCATCCTGAAGGTTTGAGACCTTAGGAACCTGTTCAGGTCGTGCAGGTCTAGAATGGGGCGCCAGACCCCCGTCCGTTTCGGGACCTGGAAGTACCTGGACATAAACCCTGGGTCTGGTGGAGGATCTGCCACCTTCCTGATCACCTCCTTTTTGAGGAGCAGAGCAGAGCAATATTGGCTCGGCAAGCCGACAGGGAGGCTGCGGACCCCGTAGCCCCCCTGAGGGGCGACGGCTCGGAAGGGTAGGGCCTGCTCGAACTCCAGAGGCAGGCCCTTTCCTACCACCTCCAACACCCAGCGATCCACGGTGATAGCAGACCAGGCGGAAAGGAAGTGGCAGAGCCGCCCCTCCTCTGGGGGAAGTGACAAGGCTGGGGGCAACACCCCTCAACCCATCACTGGGCAGGCTTGGAGAAGGGACCAGTCAAGGGACCTCCTGGGCCTTTTCCTCCCTGCTTCCTGTTAGAGGAAGCTACAGGCTTGGCTTTGGGATGCCAAGAGCAAGCCTGCTGGCCCTGATGCTGGTGTTGTTGGGCTGGACGTGCGCAGGCGCAGAAGGGCGAAAGGACTGAGTCCAGGGTAGCATTGGACTTTTCGATCTGCTGGAGGTGGTCTTGCACTCCAGGGCCGAACAGGTCAGTCCCCAAGAAGGGGATGTCCGCCAATTTATGCTGGGTATCCGCCGTGAAGGTTGATATCCTCAGCCATGCTCTGAGGCGCATGGCCACTGCGGCCGCTACTAATCTGGCACAGGAGTCTCCAATGTCCAGAGCCGTATGGAGCTGCTGTTTTGCCACCGCCCTTCTCTGATCCCGCACCTGCTTGACCGTGGTCTGCAGGTCGGCCAGGAGATGAGGGATCACCTCATCCAGGGAGCCCATGAGGGCGTGGGATAAGTGTGCCATCAGCATGGCTGAGCTGGCCTGCCGGAGGCCTAGGGAGGACACAGCTTACACCTTGCACCCGACATAGTCCAGCTTTTTGGACTCCTTGTCGGGGGGCTTATCCACATCCATAGCGTTCCCGGAACGCTGTAAAATACTATCGGTAACTAACCCCTCAGCAGAGGGGTGCTCCGAAAAACCGGACAAAGAGCCGGTAGGGACTACATACTTCCTGGCCATCCTGGCTGAAGGCGCAGGGCAGGAAGCCGGCTGCTGCCAGAGCTCCAAGGCTGGGCCAACAATGGCTTCAGCCACCGGAAAGGCCTCCGTGGGAGAATCCCCTCGGTCCAGTATCTCTGTCAGGGGATACTTGGCCCGTTTGGATACGGCCTCGAGGTGCATCCCAGTGGACTCCGAGATGAGCTGAAGCAGACCCATAAACGATGATGGGCTCTCGTCCATCGACTGCCCCTCAGAGGACTCCAGGTCAAGGGGCCTGGAAAATAGGGAGGAGTCGTCGTCGAACTCCAAGGAGTCCGCGAAGAGCTACCTGGGGCCTGAGCCGCCCTCCACCTGCCAAGGATGATCAAGAGTGAGGGTAACCGACAACCTGTGGGGCAGACCATGACCCGACCGAGAGTCCTTGGTCGGCGCCCCTGATTTCAGTTGTGGAGGAGATTCCACCACAATCGGTGGGGCAGCTGGTTTCGGCCGAACAACCAGCCCAGGCTTGGGCACCTCGACTACAGCGAGGGGTTGTTTCAGCCTTTCGGGTGACAGCCACTTGATGGCCAGGGAAGGCGACAGCATTGTCTTATTCCTGGACAAAAGTAACTGTTGCCACATTAAGTCCTCATAGTGTCGATGCAATTTGCGTCGAAGCCTCTCCTCTTCCGAGGAGGAAGGCAGGGACGAGTGGTGCTGCCGCTTAACTCGGTGCCGAGACGAGGTCCAAGACTGAGACCCTCGGTGTTTCCGAGGGCGGGTCTGGGAAGGGGCAGGGGACACCCACTCTTCCCTCAGCTCGGGAGCCTTGACTGGGGACTCCAGCATGGGAGGCGCAGGCAAGTCCTCGGTCTCCACCGGAGGAACCGGTGAAGAAGGGCTGTCAGCTTCACCAGTGGACAGCCCGTCCGATGGGTCGAGAAAAATCTCGACCGTATCAACAGGTGTCTCGGCTGGCTGACCTGACGGGAGACACCGTGAAGCCAGCAGCCTTAGCCACAACCTTGACCGGAGTCAAGTGTCGACTGTCCGGGGAAGGGGACCTCTCCTGCTCCCACGAACACTGATGGTGGGACTTACCTTTCGAGTCCTTCTTTTTGGACTGAGAAGAGTGTCCTGATGGCCCCTCTCCCTTCGTGGAAAGGGACTGGCAAAGCTCCTTAAAAGAAGCTGTGTAGTAGGATCCCAGAGAGAGCGGGATAAATGCCGCGACCGAGGAAGATGAGGATGCGGCCTGGGCCGCCTCCTCCTCGAGGGCGATCATCCGTTAGAGTTGCTCAGCTGAGCCAGCCGCCGCGGACACCGCCCAATGGGCCTCCTTGGACTTCACCGTCGGGTAGCGCTTCTCGGGGTGCCCAAACTGTAACCGGGCAGCGTGGTCTTCTAGGATGTTGGCGGAAAACGATCGACATAACTTGCAGGCCTGCGGGTCATGATCTAGGTCGAGGCAGTAGACGCACGTGGAGTGTGGGTCTATCCTGGACATTTTCTGCCCGCATGGGCACCGCCTAAATCCGGGAGTCGATTTTTTTTTTTTTTACACTTTTTGCACCCTCCTCCTCTCTCCGCCGATCGTCCGCCCGGTCACGGACCCCTCGGCTGCAGCATCCCCACATGAGCCGTACTCCCAGGACCCCCTGGATTACCCCCCAGGGTGGAGACGTGGCACCCATCCCCTTTTGGGTGCCACGAACAATGGGATAGGGCGGGAGTCAGCCTGGGGAGCCGATGGCAGCTCGAGGGTGGGCATCATCTGGGCGGCGAGGCGGGCTGTTCTACTCCCCTTAGAGGCGGGGGCGATGCAATGGCGCCAGCATCCGTCCCGCCCTTGGACCTTTCTGTCCCATATGCTGAGGTACTCCTGGCCTCCACCAGGTGTCCCCATGCACGCGACATCCCACGCCTCCCCGAGAAGGAGAGCAGTCGTGGACGCTCGATCCCTCTCCCCGGCCGCCTCAGGTGACCCGAGGCTCGCTCCCTCAACCCAGGTCGCCGCGCGCCGCAGCGGAAATTCAATCACCGCGCGCGGGCCGCCCAGGAGTCGATTTGTCCATCGGTAACCATGAGAGTAATTAGACTGAAGTCTTGAAAACTTCAGAATTATTTTCGGGTGAACCAAAGAATTAGGATCCAGTCTATACACAGAGCGTTAAGGACGGAACCCGAGTTTCCAAGCGGTAAGGAAGATCTGGTGTCATGGGGCGGAGCCGAGAGTTTTACCACCCGGGTGGGTGGGAGGAGCCAGCTTGAAGACCTTCCGGCAAGATTTAAAGTGGCAAGGAACCCGCCAGACAGTGTGGAAGAACAACATATCCATGTCCCTAGAATACCAGTTTCTCCTAAACCTGAAGTGATATGCCTCCAAATCCTCCCTTCTCCTAGCAGCCTTGGCGGTCGATTTCTCTAAAGCATTTGATTCTATTGAATGGCAATATCTCTATGAAGTCCTTCTCAGGTATGGCTTTGGTACTTTGTTTATGCAGTGTATACGTACCCTTTATTGCTCCCCCACAGCCCCTATCCTCACCAATAGTGAGATTTCCTCCCCTTTTGAGCTATACCGAGGCACCAGACAAGGCTGTCCCTATCCCCCTTATTATTTCTGGTGGCCCTAGACCCACTGATCAGGACACTTATTGCCTCGCCACAAATTCAAGGCACTGTAGTTGCCAGCCAACCAACCCTACCTGGTAGCGGCCTATGTGGATGACCTCCTGCTAACCCTTTCTAACCCCCAAAAAACCTTACCCAAAGTGCTTCAGATGTTAGAAAAATTTGGAGAATCTCCAGCCTCTGTATTAATCAAAAAAAAAAAAAAAAAACACCTTATCCCCCATAATAATCACTGTACTAAGGCTTGCGTTCAAGGAACTAACCTGTCCTGGGCGAGTATTGGGTTCACTTACCTTGGTATTTGTATACCAACAGCCTGGCAGGCACTCAAATCTGCCAACTTCTCCCCATTGTTAGCACAACTAACTGTAGAAGTTCAGAGATGTAGTGAGTTGCAACTTTCCTTACCAGGTAGGATAGCAGCTCTTAGCATGCTCTTGTTCCCGTGTTTTATGTATCTTCTAAACAATTTACCCATCCCTCTCTCACCCAAGTTTTCACTTCTTTAGAGAAACTAATGACCAATTTTTTATGGGACTCCAAACCGCCTTGATGGAATAAGTATAAACTGAGGGCACACTGGTCCCAGGGAGGCCTCAATGTCCCCTGGTATTATGGTTATTATCTATCATGTATAGCTGCACAGGCAACCAAGTGGTTTGTGCCTAATGCTATGGGCCCCCCGATACGGGTCCAATTGGAATCTGACCTGGCAGGTGCAATACCCCTATATGCGCTTCTCACCCTCACAGGCAAGCTTGATATACTCTCTCCCGCCCACAGTGTTATGCACAGCCCGCTCTTGGAAGCGCCTCAGGGCCAAATCTCATTTGCCTAGACAGTCCTGGAACCCTCCTATACAGTATGCTCCTTTATGGCGCAATAACCTTATTCAAATTGATGGGGCATCAACATGCTGGCCTTCCTGGCACAAAGCAGGAATTCAGGTTGTACAGGACCTCTCTCCCTCAGGCACGTACCCCTTGTTCCGTTTTGATCAGTTACAAAGACAATGTTCCCTACCACACAAAGACTTTTGGAGATATTTACAAATTTGCAGTGCCTTACATCCCCTTCTTCCCAAATCCCAGATCATCACACAATGGACATGGTTAGCTAGCTTGCACCATCTTCCCTCCATCAAAGGGGTTATGGGTCGCTTCTTTAGTTCTTGGAGAGACTCACAATCCAATACAACTTCATCTTGCAAAAAGAAGTGGGAATCATATACTGGCTCTTCCATCTCCGACAACCAATGGACCTCCTACCTCAAGGGTATATACCACACATTCAGCGACACCAACAGTCGCTTCCTACAGCTAAAAATTACATTGCTGCGGCACCGCACACCAGTGATTCTCCACTCTGGTGGATCGCTTGGCCATAACAAAGGCTGGCATTGCTCCAAGGGGGAGACACACATTCTTCACATTTTATGGTCCTGTCCTAACTTGTTAACATATTAGAAGATGGTCGTCTCGGATATTTCTTTGGTACTTAAGCAACCAATTGTTCTGGCTGATGTTAAGCTATGTTTGGGGGACACTACCACCTTGAGTCACCTATCTAAACCCCTTAAGGACTGGACCCTGGTAGCTATCCTGGAGGCTAAACGCCTTCTCTTTAAGTATTGGCACCAGCCAGTCATCCCTACCCTCAATGCCTGGCATGCAGCTTTGGCTAAGCTCTCTCTTTTCGAAAGGCTTTCCTACCTTCAGAGGGGTAATCTCTGCCATTACTATCACAAATGGGAACCATATCTTTGCTCCCCTCTTTGTAAAATCCAGGACACCCTCTAATCCTCCTATTTAATGGGCTGAATGTAATCCTTTAGTTACATTATAGATAATGGCATGAGAAATTATGTGCTTGTCATATGATATAAGCATTTGCCTTTATCTAGGGTTCAGTTCTTTTCTGTATATTGTTCTCCTGTAAAGTACTATATCCTCAAGACAACTATAATATGGAAATATCCTGTCACTTATGACTTATAGTGAGAACACTTGTGTAATGAAGGATAACACCTATTTCCATTGTGCCTCCTGACATGTACCATACTCAGTAATCGGTTGACTGTACTGCTTACTCTCTACTGTATAAATGCACTTAAAATACCTCAATAAAACATTATATGATAAAAAAAGAAAAGGAGAGAATAGAACAGTCCTTTGCGTTCACCTCTTTCTGCATGACAAATGGGACAGGGCCTTATTCAACCCTGTCACATACCCCCTTCTTTAAGAGGGAACCGGTTTTACAAAAACAGGTTTTCAAAACGTTCTTTTAATTATTTTCTAGCATTAGCTTATAACCATTACAGTACAGTGCATAGGCAGCATAACAAACAGGAAACTTTCACCTCACATTTTGTCAACATTCGGAATTCTCAATTCCTGATCCATATCTTGACAGAAAATCAGTACTGACATTCTCTTTCCCAGATTTGTGCAACATTTTAAATTTAAATGGCTATAATGCCAGGTACTACCGTGTGATTCTGGAATTTTTATCCTTCATTTGGTTAAGCCAACAGAGAGGAGTGTGATCTGTTACAAGTACAAAGTCAGCTCCTAGTAAGTAAAACTTAAGGGACTCCATGGCCCATTTTGCTGCAAGGCATTCCTTTTCAATGGTGGAGTGCCTTTTCTCTCTGTCGTGCAATTTTCTACTGATGTATAGAATAGGATGTTCTTTCCCATCTATATTCTGACTTAAGACTTCATCTAGGTCTACCTCTGATGCATCAGTCTGTAACAGAAACTGTTTCTCAAAGTCTGGGCTTCTTAAAACAGGAGCTGAACATAATGCAGCCGTAATGGACCGAAAAGCCTCGTTACACTCTGGGGTTCATTTCACTGAATTTGGGAACAGTTTCTTTGTGAGTTCAATGAGGGGAGTAGCTAACGCGGCAAAACTGGAAATAAATCTCTGATAATAACCAGCCAGCCCTAAAAATGACCAGACATGTTTTTTGGTTTTGGGGACAGGGCTGTTAGCTACAGCTTCTATCTTGGAAACCTCTGGCATGACTTCTTAATTTCCCCAAACATAGCTAAAATATCTGGTTTTCTGCATGCCCAATGCACACTTGGTAGGATTCATTGTCAGACCTGCCTTTTTGATCGACTGGATAATTGCTTGTAGGTGTTCCAGGTGGCTTTTCCAGTCTGTACTGTACACCACAACATCATCCACGTATGCAGCACAATAACCAGTGTGTGGAGATAAAATTACATCCATGTACCATTGGAATGTAGCGGGTACACCATGAAAACCAAACGGCATGGTGGTGAACTGATAGAATCCTACAGGAGTGGCAAATGCAGTTTTGTCTCTGGATTATTCAGCTAGGGGGATTTGCCAGTAACCCTTGGTGAGACTGAGGGCACGGATGTACTTGGCACTCCCCAGTCTGTCCACCAAATCATCTATTCTGGGCATAGGGTAACTGTCACATTCTGACACTTGATTAAGTTTCCTAAAATCAAGGCAGATTCTTACACCCCCTTCCTTTTTTGTTTACAATCACCACTGGTGATGACCAAGCATTTCTTGACTCTTCTATAATACCCAGTTCTTTCATTTTTTGTATTTCCTTAACCACGTCTGCTCTTAACCGCTCTGGTAATCTGTATGTCTTTTGTCTAATAGGGCGAGCATTCCTTGTCACTATTACATGCTTGACTCCTTTTGCTCGGCCTGGCACTGTGGTAAAAGTACTGTTAAATGTTGTTAGCAAGTTACAGATTTCAGCAGTTTGTTCGGAGGTTAAATAAACATTCATCTTTACAGCATCAGCACTTACAGTTTGTTCTGATCTATCCTAAGCTACATCAATATCTTCTATATCAATTTCAGATGGGGGTTATCTTCTCATATTTCTTTTATTACATCTAGTGGCCCTCTAGGTTATCTACCATACAGCATTTCAAATGGTGAAAAACCTGCTGAGGCTTGTGGCACTTCTCTGTAAGCAAACAGCAGGTAAGGTATTGGTCCCAGTCTTTCCCTTCCCCTTTTACAAATCTTTTTAATATGTATTTTATGGTTTGATTAAAATGCTCAACAAGAATGTCTGTCTGAGGGTGATAAGGGGAGGTTCTTATGGCAGTGATTCCTAGTAGTCGATACAGCTCCTTCAGTAATGCAGCACCAAAATTACTACCCTGATCAGTAATAATCTCTAGGTATGCCCACTCTGCTGAAAATTTTGGCAAGCTCTGCTGCCACTTTGGAGCTGTCACAGTACGCATTGGAACTGCCTCTGGGTATCGAGTAACATTGTCATATACTATCAAAATGAATTGATTACCCTTTTTACTTTCCTCTAAAGGGCCAGGCACATCTAGCAAGGGTTGAAGCACCAGGGGCACCTTTTCTTTTTTAGTCACTGGGGCTACTTTCTGACACACAGCACAAGAACTGCAACAGGTAGCAACATCTTCATGAATTTCAGACTAGTAAAATCTGTACAGGAATCTGGCAAGGGTGCAATCCCTCCCCGAACGACCTGCCATAGGACTATCATGTGCCATCTGTAACAACTCTGTTCTATACTTTTGTGGTATAACCAATTGTTCTATCTGGTCCTATGTCTGAGGTTTAACCCAAAACTCTGTACAGTAGCCCATTACATTTTTTAGACATAGGTTCACCATGTTTTGGTTTCACCCCCAGCTGCTTAAAATAACCCGAGAGAGAAACATTGTTAGCTTGTTCTGAAAGAAAACCACAATCAGCGATCAGTTTAGTTTCAGCATTTTCATATGTTAACCCCTTATGTACCTCAGTCTTTTGTTGCCACTGTTTCTTCAGGCGTCGTCTTTCTTTTCTGGATTTCCAAATCTTGGAGCTCTGCTCAAACAAGTCCGAATCAAAATCACCGAAAGGAAAAGAGTCCCCACCATCTGAGATTTTCTTTGCCTGAGCTCTTATCACCACAGCTGCTGAAACATCAGGATTTACTCCATCTTTGATTAACTCAGTGTAACCCCCCCCCCTACAAATTGGGGTTTACTATAATGTCTTCCTGGGCTCCTAAATACCCAGTGTCAAGCTGGTGTCCTGTCTGCAGTAGTTCCATTTGTCTGTGTGAAAGTGCTTTAGCAAGTCTCCAAGCCTGTCTCTTTAAGAAAGCGCCTATGCTGTGTTTGGAAATCCATCTGGGCTGGGTCCAAGTAATTAAGGCTTGCGACCAGCCAGACCATCTGTTATATGGCCCCATTCTGCAGTCGCTATATGCGCAGAGGGAGTCCTGTTAGGAAATGTCGTTATTTACTGTTTATCTGTTATAATAATAATAATAATAGAGGATTTTGTCTAACCTGCTTTCAACTGCAGCTTGAGCTTTTGAATAGGAGCTACCGTTTTGGTTCTGGACTTCCAGTGTTGGACCGGTCGAACCCCTGGGGACTTAAAATGGAGACTGTCCCCAGAGGTCTTGTGGGATGGAAATTCTGTAATTTTTGTAGTCTTAAATATCTGGCACCTAAATAGATCTGGAGGGGGAGCCCTTGCTGTGACAGACAGTTCCGGCAGCCAACCAAACCCTGTGGATTATCGCGAAAATGCCAGAACTGCCTGAAGCAGTAGCGAGTCGAGAGTTGGAGGTTGCAGAGTAAACAGCTCAAGCTGTTGAGCAGCTGCTCCTAAGAGGAGCAATGGAGAATCGATGAGAAGGCTCTGCTGGCCTGCTTGCCACTTTCTCCAGCCTTTGAACTGCCCATTGCAGAAGTCGGACCTTTCCATTTGCCGGCTTAAGTCTGCAGCAGAAGAAGGAATAGAATCGTTGTTGTGACTGAGGTTGTGGACTGAAGACTTGCTCCAGAAGCGATCGGCCCAGAAGCGATCGGCCTGCTTGATAGAGATAACAGCCTCAGAGAGAAAGGTTTGCGCAGTGAAGCTGTAATTAGCAACTGGACTTTATCCAAACTGTGGCTTAGAGAAATAACCAATTTAAGTATGCCGAATGTGTTTTGTGGGTCACGATTTGGTTCCCCATGGTGAATACTGTTACACCAGCTGGAGGCTGTTCATGCAACCGAACACGGACTCTTGCAGAACTGTCAATCCTGCTTGGGTCTTGCCATCTCAGTCTAAGCCGCTGCCCCCAGTTCAGAGATCATGTCAGCAAAAGACCCGCTTTAGGATTCGGCCCCCTGCTCAACACTATCGAACAGGTAGCGACCACCAGGAGGTGAGTCATGTAGGCCCTGCTTTCCCGTGCCAGCCAGATCAATGCCATGAGGTCTTCATCCCGCCTGTCCTACACTCTGGTCTGGGTAGCGGGAGTACAAATCAGGGTAGCTCCCTACAACAACAGCTGCAAATCACTGTGTGTCATCTGACTGCGTTGTTCTGAATTATTGAAAACGGACTGCGCCATCCAGCTCGGGATTACAATTATTTGGGTTGTGCACATGCTAACTGTTTTCTTTCCTAAGGGCCCCAACAACAGCTGCAATACTGGCCACCCTGGGCAACGCTTCAGGCTAGCCTGTATAACACACTGGGTACCCATGTTTATGGGACTGTTCCAAAGGGACTCAGAGTGCATGCTGAATCAACCTAAATTAAGTCACAGTGTCAATCATTCTATCAGATTCATGGCCCTCCCTTGTTTATTCCCCCTGAATAAACCAGATTATCTTGCTGCACGTTTAATCTGGCTAGTGTGCATATTATTAGAGCACAGGGTCATAATGTCACAAGACATTATGCCGCATGCATATATCGTGCTGCAAAAACAGCGATATGCCATGTGGCATAAGTCTTTTTTTGCGGGAAGCCCTCAAACTCCCCTCAACTAATATAACTAACTTCGGGGAGGGGAGGGGTTAACACAAATATCGCACAAAGTGCGAAAAAGAAACACAAAATTTCCGGACGTCTGGGACCGGGAATCAAACTCAGTCCCAAACGCATTGCTTCGTTTCCTTGTTGCCAGTGGCTCACTGCATCGAACCACGGCAGCTGCCCAGCAGAGGTCTTATCCTCTGCCTGGGACAGTGAGAGGATGCAGTACCGCGCACAGACCCATTCGCGGTACTGCACCCTCTCACGCAGTTGTACTGCGCTGTTGAGTTACAGGGTTTTGTTTTATGCTATTAAGTGTATGACACATTGACCCTGTAGGTATTATTAGTTGGGTGGTTAAAGTGGTGATATTGCACTTTTGCACTGCTGCCCTTATTTTCCAGGGGATCTACAGGGCAGTTGCAGCTGATTCAGTCCTGTTGGTAAGTGCAAGGGGCGTGAGCATATTATTACTGTCATTCAGTAAATGTGAACATTCTATGGTATTACTGTTTAGGCCACTAGAAGGGTTGGTGGGTGGTTATAGTGTCCTGGAGGGCTATACCAAAGCAGTTAAGCTACCCCAATACCATTCCTTTAGGTGAAGGCACCCGTTCACAGAACTCAGGCCCCTCAACCATACAGGCAGGCGTTGTGGCCATAGGAGAGCGCCACCTAGGGGTTACATCAGTAAATCCTGGAAAGTCATTTCCAATAATCATAGGTGCAGGTAACTTAGGTACTACCCCCACTTTCATGTGGTGCGACACCCCATTAATAGTCAGAGTCACTTGGCTGGTGGAATAGTAGCGAGTATCCCCATGGATGCAGATGACACCAGTACCTGGTCCTTTTGGACACTGTTTTCCCAGCACTTCAATATGCACTAGGGTCTGTCTGCTTCCCGAATCTGTAAGTCCTGTCACAGTCTTATCTCCCACCTTCACGTCTGTTAACTACTTGTTCCAGTTTGCTAAGGATAAATCTGCTCCAGTGTCACTCTTCTTACTACGGAAATTTCTTGCAACATGACCTGACTTGTTACAGTTAGTTATAGCAAATAAAGTCTTTGAGTGCAGATCTGTTACTAACCCCCAGAGTTCTTATCAGACTTGGAGTTTAAATGGGAGAAAGAGTGTCTTACCGGTGCTTGACTGTTACTTCGCTGCTGTGGTGTCTGGCCATTTGGTAGTCTTCAGCCAAAGAAACAGCCTTTTCCCCACTTTCTGGTCGGTGTTCTTTTACCCAAAGTTGTACGTCTGAGGCTAGGATGTTGATGAACTGCTTCATTGCAAACGTGTCGATGATCTGTGGGACTGTTTTGCCCTCTGGTTGGAGCCATTTCATAAGGAGTTCTCTGAGTCGGGTGAAGGCTTCTTGAGGATTGTCGACTGAGTTGTACTTCAGAGACCTGAATCTTTGCCTGTAGGTTTCTCCTGAGATGTCACATCTTTTCAGGATTTCACTTTTCACCAGGTCACAGTTTTCTGAGTGTGCAGTGTCCATATTGCTGTAGGCAAGTTGGACTTTCCCTGTCAGGTATGGTACCAGTCTGATTGCCCATTGCTGCTCTGGCCAGTGGCAAGCTGTAGCAACCCTTTCAAAAGTTGTCAAGTATGCTTCGATATCATTCGAGGGACACAGGTTTGTAAACTTAATGTCTTTTAAGCTGCTTGTGTTTTGTCGCTCTGCTGGACCTGTGCCAGAACCTCCAGCTTTGACAGCTTGCAAGGCATCCATCCATCACTGCATCTCTTCTCTTCTCTTCTCTGCTTCATGAGTTGTTGCATTTCTTCTTTTTTCCTTGCCTCTAAACATTGAATTTCTTTTTCTCTCTGCCACATCTCCTCTCTTTTCTGTTTCTGTCTCTGATTGTTGTACAGCCCACCATTTGAAGAAGGCAGATAGGCTTTCAGGTTCTGTCACTGCCTGCTCTTTTTCCATCACTGGTGCTGGCTGTACAGTCTCAGCTTGGAAATCTGTCTCTGCTAGTTTGGCTGCCATTCTTCTGGTAATCACTCCTGGACCTGCTGCTGCAGAATCCATACCTTTCTTCTATGCTTCACTGGCACCAACTCAAGTACCCACGCACAAAACTACTGGCTTAAGAGTATGCACGGCATAAATCCCACTTCTAATACCATCTGTCATCGAGGCACAGGTCAGGAAGCACAGGAAAACCAGGAGCAGTTGTAAAATTTGCAAGTAGCATTTTATTATTAATAACACCAAAATAAAAAATAGAAATTGTTCAGTACAACTATTTACAATGGCAGTACAAACACAGCAGAGTCCTTCTGAGTTTTTCTTCTCAATTACCAATCTCAGTTTCTCAGTCTGTCTCTCCCTCTTGCAAAACATTGCAGTTCTTTTTTTATAACAAGTCTTTGCAGTGAGCTCGTTAAGAGAACATTCTGCTTCTCACACAGTGTTCTTGTCAGTTTCAGCAGGTACAGCAAAACAGTACATTGTGACCCAGAACTGACCTCTTGTTGACAGTTTCTCAGAGTTTGCTAACCAGCTTCTCAGGTTAATCCCTTGAGTTCCAAATAGTGTTTTGCAATCATTTTAACAGTATAACTACATACAGTTTTAAACAAAGGGATTCCAGTTTCACACACAGTTTTACACAGAGATTCACATATATTTTTTTATAACCACAGATATGCAAAGTGGAAGAAAAGACAGAAATAGCAAGGGAAGGCAGAAAGATAGCGAGAGGCGGAGAATTGCGAAACTGTCGGAGTGATCTCTTCCTAGGTCTCACAAGAAAATGTGGTTGCACAACCAGATAGGCAAGATAGAGAAAAGGAGAGGATAGAACAGATCCTTGCGTTCAACTCTTTCTGCATAACAAATGGGACAGGGCCTTATTCAAACCCATCACACTACCCCCCACGTTCATTTGATGTAACACCCTATTAATATTCAGAATCACTTGGGTGGTGGGATTGTATCGAGTGTCCCCGTGAATGCAGATGACACTAGTACCTGGTCCTTTTGCACAGTGTTTTCCCAGCACTTCAGCATGCACCAGGGTATGTCTGCTTCCTGAATCAGTAAGTCCCAGTCAACAAAAACTAAATAAAAATTAAAATAAAGTCCCTTCACAGTCTTATTGCCCACCTTGACATATGTTAAATACTTGCCCCGATTTGCTAAAGCCAAATCTGCTCCAATGTTACCCTCCTTATTTTTATGGCACTTTCTTGCAATAGGCCTGGCTTATTACAGTTACAGAAAGCAAAGTCTTTGGGTGCAGATTTGTTACCCCACCAGAGTTCTCTGACCTGGAGTTAAATTGGGAAAAAAATGGTCTTACCGGTCCTTGACTGCTACTTCACTGCTGCAGTGTTTGTCTGGCCATCTGATAATCCTCAGCCAAAGAAACAGCCTTTTCACCCCTTTCTGGCTGGTGTTCTTTTACTCAAAGCTGCATGTCAGTAGGTAGGATGTTGATCAATTGCTCCACTGCAAATATGTCAATCTGTAGGACTGTTTTGCCTTCTGGTTGGAGCCATTTAATGAGGTGTTCTCTGAGTCGTGTGAAGGCTTCTCAAGGACTGTCGATTGAGTGGTGCTTCGGGGACCAGAATATTTGTCTGTAGGGCTCTCCCGGAGTGTCATATCTTTTCAGGATTACTCTTTTCACAAGGTCATAGTTTGCTGATTGTGAAGCATCTATATTGCTGTAGGCAAGTTGGGCTTTACCCATCAGGTAAAGTACCAGTCTGATTGCCCATTGTTGCTTTGGCCATAGGCAGGCTGCAGCAACTTTTTCAAAAGTTGTCAGGTAAGCTTCAGTATTATCCGAGGGATACAACTTTGTAAGTTTAATGTGTTCAAGTTGTTTGTGTTTTGTTGCTCTGCTGGACCTGTGCCAGATACTCCAGCTCTGATAGCTTGCATGGCATCCAGCCATTGCTGGTCTTTTCGCTGCATCTCTTCTTTTCTGTGCTGCTCCTGTCACTGCATCTCTTGTTTTGTTTGCTTCTCTGTTTCTCTTTGTTTTACAGCCCACCATTTGAAGAAGGCAGACATGCTTTCTTTCAGGTTCTGTCCCCACCTATTCTTCTTCCATCATTGGTTCCAGCTATAAAGTCTCAGTTTGGACTTTTGTCTCTGCTAGTTTGGCTGCCATTCTTCTAGTAATCACTCCT
Organism: Neoceratodus forsteri; assembly: GCA_016271365.2. Lineage (NCBI taxonomy): Eukaryota > Metazoa > Chordata > Ceratodontiformes > Ceratodontidae > Neoceratodus > Neoceratodus forsteri. Next base: position 1,372,435,212 of record CM057458.1, read on the forward strand.
GGGCTTGCTGCTGCAGAATCCATACCTTTCTTCTATACTTCCCCGGTACTAAGTCTAGTACCCATGCACAAAAAACCTGGCTTAGAGTATGCACGGCATGAATCCAACTTAGTCTGACACCATCTGTCATTGAGGCAAAGGTCAGGAAGCATAGGAAACCCAGCAGCAGTTATAAAATTTTGCATGTAGTATTTCATTATTATCAATAACAATAAAAAAAATAAAATTGTTCAGGTAGCTCATATAAAGGCACTACAAAGACAACAAATTCCTTCATCTGAGGATCTCTCTAATTCTAAATTTCACTCTTTTGCTCTCCAACAAAAGACTGCTCTCTTTATATATAATGTCTTTTCCTGGCAATTAACTTCTGCATCCTGAGCTTCAGATATCTCCTGTTTCTCACAAAATGTATCACAACTTTGTCAGTTTCTTTCCTTGCAGGTGCAACAAAATAGAACATTGTATACCAGAACTAATCTCCTGTTGACAGCTCTGCAAATGAGCTTGTGCAGGTCAAACTGCATCTCAAGGTTAACCCCCTAAGTTCCAAACAGCATTTTGCAATCATTTCAACAATATAACAATATACATTTTCAAACCACAGAATCCAGTTTCTCAAAAGATCTACATTTATTTTTATAACCACGGATAAGCAAGGGAGAAGAAAAGACAGAAACAGCAAATGAAGGCAAGGAGATAGTGGGTTGGGGGAAGAATTTTATTTATTTAGTTTTTGTTGACTGAGTAAGTGCACTAGACAAATCCTGCCTATTTTCAGGCATGACTCGGGGGAGGGGGATACACATGAATGCCAACTGACCTTGAACCAGATTAAGCTGTTGATGATATTTTTAGTGAATGAGGGAAATTTGGCCAGAACACCAGGGAAATTCCCCTACACTTTTCTGACTTATGATGTAATCACTATGCACCTGTTAATGGGTCATATAGGCTTTCAGCTGTGGCAAGCACGGTGTAATTTGACACTTCGGCAGAAATTACTCTCTGCATCCCAGATTATTTATAACATTAAGAAGGTAATACTTAGCTGGAGACTTCAGGAAAAGGAAAAAGCGCATCCTGAACTGTTTCGATTGTGGTGGAGGAAAATGAACTGGCTTGACACAGGGTAAAGGTTATGGTGCTATGTCCAGGCTTTCTTGAAAAGTGCTGGGTATCCCTGCTTGCAAGGCTAGAACCTCCTTTGGGGTAATTTTGTGGGACTGCTATTTTCTGCATATGTGTAAGTTTTGTTTTAGACCACTTCTCCCTCTAAGGGGGGGGGGGGAGGCATTTGTATCTTCTGGTACTGTTTGTTTTTTTAATTTTCCAGTCATTTTATGATGCTGTTTTGTTGTGCATACTTGGTTTCTACGCTTTCTGTACATCCCATTTGTATGCTAGTATACTTGTTTTGTTTCCATTTGTTGTGCATTATGATTTTTACTGTATATATTATTGTTTGATTGTTGCTTTCTAGTTGCAATACTCCCCTAATCCTTTTTAGTGGGGGGGGGTTCATATTATTTCTTTTACGTTGCTCTGACATGGTATGTTGACAATACTCATTTGTTTTGTTTTCTGTATGATTTATTATTTTATGTGACATACCACAGTTTATATTTCACTTTTGGTCTACTGTTATGATAATAAACAATTCCCTACTATTTTAGTTGGGGAGTTGGCACTGGTTAGTTTTTTGGGTCGCTAAATTGCTGCTGATTTTTGAACGTATGATGTAATACTTATTTCTGTTAATCCTTGTTTTATATTATGATTTTGTGTGCTGTAAACACTATTTTGTATATGTTTTGCTTTCTACTTGTAATAAAAAATTCCCCTACACTTTTCGATAAGTGCCATGGGATCTTTAACATCCACCTGAACTACCACCAATCCAGGCAGATGGGACCTCGGTTTAACGTCTCATCCGAAAGACGGCACCTCAGAAGTGCTGCACCCCTCTCATGATGCACTACAGTGTCAGTACTGGAATATTAACCCAAGTGCCAGATATGGGAACTGAACCCATAGCCCTCTGATCTCCCGGCCTCAGAGGCGAGTGTGCTACCGACTAAGCCACTGACACTGCATCATGAGACTGTCAGAGTAATCAGTTCTTAGGTCTCACTAGAAAATCTGATTATGCAATCAGACAGACAAGAGACAGAAAAGGAGAGGGTAGAATAGATCCTTTCTTTTAACTCTTTCTGCATAACAAATGCAACAGGGTCTTATTCAACCATGTCATGAGATTGAAGGTGTATGACTGGTCTATACTGGTGGGCACCTCTGCGTTGTGGCCTGGTGTTGTCTCGGCTCCTGATACTAAGGCCGATACCAGTGAGGGGGGTGGTGCTGACTGCAAGACCAGGCCCCCCTCTGGCACAGTTTGCAGTGCCAGAGGTGGGAGGGGTTTTGGAGCCAGTCCCTCCTGAAGCCTTGAAGTTATTGTCATGTCTTACCCCAAGCAGTTGGATGACCTGGAGAAAGATGATGTTACCGACCTTGAGCCTGTGGACAGGGCCGACAAGGATGAAGGCTCTCCTGGGCCTGCTTCTGAGCCTGTCTCGGGGTCTTGAGCCTCCTCTGGAGCTGCCCCTCAGTCTAGCGCTGGGAGCATTGGCAGCCCTAGCCAAATACTATCAGCAGCTTTACAATGCAGACGCCTCACTTTTCCCCAAACAGAGACACACCTCTGAAACCTTTCACTATCTAAATTGTTGGGGGAGCAAGCCAAGGGCTTGACAGCACCTATAACATCACCCAAAATCGAAGCTGTACTTCGAGACTCTAAAACCCAAAAGGCTCCTGGTCCTGATGGCTATTCGGTCGAATTCTATAAAACATTCAGAGAACCCCTTATCCTTCTTTTGATTTCGCCTTTCCAGGAGATGCAACAAGGTGAGCCTCCCCCTCATTCCTGGAAATATGTGGTCATCTCTGTGATATTGATACCCCAGAAAGACTCACATTACCCTACTTCCTATTGACCTATTTCCATGCTCAACTTTGACTACAAAATTAATATGTCAATTATGGCCCGATGGCTCGAATACTTCCTTCCCTATTTAACAGATACAGACCAAGTTTGTTTTATTCAGTAACGGCAGTCACATGATAGTGTCAGATGCAACCTTTTATTTATTGACTATGCAGTTACTTGACAAATTCCCCTTATGCTGTGAAGTCTTGACACTGAAAAGGTGTTTGACAGGGTGGCCTGGCAAAAACTCTGGGCCGCCCTGTCTCATTCTGGCCTACCAGATGAGTTTATACATACAGTGCAAGCCACATATGACTCCTCCGAGGCGTACCTTAAGTTAGATGGCTTCCCCAATTATTTCCCCTAACCCAGGACACCCATCAGGGCTGTCCACTGTCTCCGCTCCTGTTTCGCTCTATACCTCAGAGCTACTGGCAGCTGCAATTTGAAGCAGTCCTGGGCTGCAGGGGATTCCCTTGGGGGTAGACAATACAAAGTTTTGCTGTTTGCGGACAATGTGGTGTTAACTGCTTAATCTGGTTCAAGGTCAGTTGGCATTTATCTGTATCCCCCTCCCCCGGGTCATGCCTGAAAATAGGCAGGATTTGTCTAGTGTACTTACCCGGTCAACAAAAACGAAATAAATAAAAATAAATAAACTTTAACCTCCCTGGAAGACTCCTTCCTTACGGTTTGGGATTTTCTCCACAACTTTGGTGTGCTGGTGGGTTATAAATTAAACATTCTTAAAACAGAGGTGCTTCTCTATAATTATTTCCCCCTCTCCACAGTTAAAACATAAATTTCAATTTAAATGGCATAAAATGGCTATTCGCTATCTCAGATTTAAAATTACCAAAAATCTAGCCCATTTAGAATTACTCAACTACGAGCCCTTAACTCAGCAGGTTATTGAAGACCTCTCCCAATGGATGCATCTAACTCTAGGTTTTTTTAACTGCATTGAGGTAATACATCAAAATATCGTTCTAGAAGGAATAGAGAGAGAATGGGAAGTTAGGTTGTAAAGAGGGTAGGAGGAAGAAAGAGGACGGGATAGGAGGGATGTAAGGTAAGAGGGAAGGATGCTGAACCAGAATTTGGATAAAAAAAAGAAACACAATTGGAAAGGCACCTAGCATCAAGAGAGGGGAGTGAAAGGGCTGAGTAAAGAGAGCAGTGGTGAGCAATCTTAAGCAAAATGACAGAAAGAATAAAAAAAGGGTGTCTAGTCTGGCAAGGCAGGATTTATGGGCACTACTGTAGACTAAGTCACCATAGTCAAAAATAGGAAGGATAATTTTTAATACAATTTCTCAGTGGCCAGGAAGCGGAATACTCACTTTATTCCTGTACAAAGCACTTAGCTTAGGGTGAAGCTTATGGTGAATTGCATCAATAGGCAATGAAAAATCAAGATGCCGGTCAAGGCAGACCCTGATGTACTTAAAGGAGGAAGCATCTTCAATCTTAGCACCATCAAGGGTATTAACTCATTATCATCTAGAGCGCTTTTTGAAATCCGAGTTTTCCATTGCTTAACATTGATACAAATAGGCCCCCCAAGGTACCTAGGTGGCCATTTTGTATCAAGGTTAAGCAATGGAAAACTCGGACTTCAAAAAGCGCTCCAGGTGGTAATGAGTTAATAATGGGAGAGAAGTAATATTGGCAAGCCTCTGATGGGTACCAAAAGTCATTGAGACTGTTTTTTTCCGGCATTAAGGGACAATGATTAGACTTGAAACAGCACTGAATGTTGTCAAAACCCAACTGCCGCTAGGAGTTCAGGTCACAGGAAAAGGAGACAGATGCAAAAAGAACTGTGTCATCTGCGTACATATGAATAGATGCAGATGGGCAGACAGTGGGTAGGTCATTAAGGAAAATGGAAAAGAGACTAGGACCCAGGACAGACCCTTGGGCTACACCGGAGATAATGGGAAGTGAAGGTGAAATGGATTTTCCTATCCAGACAGCTTGAGACCTGCCTTCAATGTAAAAATAAAACCAACTTACTGATGAATCAAGAGAGGCCCGCAGCTTTAAGTCTGTCCAGAAGAAAGGAATGTACCACAGTGTCAAAAGCCTTAGCAAGATCAACAAAAACAGCAGGAGTAATCAGATCTTGATTCATACCTGTAAGTATGGAGTCAGTGAGCCGAAGGAGAGATGTACAAGTGAAGAAGAATTTCCTAAAACCAGACTTGAAGGGAGTGAAAAAGGAGGAGTTATCAAGAAAGGAAGTGAGCTGAGAAAGAACAATGTGCTCCTGTACTTAGCCCAGGTAGGAAGGGGAGATAGTGGACAGAAATTACCAGAAGTGCTATCACCACCTTTGTGTACAGGTATAACAGCAGCTTGTTTCCAGACATCAAGGACAGTAGCAGAAGAGAAGGAAAGATTTAGAAGTAATGGGCAGAGCAATGGCAGGTACTGAAAAAAGGAGAAGTTTAGGGTCAAAGCCATCAGGACTACCTCCCTTCAATGGGTTAAGGGCAAGTAGAGCCTTTAAGGAAACAGGGGAAGTAACAAGAGGAAAGAAAATGAAAGGGGAGAGAGGAAGGCAGAGTCACTGGGTCACAATATTGACAGAACAAGGAAGATGCGGTGGGCCAGAGTGCCATCTGCCATCATCTATATATTTCTGTGTAGAGGTAAGGAAGTGGGTGGGGGAGGAAGGAGTAAAAGAAAGGGCACAGGTGGTAAAATAGGAGTTAAAAGACTTAGCGTTACAGATAAGGGAGTCACCAACTTTAAGAGTGGGAGTGGGGAGACTGGGTCTGGGGGGAGAAAAGGGAATGGATAAGCTTCCAAAACCTGGAAGGATTGTTGATGTTGTTTTGGAGCACGGAACCAAAATACTCAGACCTCGAGTGTCTGATAGCTTTGGGTCAGGTGTTGCAAATGCATCTATAGTTCACCAAAGACGACTGGGAGCCAACGATTTTAAAAGGATGCCAGGCAAAGCCTTGGGAGCGGAGACAAATAAGTACTTCAGCCAATATTCAGGAAAGATGTGAACCCTGCACTCTGATTTTTCTCAGGGGTGCATGATTATCCCATATAGCCAAGAATTTTGACTGAAAGCAATGTAGGGCAGAATTTATATTACTGGCTGCAGAGAAGGGGGACTGATTGATTGACCAGAGATCAGCTAGGAGACAGGCCAAGTCTAGTGACTTAAAAGACTTAAGAAATATGAATTTGGGGGTGGGGACTTTTACAATGATGTAGCTTGCGTACACAGTAAACCATATGATGATTGCTGAGTGCATCAGGAAGGACACCTGCATCCACTACACAGTGTATTTCAGCTCCTCAGTCTGATGGGGATCTTACCCCTCTGGGACCCGTCAAGCATCCTTCCACCTTCCGAATTCTGACACTCATAAATAATTTCAACTTCGCTCTTGCCTTCGTATTCTGGAGGAAGCCCTGACACAGATAACTGAAAAACCACCCCAGCTTGTTCACCTCCTAAAGATATATCTGCTAGGGGACACCTGGGAGCATCTCATTAGCCATCTATATAAGGCACTACAAGCCATTTCTACTGTAGCCACTGCCTCCATCCTTGACAGATGGAACTCCGAACTGGGCACCACCCACTCCATAGAAGTGTGGCATAAACATACCACCCCCTCTCACAAGGTAACGCCTGCCTCCTACCGGAGGGAATACTCTTGGAAGTGCCAGCTCCGGTATGTCCACATGCCAGCTGTAATTGCTAAATATGTGGGCCCATCCGTCGGGCACTACTGACGTAAGTGTGGGTATCGTCAGGTTGATCAAACACATATGTGAGTTATTGAAAGAGTGGTAATAATGTGGAACAGATTACCGCTGGAAATGGTGTCAAGTAGAACTATGGTCGAATTCAAAACTAAGTTGGATAAATTCTGCAGACAACACAATATTTTAGGGTATAGCATATAAAAGGTTGTCAAGCACACAGGGAAAATTTGTCTATTTTGCTCGTATATGAACCTATGAACTTTGGGTTTGCCTGTACCTTCAACCCTATTGGAAATCCATTGTCCAAGAAATCAAGGACATTTTTGATTGCCCCAGTGTGATTACTGCTTCTTTCATACTAGCCACTATTCCCCCAGAACACAGCACACTGAACAAAACTTCCCTAAGATTAGTCATTTTACTGATCTTGGCGGCCAAAAAAGCTATCACCTGGCTTTGGCACACCGAGAAAATTCCTACTCGAGCTACCTGGTGGGAAACGTATGGACTTCATGCTGAACAGCTGCAAGAAGATGTTCTCTAGACTTTGTATCACAACTCAGTGCCTGCAACAAAGGTGTGGAAGTGCAGTCCTTGCAGCTCCCAGTGTAATCAGGCTATCTTCCTTTTCCTAGCCTGCAACCAACATTGATGGGCGCTGTAGTGGTTCTCGACATCAACTGTCCGTCCGCAAGTACAGCGTCAACCGAAAGGCATCAAACGATAACTTCAATGGCAAGGAAGGGAACGTGATGATGTGCGGAGGATGTGCCAGGTAATGGGACTCGAACCAGGGTAAAATTGTCAGGTAGACTGCATCAAAGCTCCTTTGTGAGGCGATGCGCACAGATCGACAGTGGGAAAAGAAAATACAGTTACGTAGGAACTTACTGTAACAGCAGATCTTCGAAAGGAGCTCTTGCAGCAGGTAGCACCGGAAGGACTGAAGCTGTCAGGTGCCAGGACCACACGGAAAACTTCTAGCTAGCAGTCTATCACAGGGGACCACTCCCACTGACATCAGTATGCTAATGTCCGCCTATCCTATAAAAGGGGTGGTCCCCCAAACCTACCTCAGTTCTCCTGCCGGAGACACCATCACAGGTGGTGAAATGGAGAACCAAGACAGTTCCTCAGAGCCAAGAAAAAGCAGAAGAGGAGCAAAGGAGAAGAAACTATCACAGGAAGGAGGAAAGGAAAGCAGCACTTGCTGCAAGAACTCCTCTCGAAGATCTACTGTTACAGTAAGTTCTTACATAACTGTACTATCTTGCTTCGAGGAGGCTCTCGCAGCGTGCAACACTGGTAGGACTGAGTCCCAAACAGTACCAGAACTGACTGAAATGGCAGCCAGGAGAAGTCTGAAGATAACAGCAGAAGGCCCGGAAGGACAGCGAGTCTGAAATTGTCCCTGTGCCTAGAAGCGATGTCCAGACTGTAGTGCCGAATGAAAGTGTGGACAGACCTCCAGGTGGCAGCTGCCAGATGTCCACAGCAGACATATTTCTGAAACAAGTGGTAGAGGCAGCCATACCTCTGGTAGAGTGGTCTTTTACCGCCCCAGGCAAGGGCTTATTGGGCTTACAGTAGAAACAATGCAATTAGTCAACCACTTTGACAAACACTGTTTCAAAACAGGTGCCCCTTCTCTTTTGGGGGCAAACAAACAACTGGTCAGTTTTCCTCATGGTCTGGTGTGGTTTGTATAATACCAAAGCACCTTATGAACATCCAAAGTATGTAGCAAGGCCCCCCCTTATTAGAACACTCAGGGAAATAAACTGGTAGGTGGACTGATTGAGTTAAAGTAAACTCAGACACCACACACCTTAGGCAAAAACTTAGGATTAGTATGCAAAGACACCTTGTCTTTGTGGAAAACCAAATAAGGTTCTTTACACATTAGAGCCTGAAGCTCGGAAATCCTCTGAGCAGAAGTAACTGCAACCAAAAAGAGTGCTTTCCATAACAGGAAGCGCAGCTCACAACTCGCGGCCGGCTCAAAGGGAGGTAGAGTGAGCTTTTCCAGCATTAAAAGAAGGACCCATGGAGGGACAGGGTCCTGGATTGGAAGCTTCAAATGTAGGATACCCCTCAAGAATGTGTGGGACACCTTTAACTTGGCAACAGATTTGCCTTCGATAGGTACATGGTACGCAGAGATGGCAGAAAGGTGCACCTTAAGAGAGGAGTACCCCAGACCGGAGTCTGAAAGGGAGAGTAAGTACTCCAAAATCAGATTCACCGGGTGGGTGAAGGGATCCAGGTGGCGAGCAATGACCCATAGGGAGAAGCACTTCCACTTCAGGTGTAGATGGCTCTAGTGGAAGGTTTCCTAACAGCCACCAGAACATCAGCAACCCTGGAGGAAACCCCAAAGTGGGCTACTAAGTCTGCAGGAGCCACGCATGTAGGTGCAGGGATTGGAGGTTTAGATGGACCAGGGAGCCCTGCTTCTGAGAGAGCAAACCGGTGCACAGGGGTAAGTGTACTGGAGGTTCCACTGCCAACTGCTGTAGCAGGGGGAAACAAATCTGACACGCCCAATAGGGGGCTATGAGGATCATCTCTGCCCCCTCTGACTGAACTCTGAGAGGTACCTTCTGCAGGAGCGGGAAGGGAAAGAAGGTGTATAGCAACTTCCCTTTCCAGGAGAGCGACAACACATTGTGCCAGAAAACTCCAGGCCCTAGATCGAGTGAACAAAAAAAAAGTGTCAATTTTGCCTTGAGTGCTGACGCAAAAGGGCCCAACTCTGGGTGGCCCCACCTGTTGAAGAGATCTTTGACTACCGAGGGCAATAGTTCCCATTCCCGAGCCTGTGACCTGGATTGGCCGAGACTGTCTGCGTGGATGTTTTGGTTGCCTGGGACATGAACGAGAGTTCCACGCCGTGCTTGATGGCCAGTACCAGACTCTCACTACCTCCCAACAAAGGAAGTAAGAGTGAGTGCCCCACTGCTTGTTAATGTAGTATACTATGGACATACTGTCCATCTGCACCAATAGTGAACCAGGAAGAATGTGGGTCTGGAAGGCCTGCAGGGCATAAAGAATTGCCCACATCTCCAGTACACTGATATGGAGATGCTGCTCTGCTTCAGACCAGGTCCATGGGGTTACGGTCAGGCAAGTGAGCACCCCAGCCCAGACCCGAAGCGTTCATTGTGAGGATCTGCTGAGGGGCACAGCCTGAAAGGGAACTCCTTGCAGGAGATTGGCAGGGTTCTGTCACCATTCCAAAGTCCTCCTCACCAGATCGGAGACCATAATCAGCTGAACCAGGTCATCGGTGCGCTGGTCCCCTTGTACCCGAAGGGTCCACTGGGGAAACCTCGTATGAAGACGGGCCAGAGGGATGGCTATGGCTGCCGCGATGTGCCTCAACAAGAAGAGGAAAGCTCTGACTGGGATCTGTCAACTGGAGGAGAAGAGATGGGCCTGTTCCATCAAGCATTCCGCCCTGTCCGCTGGCAGGAATGCTCTGCCCTGGGAAGAGTCCAGGACTGCCCCAATATATTAGAGATGCAGGCATGGAGAGAAAGACAAGACTATGGCAGACTGACCATGATCCCCAAGGCCTGGAAAAGCCGAAAGGTGTGTTCCATGGTCTGCAGCAAGAGATCCCTGGAAGTGGCTGTCAGCAGCCAGTTGTCCAGGTAGGGGAACATTTAAAAGCCCTGTCTCCTCAGAGCTGCAGCCACCACCACCAGGAACCTGGTGAAAACCTGAGGTGCTTAGGAAAGGCCAAATGGGAGGGCCCATAACTGAAAATAGTCCTACTGGAAACAGAAACTGAGGAAACAATGGAGGGCTGGGAAGACCTGGATATGGAGATAGGCATCCTGCATGTCCAGGTAACAGAGCCAGTCCCCCTGGTGAAGGAGGGGCAGCAATCCCTGGAGAGTGACGATCCTGAAGCATTTGTACTCTATGTACCGGTTCAGATGGCTGACATCCAAGATTGGCCTCAGGTCCCCTGTCTTCTTGGGGATGAGGAAGAAGTGGGAGTAGAACCCCCTTGCTCTTTGAGCTGCAGGAACGGGCACTAAGGCCCAATTGCACAGGACAGCCTGAATCTCTTCCCAAATGAGGGAGAGGTGGGCAGGAGGGTAATGGGATGGCAAGGGAGGGTTTTCCCGAGGGGGTTTCAGAAATTCTAGGGTGTGACCACGCTTGATGAGCTGTAACACCTATTGGTCTAAGGTTACTGCCCGCCACTCATTGAGGTAGACAGAGAAAATCAGGCAAGGAATCAAGCGGTGAACCTGGGGAGGGACAGAGCGGTTGTGGGCACTCATGGGGCCCTAGGAGCAGCCGCTGCGACTGGAGGGGTTTCAGCCTTGCGCCTGAAGGGGCCCTTCACGGGTTGATGCGAGGATCAATGAAAGGACTGATGCTGGGCAGTCCAAGGCTGAAACTGGTAGAGGGAATGAACCAATCTGAGTGCCTTGCCAGACTCCTGGAGGCAGGAGATGATGTCCTGGGCATCACCTCCAAATAGGACAGAACCCCTGAAAGGGGAATCCAAGATGCTGGCTTGAACATCAGGCGCAAAGCCAGACACCCTAAGCCACGAACGGCGATGAAGACAGATCCCTATCACTGCTCCATGCCCTGAGGCATCTACAGTGTCACACGCCACCCGACGAACATGGGTGCCCACATCCAACCCTGACTTCAGGAGTTGGGCCAACTGTGTTTTGATAGCATCCTCAGGAAGAGCTTGAACCAGATCCCACACCTGATCCCAGAGGGCATTCTGGTACTGCACCATATGGGTCAAATAGTTAACAGCCTGAATGGCCAGTGTGGCAGAGGTATACATTAATTTGCCCCACTGGTCCAGTTGTCTAGACTCCTTCTCAGGGGGTAGGTACTAAAGTGTCAGAGTCTCTTAGTGCGGTCACGGACCACGTTCATGACAATGGAGTCCACTGTTGGGTGTTCCCTAAGAAGGGCTTGCCCACCGGCACGTGATATAGGTGATCTACCATCAAGGGTAAGGCCAGGGTGGAAGAAGGGTGGTTCCACGTCACTTTGGTAACATCTTCATAAAAGTCAATTAAAGGAGGTACCACCAAGGGGAGTCTCCTTTTTCTGTAAGTATATTGCCAGGCGATGGCACTCCGGGTCAAGCTCCTCCATTTCTCATCCCATCAGGGATGGGATGTGATGCATAACGTCAAGGAAAGAGGGGTCATCAGGAGGGGATTTAGGGGCCTCCCTAGCCTGGTCCTGCCCCTCGAGTCCCTGGAGCCCTCCGAAGAGTCTTAAGAGAAAGAAGAGGAGTTGACCCCAGACGGATTACTGTCAGGGACTGGCGTATGGGGACGATGGCTGTCCACACGCTGGCTGGAGCCCACGCCAGTGGCACCCCTCCCCCAGAAGACCCCACTGTACGCTGGTCACTAGGTCCTGCCTGGTCCAGGTCCTGAGGCAGGGGATCCCGGGGGCGGGGGGGAGAGAAGGCCTTCTGGGTGTGTCCCTATTTTGCAAGAAGGACCACCAGGCATTAAAATGAGTGTTACAGTCCACTGGCAAGTGTGGAATATAAGGAGGATGAGGATACTGAGACGGGGGTACTGATACGTCGGTGGAGGAGACGGCATAGGGTACCCTGGTGTAGGTCCACCTGGCGCTGGTTGCGGATCCCAAGGAGGCCCAGTTGGCGCTGGTTGAAGCATAGGCTGAGGCAATAACGGCTAATGAGTAGTCTGCTGAGGCGTTTACAGGACCAGCACCAGCTTAAGTGGCGAAGGCTGGTGATGGTCTGGGGAGGTGGCCAATGGCCCCAATGGAAAGGGCAGCACACCTGCAGGAAAGAAGTCCCCTGAGGCAAGGGCAGAGGTGATGTCTGTGTAGAGGACAAAGTGAGCGCTTGCTCCGGGTGATGCCTGGAAGGGCTACTGCCAGACCCGGAGTCAGGGACCGACGAAGGCAATGCCTTGGCCGGGTGCGACTAAAACACCTGCCACCAGAGGTTCCAACCCCGGCCTGAGCCACCTGGCTGAGGACCCGTGGGAGCTAACGGCCTGAGTGTAAGGGGCTGGGGATGAGGTCTGCTCAGAAGAGCCGCTGCCTGAAATGGAGATTAGGGCAGGCAGCTGAACCACCAACAGCCCGAAGGCAGTGAGGGCTGACGAGGAAGGAGAGGCCAACCTCCCACAGGAGAAAGACCCAGAAGCGGTGGCTGGTCTGGGCGGTGACCGTGAGCCAGAGGCTGACAAAGGACAGTCCTGGTGCTTATCCCAGTGTGTATGCTTCCCACTTAATTTCTTCTCCTTCTGGGAAGAAGAATAGGATGCCCCAAAAGGCTGAGCCAAGGAAGTAGAAGAACTCTTGGCCTGTAGCTCCTTCTCCATCGCAGCCAACTTCTGCTTGAGGAGGTAGCTTTCCAAAGTCTTCAAGCAGCATCTCTCTATGTGGTCTGGCTGAAGTCCTGGCTGTGCTGGCAGGCTTTGGTGTCGTGGTTAGAGCCTAAGCAGAGCAGGCAGGAAGAGTGACCGTCTTTGGCAGGTATCTGTTTGCCGCAGGCACACTTCATCGGCCAGTCAGAGGATGAGGCTGGAGAAGACATAAACTTTGTGGAAAAAACACAGTGAACTCGGTGTTTTAATCACTGAAAAAGAAAGAAAGAAAGAAATCGCAGGTAAAATGCGAAAAAATGGCGGCCGGCTGTTGACACGGTCCCACACAAAAGATTAATAAACTAGTTAGCCAGCCTGGGAGTGGATCCCAGGGTGGAAGCCTAGGTAAAAAATTAACTAAAATGGTGCAAGGTCTGCACCAGAAACCATATGAAGAGAGACTGAAAAAGCCTAATATGTATTCCCTTGAGGAAAGGGGCATGCTAGAAACTTTCAAGTCCAAGAGGGTAGCATCTTCCAAAAAAAGAGATGTGCAAGAACAAGAGGGCACAGTTTGAAGATAGGGGTGGGGATGGCTCAGGGGCAACATGAGTAATAACAGGTTATTCACCTGTACCAGTAGTTCTAGGAGTGGTATATATTGTTCATCCACACTTCTTGGCATGTCCCTTTCCCCTTTAAATCTTGCCGTAAGTCTTCAAGCTGGCTCCTCCCACCCACCCGGGTGGTATATACCTGAGCTTCGCCCCATGACACCAGATCTTAGCCTGCTGGAAGCCAGGTTGCGTGCGTCCGCAGCCGGGGAGGTTGGTTGGGTCCGTGAGGATGAACAACATACACCACTCCTAGAACTACTATTACAGGTGAGTAACTTGTTCTTCTAGGACCGTGGATATGTTATTCATCCACACTTCTTGGCAGACTCCTAGCAGTTCTCTGGGAGGAGGGAGGCAAGGCGCACCTCCCCTACTTAGGGAACAGAGATTGGAGAACTGAGGCCCCAAAACCAGCATCCCGGCATGACTCAAGGTCGCTGTGGTAGTGGGCGATGAAGGTGTTTGCTGACTTCCAGGTAGTAGCCCGGCAGATTTCTGGATAGGGATGTCCCTGGAAGCAGCCACCGATGTAGCAGTACGGGGGCAGAATGAGGTCTTATCCTCTGGGAGGCTCCTTGCCCACCAACTCATAGCACAGACCTATGCATGATATAATCCATCTTGCAATAGTCTGCTTTGCTGCAGGTCTGCCAGAAGGCTTCAGCATAGGTGACAAACAGCTGGCGAACCTCTCCACGAATTTCCGCCATCCTCTCCTTGTAATAGGACAGAGCACGTCTCAGGTCCAAAGTATGGAGCCTGTACTCGGTCTCCAAGGTGTAATTAGGGTAGTATACTGGCAGATTCAACACCTGGTTAAGGTGAAACTCTGACACCACCTTCGGAAGGAATTTCGGGTGGGGGCGCAGGACAACTTTGTCCCTGTGGAAGACCGCATAAAAGGAGTCCACCGAAAGCGCCTGGAGCTCCCCTGTCCTTCTGGCAGACCAGATAGCCACCAGGAAGGCTGTCTTCCACGACAAATGAGACAGCTCACAGTTGTGCATTGGTTCGAATGGCTTGCCCATGAGCTTTGCCAGTACCAGCAGTATATCCCACAGAGGTGGAGATTCACACACTGGAGGGGATATGTGATCCAGGCCTTTGAAAAAGTGCCCGACCACTGTCTCCTGAGCCAATGCCGGCTGACCAGCCCGTGCCCGGTAAGCAGAAATGGCTGCCAGGTGCGCCCTAAGGGTCGATAACTGTAGACCCCCTTTGGAGAGGGACCAAAGGTAGTCGAGAATGTTAGCCACAGAACAGGATAAGGGGTCCAGACCCTTACTCTGACACCAAATGGAAAACCTTTCCACTTGAAGGCATAACATTTCCTGGTCGATTCCTTTCTAGATGCCTCCACCACAGTGTAGACATCTTCGGAAAGACCCAAAGCCTGGAACTCTAGCCGATCAGGTACCAGGCTGTGAGGTATAGGGATTGAAGGTCCGGATGGAAGACCTTCCCCTGGTTCAGAGATATCAGGTCCAGGCATGTACAAAGCCGCTCAAGGGGCCTGCAGCTGAGGCTGAGAAGATCTGGATACCAGAACTGGCGCAGCCAATATGGAGCTACCAGAATCACCTACGCCTTGTCCCTCCTCACCTTGAGTAACATCTTGTGGATCAAGGGAAATGGAGGGAAGGCGTAGAGGAGGCCTGGGGTCCACAGTCTCGAGAAGGCATCCCCCTGCAGCGAGCTCTGCTGAGGGGGGAGGGCATGAAACAGCTGCAGCTTGGTGTTTTCCCTGGAGGCAAACAGGTTCACCGTCGGTTTGCCCCCACAGGAGAACAGGCTGTAAAGCTACCTCTGGATGGAGAGACCACTCGTGGGATGTCTGGCCTAAGCGGCTGAGAGCATCCGCCAGCTGGTTCGAGGCTCCTGCCACATGGATGGCTAGGATGTCTGCCTCCAACTGGCTTACAAGGGTCCAGATGTGGAGCCTCTCCTTGCACAGCAGACAGGAGTGCATGCCGCCCTGTTTGTTGAGGTAGTACATAGTCGTATTATTGTCCGTCTGGACTTGAACCACCTGACCCAGAGCTGAGGAGCGAATGCTGACAGTGCCAGTCTGACTGCTCTGAGCTCCAACAGGTTGATGTGGCATCGGGACTCCTCAGGGGTCCAGAGCCCGTGGGCCCTGTTGTCCCCCATGTGGGCTCCCCAGCCCATGAGAGAGGCATCGGACATAAGAATGACCGTTGGCTCAGGGCGGACAAACAGGATCCCTTCCTGCAACTGGTCTGGGGCAGTCCACCATTGGAGAGCGTCCCACATCTTCTGGGTTACAGTGATCAGCTGGTCGAAATGACCGTGATGCTGAGTCCACTGGGTGCCCAGCTCCCATCGGAGGGGGCGCATGTGCAACCGGGCTCAACGGACCACTGAGGTGCACGCCGCTATGCAACCCAGAAGGTGCAGAAAGTCCCGGGCAGGGCGCAAGAGCCCAACCAGAAATGATTGGGCAATGGAGGAGAAAACCTCCGCCCTGTCCGCCGGGAGCCGAGCTCTGGCTTGACGAGAGTCGAGCTCTGCCCCGATGAAGCCCATCACCTGAGAAGGCATGAGTTCCGACTTGGCCTCGTTGATCAGAAGGCCAAGCTGGGAGCAGATTTGGAGGGCCAGATCCCTGGACCTTTCCACCTCCTGTTGGGTGGAACCTGCAAGGAGCCAATCGATGAGGTGGGATAAATTCTGCCCCCCCTCACCCGACGCCGGAGATGCGCCGCCACCACTGCAATGCAGTTGGTGAAGAACCATGGGGCCGATGACAGGCATGGCTCGGAACTCATACAGGATCCCTTCGACCCTGAAGCGGAGGAACCGCTGACGGGATGGATGGATCAGGATGTGAAAGAACGCGTACTGCAGATCCAGTGAACAGAACCATGTTTCGCTCCAAGGATGGTATGATCTGGGACAGACTGACCATCCGAAAGGTGCGTGACCAGAGGTATTGATTCAGGTTGTGGAGATCTAGAATGGGGCGCCAGCCCCGCCGTCTGCTTGGGCACCAGGAAGTACCGGGAGACGAAGCCCGGATCTGCAGACGGATCTGCCATGAGAGCTACTGCCTCCTTGAGGAGGAGCTGAGCAATGTCGTCTCGAAGAGCCGACTGGGTGCATGCGGAAATCCGTTCTTCCCGAGGGGTGTGGGCTCGGCTGGGAGGGTACTGCTCAAATTCTAGAGGCAGTCCCTGACTGACCTCTTCAAGAACCCACCTGTCTGTAGTGATAGTGGACCAGGCGGAAAGGAAGTGGTGGAGCCGGCCCCCCACAGGAAGACCCAGAGCTGGAGTGACGGGAATAGGGGTGGCAACCCCCACCCCATCACTGAGCAGGCTTGGAGGAGGAGGAGGAAGCTCCAGGACCTGAGCCTCGATCTCCTTTATGGGTCTGTTGGGGTCCAGGCTTGGGCCGAGAGCGCCAAGCTTGAGCCTGCTGCTGATGCTACTGTCCTCCCTGGTAGGAGGACTGCTGAACCGCAGGGGAAGAGTGCCGAAAGGGCTTCCTCTTTTTCTTCTGCTGGTTCTTGCCTGAAGAACTCTTGGCAGAAGTGGCGTCCAAGGTGGCACCGGACTGCTCTATGCGCTGTAGGTGACCAGCCACTCCTGGGCCGAACAAGTCGGCCCCAAGGAAAGGTACATCAGCTAACTTGTGCCAAGTATCCGCCAGGAAGGAGGAGAGCCTCAGCCAAGCCCTGCGTCGAGAAGCAACTGCAGCGACCATCAAGTGGGCACAAGAGTCCCCGATGTCCAGGGCCATCTGGAGCTGCTGTTTGGCAAAAGCAGTGCCCTGATCTCAGACCTGCTTAACCGTGGTCTGCATGTCCGTGGGGAGATGAGGGAGGACTTAATCCAATGACCCGAGATGGGCATGGGAGAAGTGTGTAATGATGACGGCTGAACTTGCCTGACGAAGGCCCAAAGAAGATGCCACGTAGACCTTCCACCCCGAATGGTCCAAATACTTGGGACTCCTTGTTGGGAGGTCGGTCAAGTGTCGGCAGAACTGCCGGTACGCCCGAACACAGAGGCGGTAACCAGGCTCGCGGCCGAAGGGTGCTCTGTGAACCCCCCAAGGAACCCCATGGGCACCGCATACTTGCGGCCATGTGGGCAGATGGTGCTGGACATGAGGCAGGACGCTGCCACAGTTTGAGTGCCGGACCAACAATGGCCTCGGCCACAGGAAATGCCTCCGTTGTGGTATCCCCTTCTCTTGAGGATGTCTGTGAGAGAGTATGCCGCCTTTATCTGGATGGGTTCCAGGGGCATCTCTGTAGAATCAGAGATGAGATGAAGGATCCCCTGGAAGGAAGAAGAACCTTCCTCCATCCTTGTGCCAATGGACGACTCATCATCCCCAGGATGAGAGTGGAGCCTGGTGACATCCGAGTCCGAAGAGTCGGGCTACAGCGGCCTGCTGCCCAAATCACCCTCGACCTGCCGATGGCAGTCTGGGGTGACCTCGACCGACAAACGGCGGGGAAGCCCAGTATCTGCTCGGTCCTCTTTGGTGGGAGCCCCTCCCACAGGCTGCTTAGGCGGCGGCTCCACCACTATCGGTGGAGAGACTGGTATAGGCCGAACCGGAGGACGGGCTGGCCCCGTGGGCAGAGGAACCAAAGGCTTCATTTCCGAGGGGGTCGGCTTCGGCCTGGGAGGTGAAAGTCAAGTAATGGCCAGGGTACGAGTCGAAGTCGGCTTGTGCCTGGACAAAATCAGCTGTTACCACATGAGGTCCTCGTAGCGCGGAGTTTCCGGCGGAGCCTCTCCTCATCCGAGGAGGATGCGGACAACCAGTGGCGTCGCCTCTTTTTGGAGCACTTGGGGCTCTTCCTCGACCTATGGACGTCGTGTTCTAGACCTCGACCGCAGACGTGGGCCAATCCCTCGTCGCCGAGACACCGGAGAGCCCGGTGATACCCGGGGGTCCAGAACCGGGTCCTCGATGGGGACACCAGTGGGCTGGTTCTCCTCAGTGAGGAAGACAAGGACCGGAGTCCTTTCCAAGAAGTCGTTGACCGGGGCAGGCAACAGTGGGTCAATGGGGTCGAGGTCAATCTCAACCTCACTGGCCATATCCTCGGTTGGCTGGAGTAACGGAAGGTCCGTGAAGCCTGCGGCCGAGGAAGCGATCTCAACTGAGGTCGAGACCGCATGCTCCTGGGACTAAGACCTCTCAGTCCCAAGAGCGTCTTCGCTGAGATGAAGATGTGCTCGGTTCCTTATCTCTTTTACGAGATTGGGAGGAGTGCGAGCCCACGGGCACCTCTCCCTGGGTGGGGACAGACTGGCACAATTCTTTGAATGAACCTGAGAAGGTGGATCCCAGGTTGAGTGGAACGAAAAAGCTTTGATTGTCCGAAGCGCAGGCGTCTTCTTCTTCGAACGCCTTCATGCATTCCAGCTGCTTGGCGGAACCCGTGGCTGTGGAAACCACCCATCTAGCCTCCTTGGACTTCACTGGAGGATTCCTTTTCTCTGGTCTCCCCAACTTTAAACGTGCCAGGCGGTCGTCCAGGATGTTGCGATGGAAGGCCAAGCAAAAGCTGCAGGATGAGGTGTCATGGCCGACACCTAGGCAGTAGACGCACGTGAGATGGGGATCGGTGCATGACATCTTCTGGCAGCAAGGACACCGGTGAAATCCTGGAGAAGTTTTCTCTTCCATGATTGAGGATGCAAAAACGCGATCGCTAACTCGGACGAGTTTTAATTTCAGTAAAACCAAAGTATTGAAAGCCAGGGCCTATGAAATGCGTGGACACGAGGGAGGCAACCTGTATCTTCCAGTGGAAAGGAAGATCTGACATCATGGGGTGGAGCCGAGGTATATACCACCCAGGTGGGTGGGAGGAGCCAGCTTGAAGACTTCCAGCAAGACTTAAAGGGGAAAGGGACATGCCAAGAAGTGTGGATGAACAACATATCCACGATCCTAGAAGTATTTTTACACAGAGAGGGTGGTAGACGCACGGAATGGCCTTCCTGAGGAGGCTGTGGGTTCATGAACAGTGGGGGAATTCAAGAATGCATGGGACAGACATAAGGCAATATAGTGGGGGGGGTAGAAGGAAGTAGGCTGTTGGTTAACTAGGATCTTCAGCTTATCCAATAGGTAGGGAAATGGGCAGACTGGGTGGGCCAAGCGGTCCTTATCTGCTGTCATAGTCTATGTTTCTATGACTGAAGTAGTCGTCCATGAAGGTCCAACATATGTGGGTAGATGGCAGGAAAGAACTGAGGTAGGTGTGGGGGGCTGCCCCTGTTACAGGATAGGCGGATGTCAGCGTGCTGACGTCGGCGGGGGCAGTCCCCCATGACAGACTGCTATCTAGAAGTTTTCCCTGTGGTCCTGGAGCCTGGCGGCTTCAGTCCTACCAGTGTTACCTGCTGCAAGAGCCCCCTCAAAGCAAGATCTGAGGAGGTTTGGTGACTGCCCACATTTATATAGGATGTAGCAGATGACATTGCATTGTCATGGGAGGTCTTCCAGGTGAACTGCTGATGAAAATCCTCTGTGTGCATCCTGGCACCAATGGCAGAATGTTTCTACATGTGTGACCTGCTGCAAGAGATCCTCGAAGAAGAGCTATGTGTTCTAGATTTTTCTAGGAGCTGTGTGTTAATTTCTTTTATGCAATGTTGTTACCTATGTGATACAACTTTTTATTGTGTGCTTGGTATTGATTGTGGGATAAAGTCCATTGTGTCATGGAATGTATTACTGTTTTAAGACTTAAACAATAAAAATATCTCAATATAAAAAAAAAAACATGGAGGTGGGGGGGAAGAAGAGGGAAACAGGGTGAGGTGGCATGGGGGCCTAGCGAAAGCATCACACGTGGTGTACTGATTTGAATCTCTTTAGCCCCATCCTACTCTGCCATTACCACTGGGCCAGGCTAATTAAGCTACTTTAGGATAAATAAATGTTTTTTTTCCACCAGTAATGTTCCCAAAAGCTTTTCTCTTTCAGGCCCCACACTATGTCACACCTCTGCCAGCAAGACTTATTCTAACTGGTGTCATCCACCACCAGATCCTAATGTGTTCCTCTAGTGCCCAAGTTGGTTCCACTCCTCCTCAGAGACCTCCCCAATCCCTAATGGGGTGAAGGACAGGGAGAAGCACACTGCTTAAAGGGGCACTGTCAGCCTTGTCCCTCGTTTTATTGCCACAAAACATCAGTGTGCCTCTGTGGACACAGTGATCACATATGGTCCACAGACTACTCCTATATATACACCATAATCAAGAATTCTCACCAATTTGTGTAGTTGTCGCGATCTTTTACTTTCCCTCAGGTTACCCATAAGCACACTGTGCACCGGAAGCATAAGCAAGATGAGAGCGCGCATCTGACACTGTGCACAAACATCAATTTTGCACATGGCCATACTGAAAGGTTAAACACAGCATGTATTGTTGAGACGCTGTACCAGAGTTGCCGTTGTTAACTGAAATCGCCGCTGGAAAGACATAAAATGCTTCTGGAAGGAGGCGCTGAAATCTCGTATATGCGCGAAAGTGGACGATGCACAAATCCCACGCATGTGCAGTAGCATCCCGCTTTCGCGCATGCGCGAGATTTCGGCGACTCCTTTCAAATGCATTTTATGTCTTTCCCAGTGCTCGGTTTCAGTTAAAAAATGGCAACTCTAGTACAGCATTTGAAAATACATGCTGCATTTAACTTTTCAGTATGGCCATGTGCAAAATTGATGTTTGTGCCGGTGCACAGTGTCAGATTTGCGCTTTCATCTTCCTTATGCTTCCGTTGCACAGTGTACTTATGTGGAACCCGAGGGAAAGTAAAAGATCAGGAAAACTACAAAACTGGTAAGAATTCTTGATTATGATACATATATATATATATATATATATATAGGGGTATTCTGTGGACCTATGTGATCACTGTGTCCACAGAGGCACACTGATGTTTTGTGGCAATAAAACGAGGGACAAGGCCGACAGTGCCCCTTTAAGTCAATGTCCAGGTACCAGTGATTGGGTAGTGGACACATCACGGATGAGTGTCAGGTGGCATGGGGAGAGCACAGGGAGGCCATCACCCATGGTGCCCTGGTAAGGCATTTTTTTCATTCTCTCCACCCATCCCTGCCTCCCCACAGGCAGCATGCACCATGTCAGTGCCCAGGGGGCTAGGTCAACCAGTGTGTGGTCACTCACATAAGCAGTTTCCCCCAGCAGCTGCCTGGTACTGCTCTCTGGGCCAGGCAAATCTCCTCCCTTCTCCGGATGGAGAGCTTCCGCATGGCTTTCACGCTCCCTGCTGGCTTCTACTCTTGACATCCCAGTCTTGAGGGAGGAACTTGGGTTGCCAGCATGCCACAAAAGCACTCCACTGCTCAGCGTCATGGAGCCATCCCTGAAAAAAAACTTTTACATTCAAGCAGCAGTGTTGCCTCATGCCATGTGGGAGACCCAGCTTAACACCCCATGCCATGCTGCAGTGGGCCAGCAGGAAGAGGGTGAAGCATCCCATCAGATGACTCCCCCCTTCAGAAGATGACTGAGAAAGAGTTGGCATGAGATTTCCCCCGGGTGACCAAGGATGTAATCGCACAGCTTGATCTCACCATGGGTGAAGCACCTGGCAGCTCCTTACAAGCTTGACATCTTCTGCATAGGACTCACAAGAAACAACATTTCAGCCCATTGAACAGATGATGGCTCAAGCCCTTATCCACCTCCTGCCTCCCCAAATTCAGATTTTGCTGGCCTCAAGAAATGGAGATCTCAGTGTGTAGGGATAAGATTTACAACTGCTGGGAACACAGGGTGCATGAAAGGGTCCTAGTTCCAAAGGGGTCTCACTGGTTCAGAGGGGGAAAATATATGTGAAAACCACTCAAAAGAATATTTTTCAGCTGGTATTTAAGCTATGAAGTTGATTGTTCTATGGATGATAGCAATGCTGGCTATTATTATCCGGAGTAAGTTTGAGGGGGAGGGCGCATTCAGCAGGTACAGCAGGATACCAGTCCTGTCCTTTGATCAGTTCCATGTCACTGCAGTTGCTGGACTGATAACTGAAGGATGATCTTCATCTCAATGACATTCACGCTCACAAAGACTATTCACCTCTGATAGACTGCAGATACAGCCGTGGCTCCAGAGATCATCACAAGGTGGCCACTTTGTCGTACACTGAACATACTGATACAGTCAGACAAAAAGCACTCTGGACATGACTTTCTAGGCTGTGCAGGACCAGCATCAAGGCATAAATTAGTGTCAGAGAGTTGATCAGCGGCCTTTGTTAATCAAAATGAAAAATGATCAGCAATCAGCCGATTTTGATTAGCAATTTTATAAAATGGGTATTTTTACTTTGAACCATGTCTTTATTACTTATTGTGTGTGTGTGTGTGTGTGTGTGTGTGTGTGTGTGTGTGTGTGTATATATATATATATATATATATATATATAGATAAAACAGACATTGTATACATAGTTCTGAAACTGAATTTGCCATTTTGACCAAATTGTCTGCATAGCCTTTCTTATTACCCTACCTCATGTACCTGGTACAGAAAGTTTTCCAATCCCTGCCAAATCATAATTCTGCACAACGGCACTGCCATTCCGCGCCACCGGTGCAACAACGTATTTTGGCCAGGATTTAATTTAATTTTTTTTTTTTTTTTATTTACTGTGCTTTTTGTCCACCCCCAATGTTGGTACTTTCTGCCCTGGTCATGGTCCTTGCCAACCTCCACTCCCATATGGCAGGGACTCCCCGGTTGCCCCCTTGGCTTGCCCCCCAGAGCGGTGCCGCAGCACTGGCCAAGGCGCCGCGGACATAGGTCAGGTCTGGGGAGCTGGCTGGGAGCTGATGTAGACGCGGTGAGGTGGGCGTCATGGAGACGGTGTTTATTTCCCCCCTGTGAGCTTGGGGTCAGGGATGTGCAATGACAACCTGCATCTGCCCCACACCCCTGACATCCAGACGCCAGCTGCCTATGGTGCCCCCGGCCTCCACCGGTGGTCCCTCATGCACTTGGCATTCTCCCTGCCCTACCCCAGGAGGACAGCAGTCCATGAGATGCGCCATCCTTCTCCCCCGGCCAGCCCTCCGATGACCTGGGTCCGTTTCCAAACCCGGGTCGCCGGCATCGCAAGTGGAAATCCAACCGCTGTGCCAACAGGCCGGCACATTTTGTCCAGGATTTGAAAATAACAGCTGCGACATACATGAGGTGGGATAATAAGAAGGCTATGCTGAAAATCTGGGGTCAGAATATTTAAAAATTCCAAAGTTATGAGGGTGCATAGCGAAATTGCAACGAATGGTCATAACTGCCATTTTTCCATAATTTGACAGCAAATTTTCAACATAGCCTTCCTATGACCCCTCCTCAAGAACAATTTGTCATTACACAAATCCTGCCTGAAAGGTGAATTCGCCAAGTGACTGCAAAATCACCTTCCGGGCAGGAGTTGCTTAATGACAGTTATAGTGTTCATGAGGTGGGGTCCCCAAAAGGCTATGCTGAAAATTTGGGATCAATATCTCAAAAAATGACCAAGTTATGCACCAAAGTTGAAACCCCCATTGAATACATAGGCCTGCATTTACCTTAGTTCTCATACTGCAGTCACCGGTTCCAGCAGCAAGACATGTCTTTGATCGTGAGTGTGGATCTTGAACCTGGGACCTGTTCAGGTGAGTGACGGTCTGTGGGGGTGTCAAGGGGTGTGTGAGGAGGTGGGTGCATAGTGGGTGGTCAGGTGGGGTACAGGAGTGACCGGCGATGGACCTTTTTTTTTTTGCAGCTTCAAATAAAAAAAAAAACATTGAGGGGACAAAAACAGACAGCGATGGGATGGTGGGGGGGTACCACTAGACACCAGGGAACCTCACAATAATGGGGGCAATGATCAGATTGGGGGGTGCCACTAGACACCAGGGAACGTCAAAAATAATGGGGACAGCGATCGGATGGGGGGTCCACTAGACACCATGGATAAAACGCATTACGGGGATGGCGATCAGTGGAGGGAGGGGGCACTATATGTCACCATGGAAACAAAGGGCTGGCAACTGGAGGGTGGGGGGCACCACCAGACACTAGGGAAAGTGGAAAAAAAAATACGGGGATGGCCAGCTGCTGTGATTAGCAACCACTGCTAATCAAGCTGGAAACTGACACTCATTTCCCGATTCTTGGGTCGCACATTACGACGTGAACCCGCTTATTTTATGCCTTGCAGCATGTAGGATATTAAAAGTGCTAGTTGCCTGGATGATTCAGATAAACTGCTGAGATATGCAGCTCCTGTGGTTGGTAGGCCCCCTATATACTTATTCAAGTTACTTTTATAAGTGGGTAATTCTCAAGTAGTTTGAAGGTGGCCAAAGTTGCACCTATGTTTAAAGCTTGGGCAAAAAAAATATCTCAGTATTGTTGTTATTGGCTGTGCTGAAGGTCATAGAAAGGTTGATTCCAAACCAGGCAAACCATTTTTGCATGAATATGATCTTTTCAATACGAGTCAGTCCAGTTTTATGGCACATCACAGTACGTGAACAGCTATAGTAAAGGCATTACTTGTATTCAGCTTGGCCTTGACCAGGGGGTCCTGGGTTGGAACTGTTTTCATCATCCTCTCCAGGGCCTTCAACAAAATCGATCACGGCTGATTGCTTAAAAAAATAATAACTGGCAAACAGAGGAATAAGAGGTTTAGCAAAAAAATTGGTTTGCCATTTAGTTACCTAATTGTAAAGAGCTAGTGGGAATTCACTGAGTTAAGTTCCAGCTGCTGCCGATCCAAAAGGGGATTCCCCCAAGAATCAGTGCTCAGCCCTCTTTTATTTTCCCTATTTATAAATTATATAAATTACCATCTTCAGAGAGAGGAGGCCCAGAGAATGGAGGCCCACTTATATGCCAACAACGCAATCTTTGTAATATGTGTAGGAGCACAAGGGAAATACAGACCTCCCTTAGTGTTTCAATGTGGCCCAGAATTATTTGACTGAAAGCAGGTTGGCTGTGGATTCACATAACACACAACTCATGATTTTTGAGTAAGTTGGAAAATTGGCGGCAGTGCCACTCCCTTGGTGAACCACGGATCAGATTTGTCTTCAGTCAGTGAACCGTTGTAAATATTTGGGGGTATGGCTGAGATATCCTCAGTTTACACCTCTCCTGCTTATCTAGGATATACCGAAAGTATGAGGAAAATAAAAATATCATTACCCAGTTACAAGCATATTTTTGCATTCAGTTTTTTGAGCTGTAGGTTATCTGAATTGCTTATGTAGGGGAGGGGGTGAATGCACAGATGTGCTCCTACAACAGGGTACCAGAGTGCTGCTGAGGAAAACTGTTATTCTGGCTGCTGCCCTATCAGAAATATTTTTTATTTCTGACTTTTGAATCCTAATGAACATGTTCCACTTGGAGGCATAAAAGACAAGAAAGCAGAAATGCATTAACCGCAAACACCGTTGGGGTGCTTGCTACCTGTAGGCATCTCTGTTTTTTCTCTATTCGTGATTTCTGCAATAAATTTTAAAGCTGAGAGGACGATTTTTAATCTGTGGATTACTTACTAGACAGGGAGGTTATGTGTGCACATAGAGTGTTTTTTGTGGTCTGCTTTGATTTTTGTGGCGGCACCTATGGATTGCTTTGCACACTTTCTGTAGTTCTCTGTAATGTCAGGAGATTATGCCCCACCCAATGGTGGTGATGATGAACCTATGGAACAGCCCACCAGCAGAAACAATAGACAAGAAGATGATACAGACCTTTAAGGTAAGCCTAGACACATCTCTGTTTACCAAGAAAATAACATGGTACCCCAGGTAGCAGAGTGGGTAGGGAATCCCTATGAATTAGTATATGTTTGCACAGCATACCCATTTATCCCTGCAAATGAAGCGGGTGGGGGTGAATCCGATGGATCACACCTTAACTATGTAACAATATGCTGGCCCAAACAACTGAGGGAGGGGACAACAATTTTCATAGCAGGTTATCGTGTAAGTTACAGCATTGGTTGGTTTTGCATTACTCTTATCCATATTTTTATTATAATAAATACAAATTTATATTAAGACCCTATATAAACAAAACAAATCCCCTTTCTGAAACTTACTCTGAGGCCATGAACAATGCCTGGATAACACTATTCATATAACAAGTGTTGCCCAGGTTGACCAGACCGATCCTCCCGGTGTCAGACTTTGCAACAAGTCGTGGACAGAATGGAGTCAGCTCGCTCTTCTGGGAGGTCCAGGCATTCTGCCCCAGCAACCGTTTGACCCTCTCTTCATTTGGAGCTGGAAATTCCTAAAAAAACAGATCAATGTTGTTAAGAATCAAAGCAAGGCACAAAAATATAAATTCAGAAATAAACTGGAGACAGTGAAATTCTATTGACTAAACTAGGATGGCTGTCTTAAAAACAAAGCACTGCCACATCAAAATCTCACGATATAAAGCAAGAATAAAAAGTAGTCTGATTTATCTCAGAGCCAGACATCACGGAAGTTCGAAGGCTTCTGCCAGGCTTCACAATCTAATAAGAATTCCTGTTTAATGAACTTTAGAACCTGATGTCGTATAGTGACCATGGGCTCATTCTTTACAATCTGTTTTTGCAAGGATTGAGGTAATAAAGAACTGTTAGAAGTGGAGTTATAGCAATAAAAATACTTTAAACAGTTCTTCTCCTGCACATATACCTCATGATCTAGACTGGTTGAAGATGTATCCTGGGGGAACTTCCCACGACTACCCTTGCCAGCAAACTATGGTTAGCCACCTTAGTGTTGCCTGGCTACAGAAAGGACATAGCTTTTGTTTTGAGTACAGTGTCAGCTTTAATCTGTATACATACATGCGTACGTAACCAGAACAGAATATTTTGTTTTAAATAGTGTATTTCATATACACTGTATCATGAGGCACTCTACAAGCAATAGCTTAGATTCTGGTAGTGCAGGGACGGGATTATATGTGGTATTCACGCTTCAGCCATTAAGTGCAATACTACCATGCACATAGCCATCCTCAGCCATGTCGTGCACAGCAACCAGCTTCCTGCGTGCTGGTTATGCTAATTTGTGCTACCAAGTCTGTCATTAGTTGGTAGCACTAATTAGCATAACCAGCATGCAGGAAATTACTTGGTGTGCACAAGATGGCCGCAAGTGAGTCGGGCAACAGGACAGTTGGTGCAGCTGTTTTAGGAAATAAAACCAAACGTCAGAGGTATTGGAAAAAGAAATACATTGTTAAAAGCCCTAGTTGGGCATTTCTGCAGCAACTGCTGCAACTTTCTGAGTTACCATTCATCAGCACTAAGAGCCCCACACCCAACTGTGGGGCTGGTCCCAAGCTGCACTTTGTGCGCAAAAAACTTTTTTTTTCCTACTTACTGTTTACTGCAGTTTATAAAATGGGTAGAGAAAATCCAGTGTCCTGAATGGTCAAAACCAATGTCCTTCTCCACGATGATTGGCACCCCTTTGGAGGTGTCCCTGCCTTCAAATACCTTGGTGTGTGGCTTGACAGTGAGCTCAACTTCTCTGTCCACACTGATGACATCCATGTCGAGCTTTACCCTAAGCTTGGTGCCCTGTACTGCAACAGGGACTGCCTTTCCCTCCAGGTCTGCCGGATGTTGGTCACCAAACTTGTTCTCCTGATCTTCGACTATGCAGATGTGGTCTATGGCACTGCCCCCTTCTCTTCCCTTGCCAGACAGGATACCCTCTGCAATGTCCTCTATCATTTTACTACCAATTCTCCCTGTCTGCAATGTCTTCTGTCGTTTCACTACCAATTCTCCCTATCTGCAATGCCTTCTCTCACTTCACTATCAATTCTCCCTTCTGTACTTATCACTGTTCCCTCTTATTCCTCCCTCTCTATCCCCCCCACTACCTTCACATTGTTACAGAAACATAGACTCTTACGACAGATAAGGACCGCTTGGCCCACCCAGTCTGCCCATTTCCCTACCTAATTGATAGGCTGCAGATCCTAGTTAACCAACAGCGTACTTCCTCCTACCCCCCCACTAGAACTGCTTTATGTCTGTCCCATGCATTCTTGAATTCCCCTACTGTTTTTGACCCCACGATGCATCCACCACCCTTTCTGTGAAAAAATGCTTCCTCACAGTGCCCCGAGCCGTCCCACTTCCATCTTCAAATTGTGCCCCCTTGTTCTTGCACATCTCTTTTTCTGAAAGATGCTACCCTCTTGGACTTTGTTGATTCCCCTGAGGTACTTAAATGTTTCTATCATGTCCCCCTCTCCCTCCTTTCCTCGAGGGTATACATATTAAGCTCCTTTAGTCTCTCTTCGTATGGCTTCTGGTGCAGACCCTGCACCATTTTAGTTGCCCTCCTCTGGATTGCCTCCATCCTGTCTATGTCCTTGCGGAGATGGGGTCTCCAGAACTGCATGAAGTATTCCAGATGGGGTCTCACCAGCTGTCTGTACAGAGGGATAACAACTTCCTGTTTTCTACTGGTGATGCCTCTCCCTATGCATCCCAGTATCCCCCCAGCCCCCCTTACTGCCTTCTCACATTGTCAGTCCCATAGTACCTCCTTCATTGCAAAATACTGGTTTGGGTCACCTCCCCTCACTCCTCTCCCCACCCACTCTTCTTCTTACTCTCTACGCTCCAGGGAGTCCCATATCTTCCCCATTCCCCACCCTCACTCTTGTGCTGGGCAAGCTGCTTTCTCCTACCATCTCTCTTCTCTCAGGAACCCATCCCCTCTCCACAGTGCCTCCCACCCCCCACTCCTACCCTTAGATGCCAGCTAAGGTACCTTCTTGCTCCCTCCTGCTCAGTCAACCTCCCCTTGACTCTTCTTCCCCTCTTCTGACCCCCTTGCTTAGTAACCTCCTATAATTTAGGCTAATTGTTGGCCATGCCCACGGTCTGATTCTGTACCCCACAGCACTGTCACCTTCCCCAGTCAGGCACTGCACACCTTACTGTACTCATGTACACTCGTCCACATATCACTGCAACAAACCCAGCTGTTGACTGCCTACTTGATCACCGCACTGCTCTTGCACCTGTCATGTTGACTACATAACTGCACTCTGTTTTATTATTTTATTGCTTTCTGCTCCCCTTCCCTTCTCCCTTCTGGGTTGCACATGGAAACAAGCCTCGGCTCAGTGTGGCTTTCCTGGTTACCAATTTTTAAAGAAATAAATAAGCTCATCACAGAGCAGCTTTATGTTGTCTGATTTAGAGGTAAGCCAATTTAAATTTAGGTACCCAAGAATTACAGTGCGGTTACTATGAGAGCTAAAAAATGTTATCAGATGATTTAATAGCTCTGTGCCATGCACTGGTTTCTAAAGCACCCAGTTATGTTGACAATCTCATTGTGAGGCTGAGCTACAGATACCACCATGCACTCAAATTAAAGGGGTAGAGAATGTGAACTTGATGATTAAGGACAATAGTTTTCCTTTAATATAGAGGATTATTTCTCTGCCTCTAGAGGTTCTGTTAAAAGTCGATTCTGCACATAGTCTGGAATAAAGGGAACACTACAGCAGTGTTTCTCAAATGAGACCACCATGGCCGCATGCAGACACCTGCATAATTCTGTGCGGCCATGGAGCTCATTGGAGCCCCAATTCAAATGGTAATGGAATGGGCAATTACTTAAATGTAAGTAACCATGAAAGATACATTTCAAGTAAAAATATATCAGGGAGCCAGCCCAGTGGTGCAGCAGTAGCAGTACCGCCCATCACGCCAGTGACCTGGGATCAGGAGTGCTCTCGGATTGCTGGGGGCTGACGGGAAGAGGAGGATTGAGCGTCCGACAGATGGCTCTCCTCTATGGGGGTGGGGGGCTTGCTGGCTCTGCCAAATGATTACCACCAGGTGGAGGCCTGGGGGTAGTTCGGGACAGAAATGGCACAAAGAGAGGGAGCTGCGGGACCCTGCAATGGCTTGTGCCTTCACATGTGCACAACTGACGCGAGCGCCCCAGCATGAGGGGAGGGGCCTGGAGGAAAAACAGTGTTGAGGTGGGCATGTATTAAGCCCTGCGGGTCGTCTCTCACCCGCTCCATCATCAGGACCTGGAAAGATGCACTAGACTGTACATAAGTCCCGGCGAGGGTGGCAGGTGGCGGGGACAGGGTAGAAGGCAGCTAAGTCGGCTTTGGCCAAAGAGGATAACACATATATGTAAAATAAATAAAAAAAAAAAAAATACATCAGGGACTTAATTTAATACATACTGTTTGAAAAGAAATGTGTTATATCAAGGGACCTGGCGTATGGTAGGGGGTCAAGGGTGAAAATTAAGGAGGGAGGCCACCAGTAAGTTTTGGTGGCTGCGCTTTAAGGCCCCCAGAATTTAGGGTTTGAGAACCACTGCACTAGAGTCAACGGCACTATTGAGCCAGGCTTCTGAAATTAAAGTATTACTGGTTTGGTAAGGCAGGTCCAGATTTTCACATTATCCAATTTGTAAATCAGGCTGTGGACACTTACTCTGATATTTAGTCTGGGTAACTTAGCTAAATTGGAAAGAGTCCGGTTTTGATCAAGTAGGCCTCGGTTATGCTCGATATTACCTAAACACATGAGCTGCAGTACAATAGTCTGTTTAATAAGATGGAGACTATTCTTAAACAGTTTTTTATTGTTCCAAGTCAAGTGTTCATGGCTTGCCAGATGAGAAGGGACCATATGGTTCTAAGTAGTGCTATTAAGCTTCAACAATAGGAGGAAGAGTTTACAGACCACTGGGGAAGAGGCAAGTAGGCTCATTGCCAATATGGAGCAATATGGAGTCCACAAATGGACATTCTCATCAAAATGAGTCATAAAAGACTGCAAGTGCACATAAGGACAGGGCCTATAACCATCACCTTGAGGTGGGAGGTCAGTCCAGTTTAAGGATGAGAAGTAATCGTAATACCCACATGCCTGCAGCTTTGCTTAACCTGAGAGGTGTATGTGGGTTTCAAAACAGACCTGCGGATGAAGCCTCTTTAATTGAGTTACCCAGATAAAGGATTGTAAGGGTGCAATATTACTTCTAAAACCAAAAAATCATGCACATCGGGAGGGAGGGTCCTAAAAAGAGATTTACTGTATATGTCCGGTCAGACTGGGTGAAGCTGAGACACCCAAACAACAAGGTACAAGGGCTATAGGATTTTATTTTCCTTAATCTGTTTTATGGCTTCGTGCCAGTAGCCTCCATCAGCACGGACACCCAGCCCCGTCCCCTCGACTCCAGTTGAGTAATGCCGGCTGACATTCCCAGGGCTTAATCTCCCCCATGGGGTTGGCAGGACCCCCCCTATATCCCACCATACCACAGATCCAGCAATGGACTGACAGCCCAACCAGTCAAGTGAAGAGTCTGGGGCTGGGTGGCATCCTTCCACTGGCATCGTTTTTTCCATATTCCCCCCATTGCGTGGCAGACGTGCAACGATGCCAGGACATATGTTGGCATTTGCCCACCCCTCCCCTGCATATGCTCCAGCCCCCAGCCTTCACTAGGGGCAGGCAAGCACTGGCAGCAGACCCCTCCCTCCCCCTGGAAGAGGACAGCAGTCCTTGGGATGCTCAATCCTTCTCCCGGTCTCATTCCTGAACTCGGGTCGTCGACATCATAGGTGGATGCTTTTGCCACTGTGCCAACAGCCGGATAGGGCTACAGGAGTTAGATAAGTATGTATACCCAGCTAAAAATCTCCAGAATTGGGTGCCCGCAAGGAGGACTGCAGGCCACGCTGCTCAAGGGAGGGCAGGTAAGATAAGTAAGGGGAAGGGAAGAGTAAATAAGGTTTCAATAATGGCTGCATATGTTCCCTGTCTAGGGACGGTCTGCACAGTAGACAGCTGGTAGCAGTGGTATTAAAGGATCTCCGATACACCCTATCTAGGGTCAGCCTACAGGGGGATTAGCAGGCGGGATAACAGTGATGCTTGGGGATCTCAGCTACTCCCTATCTAGGGTCAGCCTACAGGGGAGTTAGCAAGCAGGAAGTCACACAGTACATTCGTAAAGCAGGCTTACAAAGAGTCCCAGTTAGAAGCTAAAAAAGGTTAAGGGGGTTACCCAAGTACACTATTAGGAAGGCCTAGAAACTTAATATGTGGGAAGGGGGCATGTAGTGGGGCAGAGCAAGGCAGGAAGGGTTGTGGGCTGCAGGGCATAAGGAGCAGTGGTGTTTCTGGGAGCACTTTGGGAAATGGAGGGCTGCCTGGTTTGCAGGGTTTAGACAGCTGAGGGCAGAGGTGTGACAGCTGAGGCAGGAAATAGGTATGCTGGTGGAAGGGGGATTAATAACGTGATGAAGGGAGGGACAGGGGGACGCAAGGCATGGAGATTGGTAAGGGGAGGAGAGCAGAAATGGATGCAAAAGGGGGAGGGCCAAGGGGGTAGGAAGAAACATGTGGAGTGGGGCCCAGGGAATGGGGTGGATAACAGTAAGGTGAAAAGGTAAGGCGGGACAGGGGGCAGAGGGAGCATCTCCACAATTACTGGTGCAGAACAGATTCCTCCCACTGGACAGGGGGAAGGAAGGGGAACCTAGTGGAATGGGGAGTGACAGTGGGATAGGAAGGAATGGAGGTAGTATGGGGGGAGGCATCAAGGAAAGTAGGGAGGAGGGGCAGAAGACAATGAGTTTAGATGAGACTGGGATGGCAGGTGGAGCAGGAAGGGGGTGGTTGACAAGGGAAAATGAGGGTGCATGCCAGGGGTGAGCAGAAAAGAAGGAAAGGGTAGAGGGCAGGTGGGGGGTGAGCAAAAAGGTAACATGGAGGCATGCCGGGGAGAGAAAGGCTAGGGAGGAGGAGATGGAGAAGAGAAAAGCTGGGGTCGGGGTTGGGGGGGAATACAAGGACAGGAGGGGAAAGGGGAGGCAGGTGGGAGTGGGCAGCAGGAGGATAGAGAGGTGAGTGGGCCCAGGATGGTGGGGGAGGGTGGTAATCTTGGTGGATTCGACTGGAAAGAGGGTGAGATGGGAAGGAAAAGTGCCAAGGGCAAGCCGCAGTAGGGTAGAATGTATGCCACAGATGATGGCAGGCAGGAAGAGTGGGATCGCTGATAGCACAGTCTGTGGGTCGGTGGAGCGTCACATTATAGTGCACCTGGGGATGAATGACCTTGCACAATGTGAGGTGAGGGAGGTGCAAGAGAGGTTCAGGGAGGTGGGGAGAATTTGCAGCGAGGTAGGGACGATGGGAGCCTTCTTAAAGGTGCTTCCGGTCCCTAAGACTAGTACCACAAGGGAGGTAAGAACAGAGGATTATTTCTCTGCCTCTAGAGGTTCTGTTAAAAGTCAATTCTGCACATAGTCTGGAATAAAGGGAACACTACAGCAGTGTTTCTCAAATGAGACCACCATGGCCGCATGCAGACACCTGCACAATTCTGTGTGGTCATGAAGTTCACTAGAGCCCCAATTCAAAGGGTAATGGAATGGGCAATTACTTAAATTTAAGTAACCATGAAAGACACATTTCAAGTAAAAATACATCAGGGAGCCAGCCCAGTGGCGCAGCAGTAGTAGTACCTTTCTCTCCCCAGCATGCCTCCATGTTACCTTTTTGCGTCACATTATAGTGCACCTGGGGATGAATGACCTTGCACAATGTGAGGTGAGGGAGGTGCAAGAGAGGTTCAGGGAGGTGGGGAGAATTTGCAGCAAGGTAGGGACGATGGGAGCCTTCTTAAAGTTGCTTCCGGTCCCTAAGACTAGTACCACAAGGAAGGTAAGAACAGAGGAATTTCATGGCTGATTTAGGGGGTAGTCTGAAAAGGAGGGATATAGGCTCATTGGTAGCTGGGGATGGAGCTGGGATAACAAGGACCTGTGTACAAGGGTCCTGAAGGGCAAGCTGTAATATTCATGGGGAAAAAACACAATTTAAACTGACGGGGCGGGAGGCAGCAAGGTGCACAGCACCCTTAGTCACCTGGTGGAGGAGACTGCTAGGCCTCCCATCTAATCAGAACAGCATGGAGAGGAAATAGATGAGAGGGGAAGAGGTATGGAGAGGCGACTGATGGAGGAATGGGGTGGTGGTGGGCAGGTCAGGAGAAAGGGAGATCCTGAGTCGTGGTGGAGGGTGGTGTCTCTCAATGCCAGAAGCCTGGGAAACAAGATGGCAGAATAGCGGTCACTGATGACCGAGGGAGTGGTGTACATAGCAGCCTTGACAGAGACGTGGGCCACACAAAACCACAAATGGGACCATGCAGTCCCCAGGTATAAACTGTATTGAAAGCAGAGAGATGGGAAGAGGGGGGAGCTCGTCTTAAACGTGAAAGAGGAAATAACTTGTATCAGGGGGGAAAGGCAGAGGGTAAGACTGAAGCACTGTGGGTGCAGGTACAATCCAGTAAGGTGAGGAAACTAAGGACTGGGGTTGTCTACAGGCCATCTTCCCAGGAAGAGAAGTTGGACAGGGTATTAGGGTCTCAAATCACAGAAATGGCCAGTAAGAGAGAGAGGTAGTAATAATGGGGGCTTTCAATCTACCTGAGGTAGACTAGAAAATTCCAGCTACCTCCTGCACTAGGAAGCAAGTACTGCTGGATGCATTTCAGGGACGTATCCTGGCCCAGGGTGTCATGGAACCCATTAGGAAGAAGGTTGTACTGTACTGGACCTGGTCCTGTCCCACTGTCAGCATGTTCAGGATGTGAAAGTGCCACTTGCAGGTAAAGTGACCTCCATATGGTGTGGTTCCACCTGGACATGGGCAGGGGGATGGTCAGGACCAGGACAAGGGCTCTGGACTTTAAGAAGGCTGACTTTGGTAGGATAGAGCAAATTCTAGTAGGACACCTTGGTGAGATCAGAAGGGAGACGGATGTGGAACAGAAAAGGGCAATAATAAAAGAGCGACTAATGTTGTTTGTTGTTTCTTGTTTATTATAAGGTTAAGATCATAGAGCAAAGCTCATTTACAATGGTGACCTTAGTATTACAAAAAGACAAACATATGGACAATTGTTCCAATATAAATACAGTCAGTAGTACAATACATAAAATATTTACATAACAATAAACCACAAAAAAAACTGTTAAAAACCATTACAAGGCTTAGGAAGGGAGAGAAGATACCTTTTCAATGCATGCACAGAAGATGCCTTACTACTTTTATATCGAAACTGTTTTGGGAGATTATTCCAGTACTTCGGAACCATTTGGCTAAAGAATTTATCTGAATGTGTAGTTCTTGTATTCGGTACAATCATCTCCTTAAGATCACTGTTTCTTTTTTTTTTATCATGTCACAATTTTTCTCACCCCCTGCCAGTCGGCCCCCATCCAACCGACCCCCCCAGCACCATCCCCCAGAATCACCGGCTCTTCCCTGCCCAGCCCAGGAGTCTTCACCCTGCCTACTGGCATTTTTCCTCCAAATTTTTCTCCTCGGGGCCCCAGGAGTCAGCGTGGAGGCGCACATGCGCCGAACAGCCCGGTCACGGCCTCCTTCCCCAACCCCCCTGGCCTACTGCCTAGGCCCCCTCTGGCCCGAGGTTCCTCCAGCCTCCACTGGGGGTTGCCCGTCAGCCGAGGAACGCCGTGTTTCCTCCCTGGAGAGGAGAGCTTGCTGTCGGCAGCTCAATCCCGCTCCGCCTTCCCCCCTGTGCCGACCTCCGACGCCTTGGGCTTGTTCCCGAACCCGGGTCGCCAGCGTGGGTCGAGCTAAGGCGCCAGCGCCTCAGCCCTCTATGCCACCGGGATGGCTAAGATCACCGTTTCTTAATTATACATCTACATCTTGAAATTTTAATCTGTCCCTTAAATACCCAGGGACCATGCCTAATCCACACTTGTAAGAGAAAATATTTCGTGGATTTCTCTCCTATCAGGTAGCGATAACCAACCCAACCTCTGGTATAGTTCACAGCGATGGAATTGTTTTAGACAATTTAATATCAACCGAGCCAGTTTATTATAAAAAAATCTAACCTATGTAATCTGTCAGAGGTAGAATTACCGTACAAAGTGTTCCTGTAGTCAATCATGGGGAAGATCTGCATCTGAACAATTTGTCTTATTGTGTCTGCCGGCATACTATACCTATGATGATAGAGAAAACCTACCCTCTTATTAACCTGGTAGATTAAATAATTTAGGTGTCGAAGAAACCAAGTCAGATTCCAATATTAAACTTAAAGTGCACCAGATGTGACGTGGCAAGTGAACCCTGTAATTCACCGAGCGCCCATAATAACTCTATTAGTAAAAAAAAAAAAACATATTTTACCAAAAGAACTTGGTTGTGGTAATGCAGACAAATTGTTATGTAATGCACATCCAGACAGGATATTGCTAGGAAACCCCAGTTTTGTTGTATTATCTAATTCACCTTCCAATATTTATCTTAAAGTACCAGATGTGAAGTGGCTGGTGAACCATATAATGTAGCATTTGTACTGGAACAGACAATCAAAAGAAACAAGAGTATAATGGTACGCAGACACATATAAGGTATGAATGCTCAGATAAGTAACATAGGAGTTATCTTGATAAGTAGAAATCAGCCTTACTGCACTGAGGACACATTTTAAAACCATGCAGTGATGGTTATCTAACAAGTACCTAATGTGTAGCATCTAATATGTAAGTAGCTGGATTTGGTAAACCTTAAAGTCCTTCAGCTCTTACCAGAGACAGAAAAGAGCACCATTTCTGGCCGCAGTTACCTCCTTCAGCAGACTGTCGCGGCCCCTTGTGTTGTGGCCCTTAGCACTCCAGACCGCAGCAGGGAGGACTGCTAAGAGAAAGTCTGCTTTAGAGGAGTATGGGAACTCTGCCCACTCACAGCACCCTGGCTCACGACTGGTGGAAGGAGGAGGCTAGGGCCACCAAAGTAGTGCTGAACTGCCTGGTCCGAATCCTAGCTGTAGGGCTGAAGCTTGGTGAGGTGGCATCCATCTGTTGTTTGGGGGGTCTGGAACTCAACCCCTCAAGACCCTGTGTTGCTGGGTCCTTGGCAGACACTGTCGGGAATGAGACCGATCACGCCACTGAATGCTGCAAAATCCTGGTCGAATTCTAGTTTAAAAGTCCCGGACCCTAGGGAGCTCCACCTCCTCATGGTTCCTTGGCTCCCTATTGGTGGAGGGAGGAGGCTAGAGGCACAGTTGCAGTGTTGTACCACCTGCTCCAAATCCTGGCTGCAGAACTGAAGCTAGACAAGGCAGCATCCATCTGTTGGAGGGAGGAGGTGTGAAGCACAGCACCTCACAAGCCTTCTCAGTGGCAGCTGTATGGAATGGTGCTGATCACACTGCTAAACGCTGAAGGGGAAAGGAAAAGGAAAATTGTTTAACCAGGAAAGGCACACTAAGCCAGAGCCTGCTTCCAGGTATGACCTGGGAGCACAAGGAAGTTAAGTGATTTGCTCAGGGTCACACATTATGCAAGTGGAGGCTGATGGGATTCAAACCCAGATCTCCAGGTTTGCAGCTCAGTGCCCTCTACTATGTCCTAAAATATTTAGACTGTT
The DNA here is from genome assembly GCA_016271365.2 of Neoceratodus forsteri. Taxonomy (NCBI): domain Eukaryota; kingdom Metazoa; phylum Chordata; order Ceratodontiformes; family Ceratodontidae; genus Neoceratodus; species Neoceratodus forsteri. The sequence continues at coordinate 1,372,473,445 of CM057458.1, forward strand.
ATAAAAATCAAATACACACTGACCTGACTCACAGTATACAATTTATCACTAACCGACTGGTCACCCAGAGAATTGGGCGACGAAGCTATCAGTATGGGTCAGGAGTGAACCAGGACCTGGACAGGCTGTCTCTTCATTGTAACCGCAGCCGACGATGAAGAGCCCCCGAAGGTGGAAAAGCTGACAGGGAATAGGCCGTCCACCGGGGGGAGCGGTCATGGTCACGGTCTTTCCTGTGACTCTTCCCCGAGAATTTGTCTTTGGCCTGTGAGTCCCTAGAGCTCTTGGACCTAGAGAACTGTTTGGTGGTGGAAGTCCCGGAGGACCCCAACTCGGAGCTGGCTACCTGCTGTTCCATGAAGGTGTGGAGAGCCTTTCTGTGACGCCTGAGGGTGGTCTGGTTAAACTGCGGGCAGAGCTCACAATTGGAGGCGTCGTGGTCAGGCCCAAGACAGCAAATGCAGACTGAATGCTTGTCACTGAAGGCAATCTTCTTTCCGCAGCAGCAGCGACGGAAAAGAGAGGCAGATGGATTAACTCTTGACGTAAAAAGAAAAAAACTAGAAAAATCCCTAAAAGAGATTTTTAAAGTGTTGGAGAAAAAAAGGCCGTAGGCCGCAAAATGGTGTGAACACTGCAATGGTTTCTTCCGCAGAGACTGTGCTTGTAAGTTGACGGCAGGAAAGAACTGAGGAGGGCGCAGGCCCACCTGTGCCTATATAGGGTTGGCGACATCGATGGTATGGGTGAGCCCAGCTGTACTGCTGAAAATTCTTCTGTGTGGATTCCCTGTCTTCGATGGCGAAGTTCCTATGGTGTTACCTGGTGACTGAGATACCCCTGAAGAAGATCAGGACTTTCATAACTCACATGTGACACCGTGGTAACTTGTGAGTTATGGCACTGCCCTCTTACACAAAGATATATTGTTTATTTTTTGGTACATACAATGTTATGTCTCACAAGCTAGTACTGCCGCACTAGCATCTGCCAATGACAGTCTTCTAGTCCCACTGCTGTCACCTCTGGGACTCATCCAGTAGCTCCTATGCCACCCCCCCCAAATGGTGGTTCCTTCAGGGCAGTGGTTATGCCCTTTGTGGCTGGATTCAGCAGGGAGAACCCAGTCAGCTGCTTGGGGACCCACAGTACTGCCATCCCGCCATCATGCAGCTAGCTAATTTTCTTTGTTCTTCCCCTCCCTCTGGAGCGTTAGTGTAATATGTTCCAAGGGACTCACACAACAGGCGTACGTGGAGCTAGCTGATGTCCCACCCTCCCCAGCCAGTCCACTCATAGTTCCAACTGTGGTGCAGCAGGTGAAGTTGATGCAGTGAAAAAATGACCCACATCCTGGAGGCAGCGAGCATCCTCAGGGATACTCAAGCCTCCCCCCCCGCGAAGGTCCTCAGATGTCTGGAGCTCATTTCTGCATCCAGGTCACCAGGGTTGCAGGCCGCAATGCTCCTACAGTGCTGAAGATTAATTGTATATTTAGAGTCAGGCCATAGTTTATTCCATACAGGCGTACTTTTCTAACAGCTTTCTGGAAATGGCTTACAAACGGAGAAAAACATTTACTGCACCTTTATTGCCTCCATCACTGGCTTATAGAGGTCTGGGAACCCTGAGAAGCGGAAGATCATGCAGTGAACCAGCTCAGCCAACTGCTCCAGGCAGCTCCTTGCAGAGTTGGACTCTTCTTTAGACAGAGAGGTCACAAGCTTCGAAATGTGAGGAAGAAGCTGTAAGAAAAAAAGAAGTGTATACATAAATAACCTAATGATATGCTTCATAAAACAATCTTCCTGTAACATGTGTCTGTCCTTCGTTTCAATGCAATGCACCTGAACTTCTGTCCCCTCCTTGTTTGCACTGAAAATTCTACTTATTTGCTCAATTTCTGTCAGATATTATTGATTTGATGGCATCACGTGGCATCTTAGTTAATGGCTGGAGAGAAACTTGGGAACTCCTGAAATCATTAAAAACTGTGCCCCAAAGCCTAAGCCCCTGATTAAACTTTCTGCATAACAAACTGATTTTTTCATTACTTTTTTATATAATACATAGGTTAAGTTCAGCTCTGTAATGCAAACAAACCCCCCACTCAGTGGCGCCTTCTGGTTCATCTTTAAACAGTAGTACATGGTGCCAAATGGCCTCCCATACAATCTGCAAAGGCTAAGAACAGAAAACAAAAGCTGTGTTTACATGGCGGCAGCGCTCTGGCATTTGTGCTGCTCCCTTCTCGCTGCGGTAGCTGCTCGGAATGCAATCCCCCATTTACACAGCCCGCCTGCAGAGCGCTGAAGGTCGCGCCGAGAAGGGGCTGTGAATGCTACAGGGATGCATGCAGACATGGGGAAAGATATGGAGCGAATGCAGCAAAGTGTTTACACCGCTGATTGCTATGCTATAGGGGTACCGACAACTAAGTCGGTGTAGAAAATTGATGGCAGCCGCACTTGCAGCGCTCCAGAATGTGTCCACACACCCGACTTTGCAGCGCACCAACCAGTGCGCATGGGTTGATGTGCTGCAAAGTAGGTGGTGTAAACAGGGCTAAAGATACGTGTTTTGTCCTGCTCAGGATTCATGAGTGTGCCACATACATATCTCAACCCAGTGGAAAAGGAACCAGTCCTTAGGTGGTGTTACAAGTTTAGGTCATGGTGAGCCAAAATAAGAAAGCAAGCTAAAAAGACAGAATCTTGGCATCTTTTTTCAGCTTAAAGAACCAGTCAAAATGTTCATGATTATTTGCACATACATCCCATAATGGCTTGCATAATTAGGGTACTGTGAGTTTGTATTTCTTTGATATCTGTCTTTGTTGCCTATTCCCTTTGTGGCTAACCTTGCCTCAGTGCTTTTGTGTTAAGGTTCTTCTTTTTAGCTTTGTTAGACTTCATTCCAAAGAAGTGTCTTTATGTAAACAAAATGTTATTTTGTTTTAAAGTTATTTATGTTTGAAAATTTGTGCATGCACAGATCGAGAAAAAACTGTCCCTCCGGAATAGGCAAGCCAGTTGGTGGCAGCCAGGGTACTTCCACTTTTCACCCATCCACTGAGACATCAGATGACATAGGGACTTGTGCATGTTGTGCGCCCTGCCCGCTCTAGCCAATCGGCATCTCTCCACAACAAAGTCCACTCCTGCCTGCACAAGCCACCCGTGGTCACCCTGGTGGCACATGGACAACCCCCCCCCACAGAGAACTGAAGTGTCCCATGAGATGCTCAATCCTTCTCTCCCTGGCTGACCCAGCAACGACCCAGGCTAATTCCAGAATCCAGGTCACCGGTGTCACAAGCAGTAGTTCTACTGCTGTGTCCAACATGAGCAAAATGTTTAAAGCAGCAAAAGAGTCACTGAAAATGTACCAAACCCTACAAGAACAGAGTTTAATGGTGAGTATGCGAAAAATGGTCGAGAACATGACCAAAAAAAAGCCTGCATTTTGCGATACAATTAAAGGGATGCCCGAACAAAACATCTCATGCTTTGCGCAGGGGTCATTTTCTCTACAGATATATATGTATGTTATGGCCCTAGTGGGAACAGCAATAATATTTTTCACCCAAGTGCGGCTTGATCGTGAGTCATAACATCTCAAGTGGTGACGCCACGAGTGATGTCAAAGGCCAAGGTGCATGAGGGGAAAATATCACTGATGTAATACTAGTAGGGTCATGGCATATCTCTCTTATGCCATGCTCTGAGGTTATCTGTTGCTGTGTGTTTTTTATTTCTTTTTTTTATTACCTAGTTTCTTGACAGTGGTAAACTCATAAAGGGGAAGGGGCAGTGAAGGACAGGAGGAAGGGGGGCTAAAAACAGGACGAACAAAGGGAGCAGGCAAAATGGCAAAAGGGGGGATGATAATAGGAGAAATGACAAAACATGGAAGGCCATGTATACTAATGCCCACAGCCTAGGAAATAAAATCCCAGACCTGGAGGCCTTGATGACAGAGGGTGACCTGGGCACTGTAGCAATTACCGAGACGTGGTATGCTGGAAATCATGACTGGGATGTAGTAATACCAGGTTATACTCTGTTTGGGAGAGACAGGAAGGTAAAAAAAGGGGGGACTCTTTACATCAGGGCGGGTATCAGAGCGACTAAGATGCAGGGAATGCGGGGGGGGGAAGGTACTGTGGGTCACCCTTCAAACAGGCAATGGCACAGCTATTCGCAAGGCCATGATATACAGACCCCCAGCACAGGGGTAGGAGGAAGACAGGGTTCTTGTGGAATCCATCCACATGATGGCAGCTAAAGGGGAGGTGGTGCTGCTGGTAGGTGATTTCAATCTGCCAGATGTGGATTGGAGCATCCCAGCGGCTGCCCCAGCCAGGAGCAAAAACTTCCTGTACACTGTGCAAGGAGCAGGCCTCAGGCAGCTAGTACTACAGCCCACCCAGAAGGGTGCAATTTTGGACATGGTACTCAACAACAGGGACAGAATTGCAGAAGTCAGGGTGGGCAGACACCTGGAGTCCAGTGATCATCACATGGTGTGGTTCAGTATGAGTATAGTGACAGAGTCAAGCCACACAAAGGCGAGGGTCCTGGATTTCAGGAGGGTGGGCATAACACAGATGGGGATATGTCTCAAGAACGCCATGGCAGGGAAGGACGAATGGGTGGGGGGGAGTTGAGGAGCAGTGGGCCTATCTGAAAGGTGCCATAGTGAAGGCAACAAACCTTTGCATTAGACAAGTAAACAAGGGCAAGAGAAAGAAAAAAACACTATGGTTCTCAGAGGAAGTGGTCAGGAAGGTAAGGGAAAAATGATGGCTTTCAGGAAGTACAAGGAAAAACAGAAGGAGGAAGACAGGGTAGTGTACCTGGACAAACAGAGGGAGGCAGGGAAAGCAGTCAGGAGCACAAAGGCACAAATGGAAGAAAAAAACAGCACAGGGGGTAAAAAAGGGGAAAAGACATTTTATAAGTACATTAGCGAAAAGAGAAAAAACAGGGTTAGGATTGTAAGGCTTAAAGGGTAAGACAGGGAGTGTGTGTGGAAGGGGACCTGGAAAAAGCATCAATACTGAACAAATATTTTTGTTCTGTATTCACAGAAGGAGAAACTGAGGGACCACAGTTAAGCAACATGAGCAAATATGGGAAGGAGGTGAACACCAGTCCATTTACGGAACAGAGAGAGTCCTAAACTGAGCGTGGACATGGCAATGGGACTAGATGGGCTACATCCTAGAATATTAAGGGAACTAAGGGGGATGCTAGCGGCACCACTGGCAGCCCTGTTCAACGAGTCGCTCGATACACGAGTGGTTCCAGAGAACTGGAGGACGGCAGATGTAGTCCCTCTTCATAAAAGTGGGATTAGGGAGGAGGCTGGAAACCACAGACCAGTCAGCCTCACCTCAATAGTGGGTAAAATTAAGGAATCACTAGTTAAAGAAAGGATTATGGAACACCTTGAATCCAGTGGAGCACAGGATCCAAGACAGCATGGATTCACAGTGGGAAGGTCACGTCTAGCAAATCTAATTGATTTATTTGACTGGGTACTAGGAAAGTGGATCAGAGGGGAGCGGTGGATGTGGCCTACCTGGATTTCAGTAAGGCCTATCGATGTCATTCCAAATAGAAGACTTGGTAGCCTGGAAGTAGGTCACAGGGTGGTAAACTGGGTTAGGAACTGGTTGAGTGATAGAAGACAGAGGGTGGTGGTAGATGAAGCTTAATCTGAGGAAAGGAGGGTGACCAGTGGGCTGCCACTGGGATCAGTTCTGGGGCCAGTCCTGTTGAATGTCTTCATAAGTGACATTGTGGAGGGGCTGTCGGGAAGGTATGCCTCTTTGCAGATGATACTAATACCTGCAACAGGGTGGCCACTCTGGGAGGGGTGGAAAAAGTGGGGAGGGACCTAGGTAAACTGGTGGAATGGTCTAAAGTGTGGTAGCTGAGATTCAATGTGAAAAGTGCAAAATCATGTATTTGGGGTGCAAGAACCCAGGAAGCATTACATGATTGGGGAGGGGTTACTGACAGTCACCGAACAGGAAAGGGATTTGAGGCTAATCATATCTGATGACCTAAACACAGCCAAACAATGTGCCAAGGCTGTGGGGAGAGCCAGTAGGATGCTGGGGAGCACAGGGAGAGCTATCACCAGCATAAGAAAAGAGGTGGTGATGCCACTGTACAGATCATTGGTGAGGCCTCATTTGAAGTACTCTGTCCAGTTCTGGAGGCCACATCTCCCTAAGGACATTGGGTGGAGGCAGTTCAAAGAAGGGCAACAAAGATGGTGCAGGCCTGCACCAAAAGTAATATGAGGAGAGACTGGGAGACCTCAATATGTACAGTACACCCTGAAAAAGAGGAGAGACAGAGAAGATATGATAGAAACCTATAAATATCTAAAGGGCATAAATAGGGTACCAGAGGGAAGTATCTTTCAGAAAAGAAGATGCTCAGGAACGAGGGGGTTATGACATGAGGGTGGAAGGAGGCAGACTAAGGGATAATGTGAGGAAGTATTTTTTCACGGAAAGGGTGGTGGATGTATGGAATAAACTCCCAGCAGAGGTGATGGGGGCAAACACAGTGGGGAAATCAAAAAGGCATGGGATGGACATAGGGGAACCCTAGCAATAGGAACGAGAAGGTAAAGTGGGAGATCAAGTATGGTCTACGGCTTTTGCAGTAGGTAGGGAAAATGGGCAGACTGGATGGGCCTAGCGGTTCTTATCTACCATCAGTTTCTACGTTTCTATGGGTATTTCTTCAGATGACCAAGTAGCTGTGGAAAGTGATACACATGACACTCTTATGCATCTTTACATCAGAGTGTCACAGTAGCATGCAAAGCACAGGAGGAGAGCAGGTGCTTCGTGTAACTAGGAGGGAGTGGCCGCAGCCTACAGTGATGTGGACCAGTGAAAAATGGTTGCTGGCATGATTATTTAGGAGAGTGCTGGTCAGAGCACAAGACAGTACCCGTCGGGCGGTGGAGGGACATATGGTAGGGGAAAGCTTGTGAAAGGTGTTATTTTAGGAGGTCAGAAGGAAGTAGTGTTTTTAGATTATGTATTTGAGCAGTTTTTGGTTGAATGCTGGAGAGATATTTACTATACAATTCAGAGGAGGTAAAAATGAAAGTACTATGTGGGAGCCGATGCACAAGAGAGCAGCAGAATTCTAAAGACAGAACTGCACTGCCTGGGCTTCCACATCCAACCAATCAGCACCTACAGCGAGAATATCATGATATTCTTACTCTAGGTCCTAGAGACAAAAAATGTCACTGTTATTTGCCACTTTATATCCTCACAGGTATACCATATATATATATAATATATATATTTTTTGCAAAAAACTTTCATGCACTAATTAGGGTAACTGAATGCCACAACTGTAGGGAAATGTGGAGTTAGGGTTTCCAGCCCTAACTCCCCACCCCTACCCCTCCAAGCAGCAAATGGAAAAAACATTAGGGTTTTTGGTCTCCAGAGCATTGGTGAATCGGTAGTGGGGTCTTCCTCGGGGTTGTCAGCCCTAATGCTCACCCCATTCCGTGAGCAAACACCATTACACATGATCTCCTGCGGGCCCTGCATGAAGAAAGCTACATCAAACTGTGCTGGCAACATGTGGTGAGACATACTTCTCTACCCCTGAAGAGTGTATCACTATGAGGCAGTGGCTTAGAGCTACACCTTGTGCTTTGGGCTGGAGGCAACAGCCTTGGGGGGGGGGGGTGAGCATTAGGGTTGACAAACAAACACCAGGATCTAGTTAAATAGGTCCCGTTTAGCTAGGTTCAGGTTTTTGTTTTCTGAAAATACATCATTTTATGTATTTTGCATGTTTTTGTTTTTTTTTTATTTTGAGGGGAAAAGAAACAAGATGGCAGCTCTCACAGCACAAAACAATTGTTCGTGCTGTAAGAAGCAAGTGTTGAGAAACCAAAAATGGTCTTGAGACACAGAAGTTTTTATGTCGTATCAGAACCTTGTCCCAAGAACCCTACTGAGAATGCTCAGAACGTAAAAACACAAAAGTTTAAAGCCTTATAGCTCTAGAAACATTTAATATTTTTTCACGAAACCTTCCAAAGGCACTACCTTAGGACATCATGGGCAAGATTCACAAAGACTGCAAGTTTAACTAGAAGTTTGCGCCGGCTCCCTGGTTTCACTGTTACACTGTGCTATTCACAGTTGGATAGCCCAGTAGGCTATCTGACTGTGAACAGGGGCCAGCACTAATCCAAACAAAAGCAGTGTAACACATGGTAGCGCTGCCCCCACAGTCAGCCAGGAAAATGGCCCTGCAGCTAACAGCGCTCAGGCGCTACTATGGTATTCACAGACAGATGCATGCAAATGAGCTCACTGGGCATGCAAGGCACTAGTGGCATTAGCATTCCCATTATGGGCTCATTTGCATGCCAGTAGTGAGGAGCGCCCACCACCAGCCCAAACCCCACGCAGCCGCAGTCCCCAAAGCATAGTGGTGCCCACCCCTACCGTGATTGCCGACCCGACGGTAAACAAAAAAAGACTGTGCCATAGTTCAGTGGTCCCTCCCCGGTCCCCGTTATAATAAAAATAAATGAAGTCCCCTTTTACGTAGTGTAAGTGGCCCTCCCCGGTCCTGATCCCAATATTAAACACAGAGGCACACCCTGTTTCCATAGTACAGTGGTCCCTCAACCCCCACCCTCCCGATGTACACCACCCCGCTCCCCCACCCTGGTATTGAGCTCGATCGGCCAGTACTACCCTCCACACACCTCCCGGCTGCCACGAATGAACTGTCATTGACTGCCAGCTTACTGTACTCACCAGAAGCCCACTGGTTGACACTGTCAAGCAATGGGCTTGCGGTGTGTACTGTGTATTCACAAAGTGCACAACTTTATGAATGACAGCTTACAGTATACACTGCAAGCCCATTGGTCAACAGTGTCAACCAATGGGCTTTTAGTGAGCACAGTAAGCTGGCAGTCAATGACAGTTTAGTCAGTGGGCAGCCCTGGCGGTGTGTGGAGGGCAGTGCTGCTTGCCGACCAGGGCCCTACTGGGGGGGGAGCGGGGTTATTGTGTACATCTGGGGTGGGTGGGGTTGGGAGACCACTATACAACAGAAACAGGGAGTGCCTCTGTGTTTAATAACGGGATCAGGAGGGAAGAGGATCACTTACACTACGGAAAAGGGGACTTCATTTATTTTTATTATAACAGGGATCGGAGACCGGGGAAGGCCACTTACGCTACGGAAAAGGGGACTTCATTTATTTTTATCATAATGGGGACTGGAGACTGGGGAGGAGGGAGAGCCACTTACACTACGGAGAAGGGGACTTCATTTATTTTTATTATAATGGGGATGGGGACAGGGGAAGGGGAAGGGCTACAGTACCTCCGCAACCCTCTAGGTTTGCGGGGAGTACCACCAGGTTTTTCCAAGCAGTACTTTGCTCCACACAATGGCCTTTGAGATCGGCCATTGCATGAAGCAAATGTCTGTGAATGGAATTGCAGGGATATGCAGGTCCCCTCCCACTCATTTGCATTGCTGCCCCCCCCACCTTGCCCGGGTGCAAACCCAGTTTGCGGGGTCTAACTGGGCTTTGTGAATACCAGCTATTCACAAAGCCATGTTTGCCCTGAGCAAACTGGTTTTGCGCCCGGGTAAAGCTTTGTGAATCCTGCCCCATGCCTCTACCCTGAAAGTTTGGGGAAAAATTCCATTCTGTGTAGGCTGAAGGTGAAAGCAAAAAAAAAATCCCTTGTTAAACACAGGAAAAAAATAGACATCTACAGAAAAATTACATATGTGGATCTCAGAAACCACATAAGCTGCCTTCACAGAACTTTCCACTGATTTAGCTCTTGCCTCCTAGACAACACATGCACAATTTCAACTGATTTTGTCAAATGCTGCCAAAGCTATTAAGGTGCAAAGTTAGGGATTTAACACTGAACAACCTACTGAATCCTAACTTTATAAAAATATTTACGCACTAGGCATGGACACAAACACCATTACATAAATGCTGATATTTGAGCTATTGTGCACATACATTTCATTTATGTACACAGTAGATTTGTAATCAGCATTTATATACACAGTAGACACATCGTGATGCATTTATGTACACAGACATGTCATCACAATGTCCCCTCCACCCTGCCGGCACTACTTCTGCAGTACATTCCATAGCCAACACATAACCTCCCCATTGGATTAAACAGCTATCATTATTTACACTCTACATCTGCACTCTGTAAAATTCACCTCTCTATACTCCACTCCCGAACTGTCCACAAAGTCTGCAACACAACACAGAACAAACACTTTGCTTTACGCCACTTTTTTTTTTTTTTTTTTGTTAAACTAGAACCACACACTGTATCCTCTCCCTCCCTCCCATAGTCTCGGTTTGCTGCTGTGGTTCACAATAGACTGTTGCTAGCTCTGATACTTTGTGAGCTCTACATCTGGCTGCATTAAAACACCATAACCATACCTTTTTTCTAGCAGCCCTTATTTCCTGAACCTCTTGCTCCTTGCTATTTTCTGATGCCAGCAAACTCTGATCCGCTTTCACTCCCCCACCCACATGCTGGCCAGCTGGCCACAACTGCTTTGCTTACTGGAAAACGAAAAACAGCCCCCAACTAAAAGTAATCTTCACAGGGCACTAAATTAATTTTGCCCACATTGCCCAATGACTTTTGCCACCTTGGCACTCACACTTACAATGGCCGCCATACTGTCAGCATTTTTTTTCAACAGCCAAACTTCAACCAATCACTAGTGACGATAACACACTGATGCAGTGTCCCAATGCTGCATCCATGACAATGGTCCTAGTAATGTCGGTATGAAAATGTGCAAAAGCACTACTTCACCAAATAAACCAAACAAAATACACGGCATTTTAAAATAAATATTTTAAAGATAAAAAGCACAAACACCAGGTCCCTACCTACTAAAAAAAAAAAGGCAAAAGGGACCTTGTGGAATGAATTCTTTATTTTCACTTGAGCCATTTGCCATTGGGCACATCCGTGGTAGCTTATGCCACTCGTAAGGTTACACATGGTCAAACAGTACTTGCTAAAATAAATCATGTATTCCACAGGTCCCTGTTGCGTATCCCATAAATATATAATACATTAGGGGTTTAACATTAAACAGCCTTCTCAACCCTAACTGTAGTGGAGCTACTGTGCCACTACAATATAGCATCGAGCTGTGTGTATATAAATCTATAGTTATAATTTAATTCAACACGTGTTCTGATAAATAGCAAGATAAAAAGTTCTAGTCTGGGGGGGGGGGGGTGCACTAGAGAGCCAAGCACTGGACAGGTTGTGTTTAACATCAGCTCTTGCAATCTTATGATATTTTACCAAATAAACTGTATAACTTGAACTCTAAACTTATAACTCATAGCAGATTTAAACTTGATAGATCCTGGTGAATGAATTGCTACCAAATTTGAAGATGGGACTCCCGAAGGGAGCCGTGGGAGGACAGCTTCCTAAATCTACAGCAACCTGTGCAACAACCAGGCCCAAGCCAGGCCGCTACATCCCCGGAGCCACCACCCTGGGAAAGGGTATTAAAAGTGGTGGGAGACATTGATAAAAAAGTAGAAAATATCCTGGAATGCCTAGGTATGCAGGATACCAAAACACAGTTTGTCGTTACCACCACTAAGGAGGCGGACGATTGCTCCATGAGAACCAGGCAGCGGTGGCCCAATTAACGATCGAAAATTCCCACCTTTGGTCCCATTTGGAAATGCTGGAGAATTCAGCCAGGGCTACGCATCTCCGCATGGTTGGCTTTCCGGAAGGCACAGAGGGAGAGAATCTTTTATCCTTTCTGCAACGCTGGTCGGTGGAAATGATTCCAAAAGATGTCGAAATGGACTCTACGGACATTAAAAAAGCTTATCGGGTGAATTTTAGAACCCGCCAGCTGAACCCAGAAATTCCATGTACCACCCTTATATTAACTGCTGGTGTAGAGGTGAGGGATCGGTTATTGAACTGGGCCAGCCTCCATCATCCACTTCAATATGAAGGGATGGACATAAGACTATTCCCAGACTGGTCTTTTGTGACTAGGAGCCGCAGAAAATCGTTTGACCCACTCAGACAGCAGTTGAGGGCTTTGGGGGTGGCCTACTCCCTTCTTGCACCAGCGAAACTCAGGATCACTTACGGTGGGAAAACGTTCCAATTTACAGACACGAAAGAAGCCAAAAAAAGGGTGGACAAGATAGCTGACGAGTTTTGAGCAGCAACACCAGATCTCAGTGCTGAGGATGCCAATTCAGAGACTGAATCATAAGCAATACTTTCTTGCATCCATGAGCTGAAACGCCATTATAGGTAGTGAGATTTACCTTCCCAAACTTGCTGCTAAGGCCCTGACCCTTATATCACGTTTTATCTGTGACTGTATAATCCCTGAAGATCGGGCCTAGAGGCAAGATTTTGGCTGTCGGCTTTGGACTTGATGTTCTAAATGAGTTGAAGTTTACACAGTTTGTATGGATTTATAGTGCATTAATAACGAAGTTAACATGTATCCTATATAGAGTTACACTATTTTGAAATATGTCTTCCTCCTTATTGCTGTTTTTATTTGTTTAGACGAAGTCTTCGTCATGCAGCACCACTGTTAATTAACATGGAAATACATGGCCTCGCTGTTTTAAAGAAGCACACAAATTACCATCTCATGTGCGATCTAGTAAATGGAGACATATATTAATATCATAAAAGGTTTATGTTGATATTATATCTATCAGCCATAAGGTTGTAGGAATGTTGGTAGCAAGACAATTTCTTCCCTATCATAACACTATTCAGTGGAACCAGTGACTTATGTATGGTCACTTTAGATGTATGATGTACGTCCTATGAGTAGTTTTGTTCCAGTAGTCATGGCTTGGTGAGCATATCTGTATTCTGATTAAGCAGTTTTATTCATTTATGCTGATTACCCCATATGATGTACCTAATGTAATAGATCACCGAATCTGGGTGCTAACATGATTCTGTATCACTTTTCTTTCATCTGAAATCTATTCCTATATGTAATTCTGTTTTTGCAGTGTTTTATACACAAGAAAACCAATAAAAATAAAGTAAAAAAAAAGTGCTAGTCTGACCCAACATAGCAAGATATGATTATCTTCAAAATAGGTTATTTCACAATGACCAAACAAAGCAAGATAACATTATCCTGCAAAACAGGGTATGTCACAATGCATACTGAACCAATCAGAGTGCAACTTTAACAATGCAGATGACATCACAATAGCTATGTCTTCATACAAAGAGCAATTTTAGAATGTATAACTAGTAAACTGATGTGTAAATCAAATATGCAATGGTCTGATTCAAAATACACAGTTTATCCCCACTTGTGTGAGGGCATGACTTTTGTAGCTCACTCATGGATCCAACACTTGTGAGTTATGAGCCTACCCCTCACACGTGAAGATAAACTGCATATTTTGAGTCGGCCTACTGCATATCCCACATGTATACAATGTATCTATGGATTCCACTTCTTAAATAAATTCATTATTTTCCCCGAGACTCTGACCCATGTGAAAGATAAACAATGTTATTCACCCAGTGGATAAATAACACTGTTTATTTTTTTAACTTTCCTACATCTCAGTCAACTTGATTGACAATCCATTCTGCCAGTCCCACAATGAATCTGCCCTTAATTGCCTCACAGAACACAGACTTTGTATACACAGAACATACAATGGACTGTGTTCAAAGTAAGCAATAACCCATGACAGGGTGTGCGTTTATTGGGGATCAGTCAACACCCCGGGTGCATTGTGAGGCATGAGGCCACAGGCCGAGTGTCCTCACAGCACCTGGGGTGTTGATTAATCCCCAATAAACGCACACCCTGGAGTGGGTTATTGCGCTTATAACATGGGCCACATATGGACAGAAATGGACCAAAACATATGGATTTACAGGACAAAAAACATGGGGACTATTTAGTGTTCTTCCACTACTTTTGGACGCAGTACCATATCCGTGTTCTGCCACAGGAAAACAGTGCTTTTTACAGACATTTGTGGTACACAGCCCAACACTGTAGTATCAAGGGGCACAAACCTTTTTCTTCTGCTCTGTCAACTACATTGTCAGGTACTGCTGCCTGTCATGCTCTTTCACACTGTATTCTCTGTTTCTTACCCAACACTGAAACACTGTCAAACATCTGCACTGCCGGAAAACGATGCATGCTGATCACCATCAGCTGTCTTCCCTGCTGTTCACAGTGCACACAAGATACAGAATATTCAGAGACGCACAGAAAAAAAAAGGAGCTTGCTACTGCGGCGTCCAAGCCGCCATATACATTATAATTCCTCACTGCTTATGCTTACAAACCTCCCGAGTACATCGCTATCTGTAAAAACAAACGGCACTTCCCCGACAGGACACTTGTGTGTCACTGTTTCTGTTCCTGGACTGTCACTGCTTCTATGTTCCTCCAATGCACCTATCGTGCATGCATAAAGTTCCTACAACAGTGTCCTGAATTACTAGACTGGACACACATTGCTTTCTTTCCTTAGAATCATTGTTTTATTGATTGAACTTCTGCTGCTGATACATATGGCATGTAACTACTGCTGCATGGATTCTGACACCGAACAGGCAGACACTCTGATTTGAACAATGTGTCTGTGCTACACAGTCATGGTTAGTGGCTTGATTACTAGTTGTTTTGTGTTTCTATGTTCTTTTCTGCTGCACGCTGAGCCCTTTCTGCTAGGAGTCACAGTGTCCATTGGGTGGGTGGTTGGATTCGATCGCTAAGATATCCGACACTCCTCCAATCAGACACCTCAACACCCGCCTCCTCGAACATTTCCTCACGGTCTGCTCTTGCTCCTGGCCTAATCAATAGCAGGCCCAAACTCCTGTTGGTCTACTCTAGCATTTTATAACAAATTAAGCTCTGGCAAGGTACGCACTGTGCTCGCTCCCTTCTTTTCTCCCTCTCTAGTTCTGTAAATCTGTATCTGAGTACATTTCAGCAATTATGTGATGGTTATTTCACTGTGTTGGTTTTAGTTTTGTATAGAAGTTACATGTCTGCCCTAGCTACCTACTGTATAGTCTCTCATATAGTGCCTCCTCAATTGTACAGAAATTATGTGTATTACTGTCCTTCCGCTATGTCCCCTCCCCTGTTCTCCCCAGGTCGCATCTGGAAACGAGTGGTTCTCCGCTCAGTATGCCTGCCTGGTTAAACCCTTAAATAAATAAATAAAACTAGGTAATAAATATGGCAGCTGATAGTTTCTTTACTCACTGTATCATAATTAGTTTGGTCACTTGACTAGAACTGCTTCTACGCAACTTATCACCACATCCACTTACTTTGACAATACTATTAATTAATGAACGGTCAGATGAATCATTTCCTCCAATCCTCTTTCATGAACCTACACGCCCATGTTATACTATGCTATTAATTTCCATTCATGAGGTGACAGGACTTTCATATCTCATCCGCCCCCTCACTCATGGAAATAAATGGCATATTTGAACACAGGCCATTGCATATTCTCTACAAATTATATATATTTTGACTTGTTAAAATTTATTTTTAAACAGGAAACAATTTGTTAGGACACGTGTCCCATTTTCAACAAAGTCCTGTGTTACAGAATAAGACCCTATTCACACTGCAAGAAGCTGGAAAACGGTTCTGTAAACCCTTCTTAAAAACGGATTAAAGCTTACCGTTTCAAAGCATCCGCACTGTTAAAAGCGAGTTGTAAAACGTGTTACTACCTGCAGCAATCTGTGTCACTGGGTTCTCACTATAAGTGACACTGGTGTCCATGCGCATGTTTTGTGGCACCCGCAGCAGCCGAAAGCTGCTTACCATCATGCTTTGCGGTGCCGTTCAGCGTCCCATGATGCAATGCCTGTTGCTAGGCGTTTTGTTTAAACATGGCTCCCGTGTTTGAGGTAGATCTCCTGTCCATAGCTGCTCAGTACAATATATACCTAAAACGCACAAGACTCTGGAGACTGAGCAGGCGTATATCAATGTGAAGGAGAAAGCAGCAGAGAATGAAGCTTTTGCAGCAGAGAGTGCTGTAATTTATCTTATTGATGTACCACAGTATTGTCACAGCATACATGGGCATGACCATAGAGAAAGGTGTCTGGTGCAAGCAAAGGAGCTCAGTGTGGTGGAATGATGTAGTGTTGACCACATGGGAAGATACTGAATGGGTTAAGAATATCTGAATGTCAAAAGGGTCTTTCTATGCCCTTTGTAGTGAAATTAATGATGCCACAGAGAGGCAGGATATCCAGTTCTGCAAATGTGTGCCTGTTGATAAACGTGTTGCGACAACCTTGTGGAAGCTAGCCACCAATGTTGAGTATCGGACCCTAGCCCATCTTTTTGGGGTTGGCTGTTCAACAGTGTGCGAGATTGTTTGTGAAGTTTGCAGTGCCATAGTGGCTGCTTTACTGCCACGTGTCATCCGTTTTGCTAATATTCCTGAAATTGTAGCTGGTTTTGAGAATGAATGGGGCTTTCCGTGTTGTGGAGGAGCTACTGATGCCACTCATCTGCCCGTTATTTGCCTCCCAGAAAATGCCACAGAGTACTTTAACCGCAAAAGTTATTACTCCATAGAACTGCAAGCAGTGGTCGACAACAAATTCTGTTTTGAAGATGTGAATACTGGTTTGCCAGGCAGGGTGCATGATGCCAGAGTTTTTAAAAATAGTGCTGTCTTTAGGAGGGGCCAGAGTGGCACTCTTTTCCCAGCTTCTGAGAGAATCACTGGAGGTGTGACAGTTCCCACTGTACTGATCAGTGATCCTGCCTACCCACTGCTTCCCTGGGTCATGAAAGCTTTTCCTGATTACACAGATCCAAGGAAGCGTAACTTCAATTACAGGCTCAGTCGTGCCTGTATAGTTATGGAATGCGCATTTGGCAGGTTGAAAGGACGATGGAGATGTCTTTTGAAGTGCATGGATTATTCACTAGATCATATCCCAGTTATTGTTGCTGCATGTTGTGTGCTACATAATGTATGCGAGGCCAAGTCTGAGGCATTCCTACAGGAATGGATGGCATCAACCGAAGTGTACCACCAACCATGAAATGATCAAATGCACCTTGATGACACTTCAGTTACAGAGACTGGTCGTCAGGCACATTCAATCAGGGAGGCACTAGCTACCTTTCTGCATGGCACTATATTTATTTATTTGCTTCTGGTAACCGGGTAGATGCATTAGGCATTAGTCCTGCCTATTTTCAGACACAACCCAGGAGAATACAGTAAACAAACATAACATATGCAGGTACATAAATTCAGTCATGACAATACACAACAGTTATCCACGCAGGGATAGCCAAGACTAAAGCATATAGGCAGGACCATCCACGCAGGGATGTATAAAGGCAGATTAAAACAATTTAGCAAACATAAACACCAAGTTCAAGACAGTTAGGTCAAGTGGGTCAGGTACAATTACATGTGTCAAGTGCATAGAGCTGAAAGAAAAGTGCAGACTTGAAGGTGGAGTGGGATAAGGGACACTTTAAACTAGGGGAAGGGGAATTCCAGAATTTAGGGGTGAAATGAGAGAATGCTTGTTCACCCATTTTTGTAGAGCAGTGAGGCACTGAAAACTGTGGAGTGGTTGAGAACCTAAGAGATCGGGAGAGACTCATAGGTTTAAACATGTTGGCCAGAGAATTCGGGCAAGGGCATCTTGTCATGTAGTCAATGTAACACCCCAGAGAGTAATGTCGACGTGAATTAGGAGATAGCCAGTGAAGGGTCGAGTAGAGAAGGCAAGGATGCGTGAGGCGAAGGAACGATAAGGCAAATCTACACATATTGTTATAAGTGGTGTCCCACTTCCATAGAATACTCTCCTTAGCCTGGGAGAGGAGAGGAAGGGAATAAAGTAACTTGGGCAGCAAGACACCTCTAGCCACAGAGATCCTGGCTGCTGGAGTTAGGGAGTGACGCACACGGTAGGCCGCTTCAATCCTCATGTTAACGGATTTGCAAACATCATTTATGTGAGCGGAGAAGTCAAGTGAAGGATCCAGCATCACCCCTAGGTATCTGAAGGCATCCATGGACAGGACAGCTGACCCATCATGACACAGCACTTGAAGCCTGGTGGACTGAATCTGGACTTTTCTAGGGGACCCAAAGAGCACTGCCTGAGTTTTGGAAAGGTTGAGAATTAGCAGGTTAGAAGAGAACCAGGACTGAAGTTGTTGGAAAGCAGAAGATAGACAGCCATTAAGCTCAGAGATGGACGGGGAGGCCGAACAGAGCACCAAGTTAAGTCAATAATAGAGTGACAGTGGGGTATAGAAGTAAGAATATCATTTATAAAGGTGGAGAAGAGCAAGGGCCCAAGAATAGACCCTTGTGGAACGCCACAGGTGATAAGGGCAGGAGCTGAAAGAGCTTTGCAGAAGGAGACTGATTGGGAACGGTTGTCAAGGTAACTGCGGATCCATGAGAAGGTTGAATCAGTGGCACCAAGAGAATGCAGCTTATCCAAGGGCATGGGGTGATTAACAAGGCTGAATGCCTTGGTTAGGTCAATGAACACTGAGCCAGTAAGTAGACCTTTATCCATGTTGGACTTAACGTCACTGGAGAGAACAGCGAGAGCAGTAGTGGTGCTATGACCAGCCCTGAACCCATGCAGAACAGGGGAATGAAGGTTGAAATTAAGTAAGTGAACAGCTATCTGCCGGTGGATAAGTTTCTCCAGTAACTTGCAAAGGGTCAGCAGAAGTGCAGTCAGACGATAGCTGGATAGGAGTTTGGGGTCTCCTTTCTTAAACACAGGAATAGTCCTAGCAGATTTCCATACCAAAGGCACTGTGGAGGTACTGATGGATAGGTTAAAAAGCCAAGTGACGGGAGTGGCTAGAAGTGGGGCAGCGTGTTTGAGGATTCTGGGTTCCAGACCATCCAGACCAGCACTGCTATGAGAGGGGCTAGATCTTAATAACCTCAGAACATCCAGTCATGACCACAGGCAGCAGAAGGGGGGATATGAGGAACTGTGGCAAAGAGGGTGTTAAAGGCATTGGCAATAGTGCAAGGGTTACTGCACACCAGTGTTCCCATTTACCCCCAACTGTACGTGATTCATGTGCAAATTCTGAAATTCAAGTACATTTTGGGTGAAGGGGGTACACTGTACCCCCATAATTCTGTTTGAAGTATATGCATCCCACAAAAATGTTGTACAAATGGTAGAATGAACCATTATAATTTAATTTGCACCCCTCAATATTTTTGGAGAGGGTGCCGTGCACCCCCAGATCTGCAGCCTTAATGGAAACACTGTTGCACAGTATGTCATTAATAAGCATATCATTCAGTGCCTGTGTCTTGGTGTTCCCTAAGATCTTATTGATCTGGGTCCAGTAAGTCTTAGGGTTAGAGCCAGAGCAGTTGAGGAGTTCACGATAATAGGCACTCTTAGCAGTTCGAACCTCCTTCTTACAGGTATTACGCAAGACCCGATACTCCTCAAAGTCTACTTGAAGACAGGAGGATTTCCATTTGGACCAAAGTTTGTCCCGTCTCTTGAGCTGTTGCAGGAGTGGACGTTTAAGCCACTTGGTCACTTTCCCTCTGACCCTACACGTCGAGGATGGAATGTGCTTGTTCTGCAAGGCTAGTAGAGTTGTGCTCAAATAATCCGTGGCCTTGTTGATGTCAGTGGTAGTAAAGAGGGATGACCAGTCTACCCATTTTAGGTCATACAAGAACGCTGTGTGTCCAGTTTGGAAAAGTCAGCATATAATATGTATATACTATGCTGCTGTGATGCAGTGTTTGGTGCATGGATGGGTCTGTTTCAAGAAGAGATCTGTAGGGTGATGCCTTTAAAAGCTTTATTATAATAAAATGAAACAGTACATAGAATCACACAATAGTGGTGCATTTGGCTGTAACATTAGCCAGTACACAATGTGCACTGCAAGACTGTGTGGATCACTGCAAGACCTGTATTTTTTTTTTTTTTTGTATTGCATTAATTGACAACTGCAAGTACTATTTCAGTTAAAAAAAAGTACAACTGCCAAGAAAAAGTAACCATACTATGAACTGAAACAGTTTTCTGCATTATGTATGCTTTCTGTTTTGCAGTAAGCAAGCACAGTTCAACAATGACCAATCGTTAGCATGGTAATAAGTGTAGAACATTTCATTACTTTACAACACTTCAGTAACTTTTTGATTTGAAAAGTTTTTCAACTAACAAATTTTTGACATTGTTAAACAACAATGGTTACTCTGTGAACAAACTTTAAAAAGTTTCAATTTGTAAAACAGTTTTTAACGTTGTTTAACAATGGTTACTCTGCGCACAAACTATAAAAAGTTTAAATTTGTAAAAAGGTTTTTAACATTATTAAACATCAATGGATACTCGGTCAACAAACTTTAAAAAGTTTAAAGTTCCAAAACAGTTTTAAAAGTTGTTCAACAACAATGTATGTCAACGTTACCAGTAATCAATAATCAGTAACAGCAAAAAAAAAAAAAAAAAAAAAATGCTCTTGCATGTTAAACTATTTGTAAAAACCAACTGTCACAATTACATTGTACAACTTTGTGAAAAACTTTAAAAAGTACAAACACAGGTGTATGGACAGCATAACTACGCATTCCTGAAAAGTAATGACAAACATTGGGCAGCTCTGATGACACACTGTGAGACTGTCTTTGACCTTCAACAGTACAAATGTAGTTTGCAAAAGCAGAATTCCATGCAACAGCATGTTTCAACCAAGTAAATAATTATACTGACTGTCGTCACAGTTCAGTTCATGTCATGTCCTCACTGAACAAGTCCTCGGTTATACTGCAGTTTGCACTAGCACTGCCATAATATGTGGCAGGGGTTGAGGAGCTTGGTCCGTCAGTGTCCGCGCCACCCAGAACAGTGATGGTCATGCTGCTCTGACCAGCTGGGCTGTACATGGCACCTTATGCATTGCTCTGTGGAGCCTTCGCCACTGCCGGAGTACTACCAGGAAGATTTGGCACCTGGGGATGTTGTTGTGACTGTGTGGGATGTGAGACCTGTTGTGGTTGGGGGGTTTATTGGAGCGCAGTATTTCTAGAAGGTTAGCAAAAAATGAAGCAGACTGCTCTGCCTCAGCTTTTCTCATTCGCTCCTCCATTTCAAGTTCCTTCTGGGCTCGCTCTTCTTCTGTCTTCATCATTTCTTGATGTTGGTCAATAAGGAGCTTGCGGGTAGGCTCAAACAGGGCCTCTATTACTTCATGCAAATGGTTAATTTTCTTTTTCTTCCTCAAATTTTGGAGTGGTTCAGAAACAGACCCACATTTCTGAGCTGAACACATCTGCGTACTGGTGCTGGCATGACCTGCTGAGGTGTCAAGCAGACTATCACATTCTACAGCTTGCTCAAATCCTGAGGAGGTGTCTGTAGGGGCTTCAGTACAATCTTCCTCTTCACCTTCCCTCTTGTCATCTGTAAAGATCAACAAGCGTGCTGAGTTTACAGTTTAGAGGTGGTCTGGGGGGAACAGGACAACAAATGTAAATATATACCTGACAGTGGCAGCTCCTCCACAAGGTAGTCTTCAGCAGCAGTGACATCTGTCATATAATGTGCCTGTTCTGCGCTTTCAACCACAATGCTGGGCTCAATGGTGGGCCTGGTACCCAATATTTGGTCATGTTCCTCGAAGAAGGGGCATACTGTTCGTTTTGCACCTGACACTTTATTTTTGTCTTTCACACGATGATATTCAACCTTCATTTGCTTGATTTTTTCCCCTACACTGTTTAGCAGTCCTTTCTATACCTTGTTCAGCCAGGTGCTGAGACACATGCTTATATACTTTTGTATTCCTGTGCACACTGTTCAACTCATTTTGCACTGTCTCACTTGATCAATAGTCTATCAATGCCTTGATGGAATGATCATTCCGGCTAGCTGCTCTGCCATTAGACATACTGACAGCTCCTGAACTGCGCAGACTGGCTGCCCTGTCATTAGACATGCTGACAGCTCCTGAACTGCACAGACTGGCTGCACATAATAATGTAGAACTGTTACATTACGCCTGAATCACAGATATGCTTGCTCCTGCAATTAAGCACTTGACTCCAAAATATATAATACTAACATTTTTTACACCCACAAACTGCTGTGCAGGACTGCCACCGCAATTCCACCTTGATTATATAAATTTCCCTCCACTTCCCGTTAGCCACGCATGCGCAAAACATCAATGATAAGACATTCTGGGACACAGATGCATTGCATCATGGATGTGACACAGAAAGCTGCAGAATTGTGCTCTGGAAACCTTGTTCTCCTGGTCGCACTGACAATAAGTCCGAATTACAATCAGAACCATTTTGAAAACCGTGCTCAAGCCTACCTCGAAGCAGGGTTTGAGCACGGTTCACTAAAATGGTTCCCAAGTCGTGCTAAGTGTGAAAGCAAACCATGCTTGCGGCTATTTAAAATGTTTTACCACTGATAAAATGTTTTAAATAGCACAGTGTGAACAAGGCCTCAGAAACAAGAAACATAATAACATACAAACAACTAAGACCTTTAGACATAACAAGCATCAAACAAAATAAACAATAAAAGTCTTTAGTTAAAACATGTACAAGTGGTCCTCAGATGTTCAAGTAAATTGGTCCTAAAAATAAACTATTTATGCCATACCTGTGGGCATAACTTTCCCCAGATAGCAGCCTTTTCACTGTAGGTCCAAATAGATCTCTAGTAGGTCCCCATTGGCTAAAGCTGCCTGCATGAGACAAAATCCACCTGTGCAGCAATCACCATCGTGCGCCAACAGAAAATCAAGCACCTGCATAATATCCCCTCACAAACCGCCGCACTGCTGTAAAGTTCTCACTTTGCGACGCCATTTTCCACAGCAAGAAACAAAGCTTTTAAAAAAAAAAATTAAAAATGGAAACAAAAAAGATAAATTTTGAGGTCGAAATCTAAAGCCTAATGGCTGCACTGCAAGGCGACCTGGAATTCACAGATGATGAACACCACAAAGCATCCACCAACCAGCCTCAAGAAGAAAGCCTTAAGATAAATGTAGAGCAAGATATTCGTACAACACACAGCACACTAGAGGATGCCATACAATGATTTATAGACTCCAGTAAAAACATCAATACTACAAAACAAACAAACAAAAAAAAAATTTCTGACGTGGCAATGATAACAAAATTCAATTCCGAGAATTATAACGCACAGAGACTTTATTGAAATGACACCATCAGAACTAGACACAATTTTAAGTAGGTACTTTATGTAAGCCAAAAAAAAGTAATGAGAGCTATGAGACCGTCACATTATGCTCTTTTTTCCAGTCGGTTGAGCAATGCTTAAAAACAAACACCCACTATCACTGTCCACAGACAGAGCTTCCCTACAAACCAGAGAAGTACAATGTGCAAAACAGAAAAAAAAACTAGAAGGCAAAGGCTGCAGAGAAAATACAGCAGATGAACTGTCCGATAATATCACAGAACTGTTGTATGAAAAAAAAATCTTGGGTCCACACAGCCCAAAAGCACTTTTAAACACCAGGGGCCAGATATTCAAAACCTAGCCCCAAGGCAAAATTAGCCCTGCATGGTATGCTAAATTAGCCCGAAACCATTAGCACGCTATATTCAAAGGAATAGCCCCGGGGGTAAACCTGCTGACTATAGTGTGCAAAAGAAGCAGTGCAAAAATAGCCTGGGAAATAAGACAGTTCTGAATACAGCAATAGGGAAGTGCAAAATGCAACAGCAGCTCAGTGAACACAGAGGTGGAGTAAGGCAGAGCTGCAGTAGCAGGCCAGTGTGAGTGACAGCAATGGAGTGTTGCACAACAACAACAACAGCAGCAACAATCAGTGCAGGTCACACACAGCAGAACTGTGTTACGAGAGTGACAGGTTAGCCCAGAACAAACACAGTAGCCCGGCGCTAGCACCTTGCCCCGTGCTAACACATTAGCCCGGGGCTAAAGTTTGCAATATTAAAAGCTCATATGTAAATTATCCTACTTAAGCAATCCGTATGCAAACAGCCACATTTGCAACTGGGAATACAGGAGCAGGCTGAGTCTTCTCACAGCTCCACCTGTATCTCAGTCATGGAGTACAGGTATGAAGCCACAGGCAATGGGCGTCAGCAGGCATACAGAGTGCATACCCCTCACCAGGTAACACTTACAAGTGGGACCCAGTCGCTTGTACTGAGGGACAATGATTCCCATAATGAGGGACACAACCTCAATCATCATACCCACAGCCCAGTGGAAACCAGGAAAACTGGACGTAAAGAAGCTACAGTATATGTAGTACCATGGACGATGGCACTGTCTGCTGGGACAATGAATGAGTGCATGCTTGCATACAAGCACATGCTCATTCATTGCAAGCGCTCAGTTGGGCCGATGGCCGTGGAGGTGAAAGGAGGGCTGTGCCAGAGGCCCAATTTGGTCGTGGTTGGTGGGGGTCACCACTGGACAGGGTAGGAGCTCCACTAGATGCCAGGGAAATGTTTGTATTTATTTTACATGGTGTGTGCAACTGTGAGATCGATTAACGGGAATGGGTGTGAATCTCAGCGGGGGCATTCTCCAAAGTGAGATGAGTGACCGCCAGGGGTGGGACCATTAGACACCAGGGACATTTAGGGGACTTTAACATGCACTTTATGAATGGGGGACAAGGGTTGACTCTCGGTGGGGGTTAAGTCCTCATAATGGGCTGACAATCAGACGGGGTGGGACCACTTAGGGACTGTCGGATCCTATTATGTCTGTTTCTATTAGCCTGGAGGGGATGCACGCCTTGATGACTGGGGGATCCGCCTCCCCCTGCTTGCTCCACATTGCCACCTGCTTTTTGCTGGTGGTATTGTGCGCCGTGCTACGGGTTGCACAAACTCCTGTACTGCGGTGCTGGTCTTCTGAATATACCGCTACGCTGACATTCATGGCCTCTCCCCTCACTCCCTCCACTGCATACATTAGCTTTTAGCATTGGCGCTATCACATAATGCCAGCGCAAATTACCTTTGAATATTGCAGCCAGGCACTATTCCAAAGTATGTAGTTCTGCACTCGTGCAAAAGCTTTGAATATCTGGCCCCATGTGGCTTATACGCAGTATGCATTTTGGAATATGGGGAAATATGGAGATGAGGGATATTAAATGGGCTGACATAACATTAAAAACAGACGACAAAGGAATAGAAAACCTGGAGTATTCAGCAGAAAGGCTCACTAAAACCAGAACAGGGCAAAACTCTAAAGATATTTGAAAAGTGAAGCCAAGAGCATACAGCCTTACAACAGAATTACACAAGTGCCCAGTAGCCATCTACAAGCAGCACTCATTACAAAGGCCTACGTCCACTCTGCTATCAGACAGCCCATTTTTCCTATCAATCAACAGCTATATAAATCCACAACAATCTGGTTTAAGAACCAACCCCTGGGGATAAATAAAATTGCAACCTATTCAAGAATTTGATATATGACTCCAGAATACAAACTACCAGAAAACTCACAAACCACTCTGCCAGAAAACACCTGGTACAAAAACTGAATGACGCTGGAGTTGCACATACAGAAATAATGCAAGTGACCAGCCACAAAAACAAAACAAGCATCAACGACTACTGCAAACTTAAGAGCAACAAGCTAAAATCTCTACCATTCTAAGCCACCAGTTATCAACAAGTTTGGAAAACCACACCAGCATAACAAACAGAACCATCAATGCCAACAACCCTACAACCTCCTGGGACAGCTACTTCAAAAACCCAACCTTTAATGCCAAGAATATAACAATTCAAATAGTCCCAGGTTAAAAAAAAAAACAACCACAAAAAGAAAAATATAGCTAACAACTCTTTTTGCTTCCCACAGGTTTGATTCCGACCAACAGCAACACAGTCCCAAAATCCCAGAGAAGCAGTAAGAATCAATAGCGTCCATCAAGAAAAAGAAGACGAAGGCCACCACCTAAAACACAAAAAAATTGCAAGCTAACACACCTCTTCTTTTTTCTCTTCTAGACATCAAACTCCTCAAATACAAAAGAAAAAGCGTAAATGTAATTGAAGACAGCAACTCTGATTAGTAAAGACAAGTACCCAAAGCAACACAGCACACCAGAACAACATAACTGCTAAAATAAGAAATAAAAATATCTAAAACCCAAAACTGAACTCCGACTCTTTATTTCAAATATTGCATAATGCCATAAAGCAAATAAAATACAGATACAAATGCAGAAAAAAAGAAATAAAAAACACTTGCAGAATATAACCCCCCAAAAAGAAAAGCCTAAAGTTTTTTTTTCTCCCCAACATAAATAAAAACTCTAATATTAATGAAAACCTGCAAAAACAGAAGAGATCCTAAAAACTCCCCAGCACTTCCTAACAGAAACCTAGAGAGAACTTCACACTTCATTGCTAAAAGGTTACAAATGAGTTAATGAACTGTTCAATAAATAAAATACTACTTCTAAAAAGTTTCTCTGCAAACCTTTTCTTCTCCTTTTCTCCGACGAAGAAAAAATAATCAGTTTAATGCAGTGTTACTTACTTGACTGTTGTATTAAATTCACGGTGCACTCCTTTGCCCACGTCTCTTCTTTCTGAATTCCAACCCCCTCAAAAATAATTTTAAAAAATCCACCAAAAGCAATAAATAATCCAGATCTCCAGTGAGACCACACCCAAAGTAATACGTCTCTGATGAGACCACACAAATAAAGTACAAAAATAATCCACTTCTCCAATCAGCCCAGCCGAAGTATGTAGACTCCGCTACCCCATCAATGCAACACCGAATGCAGCTCAATGAAAACAGATGTCCCAGGCAGTAGAAACTCCTACAAGGCCGCAATTCTACTGCTCCACGCCAAACTTTTCCACGCTCAACTCAAATGCTCCACCCAACTACACCATAACCACCCAATGCAGTTACTTTATTTTCTCGCTTTTGTTGCTGTGGAACAACCCTAACGGATGCATTAAACGGAGTTTTCTGCCTCTAATTTCCCTTCTTTTTGAGAATGATGACAAGAAATACTGAATGTAATGTGGCGCCGGGCACGCAGCCACATGATGTCTTGTGACATGGTAACAGGAACAGCAACGCAAACAAAAGGTGGAAACGCAAATAAATGGTAACTAACGAAAACGCAACGGCAAATGACAACACAAAGGGTAACACACACGGTGGCTCACATGGGAACGGTAACACTAACAGGCACATCAATGCAAGGGGAAACAGTAACTGTAACAGAAGTGCATATCCTGTTTTTGCTGGACAACTGCATAGAGAAACACAGTGTGTCAAAGAATGTATGCATTGTAATGGCCATGGAAGCTTAAAACGAGCATTGGAAGTACTTCATCGCAAATATCTCAGCAACCGTATAATGTAGAAAAAAAATTAAAATTTCACGGAAATCATTCTTTTCCTGGCTACTGTTTTGTATTGCATAGCCCACAGGGCTATGCAACTCGCACCAAAAATCCTTTTTCTTGAGTTTTTTTGTTACTACAAAAAAGGATGCCTTCATACGAAAAAAGAATATGGACTTGGGTTTCGTTTTACATTCTCTTTTTTTATAAAGGGATCCTGTTTCATATTATGATCCAATTCCTTTTTCATATTGCTATACAAAAAAAAAATCAAGTCACGAAAAAAGATTTTAAATTGTAGAAAAAACCTTTTTGTGTCATTTTCTAAAAAGTAATTCCAGAATCCACTTAACGGGGTCCCATTTAGCAAGATACATGTGTTGGTGTCTCTGCAAGATCTCATTTTTATGGGTTTTCAAAAACATTTTTTTTTTAAACTGAAACAAGATGCTGGCCACGCGAAAAGGAAATATTTTTCCTCAAGAAAAAGGATTATCCCCATAAGAAAAATTGTCTTTTTTTTTTTTTGTATGGACCAAATTATTTTTTTCATTCTAAGCAGCTATCCAAAAAAAAAAAAACATACTAAGCATGCTCAGAACCAACATTTCTAATTCTTATGACTTTGGAATAGATTAATATTTTTTCACCAAACCAGCGAATGGCAACACTGTGGTCCAAGCCCTTTCTACCCTGATTATTTCAGAGCAAAATTTGTAACTGTCTTTGCACTAGGTGATGACCCCCCACCCCAAAAAAAAAAATATAGCAAAAGCAAACAAAAAAACAACAACTATTTTTCCACTTTTTTGCTATCTGGATCTTGGAATCTGCGCATCCGACTGGAATAAAGCTTGGTGTGTCAAGAAATCTTGCCCCCAAGACTGCACATGCAAAATTTTGTACAAATCCATTGAACAGTTGCAAAGCTATTAAAGTGCAAAGTTTGGGGTTTAACACAGAAATCCCCGCTCAACCCGAACTATAGTAGTGCTGCTGCTATATGTATTCCCTGCAAAAAAAAAAACTTTATTAATACACCAGTTAGGATATCTTAATGCCACAAAAGTAGGGAAATGTGGTGCTAGGATGTCCAACCCTAACTCCCCCAAAGCAGAAAAAGGAAAAAAACATTAGGGTTTTGGGTCTCCAGAGTCTTGGCGAATCAGTGGTGGGGTCTTCCTTGGGATTCTCAACCCTAATGATTACCCCTCCCCCAACCCATAGCCTCCAGTTCGAAGCACAAGGTACAGCTCCCCCCCACCCGTAGCCTCCAGTTTGAAGCACAAGGTACAGCTCCAAGCCAGTGTCTCATAGTGATACACTCTTAACAGTAGAGAAGTATGTGTCGCTACATGCTGCAACACAATTTGTTGTAGCTTTCTTCATGCAGTGCCCTACATGAAGAAAGCAGATCATGTGTGATGTTGCTTGCTCAGGGAAAGGGGTGGGCATTAGGGATGACAACCCCAAGGACAATCCCACCACTGATTTTCCAAGAATTCAAGATCCAAAACCCTAATGTTTTTTTCCTTTTGCTGCTTGGGGGGTAGGGTGTGGGGAATCAGACCCCAACGCTACATTTCTCTACTTTTGTGGTGTTAAGTTACCCTAAGTGGTCCCCCTTACAGGGGAGGGTCTCAAACAACTAGTACAATAACCCACATGAGACAAGGCTATCCTAGATCTAGTACTAACAGGGAAAGGATCTCAGATCTCCAGGTAGAAGGTCACCTGGGGGCCAGTGATCATCACATGGTATGGTTCAATTTGGCCACTAGAACTAAATCATCCCATTCCAAGGCAAAAATATGGGATTTTAGAGGAGCTGACTATGATAAGATGGCCAGAGTTAAGCTAGCCCTGGCAAAAAGAAATACAGGTGAGGGGGTACAGGCAAAGTGGGCAAGCATTAATGATGCAATAACTTGAAGCAACATCCCATTGTGTTAGAGAGAAAAGGAAGTGCAAAAGAAAAAGGAAACCACTTTGGTTCTCAAAAACAGTAGCAGAAAAGGTCAGAGCCAAAATGCTGGTCTTCAGGAAACATAAGGGAACGCAGTAGGATGAAGATAGGGAGGCATACCAAACTTCCCTAAGGGAAGCAGGGAAGGCAGTAAGGCAGGCAAAGGCCCAAACCAAGGAAACACTAGCACAAACAGTAAAAGAAGGTGACAAGACTTTCTATAGATACATTAGTGAAAGGAGAAAGTCCAGGGGGGTATTGCTAAGATCAAAGTGGATAAGCGGGCATGTGAAGAGGAGGACCATGTAAAAGAATCTATCCTAAATAGATACTTCTGCTCAGCATTTACTGAAGAGAAGGTAGGGCAGGGCTCACAGCTCAACACCATGGACACAAGGGGGGGGAGGGAGGTGTGCACTAGTCCCTTCACAAAAGCTCGATAAGCTCAGGGTGGACAAGGCAATGGGACCTGATGGCATACATCCCAGAGTACTAAAGGAGCTAAGGGTGGAACTAGCAGAGCCATTATCAGAACTGTTTAGTGAGCCTCTGAGCACAGGAGAGGTCCCAGAAGACTGGAGAAGGGCTCATGTGATCCCGCTCCACAAGAGTGGTAGCAGGGAGGAGGCAGGGAACTACAGACCAGTCAGTCTTACCTCAGTAGTGGACAAGATTATGGAGGCACTCCTTAAGGATAGGATAGTGCATCACCTGGAATACATAGGAGCACATTATCTAGGACAGTATGGGTTTACAAAAGGAAGGTCCTGTCAAACTAATCTCATAGATTTCTTTGACTGGGTAACCAGAGTGGTGGACCAAGGGGGAGCAGTTGATGTTGCCTACCTTAAGTTCAGCAAAGCTTTCGATACTGTTCCACACAGAAGATTGATTAATAAGCTAGGTAGACTTGGGGTGGGTCAGAAGTTGGTCAACTGGGTGGCAAACTGGTTGATGGGCAGAAAACAGAGAGTGGTGGTAAACGGTATACAGTCAGAAGAGATGTAAGTCACAGGTGGGCTACCTCAGGGATCAGTCCTGGGGCCAGTCCTCTTCAATATCTTCATCAGTGACACTGCAGATGGACTGGAGGGTAAGGTTTGTCTGTTTGCAGATGACACCAAGATCTGCAACAGAGTAGATGGTCCAGATGGGGTGGGCAGAATGAGAAGAGATCTGGATAAACTAGCAAAATGGTCGGATGAGTGGCAACTGGGGTTTAATGCAAAGACGTGCAAGATCATGCACATAGGGAAGAGAAACCCTGAAGCCAGCTATAGGCTGGGAGGGGAGTTGCTGGCAGTCACAAGGGAAGACAGAGACTTGGGCATCATAATCACCGGTGACCTGAAATCATCCAAGCAGACCTATGGCTCAGTACCAGACTCTCAAGGCCTCTTTGCAGAGGGGGTAAGAGAGTCCCCCCCCCCACTTGTTTATGTAGAAGACTACTGACATATTGTACGTCTGAACCAGAAGAGGGCCTGGAAGCAGGTTTGTCCGAAAAACCTGCAGAGCATAAAGGACCACTCGCATCTCCAGAACGTTGATATGGAGATACTGTTCCTGTAAAGCCCAGGTTCCCTAGGTCTGACGATAGGCCACATGGGCTCCCCAACCTAGGCTCGATGCATCTGTCATGAGAATTTGGCAAGGTGACTCTACTCGAAAGTGAATCCCACTGGAGAAATTGGAGAGGTCTTGCCACCAATCCAGGGTTTTCCACACAGGGTTGGAGACTAACACCAACTGCTCCAAATCGTCCATGCGCTGGTCCCATTGACTCAAAGATTCTATTGAGACACCCTCATGTGTAGTCCTGCCAGTGGAACTGTCGCAATGTCCACTGCCATGTACCCTAGAAGTCTCAAAAATGACCATGCTGGAATCTGCCGAGATGAGGAAACTGCTCGAGCCTGTGCTTATAAGTGTTCTGCTCTGTCTGGAGGCAGAAAGGCTTTTCCCTGGACTGTGTCCTAGACTACCCCGATAAACTGCAGCCTCTGGCTTGGCCAAGGGGAGGATTTGGGTAGGTTGAGGGTTATCCTCAACTTCTGGAAAAGGATGACGGTGGCCTGTAAGGTTCATATCAGCCGATCCCTGAAGGGGGTTGTCAACAGCCAGTTGTCCAGGTACAGGAAAACATAATGGCCTTGTCTTCTGAGGGCCGCAGCTACTACTGCAAGGCATTTAATAAAGACTCGTGAGCAGAGGACAGGCGAATGGAAGAACCCGAAACTGATAATGATTTCCTTGAAAGCAAAAGAGAAGGAACCTCCTATGGGGTTGAAAGACCAGGATGTGTAGATAAGCGTCCTGCATGTCCAGAGAACAGAGCCAATCCCCTTGATGAAGAAGAGGTAGAATGCTGTGAACAGTGACCATCCTGAAACGTTTGTATTCCATGAATAGATTCAGGTGGCTGAGATCAAGGATGGGACATAGGTCGCCTGCTTTCTTTGGAACCAGGAAGAAATGAGAACAGAATCCCTTCCCTCTTTGAGCTGGTGGAATGGGTTCTATGGTCTGTTTTCGCAGGAGCACCCAAATCTCCTCCTGGATGAGGGAGATGTGGGCTTGAGGGTAATGGGAGTGCAAGGGAGGATTGTCTGGGGGTGAGCTCCAGAAACTCTAGAGTATGCCTCCTCTCTACAAACTGGAGAACCCATTGGTCTGAGGTTATCCTACGCCATCCATCTAGGTAAAATGAAAAGCGACCCCCCACTGCCTCCCCCAAGGTCGGGCAAGGACTCGGGCGGAGGCACCTGGGAGGGGTAGGGTAACTGAAGAGGCTCTAGGGCCCCTAGGGACTGAGCCTCCTGCTGCCCGAGAGGTGGCTTTACACTTGAAGGCACTTCTGGTCTGCTGGCCTTTAGGTTGCTGTCTGGCTGACCAGCAAAAGGGCTGGCACTGGTTGGACTTCGGCTGCGAGTGGTAGATAAAACATACAGACCGCAAAGCTTTGCCTGACTCCTGTAGGTGAGTAATAATATTCTGGGTATCCTCGCCAAAGAGAACAGGACTCCTGAAAAGTGCATCCAAGATTTTGGTTTGCACATCTGGGGTAAAATCAGAAACCCTAAGCCAAGAATATCGGTGAAGGCAAATGCTTGTGGCTGCTGCCCTACCAGCTAAATCAGAAGCATCGAAAGAGGCTCTGAGGACGTGATTGCTCACATCAGAACCAGAGCTAAGTATCTGAACCAGCTCTGCCTTGCCCGGGGCTTCAGGAAAGGACTGTACTACCTTCAGATCCCTGTCCCACAGGGCATTCTGGTACTGGACCATGTGGTCTAGGAAACTCAGACAGCAGGCCGCCAATGTGATCGAGGCATAGACCTTCTTGCCAAATTGGTCCACCTGCCTGGAATCTTTGTCTGGAGGCTGAGCACTAAGATGCCTGGGCTTCTCTGTGCGATCATGGGTGGCATGAATGACCACTGAATTGGCTTCCAGATGCTCCCCATAAAAGGTTTTTTTTTCCTGAGGACATGATATAGGCGGTCTGCCTTCTTGGCCATAGCTGGAGTAGAGAAGGGATGTTTCCAGGCAGCATGGTGAACATCCATAAAAGAGTCTATCAGAGAAGGAACCATTGTGGGAAGAATCTCCTTTTTACAGAGGAAGAGTGCCAGATGATCGCGCTCAGAATCCAGTTCCTCCATCTCCCATCCCATGAGGGACTGGATGTGCCTCATCACATCCATGAAAGTGGGATCGTTTGGAGGGGAACAAGGGGTCTCTTTTGGCTCCTCCGGGTCTGAAGGCAGATGCGAGTCTTCTGACTCATCTGAGGACAAAGAAGAGGCATGCCTACCTGACTTGTCTGAGTCTGGGGCTGGTGTCGTCGAGCAAGGGTGCTTACACCGGTGCAGGTCATCCCTGGGAAACCAGGGAAGGGAGGTGCCGGCTCCATCTAGGACCGGAGAAGGCTGCCGAGGAGGAGGGACATCCTTGGCTTTGTCTGGTTGTTCCGGTCTTTGTGGGGCCTCTTTGACCTTAAAGAATTCCCAACAAGCCACAAAAAAGCCTGGAAATCCATAGGCAGGTTCTGTGGTGGAGTATGGCGCGGGGACGTGGGGTTGTTAGTAGCAGAGGGCCCTGGTGTCAGTCCCTGAGGCGTCATTAGCACTGGTGTCGGCCCCTTCGGAGCCTGGTTACCTGGTGTCGGCCCTTGAGGTGAAGGGTTAACCAGCATCTGTCTGGAAGGAGTCCACAGAGCATGCGTCAGTCCCTCTGACATCAGCTGTGGAGTGACCAAAGGGTTGGCCAGTGCTGGAAGAGGTTCGGGCAACAACGGTTGAGGCGCCACCGAGGTTGATGTCAGACTAGCCAGCATTGATCGGACAGGCATGGGCTGATGCCAGTCTGGTAAAGCAGCCAGTGTCGGCCCTGAAGGAGAAGCCTGTCCAGGGGAGCAAGCTCCCGAGTGGGACAGAGATGTCACTCTTGCAGGGGAGGAGAGCACATGCCCCTGGCATCGCTTAGAGGTGTTGGTCCCGGAACTCAAGGTTGACTTAGCCAACGCCAGGACCAGGGGAGTAAAGGGCTGAGACCTGCTGCTTGAAGAGGACCTAGTTGAGTCACCTGGCTGAGAACCCGCTGGGTGCAAGGGCCTGAGCGTCAGGGGCTGAGAGGCAGGGGAAGAAGTCCAGAGCCCCAAAGAACCACTGCCTGAGACAGTGATGAGGGCAGGAGGGTTCTACATTGGAAGTCTGGAAGAAGAGAGGGCCATCGGTGGAGGAGGGGCTGACCTCCTATGGGAGGAATACCTGGATTCAGTCACTGACCTGATCGGGTACTGACAGCAGCAGGTTGACTGGGGCCGATCCCTGTGCTTGTCCCGATGCTTGCACTTTCCACTGAACGACAACTTCTTATGAAAAGAGGAAGAAGTCAAAGCCCCAGAAGCTGGGGTAGAAGAGGTGATTTTGCCTTGGAGTTCTTCTCTGTCGCAGCAAGTTTCTGTTTTATCAAGAAATTTTCCAGGGTCTTCTGGTGGTGTCTCCAAGTGGCCTGGTTGAAGTATTGGCAGGCCTCAGGCAGAGCAGGCAAGAAGAGTGGCAGTCTTTGGACAGAAGCTGCTTGCCACAAGCATACTACATCCACTGCCGCTCTGAAGAGGAGGATGGAGAAGACATGAAAAGAAGAACAAAAGAATACATTTTTAACAAAAAAATAAGAAAGCGTGAGTAATTGCAAAGAAAATGGCGGTCGACTGAAGCAGGCGTCTGTGGAGGTCTGACTTGCGTGGGTAGACGGTGGGAAAAGAACTGAGGTTGGGCTGGGGGACCGCCCCTTTTATACCACAGGCTGTTGAGCATGACCGAAGTCGGGGGCAGTCCCCCACTAATGACTACTAGCTAGAAGTTTTCCGTGTGGTCCTAGCACCTGGCGGCTAAGTCCTTATTTTGTTCCCTGATGCAAAGGCCCCCTAGATGTAAGATCCTGGAATAAAACCCCTTGTTTCTCTGGCATCTGGGCACTGGCACTATGGCCTGCTTGTGCTGAAGGGACTGTACCTCCTCCCGGACAAGAGACAGATGGGTTGGGGGGGTAGTTGGGGTTAGAGGAGTAGTCTCTGGGGGTTGCTCGGTGAGCTCCAGACTATGACCCCTTTCTATGAATTGAAGAATCCAGGCATCTGCTGTTATGGTTCTCCATTGATTGAGATGGAGGCAGAACCGACCTCCCACCACCACCTCTAGGCCAAGGACTGGAACGGGGGGGTCTGGCAAGGAGTCAAGCGGAGACAGATCCAGCTGCTAGGACTGGTCCATCACCTCTGGGATGTTTGGCCATGGCTCCAGCATTGGAGGAGGTAGGCAAGGCTGTGGAGGCGCTGCGTTTGTCTTGGGGCCAAGAGGCTACTCCTGGTCTACTGGATGCCTTACGAAAGGGAGGGCGCTGTCTGCTCTTAGGATGAGTGTGGTTTGAGCGAGTGGACAGATTTAACAGCCCTGCCAGATGCCTGCAGGTCATTAATGATGTCCTGGACATCTGGGTCAAAAATCTTAAGAGTCATTGAAGGGGCCATTAAGCACCTTCTGCTGAACATCAGCAGCAAAGCCACAGACCCTAAGCCAGAAGTGCCTATGGAGGCAAAAGCCAGTGGCAGCAGCCCTAGCAATTTTGCCTGAAATATCATAGAGGGCCTGCAGGAGGTACTTGCTAACATCTTCAGCAGTCTGCAAGCATTTAAGAATCTCCTGCCTTTGTGTACCTTCTGGGATGGCCTGGGCAGAAGCCTTGCCCTTCTTCCAGTTGGTGTTCTGGTACTTTATCATATGAGACAGCTAACTGGCAAATCTCAGCCCAAGGGTGGAGGAGGCATAAACGCTCTTGCCACAAAGATCAGTTTTGCATGACTCTTTGTCTGGGGGGTGGGAGCTAAGGTGCTTGGGCACCTTAGACCCATCATGAGCTGCCTTTATGACCACTGAATCTGTTTCAGCCTGGGCAGCTTAATGTGGAAACCCCTGAGGGACGTCATAGAGTTTATCTGCCCTGTGGGGCATAGCTGGCACCACGTCTGGTCTGTTGTGCCAGACTGCAGTGGTAGCATTCCTCAAAGCAGGCAAAACAGGAGAAATGATCTTGGGAACAGACTCTGGGATCTCCAGGAAATCCACCAAATCCTCTTTGGTGGCATCCTCCTCCTCCTCCTCCTCAGCATCCGGGCAAAGAACAAAACCTTGGCTCAAACCCCAGACAGCAGCTGATCTGTCTGGGGTTTGAGCCGAGGTTTTGTTCTTTGCCTGGCTTTTGTTTACTTGTCCTATGGCTCCCCTGTTTGACATTGAACTGTGTTCTTCTTGTCCTGCTTTCCTCTTCAGTATGGAAGCCCATGGTTGAGGACAGTTGCTTCATGATGTTTAAGAAGGTAGGGTCCTCTGGAGGAGACCTAGGAGTGTGTTTGATAACAATCCTCGTTGACGGAGGAAGCAGTGGATCTGTCTGAGGTGAGTGGTTTTTCCTCCCCTCTTTCTCATTAGGAAGAATAAGGTCAGGGTGGTACTCCTCCTAGATGTTGACCTCTTCCAGATCCGGCTTCAATGTGCGAGGCACCGATGACTCATGGGGGGCAGCCTGCGGCCATCAAGGAGGGGTCAATGACGAAGCTGACATCAACGGTGCAGGTGACGTAGGCCTGAATGTGCCAAGCTGGTGAACAATCACCGAAGTGAATTTAGTCAAAATCTCATCAAGGTCGATGACCATCAAGGACTCTGTCGGGGGAATCGACAATGCAGGAAGCAACAACCCGCCAGATAGGAACGGAGAGCCCGAAGAGCCTGTAGCCCAAGGGCCTGGGACAGGATCAGATTAGGCCTTGACAGGAGGGCAGTTGATGACAAACTCATCCTCGATGATGGAGAGTCCAACGACCCAGAGGTCAACGACCAGCTTCCCTGAGTATCGGATGGAGATGCTGTTGGTATGGGTCTGGTAAGCACAGAGACCTGGACAGCAGACTTATGCACTGGCACAGCCATGTCCAACGAAGAA
The DNA here is from genome assembly GCA_016271365.2 of Neoceratodus forsteri. Classification (NCBI taxonomy): domain Eukaryota; kingdom Metazoa; phylum Chordata; order Ceratodontiformes; family Ceratodontidae; genus Neoceratodus; species Neoceratodus forsteri. Next base: position 1,372,510,463 of record CM057458.1, read on the forward strand.
CCCCCGGATGAGGAAGGAGAAGCCATCAGGAAGCTAGACCGCTGCTTGGGGGAGAGGTCACGATCTTGGTTCTTTTTGTGACTTTTCCCCCAAGGACTTGTCTCGGGCCTTAGCGGCCTGGGAGCTCGATGACCCTGCCGGTGACTGAGAGGCTAGAAACTCCGGAGGACCTCTGCCCAGAAATGGCTACCTGTTGATCTATTAGGAAATTTTTAAGTGCCTTTTTGCTACGCCTGAGGGTTGTTTGATTAAACTTTTGGCAGAGCTCACAGTCAGAGACTTCATGGTCAGGCCCAAGACAGCAGACACAGAGAATGTGGTCATCTGTGGAGGCAATCTTCTTTCTGCAGTGGCAGTGATGGAAGAGACAGGTCGAAGGATTAACTCTCAACATAAAATAAAGGAATCTCTTTTAAAAAAAGAGATTCTAAAGTAATACACTGAAAAAAAGACTGTAGGCAAAAATGACACAAAACTGCATTGGCACTTCCATAGAGACCTATGCGAACAAGTCGACGGGGGAAAAGAACTGAGGAGGGAGCGGGGCCACTCACACCTTTATAGAGTAGGTGTTGTCATCACATGATGTCGGTGTGGGCAGCCCCAGCTGTACTGCTGAAAATCTTCCGTGTGGATCCCGCTTCGCTGACGAAGTTCCTACGGTGTGACCTGATGACTGAGATACCCCTGAAGAAGCTCTAAATAATACCTCAGATATACGATGTGACAGCTGACTACTTTTGAAAGTTACTATTAATTCCAGACAGTACATTATCTCTTTAATTAGAAACTATACTGCCAATCCTAATTAAAAACAGAATAGTTTGCAACTTAATTTTAAATAATCTTATGCCCTTAATCGTGTTGCTAACATTTCACTGTCCCCTCCAGCAACCCAAACTCTTAAAGCATTGGGAAAATAAGCAGGGTACTGGAAATATGAACTATTTTAGTTTATCAAGCTAGCCCACCATTATAGAATAAATAGGGTAGCAGCATATTATTTATCTGGAATTGTCACATTATGTGTGTGTGTGGGGGGTAACAGTGTTGTAGTAACCCAAGACTTTTGGGGAACCCTTAGACAAAAAAACTCCAGGCGAAGTTCAATGGAACAAAAGGTTGCTTTACTTCAGCGTCAAGTAAGGTTCAAAGCAGCTTATTTTGGCCAAGCAAATACAAAACAAAATACCTTTTAGCTTAATTCATTTCTCTAGTTCACAGCAGCCCTTCTCTATCTCTATCTCTTGTTTTCTCTCTCTCTCTCTCTGTCTGCTTTCCTTTTTATGCCTCTCAGGTGAGGCTCATTTGTGCCCTTCCCTTGCAGGGAATTCCAGGCCTGCATACAACCAATACACATGGTCTTCAAAGGGCCACGTCAGAAATAAGCAGGGCTGGATCTCAATTCACCATGCTATCCTGCTTGTATCATAGTGGAAAGGGATTCCTGGGTGAAGGTTGTATAGGCCACTTTACATGCCTTCCCCCTCAGGATTGTGTCCGTGGCACACTCGGCACTGGCTATCACTGAGCTGCCCTCCTGGAGAAAAAGTCAGCATAATTATGCAGGGAACCTACCATGTGGCACATCAGGAATTACAAAAACAGCTGCAGAGCCAGGTTCTACCAGGTGACTCTGAAATTACTGTTCTGCATGGCATGCAACCAGTTGAGGGGTGCATGGTCAGTGATCAAGGTAAAGCATCTTCCCGACAAATAGTAATGCAGGGCTACTACTGCCCACATCCCCGCCAGATACTCCTTCTCTAGCATGGCATAACACTGTTCCCTGGAAAACAATTTTCTGGACAGAGAGAGGGTAGGTTAAATCCCATTGCCACATTCTTGTGACAAGATATCCTTCAACCCTCTTCTGAGGTGCCCATGTACAAAATGAATGGGCAGTTGAAATCAGGACTTCATAGGACGGGTCCCTCACACAGAACACTTTTTACAGTTTGGAAGGCCTTCCTGAGGACCACTGACCTTTATTTGGGGCAGACATTTTAGTCAGGCCAGTCAGTGGAGCAGCAAGTGTCAAAAACTCTGGATTGAACCAGCAACAATATCCACCTAAGCCAAGTAAGGACCTAACTTGATTTTTGGTAATCGGTAGGGGCAGTCAGCAAGGACTTTCACCTTATAAACTGAACTTACATGGTCGTTCCCACCCATGTATCCCAAGTATTTAATTTCCTGTCGCTCTAGGGCACATTTTGTGGCACTGGCCGTAAGACCTGCCTCTGAGTGACTGAAGTACTGCAGCCACATCCTGCAGGTGAGTGTCTCAGTCAGAACTAAATATGACAGTATTGTCCAGGTATGCTGCTGCATATACAATCTAAAGAAGGTAGAAATGCACTCCACAGACATAATCCAGACACTGGCTTGTAGGAAAATCCCGAAGTGTTTTTAATACAGTGCGTCAAACTTGGGAGACTGCAATGACTTTCAGGAAGTCGATACAAAACAGAGTGGTCTCATCTGGTTTGTGACTATTACAATAAGGCTAGACCAGTAACTCTTGAATTACTCAATGACTCCCAGATCCAATAAAGAGCCGCTCTCCTCCCATACTGTCGCTTGGACTTTTTCCAAGAACCTATATGACTGCTGGTGGATCCGGACACCTGGGTCTGTGTCTATGTGTTGCTGTATCACAGGAGTTTGTCCCGATTTGGGGGGACACATCCCTAAAATATCCTACCAGTTACTGGGCTGTTTTTCTGGGTCAGGTTGAGCCGTTCGTCCAATGGAACAGGGCTTGATTCTTTTAAAATGTTGTTTATTTATGTATTTGAAAACTGGTGACCAGGAAATGCACATTGAGCCAAGGCTCATTTCCAGGTGCAATGCGGGGGAGGGAAGCAAATGATAAAAACAAATACATACCATGGACAAATACAGTGTTACAAAAAGTGCAAAGTCCTAGCACACAGAGACAATATAAAGTGCACAATGAGCAAACAAGTTATAATCTGGCTTTAAAACATTACAGCAACATGTAGGTGGGACTGTAAATGGGGAAACAGAAGGGGAGGGGTTGGGAAAGAATCCCAGCTGATACCTGAGGGAAGCAGAGGAAACAGAGAAGTGGAGGGAAGAGAGGAGCAGGTTTCAAAGTAAGGGGAGAAGATGGGCAAATGCTGACTGGCCAGCTGAGGTATGGGGATGTGGCAAAGCAAAGATGCGACGGTCCCTGGAGTGGTGTGAACAGGAAGCAGAGGGCACAATGGAAAGGAGTGATGAGAGGTGGGAAGGAAGGGTCCCAAACCAGAATTTAGATATAAAGGAGGCACAGTGCATCTGGCAACGTGATGGTAGAGGAAGAATAAATAGTGATGTGTAAAGTGAGCAGTGATGGGTTCGGGAGGGTGAGTTGGTTGCAAAGCGACAGAAGGCGTTACAGAGGGTATCCAGTCTGGCCAGGGAAGTTGAGGAGGTGGAACCACAGACAGGTCTGCATAGTCAAAAACTGGGAGTACCATTTTGGAAACAAGCTCTTGATGAACCTGAGGGGAAAGATAATCTTTATTTTGATACTAGGCACCAAGTTTAGGTCGGAGCATAGCATGGATGGCATTGATGTAGGCAGTTAAGCCAAGCCTACTGTCAAGCCACACACCAAGGTACTTGAAGGAAGGAACCACTTCAAGTGTGGAACCATCCAAGGTGGAGAAGATAGGCAATGATGGAAGTTTGGCCAGTTTTTTTGCTGGTGCCAAGGGTCTTGGATACTATTTTTCTTGTGTGTTAACCCGAAGCTGGTTTGACTGGAACCAATGTAGGACATTGCAGAAATCTTGTTGTAGCAGACCTTCTACATCTGAGGTGGATGGACCAGAAGTGTATATGACTGTGTCACCTGCATACATGTGAATATGTGATGTGACACAGGCTGAGGTGAGGTCACTGAGGAAGATGGAGAAGAGTATAGGGCTCAGGATGGAGCCCTGTGGGACCCCCACCTGGATGGGAAGAAGAGGTGATAGGGCACCACTAACCTGTACTGAATGTAGCTAGACCATCAGATCAGAACAGAACCAGTTGACAGCAGCAACTAAGAGGCCAGCAGAACCCAGCTTATTCAGGAGGAGAGGGTGAGACACCAAGTCAAACGCCTTAACCAGATTGATAAAAATGGCTGCCGTGATGTGACCATGACCATCCTTGGGAGGACATAATCAGTTACACGCAGTAGGGAGGATATGGTGGAGTGATCCTTCCTGAAACTAGACTGGGAAAGAAAATCAGAGGAGGAAAGGAAGTCAGAGAGTCTATTGTACATAGGCTTCTCTTGCAGCTTTGCAAGAGAGGGGAGGAGGGAGATGGGCCAATAGAAACAGAAACATAGAATTTGATGGCAGATAAGGACCACTTGGCCCACCTAGTCTGCCCATTTTCCTACCTAACAGATAAGCTGCAGATCCTAGTTAACCAACAGCTTACTTCCTCCTACCCCCCACTAGGACTGCCTTATATCTGTCCCATGAATTCTTGAATTCCCCCACTGTTCTTGACTCCACGACCTCCTCAGGGAGGCTGTTCCATGCATCCACAACCCTCTCTGTGAAAAAATACTTCCTCACATTACCTCTGAGCCGTCCCCTCTATCTTCAAATTGTGCCTCTTGTTCTTGCACATCTCTTTTTCTGAAAGATGCTACCCTCTTGGACTTTGTTGATTCCCTTGAGGTACTTGAAAGTTTCTATCATGTCCCTCTCTCCTCCTTTTCCTCAAGGGTATACATATTAAGCTCCTTTAGTCTTTCTTCAGATGTCTTCTGTTGCAGACCCTGCACCATTTTGTTGCCCTCCTCTGGACAGCCTCCACTCTGTCTATGTCTTTCTGGAGATGGGGTCTCCAGAACTGCACACAGTACTCAGATGGGGTCTCACCAACTGTCTGTACAGAGGGATAACAACTTCCTGTTTTCTACTACTGATGCCTCTTCCTATGCATCCCAGTATCCCCCCAGCCTTACTTACTGCCTTCTCACATTGCTTGCCCACCTTTAGGTCATCTGATATAATTACCCCCAAGTCCCTTTTCATTTTTACTGTTGTCAGTATCTCACCCCCCATTGTGTACTCTTCCCCTGGGTTTTTGTTTCCCATGTGCATTACCTTGCACTTCTTTGCATTGAATCTGAGCTGCCATACATTTGACCATTCCTCCAACCTTGCCAAGTCCCTTCTCATCCTTTCCACTCCATCTTGTGTATCAACCCTGTTGCAGATCTTTGTGTCGTCTGCAAACAGACATACTTTTCCTTCCAGTTCCTCTGCAACGTCACTTAAAAGACATTAAAAAGGACCGGTCCCAGTACTGAACCCTGCGGTACCCTGCTAGTAACCCTCCTTTCTTCACTGTGTACTCCATTTTACTACTACCATTTGCGTCCTGTTGTCTGCCAATTTTACCAGGCTACCACCTTGGGGCCACTCCAAGGTCTTAACTTGTGTATTAATCTTTCTGTGGGACTATATCAAATGCTTTTACAAAATCTAGGTAGGCCATGGCCACAGCCCCTCCCTGGTCTACTACTTTGGTCACCCAGTCAAAGAAATCTATTAGATTCATCTGACACGTACCTTCCCATCGTGAATCCATGCTGCCTTGGGTCCTGTGCCCCACTGGCCTCTAGGTACTCAACAATTCTTTCCTTCGAAGTGATTCCATCATTTCCTACCACTGAGGTCAAACTAACTGGTCTGTAGTTTCCTGCCTCTGTCCTGCTCCCACTTTTGTGAAGAGGAATCACATCTGCCCTCCTCCAGTCCTCAGGTACCACCCCATCCTCCCATGATTTGTTAAAGAGAGTAGTCTAACGGTGTCACTAGTTCACCCTTAGTTCTTTTAGAATTCTTGGGTGAGTCCCATCAGGCCCCATTGCTTTGTCCACCTTCAATTTTATTAGTTCTTTCAGAATCCTTTCTTCTGTAAATGGACTGGTATCGACCCCATCTTCAGAGTGTTTATCTTGTTTGGTTTAAGTACTCCTCCTCCTCTTCCTTTGTGAATACTGAGCAGAAATATTCGTTCAGTATCCCTGCTTTTCACTGTCCCCCCTACCCACATTTCCCTCCCTTTATTAAGCCTCAGTATCCTCTCTTTGGTCTTTCTTTTGCTCCTAATGTACCTATAAATGTCTTATCCCCTTCTTAACAGAATTGGCTATCCTTTCCTCCATTTGGGCCTTTGCTATTCTGACTGCCTTCCAGCTCTTTCTGCTTTAACTGATAAAGTTCTCTGTCCTGCTCCTTCTGTGTTTCCTTATATTTCCGAATGCTATCCTTTTCTCCTAACCTTCCTGCCACCTCTTTTGAGAACCATGCGTTTTTTTCTTTGTTTTTTTATTGATTTGCTTTACACAAAGGCTTGTTGCCTCTGTGATGGCTGTTTTGAGTACTCCCTATTGTTCCTCCACCTCCTTCTGCCCGTTTGCTAGTGCTTTCTAAGGCATCTCTCATTTCCCAAAGTCAGCCCTCCTAAAGTCCAATACTTGCTTTGTAGGCTTGATTGTATGGCTGTGTTTTATCGGAACCACAATGTTTGGTGGTCGCTTGTCTCAGATGGCTACCCACCTCTAAATCTGAGATTCTTTCTCCGTCCCATTTGACAGTACCAGGTCTAAGATTGCTCCCTCCCGAGTGGGTTCCAACACTAGCTGTCTGAGGCATGCCCCTGTAGGGCATCAAGAATGACCCTGCTCTTGGATGCGGCTGCAGCAAAGGTGCTCCAGTTAACATCTGGCATATTCAGGTCCCCATCAACAATATCTCCCCTTTTTCTGCCATTCTAAGGAAGCCTTCTATCATTTCCTTGTCCATTGCCTCCCCTGAGATGGGGGTCTGTATACAACCCCCGTATGGATTGTGGTGCCATTTCCTGTCTCTAGGGTGACCCAGAGTGCCTCATCTGCTCCTTGTTTCTACTTTTAGTTCTGTTGCTTGATCCCTTCCTTTACATAGAGAGCTCCTCCTCTCTTTCACCCTCCCTGTCCCTCCTGTAGATTGTGTATCCTGGTATGTTGACGTCCCAGTCATGGTTCTCTGTGTACCATGTTTCTGTGACTGCCACAATATCCAGGCAACCCTCTTCTATCAAGGCCACTAGTTCAGGTACCTTGTTACACAGACTACGGGCATTGGTACTCATCACCCTCCACTTTTTGATAGCTTTACCCCTTTTAGCCCCATTCCTGTCCTTACTGCCTTTGCCTTTTTTCACATTTACCTCTGTCCTGCTCCCTAATAACTGCTCTATCTTGGTGTTTACCTCGCTAATTACCATGTTTTGTGGGGGGAGGCTGGGATTTCCTTGCTCCTTTTCAGTGCCTCCCCCCTTGGCTAGTTTAAATGCTTGCCAAAGAAGCATCTAAACCTCTCACCTAGGATCCTAGTCCCCCCCCGGACAGATGCAGACCATCGCACCAGTATAGGTTTGCATCCCTCCAGGTGGCTCCCCAGTCCCCAATGAAGCCAAAACCTTGAGCTCCACACCAGTTTTTCAACCACTCATTGAATTCCCTGGTGAGGAGTGCCCTAGCATCACCTTTTCACATAGACAGGCAGCACCTCAAGAAGGTTGTCCATGCGCTACTTGTCTAAGGCCCCTCCCCAACTCTACAAACTCATCTTGCACTGCTCTGATCCCATTCCTAGCCAGATCATTTGTCCCCAGGTGGACAATGACATCCAGCTCCCTTCCTCGTGCAGCTCCTCCCACGATCCTGAGGATCGCCCTGTCCCTCCAAGCCGTGGCGCCAGGAAGGACCTTACCTCCCTCCCCTTCCTCCCCATTTCTACCCCCAAAGATCGAGTCCCACCAGGAGTTGTTCCTTCCCCTGTGGGGTCCCATGCCACCCCTCCTGTGGGTCTCCTTTGTGAAGGTTCCCAGCATCCTCCTTGTCTCCACTGCAGGTGCCTCCATAGAGGAACCACTATCCACCGAGAAGAGCAAATGAATTGTGGAGAGGTACAGCTGGAGGGATGCAACTCTGTTCCACCACTCTCCTCTCCTGAGCCCACCCTGGTCCAGCCTCTCCTCTTTCTTGGCAACCTCTGAGGTAGTGGCATTGGCCCTGGTGGTCCCTGGGTGGGGGAGGAGGTTTCACGAATCCTAGCCAGGTCAGCCTGGCAACCTCCTCTCTCAGACCAGAGAGGTGCCTACAAATAGGGCAGCATCGCAGCCTCCAGAATGTCTCCCGGAACACTGCCGCCCCACAGCCATTGCACTGCACCACTCCTATCATGTCTTATTTTGTGTCCCCTCTCCTGTTTCTCTGTATGCTTACTCTCTCCTCTCCTTACAACTCTCACCCTTCCTGTTCTGGGACAGCAACTTCCTATCTTTTTTAGTAGCCTCCTTCTTCCTTGCTCAATGTCAGACCACCAGCAGCTGGGGGAGAGTGAGCTACTTTTTTCCTTTAGGGTTGACAAAACCAATGTTTCTCTATGATCCTTCCCTTCCTACTGCCAAACAGGAAGTTCCTGTTGACAGTCAGATCCAGTGGCTATAAAAGTAGAACTGGCTTTGGGTGGGTGTGCGTGGGTGGAGGGTGGGATGGAGCTGCAATTAGTAAGAAAAAGGCTAGCAACAGGAAGTTGTAATTTGAGTCACCTGCTTTATAGTGTCTAAGCCACACCCCAATTTAGCTCTCTCCTCTCTCACTTGTTTAGCAAAGTCAGCTGATACAATACCCTTCCAGCACAGAACACACACCGACTTTCTTTCTTTTCTTTTTTTTAACCCTAAATAAGACCCCTTCTACTTCTAATAAAGTATCTGTCTACTTAATCTCAAAAGACACTGACTCTTGCTGAGATATAAGTTTTAAATTAATAAGAAAATGTAGCTTTTTTAGTTAGCTGCTTTCTGCTCTACAAGTAAGGCTAGCAACAGGAAGTTGTAATTTGAGTCACCTGCTTTTATAGTGTCTAAGCCACACCCCCAATTTAGCTCTCTCTCCTTCTACTGGTTTAGCAAAGTCAGCTGATACAATACCCTTCCCAGCACAGAACACACACTGACTCTTTCTTTCCTTTTTTTTAACCCTAAATAAGACCCCTTCTACTTCTAATAAAGTATCTGTCTACTTAATCTCAAAAGACACTGACTCTTGCTGAGATGCAAGTTTTAAATTAATAAGAAAATGTAGCTTTTTTAGTTAGCTGCTTTCTGCTCTACAAGCAAGGCTAGCAACAGGAAGTTGTAATTTGAGTCACCTGCTTTTATAGTGTCTAAGCCACACCCCCAATTTAGCTCTCTCTCCTTCTACTGGTTTAGCAAAGTCAGCTGATACAATATCCTTCCCAGCACAGAACACACACTGACTTTCTTTTCTTTCTTTTTTTAACCCTAAATAAGACCGCTTCTACTTGTAATAAAGTATATGTCTACTTAATCTCAAAAGACACTGACTCTTGCTGAGATATAAGTTTTAAATTAATAAGAAAATGTAGCTTTTTTAGTTAGCTGCTTTCTGCTCTACAAGCAAGGCTAGCAACAGTAACAATAGTTACTGGAGGAGGAAGGTTCCCCACCTTTATAGAGTGGTATTTCTTTGGCCAACTTCCAGGACTGTGGGACCCCACTGAGCGAGAAGGAGAGGTTGAAAAGGTGCATCAAAGGAGATGCAATGGCAGGAGCAGTTATGAAAAAGTCTGAGATCAAGTCCATCAGGGCTAGACTTACTGAAATTTGGGGAGTAAATGGCAGTCAAAGCCTCCTAAAATTTTAGGGCCTAAGTCAAGAATTCCATCTTCAGTGTCCCCATCTATCACCAGACTAGGGACCCCTTAAGGTTCGTTTAGGTCAACTAACAAAACCTCCCTGTCTTTTTAGGATTTCAACAAATTAACATGATAAATTTGTTCTCCCTTTTTTCAGTCGGCTTGTAACATCCCATAATCAACTGGCCCCACTTTTCTCAGAACCTCATATAAGCTTTGCTATTTAGCCAGGAGTTTTACTTTCAGAGCTAGGGCAGAAGTACTCTGTTCAAATCAAATCAGATTTTATTTATAGAGCGCTTTTCAATATATCAAAGCGCAAATACATATCAAAAATGACATCAACCATAATAAATAATGACATAAAAACAGTAAAAGCAGCAACAGACTTATTCAAATGCTAATTCAAATAAGTAACTTTTCAGAAGTACCTTAAATGATTCCACGGACAGGCACTCTAATCTGACAAGGTAGAGAATTCCACAGGGTTGGGGCCATGAAAGAAAAAGCTCTGGCCCCAGATGACTGAAAACGAACCCTGGGAATCTCTAGCAATCCCTCATCAGTGGAGCGGAGCGGGTGGAGAGGGCGTTAGGGACAAAGGAGATCTTGCAACCTGTTGCCTGGTTCATGGGTGATACTGGCTCCAGCTGTCTATCAATTCAATTCAACTTTATTTTTAAAAGGCGCTTTTCTTAAAATCAAAGCGCCTGTACAAATACATATAACAATAAATATAATAAATCAAACTAATAAAAATCCTTAAAAGCTATATTAAAAAGGTGGGTTTTCGGCGCTCCCTTAAAACTAAGGACGGTCGGGCAATCTCGCACCTGACAAGGTAGAATCTACAGGGTAGGTGCCATAAAACTAAACGATCTAGCACCAGATGTTTTCTGCCGCATCTTGGAATCTCTAGCAATCCTCGCCAGTGGATTGAGGCTAGAGGGCTATAGGGGCACAGGAGCTCTTTCAGGTAGGTAGGTCCCAGATCATGTAGGGCTTTATAGGTCAGCAAACCGACTTTAGTATGCACTGCTGAACACTGGCAGCCAGTGCAGTTCATGAGCACAGGCATTATGTGACTGGATCTAGAAACTCCAGTCAACAGCCTGGCTGCCGCATTCTGCACCAGCTGCAGACGGCGAGTTCAACCCTGATAGCCCTAGGTATAGGGAGTTACAATAGTCAAGCCGGGAGGTAACAAAGGCGTGGATCAATGTTGGAAGGTCCTCTGAGGAACCAAGGCTTCACCCTGGCAATATTCCTCAGATGAAAAAGAAGTCTTTATGACCGCTGACACCTAGGATTTAAGAGTCAAACGGTCATCAATTACTACGCCAAGATTTCGGACTGGTCTGAGGTCGCCAGCTGGAGACCTCAGCCATAGGCCTGAGGGTGATCCTCAGGCAGACCCTCCACAGCGACCTATATCCACAACCAACACCTCAGTTTTCTCCGGTTTAACTCACACAACTCCCATTCATCCATTCTTGGATTTCTTCAAGGCAGTTATTAAATACCGACAAGGCAGCGTCCTGACCGGGCACAAAAGACATATACAGCTGGGTATCATCTGCATAGCAGTGAAAACCCAAACCGTACCGTCTAATAATCGCCCCCAATGGTAGCATATACACTGAAAACAACATCAAGGCTTTGTCTTATGGTTAAAGCACCACCTAGGGAACCAGAGGATCACAGGCTGGAACCCCAATGGCGCCAAACACTTACTGTGTCACCGTGGCAAGTTAACTTAACTTCCAGTACACCAGTTCACCCAGTAACAGAAATGGGTGGAAACAGGACTGCACTGAAAATGAGATGTTGCATCTCAGCTGAGTTATCCTGGTTAAATAAATTATAGAATAAATAAATTTAGCATTTCAAAAATGAAACATGGGAAGAACATCTCCTTACCAGATGAAAAGCCTCAGGTGAATGTTGAAAACTGAGCAGCATGTATTTCAGGACGTACAGAGCTCTTTCCCTGATAATGGGATAAAACAGCTTGGCAAAAACCTGAAAACACAAGAAAAAAAGATCACTACAGTGAAGGAAAGCCTATATTTCCACAGAAGCCAACCATAAAAGTTTAGGGGGACATCTGGGGCAGTTGTAGGATTTGAATGGCGGGCTTCTGATAGCCATAGAATTAGACAAAAAGTGGGCAGGAGGTAGGGAATGTCCACCTACTGGTTGCGCTATGCTTTTCTACCCTAATAAAGCCCACAGTGTTCAGCTAGTGTATACCACCTAATACGATTAATTAAAGCTCTCTTCTCAAGTGTGTATGGAAGCCAGTAACACTCAGAGTATAACTTTCAGAAAATTCTCACTCTCAAAAAAAAAAAAAAAACAGGCCATGGAAAATCAGGGCAAAAATTAAGATTCCTTTGTTATCCTAAGCCTGAAAATTGTTTATGCAGTAACTTCAGATCTTTAAACATCATCTCTGCAGAAGGCATTTTTATCATGAAACTTTTTATTTAGTTTTAACAAAGAACTTAGAACGTAGACAATGTCAGCAGAAAAAGACCAGTGGTCTCATCCAGTCTGCCCAGCTTTACCCTACACAGTGCTCTGTGACCTGTTGTCTAGCCACGGTTTTCGCCCTGGCCTCCCACCTTGCTCCCTGCCTTACTGCTTCCCTTGGGTAACTATTAAGCACTTTACTATGTCCCAGCTGTGCCTGAACCCATTAATGCTTTTTGCACTCACTACCTTTGCCAGTAGGCTGTTCCACGCCTCAGTCACCCTTTCTCTCTGTAAAGTAAAACATTCTCATATCCCTCCTGAATCATCCCCCAACCCCCCGCAGTCCCCATTCATGTCCCTTTGTTTTCAACATGTCATTCCTGCTAAATGGTTCTTTGCAGTTTTTTCAGGAACTTGAAGGTCTCTATCAAATCGCCCCTCTCCCTTCTGGCCTCCAGCGAGTACATGTACAGTAGCCTGAGCCGATCCTCACAGGATCTCCATCTGCTGACCTCAAATCATTCTGGTTATTCTACGCTGCACTGTCTCCAGCCTGTCTCTCTCTTTCCTAAGAAGAGAACTCCAGAACATGACACAGTATTTTCAGATGGGGTCTCACCAATGCTCTAGAGAGGTGGTATTACCAACTCTTTCCATCCCATCCAGTATTCTGTCCTTGAGTTCCTGTTCCCTATGTGAATCACTCAGCACTTCTTAGTGATGAACAAGACCTCTGACCACCTCTCTAACCACTGCAGGTCTCTCTGCAACTCCCTTACCCTTTCTTCGCTGTCTGCTCTGCCACAGAGCTTGTTGTCATCTATGAGGCATCACATTTTGCCCTGTATTTCTTCTCCTATGTCACCGATAAACATATTGAAAAGGACTGGTCCCAAGACTGAACCCTGTGGTACCAAACTCATAACTTCCCTTTTCCACAATTTGATGCCATTTACTACCACCTTCTGCTGTCGTTACTACTACCAAATTCCCACCAATCTAGCTATGTCCTCTGCTGCTCTCAGATCCTCTACTTTCTTTAGCAACTTTCTGTGTGGCACTAAGGCAAATGCCTTACTGAAGTCAAAATAGAGTAAATCAACTGCTTGTCCCTTATTCACTGCCCTTGTTACCCAGTCAAAGAATACTATTGGGTTAGTCTGACAAGACCTCCATGCATTGAACCTGTGCTACTTGTCACAACCCCACTCAGCAGGTCAGCCCTCTACTCCCAAAGTGCCAACCTCCGGGCGCAGTCTTGTGAACAATTAACAGAAACAGGATAACCCTCCTGTCTGTTTTGTGGGTTCGAATCAACCTTTGGTCTGAAGTCTTGGAGGGATTCAAACTGTGAACCTCTTGCTCATGTTCCCAATGCACAGGCTCAGATAATTCTGTCTTCGGGGGGCCAGATATATTTGCCTACGGGCACCTAACCAGGTGCACAGAAATGAACCCTTAAAAACTCTAATAAAAGACCTCAGATTACTCTTACCTTTTTCCAGTTTGGCATCACCATTCAAGCTTATGCACAGTGTCTGCTTTAACCATATATATACTTCACTTGTTAAAGAAAAGAAATTCAAAGACAGACCAAGTAGTCTTTAAAAATAGAATTTACTAAAATAGATAAAAGTACATAAAACATAAAATACAGAACCATATATCACAAGAACCATACAATCTTTTAAAAGAACAAGGTTTTAACAGTGCAATTCCTACTACAGTACTTAGATTTTGTCTCTCTCTACCTGTATACTTGCTTAAAGTGCTCAAAGATGTTTCTTTGTCAGAGTGTAGACAGAAGTGTATGTCAAGGAAAACAGAATACTGTTTAAAACAAGCTCTGGCACAGCCACTACAACTGTGAATGCATTAACTAGATAAAGGTGTTTCATGGGCTTAAACATAAACATTTATTTATTTAAAAAATATCAGACTTACAAACCTTTAAGTCAGAGACTCACTTACAAAGGCACCTCATCAAAACTAATACAAAGACAGCACAGTTAACAAGTCCAAAAACAATATCTCAGAAAGCAGACAGTAATAACACTCATTCACTGGAGATATATGGGTAGCAGTAGATAAACAGATTACATAGTTTAGACACACAGGCACCACATCAAGAAGACCAAAGCAGTTCAAACAATATACAATAGCTAAAGCAAATAGACATCAGGAGTCAAAGAGAAGCCCAGAGTGTTCACATGAAGGCTGCTGCATACACTAACTGAATCAAAGTATAGTACATTGAGAAAGGGCATATTTAAGCAATAAGGCATGACAGGGTGTGTGTTACCATGTAATAACATCACTCCTGGGGTGGGTTGAAGCACTAGGCGAAGCAGAGTATTTATTTGCACGTATTTATTTGATCCACTGGATCAGCAATATTTGCACAAGCTGTGCCTAGTGCAGATTTTACAGCACTGGTCCTGGTCTGGTGATCTGTGTTCTACCCATACCACACTGCATATGGCTTAGTGATATACTGTACAGATGGCTGCAGAGGCTAACCCATTGAAGGCTGAAGTTCCAGAAAACCATTATGCTACAAATATTAAAGACTCACTCCCTCCCTCACCCCCCAGTCACAATTAATCCTCTACCAAAGTCATGCTTAAATACTGGTGCCTCTACATCCACGCCACTAAGCTTTTAATGCCAACATGCTTCTTCTGCTAATGTGAGGTTAAATTATTTAAAAACATTTTGTTGATAAATTTTTGTTTTAGTATATCCATGGTCAGGAAAAATGAATTTGTAAGAGAAACCAAAATCCCCATTTATCAGTTCATGAAATCACAATATAGCATGTTATGAATTTTTCAGATTCTATGTGTAACCTACAGTAAGTCAAACAGAAATTAGACACAAATGCCCACCTATCTGCAAGTGAAGCAAATGTGGTTATTATCATTTATTTATTTATTAGCTTTTGGTAACCGGGTAAGTGTGCTAGGCAACAGACCTGCCTATTTTCAGGCATGACCCGGGAGAGCACAGGACATTGGTTACAATATGCAGAAATGCACAGACATAATATAGGTGTACAGGAGCAAAACAAGATATACATTGGGTAGCACAGTAATAGTTACATATAGGGTACATTTTAGGCATAGATCATAATAAGGATGTAAAATAAAGCAATTAGGGTAACCATAAGACAGCTGAGGACAGTAAAGACATCAAGGTTCATAGCCACCTAGACAAACGTATTGCATGGGAGAACATTAGTGTAGTACTCAGGGTCAGACCCGACAGCCTGCAGTGGGACAAAGCAAATTAAGAGCATTTGCATTGGCCAGAGGCTAGGAGGTGGGTGAACAACGAGTTTTTGAATTCTCGATGGGAGGCTGAAGTTTTCACCGTAAGGGGGAGTGAGTTCCAGAATTTGGGAGCAAAATGGGCAAATGCCTGTTCACCCATTTTGTCATGCAAGGTCTAGTGGAGAGCATGGGGACAGTGGAAGACCTGAGGGTACGGGTGTGTGAGGCAGGAGTCAGGAGGTTGGCAAGATAGACAGGGCCGAGAGGTCTAGACAGGGAGTAGATAAAGCAGCCCAGGGAGTAGGCTCGAATATCCTTCGGTGACAGCCAATTTAAGCCAGTGTAAAGGAGACAATGATGGGTAAGACGTGGGGCAGTTAAGGCGAATCTACAGATGATGTTGTAGACAGTGTCCTCAGTTGTAAACACCTATAGTCACAGCCAGGATTCACGTTGCTAGATTCTGGGTAAGTACAACAAGTTTCCTAAACACTGGTACCTTATCCAGCTGTGTTCTGCTTGGGGTGTGTGTGTGTGTGTATGTATATGTGTTTAAACATGCAACTTTCTATAGTATATTGTATAGCACTGTGAATCCTGGCTGCAGTGTTTTTTCTTTGCTATGGCTAAGTAAGACACTGGCCTGCTGTAGGGGCTATTAGACATCAAACCAAAAGGTAAGCAGTGAAGACTAACTTGGAGAAGATGCAATAAAACAAACTTGAATGACAGCCCCCAGATGTCATAAAACACCCAGGGAAAATTAGAAAAACTCCTCTAACAGCCTAGGCAGAAACAAAACACTGGATTGAAGTGAGAGCTCCAAACTGGTAGTACAGTCTATTCCGGATGTGTGCACATGCCTGGGAACTCCTAAATTTGTGCACATGTCCGAATATGCACACAACTGAAAATGGCATCTGGACTACCTATTTGCAATCGGGAGATTGCGGTTAACAAGTGATGCGGTGAATAACAGCACTTTAAGCAGGAAGATGTTATTAACAGTTATGTTTAATTATAAAATGACACACACAATATAAATACTTTATAGCAGTAAAAAAAAGTAGTAAAAAACTGTAAAAATTGTGAAAGTGCTAGTTTGCATAACTGCAGTCACTGGTGTAAAAGTCAGTAATGCTTGCCTGCTTCGTGTTGCGATTACTGAGTGTTTCTATTTTTTTTTTTCGAAAGAGTAAAACCACCCAAAGTCTGTCTGCTCTCTTCGGTCCACGTAGTCTCTAATTTTTGTTAACATACGCCAGACTTTGGCAGTGATAGGCACCTCAACCTCTGGGTCCTCGTCTTCTTCAGTTTGCATACCGCTCTCCCCCAGTACAGAAGCACAAATGTCACTGTCTTGTCAGTTCACCACTGGCTGGTTCACCGATGTCCACAGCAACCAAAGCATCGAACTGTGAGGCTAGCATTCCGGGGGTTGGGGGTACATGCTCTAGGAGAAAGCCATCATCAAGGAGGTCAGGTTGTGTACTAATGCCAGCTTTTTTAAAACAGTTCTGGATCATCCCCACTATGACATTGCACCATGCTGCATGTAAAAGATGTACGGCATCAAGGATACTGATTGTTTTGGCCACAGCATTAAACTCAAATTCATCTTGTGAATCCAGCCCCAACAGAATTTTGTTCACAATTTTTTTCCAATAATGCTGCTTAAGACAGTTTATTACCCCTTGATCCATCGGCTGAATAAGGGCAGTGCAATTAGGGGGGTAGAAAGACAAGCTTGGTGTTACGGAGTGTGATGGGCTTGTGAGCAGGACAATTGTCAATGATGACCACAATTTTCCTTCGCTGCCTCATTTTTTTATCAATGTCCTTAAGCCAGTCATGAAAAATCATTGTGGTCATCCAGGCATTAGAGTTTGCAGTGTATAGGACTGGTATTGCCTCTACATTTACACCCTTAAAACAACGTGGCTTTTTGGACTTGCCAATGACCGGTAATGGTAGTTTTTCTGTCCCCGTGCTATTAGCACAAACCATCACTGATAATCGCTCCTTTGCTTTTTTGTGGCCATAAATCAGTTCCTTTTTAAATGATAGTGTCCCGTCTGGTGTCGCACGAAAGAACAGTGCTGTTTCATCAGCATTAAAAACATCTTGTGGGGCAAAATTGGAAGTTATTGTCGGCACCACCTCCCTTAGCCACCTCTCAGATGTTTCAGCATCGTTCTCTGCCTTTTCACCATGGACACGCTTATAACCAATGTTATTGCGCTCCTGCCAGCAAGATAACCATCCTGAAGAGGGCTCAAATTCGATGACCATGTTCGTGGCAAGACTTTTTGCCTTCTCATGCAATATCTGACCGGACAATGGCACTCCGTGGTCATGGGCGGCAGTAAACCACCGTAAAAGGGTGTCTTCCACACGGACATCTTTGCCTTCTTGCTTTCTTTTCCGGTTTTTGTTACCCCCAGCACTCCATTCCAGCAATATTCTTTCCCCTTTTTTAAAAATTCGCCCCACACAAGTCACATCAACAGAAAACTCAGATGCAAGCTCCTCTCTTGTAACACCGGGGACAAGCACCTTATCGAGCAGCAGCACTTTTTGTTCAAGAGTTAAAACCATTCGTGTAATCTTATCCATTGTGACTTCTGATATTGAATGGTTTGTTGGCTGAATTTAATGTAGCAGCTGATTAACCTTGATTAAACATGCAACTTTCTATAGTATATTGTATAGCACTGTGAATCCTGGCTGCAGTGTTTTTTCTCTGCTATGGCTAAGCAAGACACTGGCCTGCTGTAGGGGCTATTAGACATCAAACCAAAGGGTAAGCAGTGAAGACTAACTTGGAGAAGATGCAATAAAACAAACTTGAATGACAGCCCCCAGATGTCATAAAACACCCAGGGACAATTAGAAAAACTCCTCTAACAGCCTAGGTAGAAACAAAACACTGGATTGAAGCGAGAGCTCCAAACTGGTAGTACAGTAATACATATATTCCTGATTTTAACATGCAGTTTTCCTTTAAGAAGATTCAGTAGAATATAAACAGTAGTCCAGAACTGCTCGCTTGAGAATGAAGTTGGTATATTATTTGGAAAAAGGGAAGGCTAGGTCTCTTGCTACACAATGTCCTGTAAAGTAACACACTGACTGCTCTTAGGATGGTAGTGTCCAATACTGTGAGGTGCCATGGGGAACTTGTTATGCAGAAAGTTCCCTATCCATTTGTACAAGTCAGCTCCACTTCTCAAACTTAAAAAGAAAAATATACTTCATCACAGACTGTGTTTACCAAGCACTGTGCCCATGATTAAAATAATTTGAACTCCATCCCGCCAAAAATGTGCCCTCACATGAACATGCATGATTTATCTGTAAAGACAATTAAAAAATGTATTTCTAAATGCATTAGTAACACCAGTGCTTTCAAGGTTATCTGTAAAGACAATTAAAACAATTTATTTCTAAATGCATTAGTAACACCAATGCTTTCAAGATTCTGAAACTACTAAAAAGACAAACTATATATATAGATTGATAGAATATGCAAGCAATAATACCCGACAGGGTGGGCGGTATTGGGCAATACCGGACCGCCCAGGGGTGTAATGAGGCCCAACGCCGCAGTCGGAGGGTCTTATATCCCCTGGAAAGTCTGGTATTGCCCATACTGCCCACCCTGGAGGGTATTATTGCGCTTAGAAAATGGATAATAGCTTAATTGTATTTTTGTGTAATGATTTTATTAAAAACAAAAAGAAAAATAATTATAAGAATGATCAGAAAGAGCAGCTTCTGCAAAATAGTCCCTGTTCCACTAGAGGGAGCTGCTGCATATGACATGCCGTTTATATCTGTCTACTGTGTCTCTCTTGGTTTTCTATATTTTGGCCCCCCCCCCAATAAGTTTAGTAATGGGATTACTGTGGAACCTTTTTTTTATATTAATTTCAAAGTGGGTTTTGGTGCATAATGTGAGCCGTCGTGTCAGCAGTGAATCAGAAATGGCATAGTGTCTCAGTTAAAGGAGCGAAAAGATTCAGGGCTTCGGTGTATCGGATTTTGAGCGAGTTTGGAGGAAGGAAAAAAATGACAACAAATAAAATAAGGTAGATTGTTACACTGATTAGTGCCTTTGCTGTGGTCTTTTGAGCGGGGGTAATTGTCCAGGTAGACGCGGTGGCAGCACTCGAGCAACATGGATTCTGTGGAGAAGTAAACACGCTTCCAGTTTACAGATTAGCAAGTGTTTGTGACAGTGAGGGGCTCCGGTACTGTGTTTGAGAACAGTACTTTGCTGAGCGGTGGCGTGGAAAGATTTTACAGAAAATATTTGTTTTTTGTTTGTTTGTTGGTAGTTTTCTGCTTTTCAGACTGTGACTGCCACCTGCTCTACCTCCCGATGGCTCAGTTTCCTTTCCCTTTCCTACCCATGTGGAACAGGCCACCGCCTGAGCTCCGTATGGGCTGGGAGTTAGAAATGCCAGCAGGCACTTTCACTTCAGGGCGGCTCACTGCAGCCTCAGCCTCGGCATAATCTCCACCTGCCACTGTCCGGGATCAGTAGCACATAATTCAAGAACTCAGGGAGCCCCCCATCAGACCCCAAGAAAGACAATTCATTTATTTTAAATTAGTGACAGCCCCAGTGTGGTAGCCCACTAGTTCACCACGGCTGTAAGCTTTGAGGGAGCTGAGTCACGACTAGCTATGTCACAATTTTACAGTGGCCTTAATAAAAGGAAAAACAATTTTGCTCTGTGAGCTGTTATTATTTTAATTGTAGAAACTGGTTTGATTACTGAGTGTGAGTGTGTATGTGTGTGGGGGGGGTGGCACCTCTCGCTAAGGGATTAATAAAATGGCGGCAGTTTGAAATTATGTGCCCAGTGCTTCAGCCAACGATGAAGCAGGCTGGGCCAAGGATACTTAGCTGGGCAAGAGGCAGGACTGGGCTGGGACTTTTTATTTGGTGGGCATCTATTGTCTGATAGATGCCCACCTAAATAAGTGTCTCAGCCAATCAGAAGAGAGAATTGTCTTTGACCATTTTCTGAGGTAAACAAATATTGTTTATCCCAAAAGCTGAACTTTGTTTTTAGTATATAAATGTTTAAGAAATACCTGAAAGCTGTCTATTTTCCTTAGTTTTTAGACACTTCTTAGTCTTTCCTTTTGAGACACCAGGTGACTCTGATAATCATTTGTTCCAAGTCAGTTTGAAGGCATTTTAAGTATCTTCTGTTCTAGTCCTTAACAAAATGCAGGGACTCCACAGACTTGTTGTTCTGCTCCTTGGCCCATATCCCAAACATGTGAGTCTTCTTTCAGGATGATAGATCTACCTCATGCCCCTCCCACATGAATAAAATAAAAAAAAAAAAAGGTGGGATGGACCTTTTGGAGCTTCTTGGGTGGAGGTGGGGTGTACCTTACTTCCCCCCAAAAAACAATGCTGCCTCCCACTACTCAGGTTCCAGTTCTTGTACCACCCATTTAAGAAAGAAAATAGTACCCTGCAACCATTGACTAACATGAAAGCGTATTTATTTGAGGGCGGAAAACATTTCTTGGAGGAGGGTAAGGCGGAGGAGACTATTTACACCTTCAGTCAGTTCCACGGACAGAAAACATGACATCACTCCTTTTGTACATGCAATACTCCTGTAGGCTCCGCCCACAGTCATAAAAACTGTCTTTGCCAACCCCTTTGCGTGCGGTCACCTGGCTCCTCCTCTGTTTATGAAAAATCATACACCCAGGATATTTTATCATATTAGAAGGTAAGATAATTAAGGTTACATCAGCAGAAACTCCTTTCCCCCATGTGACTTCCCCAATCAAGTCTGTAAATTCCTTTCATCTTTGAGCAGTATCCTCTCTCACACAGACATCAAAGCATTTATGATTTCACACCCGTGTGCCACAACCTGTGGTTTTCCTCCTCCAACGTCATAAAAATGGATACTGATTTCCCTCTTAGCAGTTAAAGCTATATTTAACTTAGATAAACAGGAGATCCTTGATTAAGGCCTGTTCTAGCCTGTAATTAGCTCCAGGGCTTCCAGGTAACACCTTGTATCTAAAACTTGTGTGTGTGTCATCTCACATGCTATCTCAGCATCTCTCATGAGAGACAGTCCATAACACATTTTTATATTACAGAAATGATACAGTGATCAGAACTAGCTGTCCAAGTGTCACACTGCTTATTATCCAGGAGCCCATTTCTCTCTAGGTAATCCACTAGGACCTTTTTGACTAGTGTCTTCATTAGTTTACCTACAATGGAGTTAAGACAGAAGGGTCTGTCATTTCCCTGTTTCTCACAGTCCCCTCCCTTGTATATCAGCATCAAGTCCGCTATCCTCCAATCTCTCAGACCCACCCCTGACTGTAGTGAGCAACTGAATAGCCCGAGCACCCTTAGGTGCATCACATCAGGCTTCGGAGTCTTATCTATATTTAGAGCTGCAAGCTCTTTTCTAACTCTTTCTCCTGTGATTACCCTGCCCATTTCTGAGCCCCCCCACCCTTTACAGCAGCCTTTATGCCTCTTTCAGGCAAAGGCTCGCTATCTTCCACAGTGAATGATGAGCAGAAGTAGTCATTTAGAACAGCTGTCTTCTGCTCATCTTCCTCTACTACCCTGCCCACTCTGTCAGCCTAACAATTCCCCCTTATCTTCCTTGCTTCCCTGATGTACATGAAGAACTGTGTTCACCTCCCCTGAACCCAGTGCAATACACAGCTCTGTGTCTGCTTTTGCATCCTTGATTGCCTTCTTCGCCTCTTTCATCTTTACCCAGTATTTGCATCATTCTTCACACACCTATTTCTCCTTGTAGCTAATGAATGCCCTTTTTTGGCCCTCACTGCCTCCCTGACCTTCTTAAGAGAATCAGATAGGTTCTCTTGTGCTTATTACACCTGCTTACTAATCTCAAGCATGATTTGGTTGCTTTGAGAATGGACCCTTTAATTTCTCATTACCTCTCCTCCGCCCTCCTGACTTTGCCCTCTCCAGCCAACTCAGTTACTCCTTAATAATTCCTTCATCTGATCAAAGTCTGCTTGTCTCAAATCCAGAACCACACCCATTGATGAGGATATACTGGTAACCCAGGGCCAGTTCAAACCATATGGTGCTATACTTGATCCCAATGGTTCACCAACCCGCACTCCACCTACCATTTCCGAGATGGTGAGAACCACTTCAAGAATGGCAGCCTGCCTTATGGGTTCTCTTACCAGCTGCACCAGCAGGTAGTCCTGCAAAGCATCTAGCACGGCCTGACTTCTGGTGCTCTGAGCTGCTGGAATGTCCCAGTTGTTTTCTTTTCATTTAGTATACTCTCTACCCCTCCGCCCGGCCATCAGTCCAACTCCAGCCACCCACCCATCCCCCAGGACTTACCTCGGACCCCTGGATTGCCCCCTGGCTTACCTCCCAGGGCAGGGTCACTGGAGGGGCCCCCTTTCTCCCCACCAAACACGTGAACTTGATTGGGGGGATCAGACGCCTCGGACATCTGTGTGGGGTGTGGCGAAGCAGACATCCTCCATTGCTTTGGCCAAGCAGGTTATTTTTGTGGTTTCTCCCCGGGGAGGCGTTGCGTGCAATGATGTATGTGACACTCATGCCTGATATCCAGCATGCCTCCAGGCTAGTGACAGTCCCAACAGTTGGATCCCTGGCCTCTGCAAGGGGTCAGTACTGGGCTGGTGACTTTCCCACCCTCCCCCTGAAGGAGGAGAGCAGTCCATGGGACGCTCAATCCTCCTCCCCCCCCAAGCTGACCCTGACTCCTAAGCTCACTTCTGATCCAAGTCGAGCATCAATTATGCATAATTAACAGCACCACACGCTGCACTAGTGGGCAAATAGAATCACTTCAAGTCTGATAGGCTGAGATCCTCCAAACACTATCTTCCCACATGGACTTATTCTTATTTTCTGCCTCTAGTTCCCTGTCCCCACTGTCTCCTTGTCCAAGGGTTCAGACCTTCCCCCCCATGAGCAACTGCTTTCCCAGTGCTGTCGTGAGCTGTACCCACAGCGATTCTGTCTCCCTATTTTCTCCCCCTGATGGGTCCATCCTCTGCCACTTCATGCCTTTCTTGACAAAGAGGACTACCCCACCTCCTTTTCCCTTACCCCATCTCTCTCCTAAATATGGTATATCCCAGTAGTGCCAGGTCTCAGTTGTTATTCTCAGAGGCCCATGTTTCTGTAATGGCTACAAGATCTAATACCGCATCCACCACCATCGCCTGGAACTCACTAATTCTGTTTTCTATGCTCCTGGCATTTAGGCATACTGCCTTCCAGCTTGTGCCTATACTCTTCACCCTTGTCGGCTCCTCCTCCTTTTTCATCCCTCTCCTTCCTTAACTTCCTGCTCCCTACTGGCAGTAGTGGAGCTAAAGGGAGGGCTGGGAGGGCAGTCGCCCCTCCTGGCTGCACCAATGTGAGTAGTGGTGCCCCGCCACCATCTTTATTCACTGTTTAGTGCCCATTGTGGAGCCTTTGATTGACTAAATGGCCCCCTCTGGCTCCCAAACCTGGCTCAGTCACTGCCTACTGACTCTGTGAGCCTCCTTCCCCTGGCACCCCGCTTAAGGATTTCTGCTTTGCTGCTTCAACCCCACTGCTTCTAGACTCCATTTCTGAGGAAGCCCTTGCTTGGTTCCCCTTTTGCTCCCCATCCTCAGTGGTTCCTCTAGTCTTAATCTCCCCCCCTCTCAGTTTAAATGTCCACCCACACAGGTATCAAACTTCTGCCCCAGCACATTGTTCCCCTCTCTGGTTTGGTGACGGTTTTCACCCTTGAGGAGCCATGTGTGCCAGAAGCCCCCCCCTCCCGTCCCCTCCTCCAGATATCATCCCTTCAACTGCCCAATAAATTCCTCAGTCTCCTCTTTCCTCATGCTATCCTTCCCAGTCCCCCTCCCCTCAAACAGGGAAGACCTCAGAAAAGACCACGGAAACCGATTGTGCCTTCAATCTGTTCCCCAGTTTCTGAACAACTTGGTATAATTAAAAGGCAAATACAAGTGTGAGAAGAAAATATATTTACTTATTCATTTATTTATTTCTGGCTGGCACATACCAGGCACTTGGGGTAATACCCAGGCGTCAGGGATGCAGTCCCAAACATAGGTGTCCCTATGGGGAGGGACAACATGGCACAACAAGAGATAAAAACAGGAAAACAGAAAAACACCTTGGCTGGGAGGATGACCACCAACCTCCACAGGCCATGCGCCAGTGACCCAAGTACCTCCCAGATCCAGATCCACTGTTCGTCGAGTTAAGGGACTCCCCGCTACCCTGCCATGGAGGGCAAGCCATGGGAGGCTCAGGGAGAAGTAAGACCAGGGAGAAGCCAAGTGACAGGGCTGGGAGGGTTGGTGGAAAGGAGGGACAGCCAGGGGGTGTTGGAGGAAAAAAATTAAATAAAAAAAAAAATGCAACAATACTGGAACAGTTTGGGCTCAAATACACCTACCAAACAAAAGCAAACTAACATTAGGTACATGTTACAGAACACCCAATAGTGACAAAGCTTACAACAAACAATAGATGAAATGGTTAAAACAACAGAAAAGGGCAATGCGGTGATTATAGGGGACCGAAATCTGACAAGCATAGACTGGTCATACATGACTTCTAGTACATCACATGAAAACAATTTTACAAACATGATGTCAGAATATGGGTGTGCACAACTAATAAATACCCCAACTAATGGAAAGTATAGTTACATACAGTAAGAACTTACTGTAACAGTAGATCTTTGAGAGAAACTCCTGCATCAGGCCACACCTATGGAACTATAGCCGCCAGGCTGACCACATGGAAGCTTTTTAGCTAGCAGTCTATCAGGGGCCACCCACAATGATGTCAGATGCTGACGACCTCCATCACATAAATGTGGGCGGCCCCATGCCCTCCTCAGTTCCCCCGCTAGAGACCGTACATAGAAGGTCTCCTCTTGGGGAACTCAAGGGGAGCAGAAAGTTCCAGTCACCAGGCAAGGTGAAACAGAAGGCAGATCACCCTGGAGAGTGAGACAGGAGCTGAGAAGCCCAAGGCAAAAATATGGGACTTCAGAGGAGCTGACTTTGATAAGATGGCCAACAGAGTTAAGCTAGCCCTGGCAAAAATAAAAGCAGGTGAAGGGGTACAGGCAAAGTGGGCAAGCATTAAAGATGCAATACTTGAAGCAACATCCCATTGTGTTAGTGAGAAAAGGAAGTGCAAAAGAAGAAGGAAACTACTTTGGTTCTCAAACACAGTAGCAGAAAAGGTCAGAGCCAAAAGGCTGGCCTTCAGGAAATATAAGGGAACGGAGCAGGATGAAGATAGGGAGGCATACCAAACTTCCCTAAGGGAAGCAGGGAAGGCAGTAAGGCAGGCAAAGGCCAAACCGAGGAAACACTGGCAAGGACAGTAAAAGAAGGTGACAAGACTTTCTATAAATACATTAATGAACGGAGAAAGTCCAGAGGGAGTATTGCTAAGATCAAAGGGGATAAGGGGGCGTGTGAGAAGGACCATACAAAAGCATCTATCCTAAAATAGATACTTCTGCTCAGTATTTACTGAAGAGAAGGTAGGGCAGGGCCCGCAGCTCAGTACCATGGACACAAGGGGGAGGGAAGTGTGCACTAGTCCCTTCACAAAAGAAAGGGTCCTACAAGAGCTCGATAAGCTTAGGGTGGACAAGGCAATGGGACCTGATGGCATACATCCCAGGGTACTAAAGGAGCTAAGGGTGGAACCAGTAGAGACATTATCAGAACTGTTTAGTGAGTCTCTGAGTACAGGAGAGATCCCAGAAGACTGGAGAAGGGCTCATGTGATCCCGCTCCACAAGAGTGGTAGCAGGGAGGAAGCAGGGAACTACAGACCAGTCAGTCTTACCTCAGTAGTGGGCAAGATTATGGAGACACTCCTTAAGGAAAGGGTAGTGCAACACCTGGAATCCATAGGAGCACAGGATCCAAGACAGCATGGGTTTACAAAAGGAAGGTCCTATCAAACTAATCTCATAGATGTCATTGACTGGGTAACCAGAGTGGTGGACCAAGGGGGAGCAGCTGATGTCGCCTACCTTGACTTCAGCAAAGCTTTCGATACTGTTCCACATAGAAGATTAATAAGCTGGGTAGGCTCAGGGTGGGTCAGAAGTTGGTCAACTGGGTGGCAAACTGGTTGACAGGCAGAAAACAGAGAGTGGTGGTAAACGGTATACAGTCAGAAGAGATGCAAGTCACAAGTGGGGTGCCTCAGGGATCAGTCCTGGGGCCAGTCCTCTTCAATATCTTCATCAGTGACATTGCAGATGGACTGGAGGGTAAGGTTTGTCTGTTTGCAGATGACACCAAGATCTGCAACAGAGTAGATGAGCCAGATGGGGTGGGCAGAATGAGAAGAGATCTGGATAAACTAGCAAAATGGTAAGAAGAGTGGCAACTGGGGTTTAATGCAAAGAAGTGCAAGATCATGCACACAGGAAGAGAAACCCTGAAGCCACCTATAGGCTGGGAGGGAGCTGCTGGCAGTCACAAGGGAAGAAAGAGACTTGGGCGTCATCATCACCAATGACCTGAAATCATCCAAGCAGGCCACTAAAGCAGTAGGTAAGGCTAGAGGGATGTTGGGGTGTATTAGTAGAGGTATCACAAGTCGGAAGAGGGAGGTAATGATCCCTCTTTACAAGACACTGGTTAGGCCCCATCTGGAGTACTGCGTGCAGTACTGGAGGCCACACCTTCACAAGGACATTAACCAAATTGAGGCAGTCCAGAGAAGGGCAACCAAAATGGTGCAGGGACTGCATCAGAAAACATATGAGGACAGATTAACTGAGCTCAATATGTATACCCTAGAGCAAAGGAGGGAGAGAGGTGATATGATTGAAACATTCAAACACCTTAAGGGCATTAACAAGGTGAAAGAGTCTAACATGTTTCAATATAAGAAAAATAGCAGGACAAGATACAGCATAAGATTACAGGGAGGCCAATTAAGGGGTAATGTGAGGAAGTTCTTTTTCACAGAAAGGGTGGTGGATGCACAGAATGGCCTACCTCAAGAAGTGGTGGATATGAATACAGTGCAGGGCTTCAAACAGGCATGGGATAGGCATAAGGGAGCAATACAGATGAGTATGAATAGATAGGCCATTGACAGAGCAAAGGCCAATGGCACATTTATAAGGTAGAAAAAGAAATGGGCAGACTGGATGGGCCTTTCGGTCCTTATCTGCTGTCAACTTCTATGTTTCTATGGTTCTGAGATAATGCAGGGTGGGTCGACATGGCGTGATGCACGAGATTCACCCAAAAAACTGCTGTTACGGTAAGTTCTTAAATAACTGTACTACCTTTTTCAAGGATATCTCTTGCATCAGGCCACACCTATGGAACGAGTCCCAAGCAGTTCTGACAGAGAACCAGTTTGGGTGGCTGGAGGCCGCAGGCCTATGAAAGCAGACCTTGGAGCACAGCCAGGCCAAAGCCTGCCTTTCTTCTACAGGCAAAGTCCAGACTATAGTGTTTAGTTAAACTGTGGACAGTACTCCAAGCGGCAGCAGCACAGATTTCTGCAGCTGACACATTCCTTAAAGAGGCAACAGAAGTGGCCATACCTCTAGTGGAATGGCCACGAACAATCCCAGGAAGTTCCTCACCATACTTCCAATAACAAAAAGTAATACAGATGGCCAACTACTTGGACAAGCACTGCTTAGAAACCCATACACCCTCTTTCCCAGGGAAGAAGGAAACAAAAATCTGTGAGGATTTCCTGCAGTCCCTCATGCAGTGAACATAATATCGGAGTATTCTATGTACATCTATGGTATGGAGCAGTGTTTCCCCTGAACTGGCATGCTCTGGAAAATAAACAGGCAGGTGCATGGTTTGAATCAGGGTTAGCTCAGACACCACCTTCGGCAAGAACTAAGGGTTCGTACACAAAGACACCCCATCTCTGTGGAAAACCAAATAAGGAGGCTCACACATCAGAGCCTGAAACTCAGAAATTCTTCAAGAAGAAGTAATGACAACTAAAAATAATGCTTTCAATGACAAAAAGTGCAGCTCGCAACTTGTGGCTGGCTCAAAAGGAGCCAAAGTAAGTTTCTCCAACATAAAATTTAAGTCTCAAGGCGGGACTGGATTGCGGATGGGAGGCTTCAAATGAAGAATGCCTCTCAAAACATATGAGATACCTCCAGCTGTGCCACTGTACGGCCACCAATGGGCACATGAAATGCTGAAATGGCAGCCAGGTGCACTTTAATGGAACAGTATTGCAGTCCACTATCTGAGAAGGACAGCAAGTACTCCAGAATCTGATTCACTGGACAAGTGAAAGGGTCCAAGCAATGGGTAGCAGCCCAAAGGGCAAAGCGCATCCATTTATTTATTATTTATTTAGTTTTTGTTGACCGGGTAAGTGCACTTCACTGAATAAGTGGCCCTGGTGGAGGGCTTCCCAGCAGCCACCAGGACATCAGCCACTTTTTGAAATACCCCAAATTTAGCCATGTCTGTCTTCAGGAGCCAGGCATGAAGATAGAAGGACTTGAGGTCATAATGGACCAGGGTACTCTGCTTCTGTGAAAGCAAACCTTGGTACAGGGGTAGGGGTACTGGAGTTTCCACTGCCAACTACTGCAGTAAGGGGAACCAAATCTGATGAGGCCAGAAA
The DNA here is from genome assembly GCA_016271365.2 of Neoceratodus forsteri. Taxonomy (NCBI): domain Eukaryota; kingdom Metazoa; phylum Chordata; order Ceratodontiformes; family Ceratodontidae; genus Neoceratodus; species Neoceratodus forsteri. The sequence goes on from CM057458.1 coordinate 1,372,539,658, forward strand.
GAAGCAATGAGAATCACAGTCGCTCCTTCCATCTGAAGCTTGATCAGCACCCTCTAGATTAGAAGGAAGGGAGGAAGTGTATAAAGGAACCTCCCTTTCCAAGAGATGGACAATGCATCTCACCAGAAAACTCCAGGCCCTGGTATAAGTGAGCAGAATCGTGCCAATTTTGCGTTGAATGGGGACTCAAAAAGTTCCAACTCTGGACGACCCCACCTGTCGAACAGGTCTTCCACTACTGAAGTCAGCAGCTCTCGCTCATGTATTCTGGATTGAGACCTGTTTAGTCTATCTGCCAAGACATTTTGAACGCCTGGAACATGGACTGCCGACAGTTCAAGACGATGATCTAGAGCCCAGTACCAAACCCTCATCGCTTCCCTGCACAGGGTGAATGAATGAGTCCCCCCTTGCTTGTTTATACAGTGCACCTACACTGATATTGTCGATCTGCACCAGCAGAGGCCCTTGGGACAGGTAAGGCTGGAAGGCCTGCAGGCCATACAGAATGGCCTTCCTCTCCAAGACGTTTATGTGGAGGGAACTCTCCACTGCAGGCCATGTACCTTGGGTCTGGTGAGGCCCCAGATGTGCCCCCCAGCCCATATCCAAAGCATTCGTGGTGAGGATTTGATGAGGGGGAAGAGATCAAGAAGGGAACCCCAGTGAGCAAACTGCTGGGTTCCATCCACCACTGAAGCACCTTCTTTACTGGTGAGGTCACTAGAACCCTTTGATCTGGATTGTCGGTATGTTGATCCCATTGGACCCTTAATTTCCACTGGGGAATGCACATGTGAAGTTGTGCAGGGGAGCCATGGCAATGGCTGCCACCATCATGCCCAGTAACTGCAGAATGTCCTAGCTGTGACACACCTGTTGCCATAAAGCTCCTGGGCCTGTGCTATGACACACTCCTGGGGCAGGAAGGCTGATCCCTGGGCCATGTCCAGTACAGCTCCCATGTACTGGGGGTGCTGGTAAGGGGTCAAGACTGACTTGGACAGACTGACCGTGATTCCTAGATCGTGGAACAGCTGTCTGGTTTGCATTAGGGTGTAACAGAGCTGCTCTCTGGACTGCACCTTGAGCAATCAGTCATCCAGACAGCAGAAGACATACAGTCCCTCACTCCTGACAGCTGCCGCCACTGCTTCTGAGCATCTTGTAAATACCCATGGCACAGAGGACAAGCCAAAGGACAATACCCTGAACTGGTAGTGCTCCCCCTGAAACAGGAACTTGAGTTACTTCCTGTAAGGAGAGCACACCTTGATGTGCAGGTATTTGTCCTGCATGTCCTGGGAGCATACCCACTCTCCCTTACACAGTAGGGGCAGTAGACATTGTAGAGTGACCATCCCGAACCATCTGTACTGAATACAGAAGTTCAGGTTTCTCAGGTCCAGGATGGGCCACCAAATACCCTGTGAATCTGGGGACTACGAAGAAATAGGAATAGAACCCCATGTTCCTCTGATCTCTGGGAACTAGCTCTATGGCCCTTTTCTACAGCAGTGTGCGAATTTCCTCCAGTAACACTGGTATGTGGTCTGGAGGGTAAGCTTGAAGGAACAAGCGGGAGATCTGAAGGCCACTCCAGAAGTTAAAGAGTGTGGCCTCGCTCTATGAGCCGCAGGACCAAAGCATCCATGGTGGTTTCCCTCCACCCGTCCAGAGAGAGGGAGAAGCGACCCCCTACCACCACCTCCCTGGAATACTAGAGGGTGGGGGTCGAGCAAGGAGTTTTGCTCAGGCATTACCTGCGGCCGGAGGAGCTCCTCCACCTTTAGGGGTTTTCCAGTGGTGGAGGTAGATGTAGGCAAGGCAGCACTTGCTCTGCATTTGCCCTACTGGCGGGCCCCTGACTTGGATCTGTGGGTGGCACGATGAAACAGCACCCACTGCCCACTTTTCGGTTGGGTGTGGTAAAGGGAGTGGACCAACCGCAGGGTCCATCCTGAGGTCTGTAGGTCAGACAGGATATCCTGCACATCTGCCCCAAAGAGTTTATAGTCTCTGAAGGGGGCATTCAAAATAGATTGCTGGATATCACTAGTGACACCAGACACCCTAAGCCAAGAGTGCCTTCTGAAGCAGATGCCAGCCATGGCTGCCCTCTCTGAGGCATCTAAAAATCACAGGTAGACCTGAAGAGGTGCTTACCTAAATCTACCCCAGTCTGGAGTGCCTTATGCATCTCCTGCTTCTGCGGGCCCTCTGGAAGGGCCCAAGATGCTGCTTTGGCCTTTATCCAGAGAGTGTTCTGGAATTTTACCATATGGGCCTGGTAATTGGCTAACCTGAGGCCCAGAGTGGCAGAGGCAGATGTCCTCTTACCCATAAGGTCCAGTTTCCTCGACTCTTTGTCTGGAGGAAGAGAACTGAGGTGCTGAGACCTCTTGGACTTATCATGGGCTGCACTTATTACCACTGAATCGGCCTGTGGTTGCCCAGCAAAAAAATACCTCCTTGAGGGAGCCTGGTACAGTTTGTCTGTTTTCTGGGGCATAGCAAGAATTATATTTGGCCTGTACCAGGCTGCCATGGTGGCATCCTCCAATGCAGCCAGAAGAGGAGGAATGATCAAAGGAGGAGATTCTGGAAGTTCTAGAAATTCGACCAGGTTTCTCCTGGTAATGTCCTGCTCCTCAGCATCAAAGTCCATAGCTGTTTGTAGCAGCTTCATCACTGAGATGAAACCTTCCCCCCTAAGGAAATAGTGGAGGAAGATCTAGATGGGCTCCTATCTCAATCTTCCTCCTCCGCTTCCTCCTCCTGTGGGATTAGGTCAGGGACATACTCCTGATCCTAGTCGATGGGGTTCGAGTGGTGAAGAAAGGCAATGTAGACGTTAACGCCCTGGAATGGGTAGGGTGCATCGATGTGGTAGGTGGCGCTGCAGGGGCTGGCCTTGCAGGCCCCAATGTTGTTGGGCCCAAAGGAGGAATAAGGCACTGAAAAACCTCCACAAAGGAGGAAAACATGGTCTGGACATCGACGAGTGTTGGCGCCGCCAGATCACCTTGCAATGTTGACTGGGGACCATGAGTTCCCAGCATTGAAAGAATGGTCTGAGGCACTGATAGGGAGGCAGAAGCCCCGACGTCGACTGGTCATCACCAGCCAAAGCAGGTTCGGCGGAACCCGCTGCCCGGCACCCAAGAGAACAGGGGTCTAAGCAGCAGGGGTTGCAGTGTCAGCAGGGGTGTTAAACGGTCCAACGTCGATGAGCCATTGCTGGCCATGAAAGTGCCAACCCTGTGGAGGTGAGGGTGTGGGCGACAGGAGAGGTCGCCACCAAAGTGGACAATGATGCTGCAGCAGCCAGTACCCAGAGCAGCTCTGGAGAGAGTACCAGGGAGGATTTCTCCTTGCTCCTGTCCCTGTCCCAGTGCTTGTGCTTTCCAGCCAATTTGTCCTGGGCCTCGAAGAATGGGAGCCCATGGACGGTGCCGGTAATGCGGAGGAACTTCTCGCCTGGAGCCCCTCTCCCTTCTCGCTATCTTCCGTTCAGAAGGAAGGACTCTAGAGCTTTCTGACAGTGTCGCTGAGTAGCCTGGTTTAAGCCACAGCAGATCTTGCAGGCCTTAATGTTGTATGCCTCGCCAAGATAGTGAATGCAGGCGCCGTGGCTGTCCTTGTCGTAGATCTTCTTACCGCACCGGCAGCATCTGAAGAGTTTCTTGGGGTTGATCGACATAAACAACGACAAAAATCACTTTAAAAAATAAAGTAATGGGTAATAAGGGTGAGAAAAATAAAGTAGAAATCGGTAGATTTTGGCGGTCGACTAAAGCGGCAGTGTCTCCGTGGAGTCCAAAGTGCAAAGGTCGACAGAGGGAAAAGAACGGAGGAGGGCACGGGGCCACCAATATTCATGTGATGGAGGACGTCGGTGTCTGACATTGTCATGGGCAGCCCCTGATAGACTGCTAGCTAAAATGTTTTCATGTGGTCCTAGTGTGTGGTGGCTACAGTTCCACAGGTGTGGCCTGATGCAAGAGATATCCTCGAGGAAGCTCAAATATTCTTGACATTGGGATAACGGACCAACATACTAGTACATAAAATATTAAAATAAGAGAAAGTTTGAGTAACAGCGACCACAGCATAGTAGAATATCAAATCATAACAAGGACAATAAATAATAGGGAATAACAGTGGCAAAAAACGTAATGGTCAACTATAAGAAAATCAAGGCAGCCCTACACAAATGGGACAGGCAAAAGTGTTTCAAGTGTGCAGGAGAAGAAGCATACTACAAATTGATAAAAAACAAAATATTCAAACTAGAGGAAGAATATGTACCAGAAAAAAAGGCAAAAATGTCCTTATGGTTTTACGAGTTGTGTGGGAAACAAGAAAAAACAGAAACTTTTTTCGAAAGGAAAAACAGTCTGTCAGAAATTAATACAAATAAATACAAAAAGAACTAATGGTATCCAAACAAAGGGTACATGAGGGTAGAGCCAATGTGGAATTTAGAACTGCACACAGTAAGAACATATACTGTAGGATAGTGCATGAGTAACAGTTAACAACAGGGCTAGTCTTTCACCGAGTTGGTACTATGACGACGGATTACCCCGAGAGCGCAGCTCGAGAGGTAATCCGTTGTCATAATACCAATGAGGTGAAAGAACAGCCCTGCCGTTAAATGTTATGCATGCACTGTTCTTTATAGTGTATTGTGGAATGTCCCCCCACATCTTTCTTTTCTAAATCATTTTTACTAAGGACGTGTGTGTGCCCTGTCAGTATGCCCTAACTGTCAGATTGCTGCTCGAGGACACCATGTGTGACGTCCGCACTGCAGCAGAACAAAAAGTCGTTCTGCTGTCCTGCGGACGTCACTTTTTGGTTCTGCTGCAGTAGTGACGTCTGCAGTGCAGCAGAACATCATTTTGAGGGAGATGGATTTCGATTAACGACGACGTTCCACAATACACTAAGTCTTGCATATCAACAACAGCAAAGGAAATTAAAGATCTTTAGGCCCAATTTTGGATGAGAATTTGCTGACTGATGACCCAAAACACCTGCTGGATCTCTTTAATATTTATTTCTGTTCAGTCTTTAATGGCAACAGTAACAAAATATTTAACCAGAATGATAATGTTCAGGATACAGGCATAAGCCCTTCTGAAGAAACTGAAATGCTAACATAATTAAGCAACCTGAAAATTAACAAATCTGCGGGTCCAGATAACATTCACCCCATATTATTGAAATAAATGGCAGACTACCTAGCTAAATCATTAACATATATATTTAACAATTTGTACTACTCAGGTGTGGTACTCAGAGATTGGAGGAGAGCAACACTGGTGTCCATCTTTAAAAAGGGAGACAGGTCTAGTGTCGCTAACTACAGAACTCGATACCAGGCAAAATAAGGGAGACCATGATAAAAACAAAACTGGAAATTACCTTGTCTAACCTAGGACCCATCGATAGGTACCAGCATGGCTTCAAAAGTAACAGGTCCTGCATAAAGAACAGTTATGTATTTACCGTAACAGTATTTGGAAAGCGTTATTTTTAGCTGCAATCACTTCTGCTCAAAGGTTTCAGAGCTATAGACTCTAATGTGTGAGCCTCCCTATTTAAGTTTCCATAAAGACAGAGTGTCTTTACGCACCAATAGGAAGTTTTTACTAAATGTGGTGTCTGAATTTACTTTGAATCAAACCACTTTCCAGTGTACTACCCCCGGGTAAGCATTACTCCATACTCTGGGTGTATATAGAATCCTAAGATATTATGTGAACCGCACCAAGCCCTCTCAGCTTTTTTTTTTTTGTTCATCCCTGGGAAAGGGGGTGCCCCTGTGTCTAAACAGTAGCTGTCCAAATGGTTGGCACATTGTATCATGTTCTGTTGTTGGAAGTACGGTAAGAAGTGTGGTTCGTGGTTATTCCATGCGAGGCATGGCCACTTATGATGCTTGTTTCCACAATCTTTCAGCTGCTGAAATTTGTGCAGCTGCCACATGAAGTACTGTCCACACCTTCACTAAACATTACAGTCTGGACACTCTGTCCCGAAGATGAGCAGGTTTTGGCCTAGCTGTCTTACAGGGCCTGCTTTCATGAACCTGTGTATCTCTATCTGCCCAGACTAAGTTTTTGTTACTGCTTGGGACTGATTCTAAAGGTGTGGCATAATGAAGAAGAAGATAGAACAGTTATGTACTTACCAAAACAGCAGATCTTTGAGAGAATCTCTTTCATCAGGCCATGCTGACCCATCCTCCTTCTCCCTTCAGGGGTATGTCACTGGACTTCCTGCATTGAATCATTCCATCACTGCCTTTTCCAGCACCCACTATCAGCTGGTATGCTGGGTGCTGCTCCTATCTCCTGGCTCCCCATAGAGAGGTCCGCTAACTACAGACCTCGATACCAGGCAAAATAAGGGAGACCATGATAAAAGCAAAATCCGAAAGTAACTTGTCTAACCTGGGACTCAATCGATAGGTACTAGCATGGCTTCAAAAGTAATAGGTCCTGTATAACAAATGTTCTAACATCCTAAGAAAAAGTCAGCCACATAGCAAACGATGTACCAGTGGATGTTATATAAATTAGATTCTGGAAATGCCTTTGATACTGTCCCTCATGACATCCTGATTAGGAAACGGGAAGGTGCAGGGGTAGACATAAGAACTAAACTGGATACAGAACTGACTTAGTGAAAGAACACAAGCAAGAATCAAGGGTGCCTTGTCTAAGGAAGGTGGAGTCACCAACAGGGAGCCACAGGAATCTGTCTTGGGACCAGCACTAGTTTTAATTCTTCAATTATAATCTTAATACCAATATAGCAGGGTGGTTTGTAAAATTTGCAGATGATATCAAAATGGGAGGAAGGGAAGATACAGCAGAAGAAAGGGAAACCATCAATAAGGATTTGAAAATTACAAACATGGATAAATAAAAATGTATGTTATTGACTACGACAAATGTGTTGTCATTCACATGGCGGCAAATAATGCCAAGTACAGTTACATACTAAATGGGAAATTAAAAAGTACATGAGGAAAGAGATCTGGGAATCACAGTAACTGATGGTTTTATATTTAGTAAACACTGTACTAAGGTGGCCCTACTCACAAATTGAACATTAAACAACATCAAACGCATTTTTAGAACTAAAACTGAGCAACGTATAATACCCATTTACAAAACCTACATCACACCACACCTTGATTTCTGTTCACAATTATGGAGTCCATATCATAGAAACATAAATGCTGTCGGCAGATAAGGACCACTTGGCCCACCAGTCAGCCCTAAGTCCCCAACTATAACATATAACAGAAGAGATATTAGGGTAACTGAAAGGGTACAACACAGAGCTACAAAAATGGTACCGAGATCAAGGACCATGACATATGAGAACAGACTGAAGAGGCTAAAGCTATTTACATGGGGAAGGGGATATGCTGCAGTTTTATAAAATAATGAGGGACAGGGAATTAATGCTGGATATGAACATACAAGATAAGGAATTCAACCCAAGATCCCATAACAGGTCAATTGTATTAGGGGGAGAAAAAAAAACAGCAGAAGAGGCTTTTATTCTCAGACAGCAGGCAGAATATGGAACTACCTACCAAGGTAGACAATAGATAGCACTCTAAATGGTTTGATAAGCAAGTTGGATGCATGCTTGCTTGGCAAGTGGGTAAAATGCATTCCCACTAGCCTGGAGGCTTCACCTTGGCTTACCAGAAGTACCGTACTCTGCGTAATGCTTGCACAAGTCAAATACGCCGGGCAAAAGCATACTATTTCAAATCAACCTTCCACGCCAGTATTAATCACCCCTCTAAATTCTGGAAGGGGGTAAAATCGCTCTTCTACCCCCCTCCGTCCCAGCCCCCCCCCACTTGTCTTACATGCAGGCAGCTCCACAGTAATGGAACCGCCCGGAGTGGCTACTGAATTTAACTCTTCCTTCACAAATTGTACATCATCACTCCTGTCCTCTTCCACCTGCCCCAGCAGCCCCTCCCACCTCATCATGCCCCGCACAAGCCTCCTCCCCTGCTTTCTCCTTCCTCCATGTGACCCCAGCCGATGTTTACAAAGCACTACTTGCCCTAAACCCTTCCAAGGGCAAATGTCCCACAGGGCTAGACTCCAAACTACTCTTCCTGTCAGCCCCGCCATTGCCTCCCGCCCTTGCCTTGCTCTTCAACCTTTCCCTCTCTCTCGCTTCAATCCCAGCTGAATGGAAGCACGCCACAGTCATCCCCCTGCCAAAAGGTGGTGACCCCTCCTCCCCCCTGGAAACTACCGCCCTATCTCCCTCCTCCCCATCCTTTCAAAGCTGCAGGAACACTTAGTCCTCTCTCAGCTCTCCTCTTACTTGACTCCACCTCATCAGCCTGGGTTTAGGAAGTTCCACTCCACTTCCCTCCTGAGGCTCACCAACTCCATCCTCACCAGTATGGATCAAGGCCACATCACCTCCGCCATCTCTGTCGACCTAACAAAGGCTTTCGAAACTGTGTCTCACCCTCACCTCCTTTCCAAGCTCTCCCTCGCTGGGCTCTCTAGAGAGGTCACCAGTTAGTTCCATTCCAATCTCATAGGCAGGGCACAGTCTGTCATGATTTGGAAACGCCATCCCTTCCTCCCTCCCCATCTCAACTGGTGTTCCCCTAGGCTCAGTTCTTGGCACACTGCTGTTCTCCATCTTCCTAAATGATCTGCCCTCAGCCTGCCCCCACACATCCATTCACATGTATGCAGATGACACTGTCCTGTATGCATCCGGCCCCCCAACATCTGATGAGACAGCCAGACTTCAGCGCAACTTCAATGATGTCCAGCTCTGGTTTCACTCTAATCAGCTCTTCATGAATGCCAAGAAAACCGTCTCCATGACCTTTGGCACAAGGCAGAGACTCTCTCGGCTCACCTCCCTCCCTCCTCACCTTCCATACCCTGGATGGGACTAAGTTGGAGGACTGTACCTCCTTTAGATACCTCGGGGTCTGGCTTGACCAGCACCTCGACTTTTCCGTACATATCGAGACCATCCACAAGAAGCTGCATCCCAAGCTGGGTGCCCTGTGCTGCAACAGTGGATGTATCCCGCTGCAGGCACGCCGTGCAATTGTACAGAAAATGATTCTCCCAATCTTCGACTACGGCGATGTAGTCTATAGTGCCGATTCCAAGACTTCTCTAACCCAACTGGATACCCTCTTCCACTCTTTCTGCCATTTCGCCCTTGACTGCCCCCCACTATCCACCATTGTGTTGTTTACCAATCCCTGTGCCTCCCCTCTCTTAAAGAGGAACCTCAGTGATGGTCCAAAAAATTACAGCTTGTAGTCATTATATGTAGTACTAGACCTAAAAGGGTGTGTGCATTTGTGATTTTTGGCCAAGGTTTACTCTGCCTTCCATAATTTGGATTTTTTTTTAGCCTTCCGCACTTGCCATTGATGTTTAGCTGCTGGGCTGCTAGCTCCTGGTGACACCATTGTAGGATAGGGGAGTGACTCACACTGTGCAGTACCATGCAGTTGCAACAAAGTTGCAATGGAAACCTGCCAGTACTCAGTATACATACTGTGTTACCCCTCCCCCAAGACACCCTGTTAGCAATGCATTATGCCAAAATCCAAATGCCTTGTCAGTATGTTTTTTCCTTTTTGTGAAATTGACTCTGCCCTACAGTGATGTCAGCAGTACAACCCTAGGTCTAAAGAAACACCAGGCTTGCTATAGAAGCCCTGGTACACCCTGCAGTTTTTAGCAGCTCAGAATGCAAAAACTAACTGCAGCAGACAGTAATGAAATACAATTCCAGAATCAATGCAAGAAGGGGTAATTTATGCATGAAAGTCAAAAGGACTGGTGAAGGTCACGTCCTGTTTAAGGATAGAAGGCTGTCTCACTGTGCTCGGCTTACAGCCAAGTTCTGGACCCAGTCCCTGCCCCCGTACCTCTCCGCAGCCCTTGTCTCACCTCCCTCAGACATTTTGACACCTGCTCCTTCGACATCCCATGCAAGTCCACCACTGCAGGCCAAGGAGCCTTCTCTTACCGCATGCCTAAATTGTGGAATTCGCTCCCCTCGGACATTCGCCATGCTTCCTCTGCACACCACCTTAACTCCCTCCTCAAAGCCCACTTCTGCTCTACATGCGAATGCACCTAACCCTCCCTTCTCCGTCTTAGGCCTGAGCACTTATTAATCTGTCTGCAAGGTTGACAGTTTATGCTGTCGCATTGAAACTTCTGGCTGTGTTATATGTGGACCCGCTGTAATCATCTGAGATCTGGGATTATATTACAGCATATAAATTTCCTACTGCTTGTAACACAGGATCTGTTGTATCTCTGTTTAAAATAATGTACTGTTTCCTTTTATGTCGCTGTTATATTATTTATACTGTCCACTATGCGCCCCCACCCCACCCCGACGATCTGGAATCGAGCAGTCTTCTGCTCAGTATGCCTTCCTGGTAAAACTTTTAAATAAATAAATGATGGGCTATATTGGGAGATGGATATGATGGGCTGTAATTGCCTTTTTCCACCTTAATACTCAGTATACCACTCAGTATAGAGATATCCTAAATTTAACAGAATCGATTAACTTCCATCAGAATATAAGACCCTCTATACATGTTCCTGCACATACTCTTGATTTGATCTTTACCTCTGGCACAGGGATATTTAAAATATCTGCTGAACCAGTTGTCTGGTCTGACCATTTCGTACTGCAGTTTGAGGTGACGGGTGATGTTATCATTTCCCCCCCTCCTCCTGGTGAAATGGTCCACAGTCCACAGTTGCAGCTGGAGGAGGGCTGAACCTGATACTTTCTGGGTTCAAGTGGTCATTTCAGGGATACTGCCCACTTCCTACAGGTGGTGCAGTGCGAGAAGTTTATAATGTGGTTGTCCTTGCTGCAGCCGATGCCCTAGTGCCAGTCCACCTCTGCCTACATCTGGGATTTTGCAACTGAAAGGATGTGGACAGAGGCTTGAGAGGTGCTGGAAGAGATCTGGCCTGCTCTCTGACAAACCTGTCCTGATCTCCCATTATCAGTGTTATCATGAGGCTATGACTGGTGTGAGGAGAAACTTTTACTGCACCCTCATTTCAGCAGGGAGGAACAGACCCACAGCTCTGTTCAGACTGGTTGATAAGATTCTAAATCCAGACTGTCTTGGCTCTCGGAGTCAAGTTCAATTGCAAGATGTGAGTGGTTTTCTGTTTTCTTCACAAAAAAAGACTGCGGAGATAAGGCTTGATATCTCCTCCACTGGTGCTGGTCACTAGGACAGTGTTCTTGGAGTTGAGGTGACTGAATCCAGGTGCATGGTTGAACTATCAGCCTGCTGATTATGCGAAAATCTGCAAGGTGCTGCCAGCAATGAACCAGCCGACTTGCATTTTACACCCACCTTGCTCCCATTTGGTAAAGGTGGTCTGGCAGATACTAGTGTCTGCATTTGTGGAGATTATGAACTCTTCTTTGAGAGAGGGTGTCTTCCCAGACACTCTTAATGGGGCCAGATGAACCTCCTCATTAAGAAGACAAGTTTTGGTCCGAATGATTTCACGAATTACAGGTCTATCTCTAACCTGTCTTTTGTAGGCAAAGTTACAGAGAAAGTGGTGGCAATTAGGCTGACTGAACACCTGGAGAAATATAAACTCTGCGAGCCTCTCCAATCTAGTTTCCAATCAAGTGACAGCATGGGGACTGACTTAGTCCAAGGTCATGAATGATCAGATACTGGTGAAGGATTGGGGAAGGCTATCTGTTTTAAGCCTCCTTGATCTGTTGCATACTGGAGTTAGTCAAGCATCTAAGGATTTTCTGTGGCCTGTCTGGCATAGTGTTAAACTGGTTCAGATCATTCCTGGAAAATCGCCACAAGACTGTGGTACTGGGCAATTTTCAGTCTGCTCCCTCTCCAGTTGTGTGTGGCGTTCCTCAGAGCTCTATTCCCTTCCTTTGTTATTCGCAATATATATGCTTCCTCTGGAAGAAATGACTTGAGGCTAATGGCTTGAGTTTTCACTCCTATGCAGATGACACTCAGCTTTACTTTTTGTTTAGACCCAGACAGGGAGATCTGATGTGTGTGGTTAAGAAAGCTATCACAGAGATCAAAAACTGGATGAGATGGCTGATGTTTAACCCAGCAAAAACGAGTTGCTTCTAGTGCAATCAGATCCTTGGTTTCTGCAGTAAAAGAAAATCTTGTTCTCCCAGTATGTGATGGGAAATATTGCAGATAAGGGAGGAAGTCTGCAAAATAGGAGTAATTTGACAGTCAGTTGGCATTAACATCTCAAATTCCTGCTGTCATTATAAGTGTTTTTTTTACCACTTTAAAAATGTAGCCAGACTGCTTCCCTACCTTGACCGAAATGATTTGTGCACACTGGTACAAACTTTCGCTGCCTCGCAAACTGACTACTGTAACGCTCTCTACTATGGCCTGCCAGCTATTCAGCTTCGCCACCTTCAGTTATTTCAAAATTTGGCAGCCAGATTGTTAACTGGTTTATCCAGATTTAATCACATTACTCTCCCATTGCGGGACCTGCACTGGCTACTAATGTTTTCTGAATTTAAAATCCTTTTGCTGGCTTATAAAGTCATCCGGGACTGGGCCCGCCTACATTTATGAACTACTAGCAACCCATCAGGAGGACCACCGAGGCACCAGATTTCTCTGCTCAGATACCTACAGGCTTTTGTTAGTCCCATCAGCAAGACTAAAATCTACTGGGGATGAAGCTTGTTCTAAAGCTGCATGGAGACTCTGGAATACTGTCCTGAAATCTATCTGTTCTGCGTCTTTGATCAAAAGTTTTAAATCACAACTGAAGACCTGGCTATTCAGACAGGCTTTCTCATGAGAGTGATAGCTCTGATAATTTTCGGGTTATACTTTGGGCTAGATTTAGATTCCTGTATTCATTTCTACTACTTGATGATGTATTACTTATCTGAACAATACAGAGTTTTGAGCTCTGGGAAGATGCTATATAATTAGAAATTCTGTTCAGTCCTGTCCTGTCCCATCCTGTCCCATCCCAATGTGTTGTCATGCCAAAGAAACTAATTCAAGCAAAGGTGCAGTTTCCTATAACTGACAGTAAGGTAGAATAGCATGTCAAAAACTGCATGTGATGCCACGCCACAATACCCGATAGTATCAGAGCATTATTTCAAATGACTGAGCTACCAACTGGCCCTTGAGTACAGATCAATACTGATTTTTGCAATTTGCCAATGGTGATTACCTTCTTGTTGTTAGATGATTTTTCTCCATTTCTCGACACAGAGATTGTAACTTTTACATTTACAAAAGCAGGGATTCTGAAGCTTGATAAGGTGTTTTCTGCATTTAAGATACCAGTCTTTTTAAGACAGATAATGGCCCACCATTCAATTTTATGTATTTATTTATTTGTGTCTAGGATTACAAAGTACCTTTGAGCTAAGGCTCTTTTACAAAGGTTCCACATCATGCTGGTTACATGGTAACAGACACTAAAACATAAAACAGTTACAGGTACATGGTTTTAGACAGTAACTTTGCTTGACAAAATCAGACTGAGAAATGAGTAACTCAAGAAACAACAGGAGGAAGAGGGCAAGAAGGGGAGAGGAAGGCATAGGTGTAGAGGGTCAGGGTGAGGCAGTCGAGGGGCCTTGTCAGGACAGACACAGGGCAAGTGCATTAGAAGTTGCATTGGACAGGTAAGTGCAAGAAGAGAGGGCAGAAACTGACACCTATAAGGTCAGAAGCAGCGTAGGGAATGAAGATGTTATGGGGTGCAAGCACAGGTGGAGGTGCCAGTTATGGAGTGGTGGAGCTTTTTTTTGAATGCTCCAAGCATTGCTGTGGATGAGGTGTCACTAGAGAGCTCATTCAGCCAACTTGGAGCCCTGTATGCAAACGACCTTTGGCCTTGGGACGTGCGGCCTGCAGAGGATTTGAAGGATTTGGGGCTTAGAGCTCCTGGTGTTGCGGTTGGTGATTCTGGGTTTGAGGAGGGTGCTGACTCCTGGTGGTGCCTTTCCCATCATGATTTTCTTAGCAGTGATGCAGGTTTGGTATTTGATTCGGCTGTTCAGTTGCAGCCAGCCTGTTTTGGAGTAGAGGTCGCAGGTGTGGGTGATACGGTGGGAACCAGTAACGAGTCGGCAGGCTTGATTGGGGGACGCACAGATAATGAGACCGTAGTCAGTGATGCTGATGATGGAGCTCTGGGCAGCTATGGACAGAGCTTCTGGGGTTAGATGTTTCCTATGTCGGAATAGTAGACCCATCCTGGTGTTAGCTACTTTTGCCACGTTATTGATGTGTGGGACATAGGAGAGATTACAGTCGAGGGTGAGGCGAGGTATTTGAAGATATGAACTTGTTCGAGGGTGATTCCTTGCTTGGTTTTAATGGAGAGCTGATATTGTTTGTGTTTGTTTTGGGAGCTGCAGAAGATCATGGTCTTTGTTTTTTTCTCGTTAAGTATAAGTCTGTATTTTGTGAACCAGTTTTCGACTGCAGAGAAGGCCTGTTGGAGGTTACCTTGTAGATGGACTGGATCATGGTGGGATGCCAGGATGACAGCATCATCAGCATTTTATTTTTTTATTTATTTAGGTTTCAGAGTAACACCTTTGAGCCAGGGGCTCTTTTATAAAGGTTCTGCATCGAATAAAAAAGATAGGCAGTTATTACAAAGCTAGGTATGACAAATTGGTTACATAGGAGGTAAAACAATAACTCAATGTACAGGAATAATGGGACATTAGAACTAAGTTAACTAACTACTAAGTAAAAGAAACTATGGAAAAAAATGATAACAGGTGTAGCACAGAGACACAAATATACATTTGTGAATGCAGCCCAAAATAAGCCTTGTCATCAGGAAAGAGTACACTGAGTAATAGCATAGGTTGATTATTCCTAGGCAGGCTAGGCCTTAGAGAGAGGTGGTAGGTTGACTTGAAAGTGGGAGAAAGACAGCCAGGTAAGGAGTAGCGAATTGGGAAGAGGTGGTACCAGGGATAGAAGAGAGGGGGTAGACAGGGACAAGAGTTAGGGGACAATGTTGTGAGAAAAAAAGAGTGAGTGGAAAGGGTGAGTGGGGAGAAAGGAGTTTGGCAGCGGGTATGAGGGAGGGGGTAGGGACTTCATGTTATCTGCTTAATATCTTTGCTTTCAACACGTGAAAATATTCCCATATTGGCCACTGGCTAATGAAGAAGTTGAACGATTCACGAAAACTCTTAAGAAAGCATGACAAACAGCCTTGGTAGAAGGGAAGCTGGGGAAGCTGATGAAGCAGGAACTGTACAAATTTCTAAGACACTATAAAGCTACTCCACGTGGCGCAACTGGCATGTCTCCTGAAACTGCTTTTTTCAAAATGTCTTTGAGAATCAAACTGCCAGCATTACCTGAGACTAACATGGGTAAAGATAACACTGCAGTGCATGAGGACAGTCAAAACAAAAACAGACACTGTATGCAGAAGAACAGGAAAATGAGAAACACCCAAGGCTACTCAAAAACGTGAAATCCATGCCAAGTTTCTGATACATTACCACTCAACACATTATGTTGTTCATACTAAAGTTGTTTGAGGAGCAAGGGGCCAAAAAAGTCCATGGGTGCTCCTATACTAATCAAGTGTTCTAGTATAAAAGGTTGTACCCTGAGGAAATCACGTTGTCAAGACAACGTTTAAATTAGCTTTTTTGACTCGCTAATGACTACTTAAAGGGACAGTTTATTCCATGGATTAATAGTTCTTAAGGTAAAAAAGAATTTTCTATTTAAATGATTAACTAGCTTGCCTGACAATTGCAATGGGTGGCCTCTAATACTGTGAGGGATGCATTTAAATTCGAGGCAGAGTTCAGAGAGTAAGTGGGGTCTTGAATGAGGTCATAGAGAAAAAGTAAATCCCCTCTTATGCGTCTAGTTATTAGAGACATGAGATTTAGAGATTGGAGTCTAGTTTTGTATGTTTCATTTTTTAACCCCTGGATGTTTTTGGTAAACTTCCCTTGCACCTTTTCAAGTTTATCACATTCAGTTATTTAAATGGACACCAGAGCTGGGATGCATATTCCAGTTGAGGCCTAGCATATGCTCCATACAGGGGTATCATAACATGTGAACATCTGGAATTAATATTTCTCTTAACAGACCATATGATCCGGTTAGTTTTGTTTATAGATTCATGTATATGTTTAGAACTGGAGAAATCATTTGAAATAATGATACCAGGGGTCCTTCTCTTCAGTTGTGGTATTTAATAATTGGCCACTCAGTTTATAAGATTGATTTGGGTTATGGTGTCCTAGATGCATAATTTTACATTTTGAGTTATTTAAGTCCCCATAAATTTACCCAGTTTGGTAATTATGTCCAAATCCTGTTGGATACAAAAGACTTGACAGGGGTTAGTACAAGGGCTGCCAATTTTGATATCATCTGCATATTTAATAGAGGAAGTAAGTCTAAAGTCATGTCAGAAATGAATAACAGACAAGGGCCCAGGACGGAGCCCTGTGGAACACCGCTGGTAATGTAT
This sequence comes from Neoceratodus forsteri, assembly GCA_016271365.2. NCBI lineage: Eukaryota > Metazoa > Chordata > Ceratodontiformes > Ceratodontidae > Neoceratodus > Neoceratodus forsteri. The sequence continues at coordinate 1,372,556,262 of CM057458.1, forward strand.
CCTATGTCAGACAAGGTACCATTTATTAATACCCGTTGTGATCTGTTTTGTAGCCAATTGCATATTCAGTTGATTAGTGTGGTGTCTATTTTAAATCTTTGTACTTTAGCTATTAGTGCCCCATGTGGAAGAGCATTGAATGCCTTGCTAAAATCGATATAAATGACGTCACAGGCAGCCCAGCTGTCAAGGTGATAACTTGATAACTAATATATTCATAAAAACACATTAAGTTGGTTAGGCAGTTTCTTCCTTTCTTAAACCTGTGTTGTTCCAGATCCTGATTATCTAAAGTTGGGGCGATGATATCTTTAATAAGGCTCTCGAGAATTTTGCTGCTGGATGACGTGAGACTGACTGATTGGCCTATAATTTTCACATATATTTTTGGGCCCTTTCTTGTGTATTGGGATGAAATTAGCCTTTTTCCAGTCACTAGGCATGAAGTTGCTGTTAATGCACCAGTCGAACAGCAGCTTAAGGGGGCTAACTAAATAGTCAGATAAAAGAAATAGTAGATGCCCAGCAAATGTTGTCTGGTCCTGGGCTATATTTACCTTTTTGAAGGTGTAATTTGGTCTTCTGAGAATCTAATTTCGGTTCCCTTGATACCAGTAGGCTTGTTTTCAGATAGATTATTAATATTATGTTGTTCTGAGTTAAAGATGTTACAAAATTTCTGATTGAGAACATCTGCCATACCTTTGGAGTCATGAATTAGTTGTTTACTATCAAGGGACCAATTTGAGACATCATTTTTTTTTTTTTAAGGAATTAATACAGAAAAAAAAAGTTTACTGTTGCTTTTATTAGCTGTATTAGCCAAATTTAATTCCCACCTTTGTTTTGACTTTCTGATATGCCGTTTACATTTTTTTTTTTTATCTTTAAATAGGACTCTCAGTTGGGTTTTGGATTTTTTTTTTTTAGAAAAGTGCTATATTTTTTATTCTTTTGTTTTATTAATCTTTTTATTGTGATGTTATACCATTTCGAGGCATGTTTGCAGTTTTTTTTTGTCTGGATGGTATGTACTTAACTTTTAATGTAATGATTGTTTTTGAGAAACTCCCAACTAACCTGTATAGATTTGTTATTAAATACGGAACTCCAATTCATCTCATTGATAGCATTACCAATTGCAATTAGATTAGCTTTTTCGTTAACAGCAATAAAGATGAAAATGGTAACAACACAGAATGACAGCTGGAAGAGACAGCAGAAATGGAGCAGCTTGCATTTCAAATACAAGACAGGATGGGCAGATATGATGGGAGTTAGCACAAGGTAAGTGAGTGGGAAAGATTATTATTTTTTTATTTTAGTCTTTGGCAACCGGGTAAGGCCCACTAGGCACAAGTGCTTGTTTTCAGGGGCGACCTGGGAGCACTGGGCGGTTAAGTGACTTGCTCAGAGTCACACAGTATGCAAGTGGAGGTTGTGAGAATCAAACTCAGGTCTGGTCTGCTAGATGTACCAAGCTCATTCACACCTCGTTCCTCTAACCTCTAGGCTATACTGCCAGCCCATATCAGTATACAGGTTCCTAAGGAATACAGTAAATCCACTAGGTAACATAGCAGCCTCTAGGGGTGGAGACTCACAATGGAAAGACAGCTATATAAAAAAGGTCCTTTTCCTACTTAAGTGCTACTGGGGAATTCTAACTGAATAACAATACACTGAGATCTATCTCCTTTATTTAGATATGTTCCAAAAGTAGCAGGCTAAGTGTAAAGTACTGACCTGTATAACTCAATTCACCTGTAAATGTTTTATCTGTATGTATGTATGTATTTATTTGCAAACTGGTTACCGAAGAGGCACATGAAGCTAAGGCTCGATTCCAGGGTACAATGCATAGCAGCAAAACAACAGAACATGTAGTACAGGAAAAAAATGTAGTACAAAGTTAGAATAAATGCTAAGCAAGTGTATGTACAGAGAATAAAGTGCAGTACAGCTCAATGAGAACACCCAGCCAAGTGCATAATCAGAAGTGGCAGAAATACTTGGTGAAAAGAACAACTGTTAAAATAGGAGAAGGACCTGAGTGTGAGTTATTGCAAGACCTTGTAATGGAGAAACTGTAGTGGTGTGGAAGTTAAACCAAGGCAGGAGCAGTGACCCAGCTGGCTGCTTACCAGGATAGTTAAGGCTTGGCTCGGGTGGTATCAGGAGGAAGGGTAACAGAACAGGTGGGAAGGGGCTGAAGTTTCAACTGATGTCTGAGGGAGCCAGGGAACAGGAAGAGGCGGAGGGAGGAGGGGAGTTGGTTCCAGAGTGAGGGAAGTCCATAGAAGAAGGCAGCCTGCCCAGCAGAGGTACAGGGGTGAGCAGTGGCAAAAACACAATGATCCTTGGAATGGAGAGAACAGGAAGTGGGAGGAGTTGGAAGCAGAAAAGTAGGAGGGAAGAGAACCAAACCAGTATTTGGATATGAAGGAGGTACAATGAGTATGGCGATGAGTGGGAAGAGGATGGAAAGATAGGGATGAAATACTGTGAACAATGGTGGGTATATATATGTAACCCCCGTAACCCGGGGTTACTAGAATCCCAGTAAGACTAAGTGGTAGGCAGGGAAGGCAGCTAGTGAAACTCCAGTTAAATGGATTTCACACTGTCTCACTCTGTTCTCAGTCTCAGCTGAGACCGAGGCATGACATCATTTAGAACCGTCACAGCTGCATAAGCCACACTGGAATGTTGCAGTTGGAGGTTAGAGTAGAATGTTGGGGAATTTGAAGAGAGTCTGTAGAGTTTAGCAGAGTGTGTGCAGTCTGAAAGATGTGCTCTGCTGTAAGCAGGCCCTCAGAGCTCTAAGCTCTGACAAAGAGCTATTATTTTGGTACTGGTGTGTGTTCTCACCTGAAGAGGAACACAAGAAGAGCATATTGAAGTGGTGGAGACCGCTTTCAGTGGTTCAGGGCCCCAACCCTGTGGGGATGGGGGAAGGAATCAGCCTGCTTCCAGGGGCAACCCCCTTGGTCTGGCTAGGGAAAAGAAGCTGCTTTGTTTAGTTTGTGCTGAGGCACCAGAAGCTCTGGAAGAGAGTTCCTTGAGGAGGAAACACCTGTGGGGCACCTGCAACAAAAGGGTGAGTTCGCTCTGCTAAAGGGCCATGTGTTTTCACCTGAATCAAGATGAAACTAAAGGGACTGTTACTGTGGGGTCAGGAAAAGACAGCCAAGTACAGTTTGGAAGATGTGGGGATTGGACTGCTTAACTCTGTGGGGGGTCTAGAGTAATGGACAAAGCCACTTATTAAGTATGTTCAAGTCCAGCACAAATGGGAGGTAAAGACAGTAGATTGAATGTGAAATACATTTAAAAAGAATCTCCACAGCAAAGTGTGTTAAAGGATGAGGTGTTACAGTCCAGAGAAATGGCCGGGTATGAATTATGAGAGCGACAGGTGGGAGACCCCCCATCAGTAGTAACCAAATTCACCTCTACAGATTTGCTCTGGGACACCTGTTGCTTTCTCTCAGGTACTTGGCCAGTGCCTGGGAAAAGTACCCAGATGTGGGATTTATGAGGAAGATTCCCTGATGGAGCAGAAGTGCTCATAGGTGGTTTAGGGAGCCACCAGTAAATGTTTCCATGCTATATGAAAAGTGTCCAAGTGGCTGGCAAGGGAGCAGAGCCAGGGAAAACCCAGAGCAGCGTACAAGATCAGGCTGTGTGCCCAGTGTGTTTCAGAGCCTGAGGGCTAAAGTGATAAGGATGTGTTCTGGTCTCCTTAAATCTGCATTACCAGGAGTGTAGCCCCGTGGGGGTCCATCTATGCTTTGTTTATTCTGTTGGATATGAATAAAAGCCACACTTTAGAATCCCACTTCTGGTATTGGACATTACAGTTATTGCTTCCTTTGTCCGGAGTTACTTGGGTGCCCCTGTGCACAGTAGCCAAACCTAGCCAATGTGCCGAGTGACATATTCCTCCCTGAACCCAGCCCACCTGGTATTGCTGTCAGATGGAAACGGCATACCTGGGTGGGGGTTACATATATATATAGGCAAAAGTATATAGTATAAAAGCAAAACTGCACCAACTCTTGTTTTTGCACTGTGGTGAAAAACAAAGTTGGAAAAACAAAACACAGAATGACAGCATATTGAGACTCGAAATATACTGCACTTCAAGTGCTTGCCGAGGCCACAAAGCAAGACACACTCAGATAATGATGAAGATGACCTTCATCCTTGTCCACAAGGAACCCTATCCAGCTCCGCTCGGCCAACAAGGGATTGCTAGAGGTTCCCAGGGTTTGGTTGAAGACATCTAGGTCGCAGTCATTTATGCTTGTGGCCCCTACCCTGTGGAACTCTCTACCTCATCGGATAAGAGAGTGCCTGACAGTGGAGAGCTTCAAAACTGCCTTAAAAACATACCTATTTGAGCTCACCTTTGGTAATGATTTCTGAACTGTTTATGTCATAACGCTGGGTTTATACGTGTTTTATTTATTGTAATGGATGCTATGATCTCTGGAATAGCGCCTTTTTAAAAAACAAAGATGACTGAGTGATTGAAGGTCCAGTGTATACAGAGGATGTTTCTCCCCACTATCTGCAGAGGGTGGGAAGACATCTGCCCTACTTGAAGGATTATACACCATATTAAGTGATGTCATATGGCCTATAAAGAACTATACAGACTGATCCTTGCTGATTCCCTAATTCTAACACATGAAAGACATACCTATGAAATGAAAGTAAGATACTCTAATGTATACCTCAGACAGATTTTGTGCAGCAACATATACTATAGTAGTCTTGTTTGAGAAGAGTATGATGTCACTTTAACTCAGTACAGTATAATGTTCATAATGTTTGAATTCCCCAGAAAGTCATGTGTGTTCATGCTGTTACTGGATTTATTATTTTCTTTAAATTTGGGAAAATGGGAGGGATGCTGTATCCTCGCAATTTAGTTATGTACTGTAATGCTTGATATCATTATATATCTTGATTTCTAACAGAATGTAAGGGGCCCCGAATGCTTTTCATAGGCCCCTCTCCTACCTCCCCATGGGGCTTGTATCTCTCCATCTACTCCCTTCCCCCACCAACCTTTCTATCTCCCTAGATCTGCAGTCCTCTTGCAGAGTTCTTAGCATTCTGAAGGGGTCCTACTGCGTCTAGGCTTGTCTCCTCTCCTTCCCCCTCCTCCACCTACCAGTCCCCCCAGCCTTTGTAGTCCCCTTGCAGGGTTCACAGCATCCTGAATGGGCCCTACTTCACCTAGGCATGTCTCCTCTCCTTCCCTTCCCCCATTCTACCTTTTCACCCTAGCCTTCACAGGGTTCTCAGCATCCTGAAGAGGCCCTACTGGGCCTTGACTTGTCTCCTCTCCTTCCCCTCCTCCATCTACCTTTCTCCCTAGTCTTCACAGTCCCCCTTACAGGGTTCTCAGCATCCTAAGGGGGTCCTACTGCACCTAGTCTTGTCTCCACTCCTTCCCCTCCCCATCTACCTTTCTCCCTGGCCATCACAGTCCCCTTGCAGGGTTCTCGGCATCCTGCAGGGGTCCAACTGAGCCTAAGCGTATCTCCCCTGTTCCTCCTCTCTCCTCCTTCTTTAAATCCCTACAGCCTTGTCCCACTTTCAATCTAGCCCCACATCCCCTTGCAGGGTTCCACACATTCTAAAGGGGTCTCTCTAGGACACTGCCTTATCCCCCTCTCTCTGGTCCCCCAAGTCCCCATGCAGGGTTCCTTGCATCCTGAAGGGGTCTTCAGGGACACGACTATTCCCCCTCCCTCTCCTTTCCCCTTTTCTTTCACGTAAGCACCTGTTTACTTATTAACCCGGCACTTATTATTGTCCACTCTTTCTACCTATTATGCTCAACACTGTTGTAATACTGTTTGTAACACCTGCCTTACAACTGTATGTTAATGTTGATCTTTTAACCTGAATGTTTAATGTCTCATTCCTACTTTACCACTTCCCCCCAGGTCGCACTGGGAGAGAAGTGACTTGTCGCTCAGTGTGCCTTCCTTGTGAAACATTTCAATAATTAAATAAAAATATATTCTGCCATCTGGTGGCCAAACAGGATACTGTACTCTACAGTGTTTATGCACAGACGATGGTAGAAAAAAGTTGTTGAAAGACACCTTGCTGAGCAGCAGTGCAGATGGCCCTCTCTACATTTTCTACAATCAATCTCCCAGGCAAACACTATATTACTGCACATTCTAAAATTCCATGCCATGCAATGTATTCTAAAATTCTCCAACACAGTATGTCAGTATTAAAGGAAATTTCCGATATAAGGTATTGGGCTTCATAGCCCAATACCTTATATCGTCGTGAGCTGATTGATGCCAAATATTTGATTTAAAACACTGTCCTTTTAGTATGGGAAGGGATCGTAACCCCCGCACTCTCCCTGCTCTCACGTCACAAAATTTTGGAAGGGATCGTCAGACCATGGGTTCGGCACCAGTTACGATCCCTTCCCACACTGAAAAGGATGGTGTTTAAATTAAAATTTTAGCATTAATCAGCTCACGCTGCTGTAAGGTATTGGGCTATGAAACCCAATACCTTATGATGCTAGGTCGGAACTTCACTTTAACAGATTAATTTTACATTTTCACATAATTTTTTTTTTTATTTTTAGGTCAAACATTTACATAACAAACTGGATGATATGAAACAGTACTGGCGTTATCTCTAAACAAAATGAGAGCTGTCTGATCTCCTCACCACCCTGCACGTTTTCCTTGCTGTAATCTACTTCGCTGCCACTTTTTCATAGTTTTAGCACCATTAAAAAGCATAGTGGTAATTACTTCTGCAGTGTTTTGCACCACTGAAGAAAACTGAATTTTGTGTGTGTGTGTGTTTTCTTTTGCCCCAAGCAAAAAAAAAAACAGAAAACTTACATGAGTAACGCATTGGTTTTTGAACTTTGCCACTCAGGCTATTTACAAGGTTATACATGTACAGTAAATGCTTGTGAGCTCTGTCGGCAGCATAACGCAAGTGAGTTGTCGGACAACGCTAGTGGGATGACTGCCACTGTCCTGCTAGTGCTGCTAGACAACCCATTTGTGTTATGTTGTTGACAGAGCCTGCAAGGCAATTACAGGCAGGAGCCTGCAAGACAATTAGATGTGTTAGCACATAGCATGTAAATTGCTTCATAATGAGCCTCTGCTATGATACGGAAATAACTGTGGGTCTTCCCACAGGGAGAAATACCAAACAATTATTTGTACAATACAGCAGTAATAACGTGAGATGCCTTAAAATAAATGGTTGTGTTTCTTCACCTGACATTATTTACATTCATTTTGACCCGTCTCTTTACACACAAAACATCAAAAAATTATTTTAAGTAATTGGAACACTGTACATTGAACTGTCATGCTTACTTAAGCCTCCCCTGGAACAAGCTGGGACTTCCCCTAGGAGGCTGGTCTGTCAGAACGCCAATAATTGGTGACATTACTAACAACCCCAGCACCTGCAATGCCTCTCAACCCTTCTTCACTGAAATGTGTGCCAAGATGTGTGAGAATCAGCAAAATGTGTGACATATCATCAAACATGGCTCTGCAAGCTTATAACACTATGACTATCTGTACAATATTGTTCATAATGTTTACTGATAACGCAACATAACAGACTATTAAGAATTTCTGCTTTAAAGTCTCAGTGGGCAATGTGGAATATCACCATCCCCATGTAGGACAAAGGATTTCTCAGAGGTAAAATGAGTAATGTACCTTGAAAGGTGTGACAGTTGAGAGGTATGGCACCTGGAATAATAGCATGTGGCAGTCAAGTTCAAAATCAAGCGCCAGACACTGTAACTTACAGGGCATGCTCATGAAAATCACTCGTGCTGACCTGTTCAATTTTGGAAAGTGTAACATCTGTCAGAATGCTGAACTTCTTCACTGCAGCCAGACCCTTCAGGAGAGCAACAATCCACTGGTCGGTGTTCTTGGCCAAGGGCCACGAGAGCCAGTCAATCATCCTACAAAAAGTACAAACAGCTTTCAAACTCTTTTCTCAGCAGTACAGTATCTGTTACTTTGTGCAATGTAGTTATTTAACTTCTAGTTTACTAATCTGGAAGTGACTCAAAAAAGAACATGAACTGCATCTTTTTATTTCTATTGGTTGCACTAAGATGTGGGATGCAGCCGACTTGGAAGTTTTCCAGTTATTAGCAGTGCAATCCTACCTTTGCAATTCATTCATCATAAAGCTGGATGCAACCCTTATGAAATGTTTTTTTTAAATTTTGGAAGGCGGCACAACAGTAATGCACAATGTGACTATTTGGGCAACCCAGGCTCAGGAACAAGCCCTGATCCATTCTTGTTAAGTTGCTTCAGGGTTGGAGTACTGCCTGGCCCAAAGGAGGGATGAGCTGTATTCCACACCCACTGCGACCACTGTGCTGAACCAAGGAGCTCTGTAGCCTCCACAGGGGCACATAATAAATAAAACACAGCAGGGTGTGTGGCTACAGTGACATATATGCACACCTCGGGTGTACTGACAAAAAGGCCAAGTACCATCAGCACCCAAGAAGTGCGTATGTATCAGTGATGACGTATCCTGTATTATAAAATGGCAAGAAAAAATCTAGAAATCTCATTGGCCAAGAGACATCAGCTGACTGTACATTAAATCTCTATATACGCAGTCATCCTGGTCCTAAACCGCATCACACAATCAGCAAATCAGTTCTCATACAAGCAGAACTATCTTCCATCAGTCCCCCTTCAACCAGAACTGATCTTCCATTATAAACATGGCTGCTACCTTTACACTGTAAAAAAAACCTTCAACTGGGCCCTAAAAATAAAACTACCTTAAATAAAAAAAATAAAATAAATTCATTAAATATTGTTTCCCTGATCATCACACTCCCCTTACACACACAAACAAATTAGAAACATTGGGCCAGACATTCAAAGCTTTGTGCCGGGCAAAAAACGTTTGCGTGGGATTAGCGCGGATCTGCTATATTCAAAGGCCAAATGGCGCGGGCAAACCGCATTAGCGCCGGGCAAACCATAATTATATGCAAGGGGCAAAGTGAACATGAATACAGGTGCAATGAGATATTCAACGACTAGCGCCATGCTAAGGTGTTTAGTGCGACTTACCGCGACTCATAGCGTGGTACAAATTACCACCCAGGAAAAGCTGGTCTTAACCCTGGGCAAACAGCTTTGCACGACATTGTTGCTTTGCGCGGTGTTAGCGCGGCATTAGCGTGGCTTGCGTGACCCTAATATATGAGTATGACACTTAGAAACTGCCAGACATGGAGGACACATGCTGCTCACTGATGGCACCACAATGATGCCAAAAGCTGCCACAGGTCCCAGCCATGCACAGGCAGTAAGGGGTGATCGGGCCCACAGGGGACATCACGGTAGTGTGGCCATACAGCACACACCTGCAGACCATACAGATGTGGTGCCCAACATATGTGAGCACACACAGGCAGCACTGTGGGCATGGTGGCCATTGAGGGGAGGGTGTTCAGGTGGCCAGACCTCACCACAGCCCAGGTGTGGCCACCGGACTGGGACACAGCACGCAGTGCACATGGGCCAGTAGTGGGAATACCCCACTGCCTGTGTGACTGTCGGATCCTACATGCTCCCCCAGCAACATACAGCACAACTGTACAGATGCCACAGCACACACAGTTGGCCATGTATATGTCACTGTGTGCATCCCATGCCACAGGTACAGCATCTGTGGATCACACAACAGTGTAACAGTAATGTCCACTGTCAGGAAACACCTGCAAGTTGGGCCTGTTACTCTGTACAGTGCAGTCAGTGTCACTGCCCTACACGCCATAGGCAGTACTGTGTCCCACACACTACTGGCCCTCTTGCTACTGTAGTGTCTGCTGTGCACTGAAGCATGCCCTACGGTGTTACAGTTGCATGCAGAACCACCACCACCCGTGCCTATGCTGTGTTGTCCCCTGGGGTACCATATGCTATGCTGTACTGTGTACATGTAGCCTGCAGCTATCATTGTGCACTGCCAGTCAGACCTACAGGTGGAGCTGTGGTCAGACCTGGCCAGCCCCCGCACTTCCAGACTGACCTACAGGTGGCTCTGTGGGACCCTGGAGTAACACTGGGCAAACCGCATGCAAATCAGGGCATAATAAAATGCTAATCTGGATGTCTGCCCAGAGACTACCAGAGTAGGCTCATTTGCATGTCAGTTTTGAATATGGCAATGTTTAGCGTGGGGCAAACGTGTTTGCACCAGGCAAAGAGCTAGCTCCGCTAATCCCGCGCAAACGCGTTAGCCGTGCGCAAATGGTTCCGGAAATATTATACTGTTTTGCACACTATACCTTCCCATAGGCTGCTCCCTGCAGCTGTACTGGGTCCACACATTTGCTGGAACACACATTGGCCACATAAGTCGCCTCTAGCTACCTTCACATCACTGTGCACTGGGCTGCTGTTGTGGTCTGCACTTCCTGGTCGCTATATTCAGAGCTGTCTTATTCCAGGGCTAAGTTTGCCCTGCACTCCCAGCCCAGTTTTGCCCGGCCTCATTTCCATGCTATATTCAGAAGCTGTTTGCCCCAGGCTATTCCTTCTGAATATAGCTTGCTATGTGCTCCGGGCTAAGTTTGCCCGCCAGGCAGTGCTAATTTAGCCCGACGCAAAGCTTTGAATATCTGGCCCATTAAGTATTGTTTATAGTTTTCATTACAACTGTTTGTTTACTAACAGTGAAAAATACCACTTCTGTCTTTACCTGCTCATCAGGGAACTCTCTTATGCTTGCCCTGACAGTGATAGAATTGAGTCTCTGGCTGTAAAACAGGCCTTTGTTGTCTGTGTGTACAGAATGTCAGGAGAGTAACATTCTACAAGTGGAACAGAGCAGAATTTTGAATCCCTGTATTCCATGGTAAACATTCCATGTCTTGAATGTGGGGAAAAACAGAAAACAAAAAAACAGGATGAAGGAAGCAGGCAATACAGTAATACTTTATAAACAAAAAGAAAAGGTGGGAAATTGTAAATGTAATTGTAAATGGAGTCCACTCTGAAGAAAGAGGGGTTACTAGTGGGGTACCACAGGGTTCAGTATTGGGTCCAGTCCTTTTTAATGTCTTCATAAGTGACATTGCAGAGGGACTGGAAGGAAAAGTATGCCTCTTTGCAGATGACACAAAGATCTGCAACAGGGTTGATACACAAGGAGGCGTGGAAAGGATGAGAAGGGACTTGGCAAGGTTGGAGGAATGGTCAGAAGTATGGCAGCTAGGATTCAATGCAAAGAAGTGCAAAATAATGCACCTGGGAAACATGAACCCGGGGGGAGGTAGTAACAACAACAAAAAAGGAAAGGGACCTAGGGGTAATCATATCAGATGACCTTAAGGTTAGCAAGCAATGTGAGAAGGCAGTAGGGAGAGCTGGGGTATACTGGGATGCACAGGGAGAGGCATCAGCAGCAGAAAACAGGAAGTTGTTATCCCTCCGTACAGACAGTTGGTGAGACCCCATCTGGAGTACTGTGTTCAGTTCTGGAGACCCCATCTCCGCAAGGACATAGACAGGATAGAGGCAGGCCAAAGGAGGGCAACCAAAATGGTGCAGGGTCTGCAAGAGAAGCCATATGAGGAGAGACTAAAGGAGCTTAATATGTATACCCTTGAGGAAAGAAGGAGAGGGGGACATGATAGAAACTTTTAGTACCTCAGTGGAATCAACAAAGTCCAAGAGGGTAGCATCTTTCAGAAAAAGAGACTGCAAGAACAAGGGGACACAATTTAAAGATAGAGGGGGCGTTCTAGGGGCAATGAGGAAGTATTATTTCACAGAGAGGGTAGTGGATGCATGGAACTGCCTTCTTGAGGAGGTTGTGGGGTCTAAAACTGTGGGAGAATTCAAGAATGCATGGGACAGACATAAGGCAATTCTTGTGGGGGATAGGAAGAAATAGGCTGTTGCACTAGGATCTGCGGCCTATCCTGTAGGTAGGGAAATGGGCAGACTAGATGGGCCAAGCAGTCCTTATCTGCCGTCAAAGTCTCTGTTTCTATGACAACACAGTTAAATAGGCAGAGGCAGACCCAAAGTGCCCAAATACATTGCTAATGTTAATAAAAGCACGTACATTTGAATCTTATATAGGAGTTTTCAGGTGAAATCTACCCTCCTTACCCACCAAACAAAGGCAAACTGGCAGGTTGAACTGTTTTTTTCTTACTAACCTTTCACCTCAATCCTACAGCAGTTTTCCTTTTACGTACTAGACCACAGCACATAAGTAAAACACAAAAATAAAGAGAATGTTGCCTTCAATGAGACTATATAATTATAGTGTACATAGATACACAGACAGTGTCGGCAGATGGCCCACCTAGTCTGCCCATTTGAGTTTATAACTTCAGTTTATGTTTTCCTAGAACTCTGTTGTCCCTTACCCCTGATCTCCAGAATTCCTTTATGTCTATCCCATGCATTCTTAAATCCCGTGATTGTTTCAGCCCCCACCACTTCCTCAGGCAGGGTGTTCCACTTGTCCACCACCCGTTCTGTGAAGAAATTCTTCCTCACATTTCCTCTGAATCGCCCTCCGTCCAACTTCATCCCATGCCCTAGTCCTGGAACATCTTTTCACTTAAAATAGTGTATTCATGCACCCTGTTCCTCCCTGTAAGATACTTGTACTGTCTCTATCATGTCCTCTCCTCCTCTCCTCCAGGGAGTACATATTCAATTCCTTCAACCTGTCCTCATAGGACTTGTGATGCAATCCATGTACCATCTTTGTTGCCCTCCTCTGAACCTTCTCTACGCTGTCTATGTCCTTAAGTAGGTAAGGTCTCCAGAACTGTACACTGTACTCCAGGTGGGGCCTCGCTAGTGTCTTGTATAGTGGAATCATGACCTCCATTTTCCTGCTGGTGATGCCCCTGCCTATGCATCCCAGCATCCTATCTGCTTTACCTGCTGCCTTGTCACACTGTTTCCCTACCTTGAGGTCATCAGAGATGATAACCCCAAGATCCCTTTCCTGCTTGGTGCATGCTATATCCTCACCCCCAAACTGATACATTGTGCCAGGGTTTTTGTGCCCCATATGCATTATCTTGCACTTCTTTGCATTGAATTTCAACAGCCAAACCCCTGACCATTCTTCAAGTTTCTGCAGGTCCCTTCTCATTCTGTCTACACCCTCTGGCGTGTCTACTCTGTTACAGAGCTTTGTGTCATCAGCGAACAGTGAAATTCTGCCTTCTAGGTCCTGTGCAATGTCACTGATGATGTCGAATAGAACCGGTCCCAGCACCGATCCCTGTGGTACCCCACTGGTCACTCTTCCCTCTGTGGAGTGACAGCCATTTACCACCACCCTCTGTGTCCTGCCGCCCAGCCAGTTACCTACCCACCACACTACTGTCCTGCCCACACCTATATTCCCTAGTTTGTGCAATAGTCTTCTATGTGGCACAGTGTCAAAGGCCTTGCTGAAGTCCAGATAGGCCATGTCCACTGCCCTCCCCGATCCACCTCCCTAGTCACCCAGTCAAAAAATTCAACGAGGTTGGTCTGACATGACCTCCCCCTGGTGAAACCATGCTGCCTTGGATCCTGTAGTCCACTGACAACCAGATGTTCCACCAATCTCTCCTTCAGTAGTGCTTCCATGATCTTCCCCACTACCGAGGTGAGGCTGACTGGTCTGTAGTTCCCCACTTCCTCTTTGTTGCCACTTTTGTATAAGGGGACTACATCTGCTGTACTCCAGTCAGCGTAATGAAAATGACGTTTTAAATACTGCTTATGTCTTACAAATTTACAGATGTTACAGTGCATTTATAGGATAAAATTAACATGTGATAAAAGTATTTATTTTCAACCAACTCTAATAAATACTTTTACTGCAAAGTACTGTACTAGTTAACCTAAACCTATTGCTGACATATCCTATTTTATGCATTAATAGGGACTACTTTTTCAGTTTTTAGATGTTTTAGAGGTAATGTATTGTACACTCTTTTGAAAATAGTAAATAAGTTTTAATCCCTATCGGAGTACATCGAACTAATTCTTTGATGATGGTGGCCCATTGTATAAGTGTGATAAGCCACTCCAGGGTGTGCATTAAAGGATTTTAATGCACTTCCCAGGGGCGTAAGGACACTCAGCTCTCAGCCTCGTGCCTTAGCACACCCCTAGGGCGTGCATTAAAATCCTTTAATGCACACCCTGTCGTGGCTTATTACTTACGTATCTTATCCTGCTTATAAAATGAATATCTTTTGTAGTTACATAACTAAATCAGGAAAAATCACATTAATAGCTTTTTAAAATAGTGTGTCCTGTTCGTTCAACTGATTCAATTTGCATTTGTTTAATTTTACATGCAGCAGAGCTGGATTGCGATATCATTAAGCACTGTTAAAGCTGCTTTACTACTGCGTTAGTGACAACACAGATCTAGAAACAGAGAAAATAAGGACAAAGGCTAACAGTGCATTTTGTCTGCACTGTTGCCTGACACTATCACTATGACTCATCCCCCACCCTGTGTTCTCCCCACCTCCTTCCTCCCCCTCTTGCTTCTGAAAATCCTCTGGAAGATTTCCCATTGTGTTTTGCACTGTGATATAGTCCCAGCACTGACCACTTTTGCTGGGTAGTCTATTCCACCCATCCACAACCCACTCCATGAAAAAATATTTCCTGATAGCTTTTCTGAATTACCCCCCTTCCAGCTTGATGTTGTGCTGCTCCCTGGTGGATGTACTGATACTCAGTTATGTGGCATTCACCCTATTGAAACTCCAATTTTATTTGTATATTTCTATTATATTACCCTCTCCCTCCTGTCCTCTAGACTAGAGAATACATATTGAGGCTTTCTGTCCTCACAGGACCTACCCTGCTGACTCTGTCATTTTTTTTTTCACCCATCTCTCTGTCCTTCCTCAGATGTAAGCTACAACATTGTACAAAATACTCCAGGTGAGATCTAAGCAGTGAATTGTACAGTGACAGCATGATCTCCTTCCCCCAACTGGTGAACCCCTACTGGATGCACACCAACATCCTCTTTGCTGTCCTGTACGCTTTACCGCATCAGCAAGAGGTTCTTAAGACTACTGCTAAATATTACTTCCAGTTCCCTTTCCTGCTTTGATGCTCCACCTTCATCCCACTGACACAATGTTCCATTAACGTTTCTGAGGCCAGTGTGTATTACTTCACATTTTTCCAGTCTGTCTACATCATTCTCATAGAAGAAAAATGACTTACCATAGTAACATTGTTTCTTCCAAGGGATCCCTCACTGTGCTTACTAGTGCATTCAGCTTGCAGGTCTGATCTGCCCCGGGAGCTTAGAATTTTATGCTAATTAGAGAATCTTGGAATGAAATTCAAACTCTGCTGTGTGCTCATGCTTACCCTAACATTCTAACAGCAGATTTATTTCTACAGCTAGGGTAAGCAGTGAGCACTAAACTAGCTAAATCTATATAAAAAAAATAGACCCCCCCCCCCAAACAAAATTTTCAGTCCCTGCTGGGACAAAAACATGGCAGACCAAATGCTGCAACAGAAGCACCCAAAATTCGATTGTAGGTAATTCACAAAGAATGCTCAAGCGAAGTAAAGACAAAAAGAGAACTGATTCTTATAGAATGTTTTCCAGGTTCTGGAAGGGGAGGTGGGGGTGAGTCTGTTAAACACAGTGAGGGATTCCTTGGAAGAAATAACATTACTATGGTAATTTTTCCTTCAAACCCCAGGAATCCCCTCACTATGCTAACTAGTGCAAACTACAAAGCAGTACCTTGGGAGGCTGGGTAGAGAACCTGTTTAGGGAAAAGGTTCTGCAAGACAGCAGTGCCAAATCTGGCATCCCTTCTGGACTGTATGTCCAGACAACAGTGCCTTTGCGAAGGTGTGTGCTGTCTTTCAGTTAACTGCTTTACAAATCTCCAGCAAGGGGACAGCCCTTGCAGCTGCCACAGAGGCAGAAGTGCCACGCGTGAAATGTGCTCTGAGGCCTTGTGGTGGTAGCTTGCCAGCTTTGATGTAACAGGATGGGATGCAGAAGACTATCCAGCGAGCAACTGTTGACTTGGAAGCTGGCTTACTTTTTGCCCACTTCACCATATGTGACAAACAACTGTGAATGGGAGGGCCTGGCTTCTTTAGTATGGTTCAGGTATTAACTGGGCACCCTCCTGACATCCAGACTATGGACCCTCTGCTCTCCAGAGCTGGATTTTGCTATAAAGAACACAGGAAGGGTAATGGACTGGTTAAGGTGAAATTCGGACACCACTTTAAAGTGGGAATTCTCTGTTTGTCCTTAGGACTACCTTGTCCCTATGGAAGATGATGTAATTTGCATATGTGCAGACAGCCTGCAGCTCACACACTCTTCTGGCAGAAGTCTCTGCCACAAGGAAGACTGTTTTCCAAGTGATGTACTTTAAAGCAGCAGTAGCCATGGGCTTGAAAGGAGGGTCCATGAGCACAGCAATGCACAGGTTCAAATCCAATGGAAGAAGTGGGTCCCTGACAGAGGGATTCAGGTGTAGAAGCCCTTTAAAGAACTTTCTGAAATGGGGTGTGAAGTCACTGTTTTCTCTTTACCTGCTGAAACATAAGCTGACACTGCTGCCAGATGCACCTTAAGGGTTGAGGGTCAGATGATGGACTAGGTAGTCCAAGATTGTGGGAAGATCTGCTTGCAAAGAACTAAGTTGCTTAGGCATGTGCCACAGGGAGAACTTTTCCACTTGGAAGCATAGGTTTTCCTTGTTGCTGGATTCCTGGAAACCCTGAGGACTTGCAAAACCTTTTCAGAAAGGTAAAGTCAGTGAACTCCAGCTCATCAAGGATCATGCCTTGAGGCACAAAGACCTGAGGTCGGGGAAAGTTATCCTGCCCTGAGACATGGTCAACAGGTTGCGCCTCAGTGGGAGGCAGATGGGATGCTTGACGGTGAGAGCTAGGAGTAGGGAGTACCAAACAGGTCTGGCCCAATCTGGACTATTAGGATCATGGTTGTAGACTGGCTCCCCAACTTCATGAGCACTCTCAGCAAGGGAGGGGAGGAATGGCATACAGGAACCTGTCTGTCCAGTCTAGAGTCAGGGCATACAATGGGGCTGAGCCCCCTGCCACAGGCCTGCAACCAAACAGGGGAAGCTGATGATTCTACCAGGATGCAAACAGATCTATTTCTGGTGTATTCCACCTCTCGGACTCTGATGCCAGCATTTGGCTGGTTCAATGCCCATTCATGATTTCCCTGACTGATCCTGCTTATGGTGCTAGTGCACTGCCTTTCCCTGGTAGGTGTACTGCAGACAGCTGCACCACCAGGGCATATTCCAGGTTATAGATCTTCATGGCTTCTGAGCACAGCTTGGAAGATCTTGTTTCTCCCTGTTTGCTGATGTAGTACATGGTTGTGGTGTTGTCTGTTCTAATCTGGACAGACTGACCACTGACCTGGGAGGAAAATGCCTGTATTGTCAGGAACACTGCACTGATTTCCTGGAGATTTATGTGATCTAGTACCTCCTGTGCACTCCATGTGCCACTCCCAGTTAGTACCTGCAGGTGGACACCAAAACCTAGGAGGGACGCATCTGCTGTGGGAATGACTGCAGGGAACTGCTGGAGGAAGGGAATCCTCTCTATGAGGTTACATTCCCTCTTCCACCAGTCCAGGCTCTTGTGACATAGGCACCAATTTGGATAGGATGCCCCATCTCTGAGACCAATGGTTCCCCATATCTCTCATCTGGAATCTGGTACCTGGTACCACTATTGTGGAGGAGGCCATGTGACCAAGTAACATTAGAAAAAAAAACTTGCAAACCTTGGCTGGCCTGCTATGAAAGATTCTGCAGCTGAAATCAGATGTTCTACCCTTGCAGGGTATCCAGCTCTGTACTGATAAAGTCCAGAATTTGAACTGGTTCTCTTTTGGACTTTGGAAGTTCATGAAGAACTCCAAAGCCTCTAAAGCACTTTGAGACAGCAATATGGAGGAGCTTGCTGCGTTTTTCCCTGAGATCAGCCCGTCGATCAGGTAAGGAAAAAAAACACCAGCCCTCTCTTCTCAAATGTGCTGCCACCAAGGCTAGGCACTTTGTGAATACCCATGGAGATGAGGTGAGGCAGATGGGAAGGGCTGCAAATTGCTAGTGGCAGTCCCTTAACCTAATCCTGAGATATTTTCCTCAGGTATTTTATGCATTTTTCTTTAGGGCTAGAAGTATCTGGAGTAATATTCCTTACCCTGTTGCAGCTGGTACTTGTCACATTACATGTGTCTGTAGCAATTTCTTCACCCCCAGCTCTAGCAGAAATTTTTTTGGAGTGTGAGACTGAAAAACTTTTGGGTCCGGTAGTTTTAGAAATCCTCTGAATTGCAAAGTCAAACCATGGCTCGTTACTTCTAAGATGGAAACACTAAACCAGTTTTCCCTACTGGTAATGGTTGGGCAATCTGGTCAGGCTTGTCAGGGGCTGTTTCCCTGGGGTTCGGGTGCTGATGCTGCAGCAGCATGCCAAATTCCTCTTCTACCTCTGCCCCATAACAGGCCCTTTGTAGAGGATATTCATAGGGGCATAAACAAGAGGAAGTATCATCTACCCTCTTGTAGGTAGTTTTATACTCATCCACCTTTTTCATGAAAGACTCTGTCTTGCCATCAAATAGGAAATGTCCCCTAGAAGGGAAAAACCATACCTTTTTTCTGAGAGTCCTGGGACAGATTTGTAGTTGTAAGCCAGGCAACCCTTCCTAGGGACACTGCATGGACCCTAACCCTGTATGCAGTGTCGTTCGTATACACTGCCATATGAAATGGGAATTTTGTGGCACGTATGGCTGATTTTGCTGTGCGAGACATATCCTGTGCCAAGTCTCCAGTAACTTTTTTGCTCAGTGCCAGAATGGAGTTCCATAAGGCTCTCTGGTAATGAGTTGTGTAGGCCAGATAAGCTGTCTGCCTTAGGAGCAGGGAAACTGAAGTATACACTTTTTTGTTGTTGTTGGCGGCATCCAGTTTCCTGTAATCTTTCCAGGAGGCTGGGAGGAAATGGACACTTTGGCCCTGTCCCAGGTGGCAGTCTGGACTCCTTCCTCATGATTAGGGTAGGAAAACAGGTACCCAGTACCCTGTTTGTCAACCGATATTTACTTTATTTAATTAATTTTGAAACTATGCCAGCAGCTGAGGTGGGTGCTGACATGAATGTAAAAGTGACTTTCCTGGGGGATTTATGATGGGAAGCATTAGCCCCTTGGTGGGGAATAAACCCATCTTATCCATAAATTCAACCCCTTCCACATCCTCATCAATTTCCTGCGAGGAAAAAAAACTGAGGATACTGACCATATGTCTCACCAAAGTACAGTGAGAGGTACAGTCATTTGAGGGTCTTGGAAGCGAGTCAAATTCTTGCTCAGAGAACCATCTAGTTCTAGGGTTATCACCCTTCTTCATAAAACATTCTTATCTCTTCCTCCGCAGGCACAGGGAATGGAACCAGGGCCGGGGGAAGAGGGGCAGGCATGTTTTTAGCATGCACAGTATCTAGTGCCTGCACTGAGGTCTTAGTCATGTCCTCTATTGAGGGCATTTTATTTTTGTCCACTGGTGGCTCTTTTCCATCTTCAGGAGGAGGGACAGCGATGTGTTTTTCTTTTGTCCTTTTTTAAGTTTTACTCGGTTCAAGGTTCCCCTGTTCAGATACCCTGATTTCTGAACCATCTTTAGCAGCCTTATCCTTCTGCTTTTTTTGTGACGTGGAGGCAGACTGAGAAGCCAAAAAGTACAGTTGCGTAGGAACTTACCGTAACAGCAGATCTTCGAGACAGGTTGCTTCAGTAGGTCATTACATATAGGACTGGCGCCACCTGGCGTCGGGCCACATGGCAGACTTTTCTAGCAATACCTGATGGGGGACCGCCCACCCGATGTCACATGACCGACGTCAGCGTGTCCGTAAATAGTGGGCGGTCCCCACGCCCGCCCTCCAGTTCTCCCACTGGAGCATGGAAGAGGCCTGACAGCAGGAAAGCAACAGCATTTGGAGTCCCTGTAAAAGAAATAAAGTGAGGGGAAGGAGGGAGGGAAAAATGACCTACTGAAGGAACCTCTCTCAAAGATCTACTGTTACAATAAGTTCCTACATAACTGTACTACCTTACTTTGAGAGGGTTCCTTCAGTAGGCCACTGCATATAGGACTGAGTCCCAAGCAGTCCCTCCAAACAAAGACCGAGAGAAACAAGGAAGGAGGAGAAAATGACTCCAACAAAACTGGGAATCAGAATGGACCCAGCCTAGGACAGAAGGCCCAGCAAGACATCAAGGCCGAAGCAATGTCCAGACTGTAATGTTTCATGAAGGTGTGGACAGAATTCCAAGTGGCTGCAGAACAGATATCGGCTGCAGAGATATTCCGCAAAAAGGCAGCGGAAGCAGCCATGCCCCTAGTAGAGTGACCTCTGATGGGACCCGGCAGAGGTTTGTCGTACTTTTGGTAACAGTACTGAATACAGTTGCCTAACCATTTGGAAAGGCACTGCTTAGAAACAGTCTTGCCCACCGATCTGAGGGCAAAGGAGACAAAAAGCTGATCACAGCTACGGATATCCTTTGTTCGGTGAGTGTAGCACCGAAGGATTCGATGGACATCCATGGTGTGCAGGCGTGCCTCACCTCTGTTCATGGGGGACGGAAAGTAAACTGGAAGCTCCACTGATTGGTTCAGTGTGGCTTCTGACACCACCTTGGGTAAAAACTTAGGATTTGTCCTAAGGACTGCTGGGTCCTTATGGAAAATAAGATAAGGCTCTTTACAAACTAGAGCCTGAAGCTCCGAAATCCTTCGAGCTGAAGTAATGGTAACTAAAAATAACGTCTTCCAAGAAAGGAAGCGTAAATCACAGCTCATCACTGGTTTAAATGGGGGGAGAGTGAGTTTTTCCAAAACAAAGTTCAAATCTCAAGGTGGAGTTGGGCTGCGGATGGGGGGGTTTCAAATGGACAATCCCTTTCAGAAAGGTTTTTGAGACCTCCAACTGAGCCATGGGTTTGCCATTTACCAGCTCGTAGTATGCCGAAATAGCTGAAAGGTGGACCTTCAAGGAAGAATAAGACAGACCTGAGTCTGACTGATGAAGGAGGTATTCCATGACTTGAGGAGCAGAACAAGAAAAAGGGTTCCAATTCTTGGAAGTCACCCAGATGGAAAAGTGTTTCCATTTCAAGGCATAAGTGGAACGTGTAGAGGATTTTCTAGCCTCTATAAGAACTTGAGTGACTCAAAAGGAGACCACGTAGCGAGAAATCGCTATGTCTGCAGGAGCTATGCAAGAAGATGCAGTGTCCTGAGAACCGGATGTACAAGGCAACCTTGATCCTGGGTCAAGAGGTCATGAGTCACTAGAAGTGGAACTGGTGGTTCCCTTGATAGCTGTTGAAGCAGTGGGAACCAAATTTGTCTCGGTCAGAGAGGGGCAATGAGAATCATCCTTACCTTCTCTGCCTGAATTTTGAGAAAAACCCTCTGCAGGATGGGAAACGGAGGAAAGGCGTACAAAAACGTCCCTGTCCAAGACAGAGACAGCGCGTCATGCCAGAAAGCACCATGCCCTGAAACGAGCGAGCAAAAACTGAGAAGTTTTGCGTTGGAGTGGGAGGCAAAGAGGTCGATTTCCGGATGTCCCCACTTTAGGAAGAGAGATCCAGCCACTTCCCGATTTAGTTCCCATTCGTGACTTAGCATCCGAGATCTGCTGAGACTGTCTGCAGGACATTCTGAACGCCTGCAACATGCACGCCCACTAGGGCCAGACTGTGCTGGACCGCCCAGTTCCAAATCCGCATCGCCTCGCTGTACAGGGGGTACGAGCGAGTTTCTCCTTGTTTGTTGATGTACCAAACTATGGACATGTTGTCTGTTTGGACTAGCAGTGATCCCTTGGGAAGGAGGGCCTGGAAGGCCTGTAAGGCATACAGGACCGCCCTCATCTCCAGAACATTGATGTGTAACGAAGCTTCCAAGCTGGGCCACAATCCTTGGTGCTCCCCAAGATGTGCTCCCCATCCCATGTTCGATGCATCTGTAGTTAGGGGTGCAGAGGGAGCCGGGTTCCTGAAGGAAGACCCATGGAAAGGTTGACAGGATCCCTCCACCACAATTCTTTCTGAACTGCTGAGGACACCAGGACCTAGGTCTAGGTCATCCAGGAGTTGATCCCATTGCACTTGCAAGGACCACTGAGTAACTCTCATGTGGAGTCTCGCTAGGGGAACAGTATTGATGGAGGCTGCCATCAGGCCAAGAAGGCAAATTACTGCCCGGGCCGGGATGGTCCTGGACGATGCCACCAGAGAAGTCTGACAGAATAGGGACTCCATCCTGTCTGGAGGAAGGAAGGCTCTGCATTGAACGGTATCCAAAACCGCCTAAATGAATTGAAGTCTCTGGGACGGGGTCAAGGATGGCTTGGGAAAATTGACGGTAATACCCAGTTTCCCAAAAAGGTCCAGAGTGAAGGACAGAGTCTCCAGAAAGGAGTCCCTAGAAGGGGCTGAGATCAGCCAGTCCATCCAGGTAAGGGAAAACCCCAATACCCTGATGGCGCAAAAAGGGCGCCACCACCGCCAGGCACTTGGTAAGGGGAGGGCCTGAAACTGGAAGTGCTCCCCTTGGAAAAAGAACCACAGAAATCAGCAGTGACATGGGAAGATCGGGATGTGCAGGTAAACATGTCCAGAGTGCACAACCAATGATTCTCCAAAAGGAGTGGAAGAAGACTCTGGAGCATGAGCATCCAGAATTTTTTGTATTCGACGAACAGATTGAGACTGCTCAAGTAGAGGATGGGTCTCAAGTCTCCGGTCTTTTTTGGGACTAGGAAGAAATGGGAGTAAAACCCCCTTCCCTTTTGCCGAAGGGGAACGCACTCTATTGCTTCCTTGAGCAAGAGGCTTTGAATCTCTTCTCGAACGAGACAAGCCTGATCCCTGGAGTAGGGAGACCTTCTTGGCAGATTTTCCAGGGGGATGTCCAGAAACTCTATTGTGTGTCCTTCAGACACCAGCTGCAGGACCCATGCGCCTGAGGTTATTGCCTGCCATTCCTGCACATGGTGGGCAAACCTCCCCCCACCTGCTCCTCATCGTGAGACTGAGGAGGTAGTGGGGATAGGGAGTCAGGAAGCAGCAGGGTGTTCAGGGGGAGGGCCCCCGAACGTGTCTGGTTTTTGGAGGTGGGAGGAGTGGCGGAACCCGTGCCCTTGCGTTTACCCTGGCTTCGAGCCGGGGCCTGCTTCCTCTGCCTCCAGGTCCTTTTCCGAAAGGGCTGCTGCTGTTGTTGAGTGCCCGATCGGTACATGGACCTTACTGATCTGAGGGCAAGGCCTCTGTCCTGGAGATCAGTAATAATGTCTTTGGTGTCGCCACCAAAAAGCACAGAGCCCCAGAAGGGGGCGTCCTGAATCGCCGACTGTACCTCGTTGGCGAGGCCAGAGATGCGAAGCCAGGAATGCTATCTTAAGGTGACAGCAGTTGCTGAGGTACGAGCTACAGAATCAACAGAGTCGTATGTAGCCCGCAAAGCATGCCTACAGGAGAGGCGAGAGAGGCCAAGATCCTTGGCAAGCTCCTCTTTGAGGCTTGAGGGTTCTATCATCTGGACTCAGGCCTCTAACCTGGCTAAGGTAGCCCTTTGGTGTCACACCATGTGGGCCACATAGTTGAGGGATCTGAGCGCAAATGTGGCCAAAGCATAAACTTTCCTGCTGAACTGATCCATCTGCCTTTGTCTGGAGGAGAGGTGCTCATGTGCTTGGGAGCAGCGGTGTGACCATGAGCAGCTGAAATAATGACAGAGTCCACCTTGTGATGTGTCTTAAGAAAAGGAGCTTCCTTTGGCGCCTGGTATATCCTGTCCACCCTTTTGGGGACAGCCGGGAGAGAATGAGGCATCTGCCAGACTGTAGAGGTGAGGTCCGATCCAGGGAGGGATGGGGACCGGAGACAGAGACTAAGTCCAAGTGTTCGGCTAGTCTCTGTCTCATGAGGTCCTGTTCCTCTGACTCACAGTCGAAAAAATCTTTCATGGACCTCAAAAGATCTGAGAAGGCAGGGTCCTCTGGCAGGGACTTGGGGGAAACCTTGCCTTTCAGACCCTCGGGTTCCTCCAAGGCATCCTCCATCGACTCGTCGGCATCCTCTGCATCGTCCGCCCCCTCGTCAGGAAGGTTACGAATGTCCAGAAGGGTAATGTCCTGATGTGCCATCTCCAAGACATGTACCGTGGATGGAGAAGAGCTCCTCGGGGACGCAGACTCTGGAGAGCATGGAAGTGGGAGTCTCGTCTCCAGGTCTGACACCAACTCCGAGCGCGCCCACTGCCACCAAGACTGGATTAAGGTTGTGAATTCCAGCATAGCCAGAGGAGGTGGAGGGTGGTGGTGGGCTTGAGGCTGAGGTGGAGGAGGTATTACCGTGGGGTGGTAATGATACCCTGGTAACCCTGAAAATGGTGGTAGAGGTTGTAACCAGGGTAGTACTGTCCAAAGGAACTCCACTCAGGAGGAGGACCAGCCAGGTAGTGGTCCCCAGAGTACCCGGGGGTAATGAGGGACAGTCCGGGGTCTAGTGTAAATCCCAGTCATCAGGTCTGATGGAGGGGGGGAACCCACGTCAGACCCGCCATAGTGTAAATCGGGAGGGGTCTGGCATTGGGATAGCCAACATCAGAGGGACCAACACCACCCAATCCGTTGCTGGAAATGGATCTGGCGTCAGAGCCGGACAAAAGGGGGCCGATGGCAGGACCAAGTTTGGCGCCGGAGCCAGAGGCAGGGGCAGACCACTGGGCCCAGGCTGAGGAAAAGCCGTTGTAGGTTCCAGCGTCAGAATTGGTATCACCGGATCCGACGGTGCGGTCGGGACCGGGACATTCGTCGGGTCTGAAGGGATCCCACCTGAAGGGGAGGAGGGCCTCCACTGTAAGGCCAGATGGCTGAGGAGGAGCCTCTCCTTCCTGTGACTCGTTAGAGGAGCGCGACTGACCCCAAGGAATGGTTTACGACATGCGAGGGTCCCGCACTATCTTTGCCTGAGGTACTACGAGGAGGAGGGTACAGGCGAGGAAGGGGGGAAAAAAGCATTCTCCCCCTGGTTCTGCTGAACGTCGAGTGATGCACTGTTAGGCCCCGATGGGATAACCATGCCTGATCGGTCGTTGAAGACGGGAGTCTTACCAGACGGAGCCAGGCGGGTGGGGGAGGAGCCCATGGCCGACTTATCAGCTGGTGCCAGATGGGTCCCTGAAGGCTGGGAAGCCTTCTTATCGGCAGCCGGGCGGTCCCCCGGAGGAGCCGGGGGCCGACTTAGCGGCCGTAGAGGTGAGGCCATCGAAGGAACCGACGGTTGACTGACCTGTAGAAGATTTTTCAGACTTACCGTCCGTAGTCTTCTTAGGCAGCAGCTGTGAGGCAGCCTTGCTCGTCGAGGGCCGCAAGGCCTCAGGTTGGTCCATGGAGCGCTCCCACTCTCGAGATTTCTCCTTCTGGTGTTTCCTGGAGGGAGAAGATTTTTCGGAGAAGGACTCTCGGATGCCATCCATTTGCTTCTCTAATGAAGTGAGACGGACTTTTAGAAAGTGGGGCTCCAAAGCCTGCTGTCTCCGCTTTTTGGTGGCCTGGTTAAATGTTTGGCACTCCGAGCAGAATGAGACAGGACGGTCTGGGCCCAGACAGATAACGCACTTCAGATGACCGTCCTTATGAGGAATCTGCGTGCCACAGGATGAGCACTTCTTAGGAGAAGACATAAGCGAGAATTATGGAAAAAAATGTTGAAGGAAATCCGACGCAAGTACTAATACGACTATTGCTACTGGAAGTCTGCTATGCGACTGACACGAGGCGATGGTGGGAAAGAACTGGAGTGCGGGCGTGGGGACCGCCCACTATATATGGCCACGCTGACGTCAGTCACATGATGTCGGCTGGGCAGTCCCCATCAGTTACTGCTAGAAAAGTCTGCCATACGGCCCGACACCACGTGGCACCAGTCCTATATGTAATGACCTATTGAAGGAACCCGCTCGAAGTAAGATCGACTTAATTTTTTTTTGCCCTTTTGGGACACACTTCATCTAAACTAAAACGTAATCTGGACCCAGGCACTTTAAGCACAACTCCTGACAGTCTGCCTTTACCAAGAGTTGGAACATTTTTTTACAAATTTAAAGCCTGTTGGTCCCACCTTTTTTTTGTTTTTGGGGGTGGGGGGGTGGTCAGTTGTGCCAAACACTGACAAACCAGGGAAGCATAAATCAAAGTAAAACTAAATGAGAAGAAAACCCTGTAAAATGGGTTTAAAAAATAAGAAATGTGGTCCGTTTCCCTTAAAAATTAAACCGCAAATGAAAGCAGCCTAACAGATGATTTAGTTAGGCTAAACTGTAACATACTGACTCAGTTCCCAAATAAAGGAGAACCGAGAATAATATATGGCAGAAAATGCAAAGTGGTTAAATTTTATAGTAATTTAGTGAAAATGAAGTAATTTTAATGCAGGAACTGTGCTGAAAAACACGACCTTCTCCAGTTCCTGGGAAGAGATGGGGGAACCGGAGAAAAGCTACAAGAAGTATACAAAAACAATCTAACTATGCAGAGTTAATGATAAAATAACTAAATTATATACTATTACAAAATATAACCCGAAAACCAGTTTGCAGTTGAAGAGACGACTCCAGAGCAACTGCTCTCTTCAGACAGAGAAATAAATCTGCCGAAAGAATGTTAGGGTGAGCATGAGCAGGTAGGAGAGTTTGAATTTCATTACAAAATTCTCTGATTAGCATAAAATTGTAAGCACCAGGGCAGCTCAGACCTGCTTGCTGAAGGCATTAGTAAGCACAGTGATGGATTCCTGGGGTTTGAAACATAGATTCTGTTGGCAGAAAAGGACCTTTAGGCCCATCCAGTCTGCTCCTTGCCCCTGCCTGTTCCATCACAACTGACCCTAGTTAGTCAGTGTCACTCCCTCTCCCATTCCTCTGCTTAATATGCACTTTTGCCTATCCCACGCATGCTTGAAGTTCCCCAGTCTTTGCCCCCACCACCTCCTCTAGCAGACTGTTCCAGTCATCCACCACTCTTTCCACGAATAAGCATTTCCTCACATCTCTCCTAGACTTCCCCTCCTTTAGCTTCACTGTATGCTCCATTGTCCTAATGCCTTCTTTTTCCTAAAATAGACCCTCCACTTTACCTTGTTCACTCCTGTGAGGTACTTGTAGGTTTCAATCATTCCTCTTCTCACTTTCCTCTCTTCCAGGGAGTACATGTTGAGTTCCTGTAGCCTTTCCTCATATGGCTTCTCATGCAACCCACTCACCATTTTCGCTGCCCTCCTCTGTACCACCTCCTTCCTTTCAGTGTCCTTGCAGAGGTGTGGCCTCCAAAATTGGACACAGTACTCCAGGTGTTGTCTCACCAGTGAGAGATACAACAGCAGCACCATCTCCCTCCTCCTGCTAGGAATCCCTCTCCCTATGCACCCCAGCATCCAACGAACCTTCCCCACTGTTTTGTCATGCTGCCCAGCTACCCTGAGGTCATCAGATATGATGACCCCCTATGTCTCTTTCTTGTTTGGTGACTTTAAGCTCCACTCCCCTATCTTACACACAGTCCCTGGGTTCCATAACCTGAAGTGCATAACTTTGCACTTTTAGCAGTGAAACCCACCTGTCAGCACCTAGACCATTCCTCTGGTTTCCTCAGCTCCTTTTGCATTCTCTCAACCCCTTCCTGAGTGTCAACCCTGTTGAAGATTTTTGTATGATCTGCAGAGACACACCTTCCCCTCAAGCTCCTCCGCAATGTCGCCTTTGTTGACAGTGAAGAGACCAGTCCCAGCACCGAACCCTGTGGCACCCCACTAGTCATTCTCCTATCGCCTGAGTGGCTACCATTTACCACCACCCTTTGCCTCCTATCCTTTTACCAGTTTGATACCCAGCTTATCACTTTGTTCACAACCCCCATGCTGCTTAGTTTCTTAAGCATCCTCCTATGTGGCACAGTGTCGAAAGCCTTACTAAAGTCAAGATGCGCCACAACCACTGCTCTCCCTTGATCCACCTCCCTGGTAACCCAGTCCAAAAAATCTATGAGATTAGTCTGACATGACCTCCCACCTGTGAAACTGTGTTGCTGGTGGTCCTGCAGCCTTTTTGCCTCCAAGTGTTCCATAAGCCTCTCCTTCAGCAGTGTCTCCATTAACTTCCCCACCACTGACATGAGACTGACAGCTGCTAGCATCCTCCCTACTGCTGCTTTTGTACAGAGAGACCACACTGGCCCTCCTCCAGTCCTGTGGAACTTCCCCATCTCCAACGAGGTGCTAAAAAGTGCTGCTAGAGGGGTGGTCAACACCATGCTGAGTTTCTTTAGGACCCTTGCATGAACCCCATTTGGCCCCATAGCCTTATTCTCCTTTAAGGCTTCCAATCCCTTCTGGACCCTCTCCAACAAGAATGGACTTGTGTCCATTCCCACCTGTCCCTGGTGCTTACTGCAGCATTCTGATCTGTCCCCCCCAAAAAAAAACACACACTCTACTGTGAAGACCAAGCAGAAGTAATTATTTAGTATTTCCGCTTTCTCTTGCTCTTCCTCTGCACAATCCCCCCCGATTCTCAATATCCCTTCCCTTGTATTCCTCTCTTCCCCCACATACCTGAAAGTCTTGTCCCCTTTTCTGATCTCCTTAGCTATCCTCTTCTCTGTTAGTACTTTACCTGCAATCACCCTCCTTCCTGCCTCCCGTTGTTTTGTCAGATATACCTCCTTATCTCCATCTTCCTGGGTCTCCTTCTACTTTCTAAATGCTGTTTACTTCTCCTCCGTTGCCTTTTGCCACCTCCTTGGAGAACCACAGTAGCCTCTTCCTCCTCTTTCCCTTGCTCACTTCCTTCAAACAGCATGCCACTGCCTGAGCTACACCCTCCTTAATCTTTCCCCACTGAGCCTCCACTCCCCTGTACCCCCCCCCCCGGCATTCTCCGAGGCAGCTTCCCATTTTTTTTTTAAATCTGCCCTCCTGAAGTTGAGGACCCCTGTCTTAGTGAGTTTTCTTTCCTGTCCTAGCCATATGCCAAATCATACAAAACAGTGATCACTTGTACCCAGGAACTACCCACTGTGATGCCAGCAATGCTGACTCTGTTTGTAAGTGCCAGATTCAGTACTGCTCCATACTGTCCCTAGTCCCTAGTGTGGGTTCCAAAACCAGCTGCCTGAGAAATGCCCTTCGTATGGAGTCAGATAGTCCTGCCTCTTGGTGTAGCTGTGGCCAGAATGCCCCAATCTACATCCGGTAGATTAAAGTCCCCTGTAATCAAAACTTCTCCCTTGCCGGCCATTTTGCTAATGGCTTCCCCCAGGGCTCTCTTCTAAATCCTCCCCCTGTGTTGGAGGCCTGCACACCACCCCTGTGCGAATAACAACCCCCAATCCTGTCTCTAGGCACTAGCATCTCCAGCCCACCAGTGTCCCCTTGTTGTCCCTGTATCTCAGTGGCTGTTAGACTCTCCTTCATATATAGAAAAAAACTCTACCTTTCCTCCCTGACCTGTCCTTCCAGAACACGGTGTAAACTGGGATGGCCACTTCCCGGCTGTGGTTGCCTATGTACCATGATTCTGTTATGGCCACCAGATCCAGGTCTTCCTCCGCAATGATTGCCTCAAGGTCACGAATTTGGTTTCCCAGACTCCTTGCATTAGCATACATGGCTCTCCATTCTCGTCATTCCTCTCCCTCTCTAACCTGCCTCTCCTTCCTGCTCCCCCACCTTGCTCCCTGTGCTACTCCAGTCCTGCCCTTCCCTGTTACGCTATCTTCCTGCCTTCCCTCTTTCCCCTCTCTTCCAACTGAAGTTCCTCCTCCAGACTTGCCTGGCATGCCCTTCTCTTTGCTTTCATCAACCTCTGGGGAATTTCTTCTCCCTGGGTTAACCTTTCCTGTTGCACCAGTCTCGGGAAGGGGGGGACCCTTGGCCTCTCCCCCCCCGGCCCTAAACTAGTCCACCAATTACCTACATGGAAGGCAGCAACTCATTAAATTTAACAAGGTCTTCTCAGAGCTTTTGCCTGTTATCTCTGGGGTACCTCAAGGGTCTGTTCTTGGGCCCATTCTGTTTTCCCTTTTTGTCAATGACTTGCCCCTAGTTCCAACTCATAGTTGTTCCACCCTCTATGCCGACGACCTTGTGATCCTAACCAGCTCACAGGATATCAATGCCATCAACACCCAGCTTACTGCTGACTTCGACCTCATACAAGCCTGGCTAAAAGACTGCAAACTAGCCATCAACCTCAAAAAAAAAAAACCAGGCTATGCATTTTGGGTCCCTGGCCAAGACAAAAGCCTGCCCGGTTCCCCTAAGTGTCACTGGAGCCGATGGAACCCTAGTGCGGGCTGTGGACTCCCTTAAATACTTGGGGGTCACCCTCGATCCACAGCTTGACCTCTCCCTGCATATAAAAAATGCCTGCAAGGCTGCAAATAGCAAGCTGGGTCTGGCCTACAGAGCAAAAAGCTGCCTCACCCCTGCAGCACGTCATGCTCTGGCTAAGGGGGTCCTTTTACCTATGCTCTGCTATGGACTTGCCTCCTTCAAGCAAGCCCCAAAAACCTGTCTAGCCAAATGGGATGTTGTCTACAACAATATATGTCACTTTGCTCTATCTGCCCCCCAACTCACCACTGTGAGCTATACTGCAAGTCTGGGTGGCTCGCCCCTGACCTCCACCGAACCTTTGTTATGGGCAATTTCATTGACAACATCGTCAGAACTCTACCACCCCTATTCCAGCCTCCAGAACCTCTCCTACACTTTAAGATCCAGTAGCACGCAAGTATCCTGGTTCCCAAAACCCACACCGTAACGGGTGATCGGGCTTTCGCCGCCTGTGCACCCAGACTATGCAACCCCCTTCCAGCCCTTGTTTGTACCTCCCCCTCCCATACCTGCTTCAGAAAATCCCTCTGGGACTTCTTGAAACTCGCCGCAACCTGCCATTGTTCCTAAGATAACAACCCACCTGCACTGTCCTGCACTTTATTGTCCTGTCTGGGCTTCGCTCCGAGGTCAGTGTGTTTTACGTATTATTTTTTGCTATCATATACTATCCTGCCATGTCATGTACGACACCCGCCTGTCAACTGCTACCTTGTTGTGTTTGTTCTCCATAAGCCTACCGGTCGAGTCAAGCTGTGTCTGACTATTTACCCTTCTCTGAATTGCTGTTATATCTGCTGTTCTCTGTATCATGTAATCTCCCAGGTCGCACCTGAAAATAGGCACTTGTCTGTCTAGTGTGCTTACCTGGTTAACAAAAGCTAAATAATAATAAAAATCTCTGCTTCCCTCAGTCTTTCTGCCTCCCCCCTTGGCTAGTTTAAATGCTCGTCAAAGTAGCATTTAAACTTTCCACTCAGGACTGCTGTTCCCCTCCTGGATAGATGGAGGCCATCTCCCATGTACAGGCCTCTACCCCCAAGGTGTGACTCCAGTCCCCAGTGTAGCCAAAGTTCTCCTCCCTGCACTATGCCTTCGACCACTCAGTGAAGGACCTGGTGTGGAGTTCCCTAGCCTTCCCCCGACCATGCAAGAGCAGCACCTCAGTGAAGGCCACTGTGTGAGCTACCTGCTTCAGGACCCTCGACAGCTCACTAAACCTAGTATGCACTACCCCTACAGTTTCCCCTGCCACACTGTTCATCCTCAAGTGAACATCCAGGTCCCTCCCTTCCCCCTCTTCCCTGGCAATCTCCAAGATCTACCCTCCAGTTCTCAATGCCGAAGTGCCTGGCATCCACTATGATACTGTGTCCCTTCCTTTCCCTGCCTCCAACTCAATCCTCCTGACTATGGAGTCCCCCACCAACAACTGCCTCCTCCTTGGCTGGGGGACTCTCCCACCCTCCCTTGGGTCTGCTCCCTTGAGGACCCCCACTTCCTCTCTTACTCCTACCTCGGGTGCCTCTTCTTGGCATCCCTGTCCCACCAGAATGGCAAAGGAATTGCACAGTGGTAAGCTGTGAGGGGTGATTCCCCCCCCGGAGCCCACCAAGGTCCTGCCACTCTGCCTCCTTGCTGGCATCCTTTCAGGGAGCAACGGCAAACTAGGCGGCCCCTGGGTGAGGCAGATTGCTCCATGTACTCGTGCCAATTTGGCTCAGAGTCCAACAACCTCAGCTCTCAGCCCAGAGAGCTACCTGCATATGTGGCAACACCTCAGTTTCCAGAACATGTCTCTGAAGATTGCGACCCTGCACCCATGACACTGCACCTCTCACATGCCTAATGATTTGTTTACCCGCATGACTTTTTGCTTCCATGCCTTTCCCTTGCCATAGCCTTCCCTTATCACTAACCCCGTCTTGGCTTTCCTTTACCTTTCCCCTTCTGAGTCTGTGTTCAACCTCTTACCCTAGATAGGGTTTTTCTTCAATTCCATTTTATGGTCCCTTGATTTAGGATAACTGGCTTCCTGTACTTTCTCCCCCTACTCTAGATAGCGTGTTGCTTCTAGTCCCACCCCACTGTGTGTTTCAGTTTCCCTCAGCTTGACCTTTGTGGGTCCTACCCTACACCACTGTTTCCCCCTTCCCACTAACAGTGCACCCTTTTACACAGGCAGCAACCAGTACACAGGTAGTCTACCTTACCTTACTGGACTGTCAGAGTTCCCTGCTTGCTGATGCCCACCGATGCCTAAGACACCAATCCTACACCTGTACCACTCCAGTTCTGTTCCACTCACATTCTGGGACATGAACATGTGTGGGACACATTAAGAAGTAGTCCCTTTATAGTTCCCCAGCCACTTTCCTCCAGCTAGTCACTGGTCTGCAATGTCACGTGACCACCACCTGCTTTCTGCTCTGGACCTAGAGAGCACTCACAAGGTTATGAAATGCTCAAAAATGGTAAAGGCACCTCTCTTTAATAAGGTCCTTAAATATAGGCTATTGTGGCTGCTTTCAATTTACCCTACAGGCAATAATTAAAACACTACTTCAACTAGTTTCCCCACAACTTACTCCTCTAACATAGTCTCAAAAACAAAAGCCTCTTCAATTGTCTGCAACCAAAACAAACAGTCTCTTCTACTTTCGTGCTTCCAAACATGGAGACTCACAGCAAACAGGTGTGCAAAATGTCTGCTGAAGCTCATGGAGTGAAGCGCCGGGGCAGGGTGAGCTGGCAACTAGGTGAGAGGCTACTTTTGATACAGGCATAGCCTATTTTAACATATTTATTTTCACTGATCTGCACTATCTTGTATTGTTAACTGCAGATGTTCAAGCTTTATGTGCGGTCTGCAGCCATATAGGGCAGCTGAGTTTTGCACACCTATTTATTTGCTGTGAGTCTCTATGTTTGGATCAACTGATCAATAAAAGCATTTCACAGTTATAACAGACTAAGACTAAGTGTGTGAATTATTATCAGTGGGTAGTTAGAAAAGGCTTTTAAACAGCACATATTCATCCACAGGGTACTCAGTGCTTGCCTTTGAGTCCACTGAACAATTGCTTTGAAACTGGTTAGCTTGCCCCTCTCTCAGGGATACACCAGTGTGCACAAGGTCTGATAGGGCAGGCCCAGCATCAGGGAAGGGGCTCAAAAACTATAAAAACCTAGGACCCCATCAGGAGGATAAAGAGACTGCCTGTCGCAGGCCCCACACCACTGACTGGACCCTGGCTTCCCATCTGGAAATGGTCACTGGGGCAGGGAGGACAGATCTTCCTACCCTGGCCTTGCCATGAGAGCCTCTCCCAAAAAGGTGGTATTACGATCTCCGTAGATTAGGGCTGGTGCAACAACATGAACGGGCGACCAGCCCAAAGTACACTTAAGCAGGTGCCTGTCATGAGAGGCAATCCACAGGGGATCGTCGGAGGCCAGGTAAGTCCCAGAGATGGTGGGTGATGGGGCTGAGCAGGCAGGAATCTGAAGGAGGGCAGAAGAGAAAAGGGGCACAAACACCAGCTGGGGGGGAAAAAAAGGATCTTTTAAAAAAAATTATTTATTTGCCCTGGCGAGCCAAACTGTGATACAACAGCTCATTTTAGTGTGTTTTGTTCCTAGACAATTTTACAGTTTGCAGACTGAAACCGTACAGAGTCAATGAATTGCACAGGGTAACACAAAGAATCAACTGCTGGGGCAGGATTCAAACCTTGGCCTCTTAGTTCACAGTTCTCTGCTCTAACCTCTGAACCAGTTACTCAAAGTTACGGAATGTAAATTGCTGGAGACTGAATCCTACAGCTTGTCCACAGGTCTGGAACTCTGCAATCCTATTCTGCTAATATCCCTCATGCCTAATGTGGAAGGTACACTCTTCTCTGAAGTAGAAGAGTAATTTTGTTGCTTCGCTTTCCATTCTGAGTTTCAAGAAAACACTGCCAGTTGTGCGACTTGTGCTGAACATTGAGAAAATGAGTCTTTCTGAACTGGAGTTCCAATCCAGGTCTCCAGAGATGAAAAGCAGGTCTTCTCATATATTGCACGATACGTACCCGCAAGCCCCCTAGTTTTAGCTGGAAATCCAAACTAGGTTTCCAGAGGTCAAAAGCAAATCCCCTTATCTAGCAAACTGTACCACTAAGCCCCTGGTTTTAACCTTCTTATGAAGGATTTTGTGTGAGCACAGAAGGGGTCACTCAACAAGCCTGCTGTTTACTGGTGGCCGGTGAAAACAGCTAAGTAAAAACAGCTAAGTCAAATACAGCAACCGAAATTTGCCCCCTTCCCCGAGGTGCGTCCCCCCTAGAGCTGGTATACATAAAAGAAGGGGGGGTGTGGGGGGCAAAACCCACAAGGTGAGTGCAGGTGGTTTGCCCCTGCAAAAACAAAACTTGCTGTATTTAACCAAGCTATTTTGTATTAGCTGTTTTTGGTGGTTGCTGTTTTTACTTAGTTGTTTTCACGTGGAGCCCTGTTTACCTGCCTATTAACAGAACTATAGACAGATGCTACAAACTCTAGGCTGGAAGTACAGTCTAGAGCAGTGGTGGTCAACCTGCGGCTCCCAGCGGTCAACCTGTGGCCCCTCATCCATCCAAAAATACACCAGGAGGCTCTCTGTGCAAAGCTAGACAAGGGAGATAGGCAGAAGGCTGTGATGGACATGTTATACATAGCTCATTTTTAAAGGGAAACATCCACGTGTAATTGGGACATACCTCAGTGTAAGGCATGGGCTGATTAGCTTTTTCGCAAAATGTGTTCATTTTAGTAACTTACGGGTGCTGAAATATAGCGATAGAACAGTTACATAAGAGCTTACCATAACAGTAGATCTTCGAGGGGATGTCGGTCATCGAGTAACACTGTGGGAACCTTTGCCGTTGGTGAAGGGGAATCCACACAAAGATTTTCAGCAGTACAACTGGAGCCACCCACACCGTCGATGTCTGTCGACATCACCAACCCTATACAGGCTTGAATGGCCCCGCTCCCTCCTCAGTTCTTTTCCCCGGAGACTAAGGGAGCTCGGCTCTTGCCCTGGGGAATTAAGGAGAGGAAGAGATGCCCAGATCTAAATGAAAAGCTGGATACACCAGATAGCCAGTTCCTAGAGAGGAGCCCCAAGAAAGGGGATGGTTGGGGGGGGGGAGAATATACCTGATGACTGAGACCCCCTCAAAGATCTACTGTTACGTTAAGTTCTTGTGTAACTGTTCTGTCTTCTTTGGGAGTATCTCAGTCATCAGGTAACACTGCAGGAACGAGTACCAAGCAGTTACAAGCGCAAAACAGACAGTCTGGGAAAAGGGCTCTCCATAAATGTAAGAAAGGAGTCCCTGTAACACAGCCCTGCCAAATCTTGCACGGGCTCTTGAGGCAGTGTCCAGACTGTAGAGCTTGGTGAAAGTATGGACTGTACTCCAGGTGGCAGCCGCACAAATATCAGTGGCTGAGACCCCTCGGAAACAAGCCACTGAGGTAGCCATTCCTCTGGTGGAATGAGCTTCGACAGCACCAGGCAATTCTTTGCCGTACTTGTAACAGAACACAATGCAATTTGCCAACCATTTGGATAAACATTGCTTAGAAATTGAAACGCCCTCTCTACCTGGGGCGAAGGAAGCAAACAACTGCTTTGACTTTCTGGACTCCCTAGTCCTAAGCAGGCAGTACTTCAAAGTTCTGCACACATCTAATGTATGGAAAAGTTCTTCCCCTGGATTGGCACGCTCAGGAAAATAAACAGGAAGGTGGACAGACTGATTGAGTGTGAACTCTAAAACCACCACAGGCAGAAACTTAGGATTTGTGCGTAAAGACACCCTGTCTTTGTGAAAAATCAAATAAGGCTCCTCGCACCAGAGGGCCTGAAGCTCTAAAATTCTTCAAACAGAAGTAATTACAACTAAAAACAGTGCTTTCAAGCGAGAAAGCTCAAATTTAAGTTGTGATTGGCTCAAAAGGAGATACGGTCAATTTTTCCAAAATAAAATTCAAGTCCCAAACTGGGACAGGGGGAACAGGCTGGAGGTTTCAGATGCAGGATGCCCCTAAGAAAGGTATGGGCACCCACTGGCTCATAAAATGCAGAAACAGCCAAAAGGTGGACTTTAAGGGAAGAGTACTGGAGGCCTGAGTCGGAGAGTGAGATCAGGTAGTCCAGAATATGATTCGCCGAGCAGGTGAAAGGGCCTAAGCTATGCTTGGCAGGCCAGACAGCAAACCGCTTCTACTTCATGGCATATGTGGTTCAAGTGGAAGGCTTCCGGGCAGCCACTAGGACGTCTGTGACCCTGAACCTGGCAATGGCTATGTTCTCAGGAGCCAGGCATGCAGATGGAGGGAACCAAGGCTGGGATGGACCAGGGTCCCCTGAGCCTGAGTCAGCAGATTCCTGCAAAGAAGAAGATGGACTGGAGGTTCCTCTGCCACCTGCTGAAGGACAGGGAACCATATCTGGCAAGGCCACAATGGAGCCTCCAGAATCATGCTGGCCCCCTCCATCTGCAACTCGATTAGCACCCTCTGACTCAGAGGAAACGGATGGAATGGGTAAAGAAACCTCCCGCTCCAAGAGAGGGACAACACGTCTCGTCAGAAAACTCCAGGCCCTGGATCTAGCAAGCAGAAATTGGACAGTTTTGTGTTGATTGGGGACACAAAAAGGTCCAACTCTGGATGACACCATCTGTCGAACATGTCTTCTGTGATGGATGAGAGAAGCCCCCATTCATGCATGCTGGACTGAGTCCAGCTGAAACTGTCCGCCAGGGTATTTTTGTACGCCTGGTACATGGACCACAGAGAGTGTCAGACTGCGATCTAATGCTCAGTACCACATTCTCATAGCCTTCTTGCACAAAGGGTATGAATGAGTACCCCCGCTTGTTGATGTAGTAGACTATGCTGAGATTCTCCGACTGCACCCGGAGCAAGGTGTTCTTGAAATGCTTGCATGGTGTAGAGCACCGCTCTCATCTCCAGAACACTGATATGCAGGGAGGCTTCCCACTGGGACCAGGATCCTTGGGTTTGGAATGGACTCAGGTGTGCTCCCCACCCAGACCTGAGGTGTCTGTGGTTAGGATCTGATGTGGAGAAGAGATTTGGAATGGGACGCCTTGAAGCAGATTCAAGGGGTCCATCCACCACTGCAGTACTTGCGTACTGGGGAAGAAACCAAGACTGGATGGTCTAACTCATCCATGTACTGGTCCCATTACACCT
Source organism: Neoceratodus forsteri (assembly GCA_016271365.2). Taxonomy (NCBI): domain Eukaryota; kingdom Metazoa; phylum Chordata; order Ceratodontiformes; family Ceratodontidae; genus Neoceratodus; species Neoceratodus forsteri. Next base: position 1,372,594,101 of record CM057458.1, read on the forward strand.
GGAGGGCATGCATATGAAGCCTGGCCAGCAAAACAGTGAGTATGACAGCTGCCATAGCACATCATCAGGAAGAATGAGGTCTGGGTGATACTCCTCCTCGACATCCACCTCTTCAATCTCTGGGTCTGGCATCGGGTGCGCTGGCGACGGCCCACAGGGAGCCTTCGGGGCCGATGAACAGGAATCAACAACAAAGCTGCCATTGATGGTGCTGGCGAACAAAGCCTGTTTAAGGTGCCCAGTTGCTGTACAAGCACGTTAGTGAACTTGATCAGGACTTCATTCAAGTCGACGGTGGATGTCAACAGAGGGGGGTTCAATGGCACAGGTGTCGATGACCCGCCTGCTGTATCCTGAGAACCCAACCAACCTGTAGCCCTAGTGGGAGAAGGGGCAGGTCTCGTCGGAAGAGCCACTGACGACAAACCTGTCATCAATGACGGAGGGGCTGACAACCCTAAGGTCGACGGCCAGGGGGAGCAATCACGATCTTGGTATTTTTTGTGACCCCCTGGAGGCCTCGGAGCTCAAAGAACCGGTGGACGACCAAGAAGTCGTGACACTGGAGGACCCTGTCCGGAGCTGGCTACCTGTTGATCCATTAGAACTTTTTGAGAGCCTTTTTGCGTCGCCTGAGAGTTGTTTGGTTAAACATCTGGCAGAGCTCACAGTCAGAAACTTCATGGTCAGGCCCAAGACAGCAAATACAGATGAAATGTTCATCTGCAGATTCAATCTTCTTTCCGTAGTGACGGAAGAGAGAAGTAGAAGGATTAACTCCCGACATAAAACAAAAAGAAGGAATGTCTTTGAAAGAGAGTATTTTTAAAAGGTAAGTAAATAAAAGCCGTAGGCTGTAAAAGGTGCTAATACTGCGACAGAGCTTCTGCAGAGACCCATGCGAGCGAGTCAACGGCAGGAAAGAACTGAGGAGGAAGCAGGGCCACTCACACCTATATAGCGTTAGTGATGACGGACGTCAATGACGTGGGCAGCCCCAGTTGTACTGCTAAAAATCTTCTGTGTGGATTCCCCTTCATTGACGGCGAAGGTTCCTACGGTGTTACCTGATGACTGAGATACCCCCAAAGAAGATCATATCTGGTTGATCCTGCCTCCCTCCAGCAGGCATGCTGAAGTCCTCGGCACACCCACAACATCCCGCAGCTGTCCCAGTATGACGTTTGACATGGGGAGCAGCCACACACACATCCGTAGACCTCATGTGTAAATGGAGCTATTAACAGCTCCAGTTTGCAAATGACATGTCCCGGTGCTATACCAAGTCAAGGTATGGTATGACAGTCAAGGCCCAAGTCTCTGTATGTCTGGAAGGCCAGGTCCTTGGTCAGCCCCACTGCCTCACTGGACATCCCAGCTATCAGCCAATCATCCAGGTAAGGATAAACTCTGACACCCTTGTGCCCCAGGAAGGCTGCCACCACTGCCATGCACTTGGTGAAGACGGCTGGTACAGAGAAGCCGGATGGCATAACATGGAACTGATAGAGCACTCCTTCTGCATGGAACTGGAGGTACCGCCAATGGTAAGGACAGACTGGGATGTGGAAAAACATGTCCTGGAGGTTTAAGGAGCAGAGAATCACATGCCCTGCTCTAGAGATTGTATGATCTAATTCAGTGTGACCATCCTGAATTTGCACTGCCTGAGAAATTGGTGTAGATCGTGAAGCTCTAGTATGGGGCACCAGCACCCCTCCAACCCCCCATCTGTTTCAGGACCAGGAAGTACCTTGACACATACCCCTGACTTGCCTGGGCATCTGGGACACATGCTACTGCTCCTTTTGCAAGCAGTTGAGCAACATCTTCCCTGAGGATGGACAGCATGTCCTGTGACACAGAGGACCCCCTTGGGAGCTGAGTCAGGGACTGGACAGGCGGGAGGTGAACCTCCCCGACCCATCAGTGGGCAGCTTTGGAGGAGTCAATGACTGCTGAGATTGGACAGGCACCACTTCCCCTACCCGTCTTTTTTGGGACCCTGGCCGAAGAACTTGGCCTTGGGGCATCATGCTTGGAACTGCCCCACTAGGGCTGCTGCTGCCAAGACTGCTGTGGCTGAAAGGGCAGAAACTGAAAGGCCCTTTTCTTTTACTTTTAACCTTTCAGGTCCTTCTAAGACAAAGCCACAGAATCCAGCATGGCACTGGACTTCTCGATTACAGTGAGATGCCCATCCACCCCAAGCCAAATAAGTCAGTGCCCAGGAAAGAGACACTGGCCAACTTGTGCTCATTGTCCACTGTGAAGGTGGAGAGCCTCAGCCAGACCTCGCGATGACTTGCGACAGCTGCTGCCATAGCACAGGTGCAAGAATCGTCAATGTCCAAGCTGGTCTGGAGTTGGTGTTTAGCCAGCGCTTGACCTTGCTCTCTGATTACCTTTACCGGGAGCAGTTTATCGGCAGGCAGGTAAGGACACTTTTGAGCACTCCCAGCAGGGTGTGACCAAAGTAGGCCAGGCCTGGCAAAGACCAAACAAGGATGCAGCATAGACCTTCTTGGCTGTGTGGTCAAGTTTCGTTTAGTCCTTTTTGAGGGGCTTGTCCACAGGCTCGAGGGTAGAGCCTCTCCCGGCACCACCAAGGCCCACTGCTGCCAGAAGAGTTCCTCTTAGCACTGCCACATCCAATAGTGGAGCCTCCCCTCATTTGAAGATGAAGAAGACAAGGAGCAGGTTAAGCAGGAGCGACAACTCGAGGAGGCCTTCAACCTTGACTGTCAACTCAGGCAGCAACGTTGAGGAAATGCAACCAAGGGTGCAGTGTAATATACTGGCACCAGATCTGGCTGCCCAACCACCAGTGGAGGGTGATCCCAAGAAGGGACAACCCAGGATACCGATCTATCCATGTCCTCCACGGAGTGGACCTGGATGACTAGGGTCTTGGAGATCGATTCTTTGTTGATCCCTTCCAACAATGGGTTGATGGGTTCAAGAAAAATCTCAACTACCTGACTGACAGGAATCAAGGTTGGCAAGCCCACGGGGGTACCATGAAGCTAGCGACCTGCCTCTTGACCAGTTGTGGCTCAGCTGAAGCCGAGCACTTGACAGTCATCGAATGGTCAGGGAAATCGAGGAAGTGGGAGAAGCGTGATTTCTCCCAGTCCCATGATCTACAGTAGTGTTTCTTGCTTTTATGCTTCTTACCATGGTGGGCAGGGCTCTGGCCGAAGGTCTGGAAGGCCCAACACAGGTCTCAATACTTCTCAGCAAAGGCCGCTCCAATGTTGGCCCCATCTGGGAGCAGCACCAAGGCCGACAAGGCCTTCGCTGTTACCTCTTTCATAGCTGAAAGTTGGGTCAAGGACCACTGGCCCGCAACTTAGGGTCTTAATCACCTGGCTGGCCAAGGAGAAGACAAGCCTTACGGTCTGAGCAACGATGGTAGCATCATCTGGCAAAGGCCACCACCTGCAACATCATGTGCCATCCCATTGCTATACAGGCTTGACATGTGTGGGTCCATATGCAACATCTTCTGCTGGTACATGGTGCACTGTTCGAAGCCAGGAGTGGGCTTTGCTTCCACGTGTTCCATATTTTGATCGAGTACCAAAAGCTGGACCGAGGAATATACTTTTTATCGAAGAGAGGCAAAAAAAATCACTAAGTTTGCCAAGGATGCACTTAAGAGGCCCTACAACACACAGAGCTGCAAAGGAGGAGACCAAACTCTTCCAGTGGAAAGGAAGATCTGATATCACGGGGTAAAAGCTGAGGGATAGATCAACCGGGTGGTGGGAGGAGATTTCTTAAAGACATTCTGGTGAATTAGCTCTTAAGGAAGAAGAACTATCATGTGGATAAGTGAACCATATCCACGCCCCTAGAATATCACCTTCCTTCTGCTGTGAATACCCCTTCCTATGCAGCCCAGCATCATGGGTGCCATACTGTAAGCCTCGTTACACAGGCTTAATTGTTTAGGGAGCAACTGATGACGACCCCCAAGTCTCCTTCCTCAGAGGTTGTGACCAGCTCTATTCCCACCCCCACCCCCATATCTAGTACTCTGTTCTGGGGTTCTTGTTCTGAATCTGCATCACCTTGCACTTTTGGCACTGAATTTCAACTGAAAAACTTCTGAGCACCTCTCTACCCCTTTCAAGTCTCTCTGGATCTCCTTAACCCCCTCCTTGACATCTACTCTACCACAGAGCTTAATGCTGTCTGCAAAGTGACACATCTTGCTCTGGATTCCTTCTCCCATGCTGCTGATGAACATACTGAAAAGGACTGGACCCAGGACTAGTCTTCATGGCATCCCCACTGGTGAACTCCCTCTCTATGGATTTGACTCCACTAACCACAATCTTCTGCTGCCTCCCTTCAAACTAGATTCTCACCCATCTGTGTCCTTTACTGTGCAAGAATCCTCTAGCTTCTTCAGCAACCTTTTGTGAGGCACCGAGTCAAAAGCCTTGCCGAACTCAAGTAGACTAAATCCCCAGTGTGGCCCTTATCCACTACCCTTGTTACCCGTCAGAGAATACTATCAGGTTGGTTGGACAAGATCTCCCTGCCACAAACCCATGCTGTTTATTATTCTGGAGTCCACTGCTTTCCAGGCAGTCCATGAGGTCCTCTTTGACTAGTGTGTGCATCAGTTTTCACACAACAGACGCAAGGCTGACAGGTCTGTGGTTACCAGGTGCTCCCCTGCCCCCCCACACACACACACAGAGCAAGAGTACATCTGCTACCTCCAATCTTTTGTAATCTACCCTGTCTGAATTGAGCTATTGAATAGCCCTACAGGGGGTTCAGTTACTGTAGTTCCACTGCCAATCCCATGAGCTCCCTCAGATGCATCCCATATGGCCCAGATGCCTTGTCTGTCTTTAGTGCTGCTAACTTTTTCTGAACTCTTTCACTGATAAATACTTGCTGCCTCATCTTAGGGATTCCCCTTGCAGCTGCCTTAGTGCCTCACTCTGGCAGAGACCCTCTGTCTTCCCTTCTGAATACAGCGCTGAAGTAGTTGTTAAGAATGGCTGCTTCTGCCCATCCTCCTAAATTACCCCTACCTCCCTCTGTTAGCCGAACAATTCCTCCTCCCTTCTTTCCTTTTTCTCTAATAGATTTAAAAAACAGTCTTTCCTTTTCTTTGACCCCAACCCCGCAATATGCAGCTCTGTGTATGCATTTGCTCCCCCCCCTTGGTTTCTCTTGTTCACATTTGGTACTCTCCCCAGTCTTCCTTCCCTCGTTTCTCCTTGTACCTCGTGAAGGCCTTCTTTTTGGCTTTTATTGCTTCCCTGACCTTTCCAGGGAACCGTACTGGTCTCTTGTACCTATTTCTTTTGATTACTGTTCTCATGCAAGTCTTTGTTTCTTCGAGAATGGCCCCCCTTGATTTCCCCCACCTGATTTCCACATCCCTGATGCTGCCTACACCAACTAACTTGTCCCGGACAACCTCTCTCATTCAGTTAAGTCTGCCCTTCTGAAACCTAGGACTTCAGTCTTTGATGAGGGCTGAAGTCCCAAGGGTCAGGCTGAACCATATACAGTTACGGCTGCTGGACCCTAGTGACTCCCCTACCCTCACTTCTCCTACTACTTCTGAGTTGGTGAGCACCACATCAAGAATAGCAGCCTGCCTGGTGGGCTCCTTAACCAGCTGCACCAGCAGGCAGTCCTACAATGTATCCAGCAGGGCCCGACTTCTGAACCTCCTGGTTGCTTGAATGAATCAGTATCTGGCAGGTTTAGATCTCCCACCACCATCTCCACCTTTGTCAGCCTGTGTCGGACACATGATTTTTAAAAAGGTCCCTGTGGCAAAAATGAGTGGGTTGGATTAAATAGGGTTGCACTGTCAGCAAGCAGGCAGAAAACTTCTGCATTTATCAGCTTGTACTGAACATGATACTACTTGGTAGTATGCCATGATAAAATTAATTGTTGTTACAGTGGGACAGATTACAGTACATTATATTGGATTGGTTCTGTGCCATGTAAATGTCAAATAAGGGTCCTGCTGCTGCAGGATCTGTTGTAATGCTGTATCCGCCACTGGTCACCCCCCCCAGTTCTGCCCCTAGCTCTGCTCCTTATCTCTCTCTTCCCGTCTTGGAGGTCTACAGATCACCACCAACCATAGTTTCTTGTTTAAGGATGTTGTGAGCTAAACCCACAGCAATTCTATTCCCATTATCTCCCCTAATGTTTCCATTATTCTGTATCTCTATGCCTTCCATAACATATAGGGCTATTCCTCTTCTACCTTTTCCTCTGTCATGTCCCATTTGTTATTCTCTGTGACCCAAGCTTCTATGATGACTACTAGGTCAACCCAAGTCTCTGCCACCACTGCTTGGAGCTCACTGATTTTACCTACCAGACTCCTGGAATTAGGAAGGACCCATTTCCATCTTTCTCCTGATCCCCTTTGCTTTTTCCTGTTCCTTCTTCTTTATTCTTCCCAGGTCTCATTTTTTTTAATTTTTTGTGCTGAATGTAGGCTTTATCAGCCCTCCCTCATTGGCCTCTTCCCCTAACCTAATCTGAACTTCAACTTTACTGTTAGCCACCTTACTGCTACTAGAACCCTGTTCAGGGGGAGCCCCACCAGCTCTCCCTTCTCAGTGATTCCCCTAGCCTATGTCTCTCTTGCAGTCAGTGTAACTGTTCAATATAGATGCCAAACTTCTGTCCCAGAGCACTGGCCCCCTCTCTCATCAGGAGAAGATCATCACCATTGAAGAGCCTCCTGTCCCAGAAGCCCCTCTGCAGTTCCCCGCAAAGTGGTACCCCCTCCTCTTGACACCATCTCTTCAACCCCCACCATTAGAATCCTCCGTCTCTTCCTTCCTTACTCCATCATTCCCGTACTCCTATTCCACACAGGGAGGGCCAATTATGAGCAACATCATGATGTTATCAGCAGCAGCCATCACAAAACCTCAAGCAGGTGCAACAAGGTGTACTGCAAGGATTTTGGGATATATAGGGGAGAGGATTTGACAGCAGGAGGAGGAAGAGGTAGTATTGCCCCTGTACATGTCCTTGCTGAGGTTCCACTTGGAATATTGTGTGCAGTTCCGGAGTCCGTACCAGAGGAAGGACAGAAACAGGCTAGAGACAGTGCACCGAGGGGTCACAAAGATGATCCAGGGTCAGCGGTACATATAATACGAGGATACGCTGGCAGACTTGACCCTAGAGGCCAGGAGGGAGAGACCCCATATGATAAAGACTTTCAAGATCTAGCGGGGGATAAACACAGCTGACACTGTAGACCTGCCCACTGGGAATGGAAACATAGTGACAAGGTTGCATGGGTGGAAACTAGTTGTTTTTTTTTTGGGGGGGGAGAGCGATGTTAGCAAGGTCTTCTTCAAAGAAAAGAATGGTGAGGCAAAGGAATACACTGCTGATGGAGGTGGTGGAGATGGGGTCTCTAAAAGGGTTCAAGGTCGGACAAGAGAGATACAGGGGGCTTGCAGTACTAAAAGAGGGGTAAGAAGCTAGGAAGCAGAAAGTGGAGCGGGGTCATCTGTGGAAATTGAGGGTCAGATCACAGGGTAAGAACCCTATCTGACAGTAGGTCGGTGGGGAACAGGTAGCAAAACTGAGCTGACAGGATGGTCCATAGGTCCTTTTCCCGTCATCATTTTCTATGTTTCTAGATAAAGAAGCACAAATCACTACTGGAGCTCTATTATTTTTTACTTTCTATTTTTCTCTACTTACCTAGTGGGCGTAGCTCTCCTTCAGCCTGTTCACAAGCACTGGATCCCTCCGCTACTGGAAAAGCCACCAATGGCACCCAGATATCCACTCTCCATACCCTCACATACTGTTCTGGACGTAGCCCTCCTGATAGGGTCTGCCAGTCAGGAGAGTCGACCGGATCCTTCTTGACCAGAGACAGTGATGAGCCCTATTCTCCAAAATTAATTCCTTGTTCTGTGACTAATGCATGAATCACCTGAAAGTGGTGCCTCTGGCATCTGCTCCAGCAAATTAGCACAGCGTTGGTCACCTCATGGAGAGATGAAAGGGGATGTAACTGGGAGGTTTCATGGAACCAAAAATAATGCAATGCATTTACAAAGGATCCAGCTGGTCCAAATAAGAAAAGTCCTTTCCCCTCAACTCACTGTCTACCTAGGAATCCACTAGGGCTCCACCCTGGCCTCAGTCCATTTCTCCACTGTCCTGAGTGACCTCCCTTCAGTCTGTATTTCCTTGCACATACTCGTACGTACCAGGACAACACTGTACCTTTTGCCCCAGGAGACTTCACTCCTTGTACGAAAGTGACACTGTAGTTTAATTCTGATAACATTCAAAACTTGTTCTGCTCAAACAAACTCTCACTAAAAACCCCTAAACAGTGTCAGTGCCCTTTGGCAGCAAGAGGAGACTGGCTAGGCTCCACCAAACCAAACTGTCTTTAAGGCAGGATGCTTATCCCTTGATGAAGTCACGCACTTCCAAGTACCTTGGTGTGTAGCTGGACTGCAATGCCCTTTTCTCCCACATCGATCCCATCCATATAAAAGCTTCTCCCAAACTTGTTGCAGTGTAGTGCATGAAATCCTGCCTCCCACTCTCTGTCTGATGGGAGATCGTCCTCAAGATGATCCTCCCAATGTTCACTTATGAGAGTGTGGTGTGCAGCACTGCCCTCAAGTACACCCTGACCAGGTCGGAAACCCTGACAACACCCCTGCCAGTTCATCTTCAACTGCCCTCCCCATACGCCCTACTGCTCCTTCTACTCCAACCTCTCCCTTCCCCTCTCTCAAGACCCAGCACCTCTTCTACTCTGCCTCCTTCCTTACTTAATTCAGATTTATCTCCCTTCCCTTTCTCCTCCTCTCCCCTTCTCTCCGCTTCCTGCTCCTTTTCTTACTCCTGTTCACCCACATCACTCTCCTCTCTTTCCCCACTGCCAAACCTCGGTCAGGTGATTCACTTTTCCTACCGCTTTCCCCTAACTTTGAAACATCCGCTTTATTCCCATCATTTCACCTCTTCCTTCCTCTTTCAGAGCTTGACTCCATAATCTCTCTCTCACACTTGTTCCAGCAACTAGACCCCCGCCCCCCAGCACAGAGCTGATAACTCAAATGCCCTACTCCCTTTTGTTTTGTTGTTCCCTCTCTCAAAGCCTTTTTGCCTATAGTCCCTCTATCACTCCTGGGCCATTACTGTATTCAGTCTAATTTTCTTAGGGCCTGTCTCAATGATTCTCACTATTGTATGGCAACTAATGCATTTATTTGTTCAAGTGCCAATTTCATTGTATTTATTACACCTTATTTTACAATTCTTATTTGTCCTTCCAGACCCGATATTTACATATCCATTATCTTTCATCTCTATTTTATGAACAGTACCAGATTACATTGTTTTTACTGTACTCCCACTTCCTCTGTAATCCTCTCCCTCAACGTCACAAATGGAAACGAGTCTCAGCTCAGTGTGCTTCTCCCTATCAACAAATTGCAACAAAAATCAAATAACCCCAATCATGACAATCAAACCTGTTCAGGTAACCTTTTACAAACTACAGCCTTCCAATCTGATGGCAGCCTGACTTCTCCTTCTAACTGCAAGTTAAGCAGAAAGACTGCTGAAAAGGAGAGAAGGAGAGAGAGAGATGCAGCTATGGAGAGGTTATCATCTGTGTATTTTTGTAGCCATGAGCAACTTTTACATTTCCCCCTGCTTCTGACTTCTTTTTTAAAATATTTAAACACCACATTGGCAGTGACTCCATATTCCTATAGTCTGAAAGTGAGCTCCCATTCATTATACCTGCAGGCAGCTGTGGTCATCTGCACATCCGAGATGCTGTCATCATTGGTTATGTTTCGAATGACCGCATCCATTAGCTCTAGAGGGACATACTGGACCACACTAGCCAAAGCACTGGAAGGAGCATCCGTTTCTTCTGAAATAAGGAAATAATTGTTACAGTTAACTACATATGTTGTTTGCATCTCTGTGCAACTGTATGCACTGTACTCCTGTACCTCTCCCTTGGGCTGGACCTGGAAACAAGCCTTGACTCACTGTGCCTTTTCCTGGCTACCTATTTTCAATAAATAAATACATTTTAGCAAACACTCCATCAACTATGCTGAAAACAACAAGAGTTTTTGTCTGCTGTCCATAATAATACTGAATATACAGTAGCATTTATAACTGGTGATTCATGAGTTGGGGGGCAAACATGATATAACTGATTTGGAAAGAAGAGAAATGATATATGAAAACTGAACCAGAAGCACAGCTGTTATAATCTATAGATGATATGATTCTGGAGAACTCTGTTAGGCAACCATAGGAGACAATGGACAGCATATGTGAAGTTTGACCAAAGCTCTGGGCAAAGTACACTGCGTGTATGCAAATTCGCCAGACATGCTCAGGGTGGTATATTCAAACATCCACAGAGCAAAGCTGCTTGTGCAACTGATGTCTGAATATGTCACTTTGTGAGTGCGGTGCAATGAAACTGCAAACTGCTGCTAAAATCCCCTGCAGGCCTATGAAGTGGATACAGCTGGGGACACTGAATAGAAAGACCACACGTGCACAGGTGCCAGCAATCCATTTGCATGGTGCAAACCTGTTTGCTACGGAGTCTGAAAGATATATACTAAAATGTTACCAAGCAACTGACCTCTTTGCCCATAAAGGGCGTTAAGAGATCATTTACATCTCATCAGCCCACATTATTTACTGACAGGCAAGCATTCACTCACTGGATTGCATGGAGGGCTGGTGCTCCTCTGTCAGTTGGTTCTCCCTTCCTAATTCCCAGTGCCAGATTGTTACAATGAAATGTGTATCCCCGGTGTCTAGTGTCCTCCACCCCCAATTCCCAATGACATATATGTGAAAATACATGTTTACCTGTGGCATTTAGTGGTCCTTCCCATTCCCAGTGCCAATTATGGTACAATACACTCTTATCTCTGGCTTCTAGTGGCGCGCCCCCCCCCCCACAAATTACTAATGCTTATTGTCACAACCGCACTCAGCAGGTCAGGCCCTCTGCTCCCGCAGTGCCAACCTCCGAGCGCAGTATTGTGAACAGGTAACAGACAGGGTAACCCTCCTGTCTGCTTGTGGGTCTGAATCATCTTTAGTCTCAAATTCTGGGGGGATTCAAACTGTGAACCTTATGCTAGTGTACCCAAATGTACAGACTCAGATAATCTGCTCTTCGGGGGGATGCCAGATATCTTTCACCTAAGGGCACCTAACCAGGTATTCAAAATGAACACTTGAAACTCTATAAAAGACCTTAGGTATATTCTTACCTTTTCCCAGTTTGATTACACCATCAAGCTCTGAACAGTTTTTGTCAATCTTAACCCTCCATACGTCACACGCAAAAAGAACTTCGAAGACACACCCAGGCAGTCTTTCAAATGAAAGGTTTACTTAAAAATGGATAAAAATATGTAAAATGTAAACACAGAACAATATATCACAAAGCATACAATCACTTAAAAGAAAACAAAGAAAACTACAAACTTCCACCAACATACAATCAGACTTTTTCTATCTAATGTATTACTTCTTTACAGTGCTTAAGTTAGATCTTGTTTCTTAAGAGCCCAAAAAGAAATGTTGCACAGTTGAAACACAGAATACAGTTTAAAAACTCTTGTGTTTCCACCCCTTCTATGATGCCATCTAGCTCCTCCTTTTAGAATATAAAAATTATACAAACAATGACCTTCCTATCAGGAGAGATTTTAAATACTGTGACTTCAGCAAAAACTAATTTCCCAATATGACTCCTTAATTAACATCCCCTTTTTGATCTCGAGCAGTTCCTCTTCCCAGGGCACATCACAGGATTTTATGACTTCAAACAACATGAAGTGTTGCTGTATTCTGACATTATGCAGTTAGCCCCAGCACTTGAACTGCTCTTTGAAGTGTAACCGTCAGATTCTTTACTCTGCCTAACTGAACAGTCGCTCCGGAGATCTCTCCTTCGCTATCGGTTCAGGACAGTAAAATGTCGGTTTTAAACAGCTATTTCTTATTTTTATTTCAGTTCAGATCCCTGTCTGCGGTACAGTAAGTACTTAGGTAGTGGAATAGTGCTATTTCTGTGGAAACTGTAAAAGCAATATTTTTCAATCGGTTCGGCTGAACCGACTGTATTTTCTCTTAAGTTTTCTTTGGTTTTCTAAATTTAGTTGAGGAACTGGTCCTTATCGGTTCTAAAAAAACATATTTTTAACGTTTTTTTCAAATACCCGTGACACGGTTAGGAACCGATAAGGAGGTCTTGCCTGGTTTTTGCCGAGTAAAGGGTATGTTTTAGGATGGCTTTGTCTGAGAAACCCAAAAGAAAAACCAGGCCCACTGGGTTTCAACACTGCAGTGAGTGTGGGGAGGCCTTTGCTCCATTAGAAGAAACATACTTACTAAGGTGAGTAATTTTTTCTTTTAGCACCATAGTGATATAACATGTTTTTTTTCCTCTAAGACGTCATAAAAGTTTACGAGCCCTATATCCTGGTAGCTGGGTCAGTTCTAATTAAGTCAGATAAACAGGAGACCCTTATTTAAGTCTCTCTAGTTTTTTAATTACCTCCTGGTTTCAGGTCCTTGACTGTAACTGAAACCGGGGGCACTCATGGAAGCACTGTGACAATCACACACTATATTTTCATATTACAAATATCATCCAGTCATAACCAGCTGGCCAAGCGTCACAATCCTTCCCACCTAGACTGAATTTGGGGGCTCTATCCCCTGCATGGGATGAGCTTCCAAAATCAGTTCACTCCTCATACAGATGCGACAGGCCATCGCTGTTCTGATCGGTCGCTCCAGCCCTATGTAAGATTGTCATGTCATACCCTTGCAAGCCAAGACTCCATCTTAACAGTCTACCATTAGTTTTTCCCATTTGGGTCAGCATAACCAGGGGGTTGTGGTCCATTTGTACCTCAAAATGCTGCCCATATAAGTATGGTTCTAACTTTTTTAGGGCCCACACTACGGCAAGACACTCTTTTTCCACAATAGAGTAAGCCTGCTCCCTGGGAAGTAACTTTTTACTCAGGTACACTACCAGGTGATCTTTCCCTTGGTTGGATGTCTGACTCAGTACTACCCCAATACCGACGTCTGAGGCGTCAGTCTGAACTATAAAGGGTCTGCTATAGTCAGGACTTGTCAATACAGGAGCACTGCACAGTGCCTCCTTCAGTATGGTAAAGGCTTTTTCACTGGCTGGTTCCCAGGTAATTTTCTTAGGCATCCTTTTCTTTGCCAGGTCAGATAGGGGAGCAGCCAGGGCACTGTAATTGGGTACAAATTTCCTATAAAACCTGTGAAACCTGGGGCTAACTGGTTTCGGTGGAGGCAGTGAGGGTTTTAGGAGCTCTGGGCGCTTTTCCTCTCTGCCATGCTCCGCCCATTCACTCTCAGAAGATCTGCTCTTGGCATAGCCGGCCCAGAGTTCAGCAGCCTTGCACTGTTTTGGGATCTCGGTCCTCCAGCCAGGTTTTCAGCTCTGCTGGGCATGCCCAAAAACTGTTCTAACAAAATAGCATTTTCAATTTTATCTATAGAGTTTGCTTCAATTCCTTCCCTGTGTTTTAAAAATTGACGTTTCATGGCTAGCACCTCGTAGCTCATATCAGGGCTTCCCCTGAGCTTACGGAATTTAGCTCTGTATGCTTCTGCAGTTAAATCAAACTTTTTTAAAAGTGCAGCTTTAAATTTGCTGTAATCATTACTGTCCTCATTGTCCATTTGACCCAATGCATCCCAAGCTTTCCCGGTAAGTAATGGGGAATAGCTGGAAGCTACAGGACCCTCTAGGAATTTTAGCCTGAATACAAAATTTTTCAAAGGAGTTTAAAAAGGCATCCATATCCTCCCCCTCTTTAAATTCAGCTATCAATTTGGAATTCAATTTGTAACCCAGTCCTGTAGTTCCAGTTAAACCCAAGCCACTTACCTGCTCTGGTGCTGATGGCTGAAGTCGTAACTTCTCCAGTTCATGTTGCCTCTGGCACCCATGCTCCTCATGGTCCACTTCTCGCTGTTCACAGTCCGCCTCTCACTGTTCTTGCTCCCTCTTCTCCTCTGCGGCTCGTTTCTCTCGCTCAGTGTCTCTCTGGAATTCCAGCTCCATTCTGAGCAACTCAATCTGCACCCTGTGTGCTTCTGGCTCCAGAATGCTGGTGACCTTCCCCTGCTGCTGTGGCCCTTCACTGGCACTGGCCCTGCTGTCATCCTCACTGGATCTGGACACTACACTGGCTGCTAGCCCCTCCGCACTCAGGGTTTGGTCCTTTACAGTCACAGTCAGTGACTCGATGCTCTGAGCATCTGCTGCCATCAGGGCATCCATGGGGTTCTGCTTGGTGGCTCTTCCCTCATACAGGACTCCTATGTCCTGGCACAATTGCCTCAAGTAGTCTACAGTGTGGCCGCTGTAGCTGGAAGCCATCTTCTTCCCTAACTATGGCTACTCTAACTTGCACTTGAGAAAAAAAATAAAACAGGTAGGAACTCGACTGTAAGCAAAATTATATAGTTCTGTTTCCTTTTTTAAAAAATAAATCACTGCCTTTTTTTTTTGCAAGTGAGCTGTACAGTATTAAGCTGACACACTGAACAATTAAAGCATGTGTTACCAAATTTCTCTACACAGCTGCCAACCAATCTATCACAACCGCACTCAGCAGGCCAGGCCCTCTGCTCCCACAATGCCAACCTCCGAGCGCAGTACTGTGAACAGGTAACAGACAGGGTAACCCTCCTGTCTGCTTGTGGGTCTGAATCATCTTTAGTCTCAAAGTTCTGGGGGGGATTCAAACTGTGAACCTTATGCTAGCGTACCCAAATGTACAGGCTCAGATAATCTGCTCTTTGGGGGGATGCCAGATATCTTTCGCCTAAGGGCACCTAACCAGGTATCCAAAATTAACCCTTAAAACTCTATAAAATACCTTAGGTATATTCTTACCTTTTCCCAGTTTGATAACACCATCAAGCTCTGAAAAGTTTTTGTCAATCTTAACCCTCTATACGTCACATGCAAAAAGAACTTCAAAGACACACCCAGGCAGTCTTTCAAATGAAAGGTTTACTTAAAAATGGATAAAAATATGTAAACAGAGAACAATATTTCACAAAGCATACAATCACTTAAAAGAAAACTACAGACAATCTCCTACCAACATACAATTAGACTTTTTCTACCTAATGTATTACCTCTTTACAGTGCTTAAGTTAGATCTTGTTTCTTAAGAGCCCAAAAAGAAATGTTGCACAGTTGAAACACAGAATACAGTTTAAAAATGTTGTGTTTCCACCCCTTCTATGATGGCATCTAGCTCCTCCTTTTAGAATATAAAAATTATACAAACAATGATCTTCCTGTCCGGAGATATTTTAAATACTGTGACTTTAGCAAAAACTAATTTCCCAATATGACTCCTTAATTAAAATCCCCTCTTTGATCTCGAACAGTTCCTCTTCCCAGGGCACATCAAAAGATTTTATGACTTTTAGCACCATAGTGATATAACACGTTTTTTTCCTCTAAGACTTCATACAAGTTTACGAGCCCTATATCCTGGTAGCTGGGTCAGTTCTAATTAAGTCAGATAAACAGGAGACCCTTAATTAAGTCTCTCTAGTCTTTTAATTACCTCCTGGTTTCTGGTCACTTGACTGTAACTGAAACCTGGCTGGGAGGGGGGCACTCATGGAAGCACTGTGACAATCACGTACTGTATTTTTATATTACAAATATTATCCAACAATCATAACAAGCTGGCCAAGCGTCACACTTATTATGGTAAGATACATTTTTATACATTGCAAGAGATCTTGGTGTGCCCCATTCCTTGTTGGAACTAGCTTCAATTCTTCATCCCAGGGAGTTATCAAGTCCCACGACTACCAGACTACAATAAAAGATGGATAAGACTCAAACCTGTATGATCCATGTTTATTTCATTTTTTTTTATTTCTTTTTTATTAAATGGTTTCTGTTACACTTATGTCAAGAGTACATTTCATACATTTCGTTATATTGTCACATGTCTTAAGTTCTATGTGTATTATTGACAGTTTTTTGCAATTCACCCTGAGGTTTAAATGTTTGATATAAAGTCTTATGCATTCTTTTGGTCAGAGACCATACAGAAGGTAAAGCTCCAACTCTTTTCTATTTTAGCTCACACCTTGTTTACCTCTTAAGTTTTGTTTACTCCTTCATTTCTAATATAACCAAATGAGTAATTTCCTCTTTTCAGTTAACTCCTCCTTTAATTAAATTTTCTTCCCTTCAGATCTTTGGTAGTTGTTCATTCATCCCCCATTACCTTCCCCACCAACTCCACCAAACTTAAGGACGGGAGTGTGGATCCACCTCAGTATGATACAGAACCCACTTCTGCCATCTCATCATGTATGTTGGCGCTTTACCCTGAATTTTAGCATTAAGATTTTCTACTTCACATAATTCAGACATGGTGGATCTCCATTCTACTACTGTTGGAATTATACTGGTCATCCATCTACAAGTAATGGACTTTTTGGCCACCAAAAGACTGGGAGGCAAAAGAGTTTTTTCCCCATGGAGGAGAATGGTCTGGAAAGATCCCTAGCAGAACCTGTTCAGCTGTCAATTCTATCCCTTGTTCTATTAATTTGGTTAATTCTATTTGTAAGGATAGCCAAAGGGGCATCAAACAAGGACACTCCCAGAATGTGTGTCCCAGTGTCACCCTCGGATATCTTCACTTTCGCCAGCATACTCCATATTCTTCTGGAAAGAATCTGATCAGGACTGCCAGGGCTCTAAAAAAGCAGGAACGACACGTCCTTGCAAATTCTCTCCAAAATGGAGAGGAAGTGATCTTTACCGCTCTCACAGATGATCCCCTCCATTCCTCCATTGTTACCTCTAGGTGGAGATCTTTGTTCCATTTCTGTAATATGGATTCAGTTGATTCCTTTTGTTCGTTTCTCAATTCCCTATATATTGTGCCTATTAAATGTTTACCCAAGTTCCCCCTTATGGCTTCCATAAATAATTTGAGCAATTCTGGAGTTGGATCTTGAATTTTGGGTTGAATTACAGGGTTTTAAATAACTGATTAGGCATTTTTTTCTTGGGACAATACTAACTGTACAGAAAGTATTTATATAGGTTTTCTAGAAGTGTTATGTTTGTCAAACACAGTGAGGCAAGTGCTATGCATTTTCACAATGTTTTAGCACTTTTATGAGCAAAACGCTAATCAATTTTTAGAGTTAAATAAAACCCTGAATTATTCGATTTCTGAGTATATGTTTCCTGACCTGGAAATAACAGAATAAATCTGATCTGCTAATGCCATATTAGGACTGTAATTTTTCAAGGGGGAGTATCCTCTGAGGGGACAAAAACTGGAAAAGATGTGAAAGGCCTAATCTTCTCCATTCCCAGAATGTGAAGTCTATATATATGGGTGTAAATGAATCATCTTCTGATATAATTTAATATATTCGTATATAATACGTAGTGGTCCCATTTGCCTCAAGCTTCTCCAACATTTATAAATCTGAGCTGTAATACCTGTTAGGGTAGCAGGTAACAGAGACCTTTCAGCAGAAGAGAGAAGAATTTTTTTGATATCAAATAAATCATTAAGATGAAATTCAATATCCTTCCAAGGACAGGATTCTGTCATCCAGATCAGGACTATCCTAAGGAAAGACGCCCTAGAGTATAATTTAAAGTCTGGAAGGTTAAAGGTTAAATTGTCCCTGAGCCAGGGACAATTTAAGAACTAATAGTTGTATCCTAGGACATCCTTTACCCCAAATGAACATGGAAATTAACTTGTCCCATGATTTAAAATAATAAGTTGCTGGTAAATAGGGCATATTCTGAATTAGATAAAGTAATCTAGGTAGTATATTCATTCGCACTATTTCTATCCATTGGTGGAAGTGGGTAAGAAAGGTGGACCATCTTTCCAGGTCATTTTGGATTGTAGTCGTGAGGGGTTCATAATTTAAAATCTCCAATACTTCTGGGTTAAGAGGAATGTTAATTCCTAAGTATTTTATTTTGGTAGTGTGCCATTTAAATGGGTATTCTTTTTTCAATCTTTGGGTGGGGATAAAGTTAAAGGCCAGGATCTCTGTTTTTGTAGTATTTAACTTAAATCCCACCAGTTTCTCATATTGTTTCAATATTTGCCAAGCTGCCGGAATTGACTGAGATGGGGACAACAGGGTCAAGAGAATATCATCAGCAAACATATTTATTTTATGTTCTTGTTGTGCTACAGGAATCCCCTCTACAGAGCCTACTTTCCTCAATCTTGCCGCTAGTGGTTTCAAATATAATGGAAATAGGTATGGTGATAGGGGACACCCCTGCCTTGTGCCCCTACTTAATCTGAACGGTGAGGATAGGTTTCCATTAACCCTCACGTAGGCCCTTGGGGAATGATATAGCTTAAGAGTAGTGATAAATAGAGCTGGAAAGTGAAAGGCCTCAAGAGTGCTCCACAGAAATGGCAAATAGACTCGATCAAAAGCCTTTTTGGCATCTAAACTAATGAAAACAGATGGAATTTTCCTGGTCTTAATATATTTCTGTAATAGTAGAGTCCTGTGGATATTATCTGTAGTATTCCTGTTTTTAATAAACCCTGATTGGTCAGATGATATAATCTTTGGCATTACTGATTCTAATCTAGATGCCCAAATAGCTGTATAAATCTTATAATCAACATTTAAAATGGAAATAGGTCTGTAAGATGCCGGGTCCGAATTATCTTTATTTGGTTTAGGTATTGGAGCAATGGTGGCATAATCCCATGACGGTGGAGGAGCTCCCTCTTGGGCTATCTCAGCAAATAAAGTATGTAATTTGGGGGTGAGTTCTTTTTTAAGTATCTTATACCACTAGGGTATAAAGCCATCAGGTCCTGGACATCTTCCCGAGTTCAGATTCGTGATAGCTTCCTGAATCTCCAGTTGTGTTATGGGAACCTCTAAACTACGAATTTGAGTACAGGTGAGGGTAGGCAAGATCACTTGGTCCATAAAATTTTATATTTTTGACTGTCCGGGAGTTATTTCCGGAGAATATAGACTAGTGTAGTACACTGAGAAAGCCTGCAAGATATGAACATCTGAATGGTGTGTCATACCAGTATATGGATTTTGTAGTCTCAATATTGTGGAAGCATTTTTTCTAGCTCTGTGTTTCTGGGCCAATCTCCAAGCCCCCTAGCTCCCCCCTCATGGGCCCTTCATCTTAAATATATTAATGAATTGTTGTATTTTGTTATCTATAATTTTCTGTAGTTCCGGCTTTGTATCTTTAATTTTTTGGTATAATTCTGAGTTTCCTTCTCTATATAACATCCGATAGTTCGGTAGCTGTTCAGATAATTCAAGTTGTTTCGCCTCCCTCTCTTTATTTTTTTTGAGGTGTATGCTATAATCTCCCCCCTCATCGTTGCCTTCATTGCATCCCATTGTATCACCTCTGTGATGTCCTGTGATTCATTTTCTATATAAAATTGGTGTATTCTTTTTTTAACTGTCTCCTGGAATTCTTTATCTTTTAATGTTAATGGGTTTAACCTCCACAGGGTCCTTAACCTTTCCCAGCCCAAATCTATTTTCAAGATTGAGGGATGGTGGTCAGAGAGTAATTTTAAACCTATTGTCATATCCTGGACTGATGTGAAATGCTCACGTCATCATAAAGTAATCTAGTCGGGAGGATGATTTAAACCGTGGAGAATAGTATGTATAACCAGAAGTAGAGGGAAATGAGCGTCTCCACACATCTATGATACCCAGGTGTTCTAGAGTTTTTTTAAATTTTTAACTGTAGCATTTTTCCTATAAGTTTGGTGATTAGAGATATCTAAATGTGGTGATAAGGTCATATTGATATCCCCTCCCATGATTAATTGACCCTGAAGGTTATCTAATAATGAGGACGTAAAGCCCTTCAGTATTGGGAATTTCGTCTGAGGAGGAAAATAAACACTAGCCAAGGTAATTCTATGGCCGTACAGAATTCCTTGTACAATTACATAATGACCCTAGGCATCTATATGGTTTTTTTGTACTTCCAAGGGAGTTGTTGCTGGGATTAGAATTATTGGTCCCCGTTTCCTGCCCCTTGGGTGGGAGGAGGCTATGACCTTATATCTATCACCCCAAGCCAGTTTCTTGTGCTCTAGTTCCGAGAGATGGGTTTCCTGTAGGTAGACGAGGTCTGCCTTCTGTTTGTTCAAGTACTGTTTAAGGCAGGACCTTTTTATAGAGTCATGAAGTCCATTTATAGTTGATGAAATAATCTTGATTGGGTCAACTGACATCTTTATTTCTTTGGAACTTAACTGTTTTTTTCCTTCCTCTAGGTGGTAGAAGATTTGTATTTTCCAGACCATTCCCTTACAAGGGTCGGCAGCCCAAAAACCAAAGTGTAAATTCAACTGTCCTGTCTATATGCAGTATAGTATTAAACATCTTTTATTCTGGATAAACTCTTGACTCGTGTATTTTTTATCCCTTCTCCCACCCCTCTCCCCTATGTGGTATCCAGCCTTTCAACCATCCCTTATTAAGCATGTTTTTCCTAAAGTATACCAAATTACTACATCACATATCCATTGAATTAACCAATTTATGAATAGGTTGTTCAGCAATATAGTAACATACTGTATGATCGGTAACTGGGAGCCAGAATGCCCCTTCCCCCCCAGTTCTATTATCTCTCTTACTAAAGTAACGTAACTGAACTATTAGTACATAAGAGCTGTACTTAAACCTGTTAACTTTAAAAAGAACTTCATACAAAATGACTCCCATTTGGGAGGTGCTCAACAGGAGCTCCCCCTGAAATTTCCTGTCCTTGTCTTCATTCGAAGCAGGAGAGGAGTTTGGAGCATTATAACCCATCTGGGCAAGGGTAGTACCCAGATTGAGCACTATAGCCCCAAGCAGAATGGAGTCAAGTCCATTCCGTGGAGGTACCAGTGTGTCTGTCGGCATTTGCATGTCTTATCCGAGAAGCTTCCCATCTAATGAACTAATTACATGGCTTTATTTTACTCTTTTGCCTTAAGAAAGAGCGAAGACGACCTCTAGTGGGCAATGTCTGAATTGCAACCCATTTTAGGTTTCATTCATTATGTAATCTTTTAAACTATATCTCTCTCTTTCCCCCCAACATTTCATTTGAAGTAGATCAATGCTATAATTTAACAAATTCCCCAACTATCAGGTTCCATAATCCAAAATTTAATCCCCTCCACCAAATAACCCTGCATGGTATATTTATAAAAGCTGGATGGCCCTTCATTTAGTCTTATTCTTTTCTCCATACCCATCTGCTGCCATACAGGTCCAAAGAGCTGCAGATGACCCGGTGAAAACCGCCCCAAAACTGCGGATATTCTAGCCCCCCAATGGAACTAAATCCGTCTCACCATGGACCCCCCCGGGGCCAAAGTTTCATTGCTTTTTCTTTTCCTCATTAACCTTAAAAAGGGGGAAGTGACCTCTAATGGATAGCCATAAAATTACAACCTGATTACCCCTTTCATTGAAGTTATACGCCCTTCTTAATTTTGCTTTCTTGCTCCTAAAATCCTAAGCATCATATCAGCAGGGAGTAGGCTATAGAACCCCTACCTTACATTATACTAAATACATCAACAATTAAGTATTATATATAACGGAACATTGCTCAGTCAGCATGAGTCTCAAATTATAATTGAAGCTGCTACACTCCAAATTGTCCTGGCCTCGCTGTTCAGTTGCCCGTTGCTAAGTAAGAGGGAATAAAAACCCTGTAGTTCATATGTGCAGCAATTTTATTTAGTTCGTTCTGATTATTCAGGATTTTTCCCTCCTTTGGGAGCACGATTACCCTGACCTTATCAAGTTGGGCAGAGTCTCCTAGAATCAACTGTGACCAGCTTAAGATAGCTGGCTCTGGGGGAAAGGAAGGGCCTGCCGAGGAGCGGGGGGATCAGGAGGGAGACCCCAGAAAGAGGGCAATGGTCTCCTTATCTTAGCTCCTTAGCTTGAGAAGATCTCCGCCATCTAGGAGCTATATGCGGCTCATTATTGCAACCCAAAGCCAATTAGCCAAATAAAGAAGTTAAGAATGTGGTTAAAGTATTGTTGCCTGGGCCTCTTAAAGACGCCCTCATCCGTATGCCCTTAGCCCCCCGCTCACTCACTGCCCCGCTCCCCCCATTACAATCTCCTGGGGAACATCCTTAAGCCACAACCAAAAGAAAGGAATAATTACTCAGCTTCTGGTATTATTCAGGTAGGCAATGTTGGATTCCTAAACTGCTGGAGTTGCTGTAAAATGTCTTTCATCTGGAGTTGTGCTGCTTGAGTTCCTTTCTGTTCCCCTTGATTAATCTGGCTTATGCATGATTTGACTGTGTCTGCAGTTTTTACATTAATCACTTCCCTCTTCAAAAGATCAGTTATAGCTTCAGTGGCAGAGTTGTAGGTGTGTTGGCCAGATGTAAGGAACACAGTTAGTTTTGCAGTGTATGGGGTGCAAAAACAAATCTTCTGGGCTCGTAGAGTAGGAAAGAGGGGACTGTAATCTCTCATTTGTTTTTGGGTCGCCGGAGCATAATCGTTGTCAAACAGCAACCTTTGTTGGCCCCACATTACTCTCCCCTTCAGCCAGGCCTTGTTTAATAAGGTTTATTTTATTTAGTAACTAAGAAATCTAATCACAAAGGAACGAGGCCTTGCCTCCGGACGTGAAGGCTTCGGGCCAAATACCCTGTGTGCCCTTTCGATATCCAGGTGAAAGTCTGGGTCTAGATCGAGCAGCAACTTCAGAAAGCCCTAGGATCGTTTCCCTCATTTTCTGGCAGGCCAAATATTCTTATGTTTCGACTTCTGCCTCGATTTTCGGTGTCTTCCTGGCAGATGGAAATTGCCAGTTGTTCTGCAGCAATGGTTCTCATTGTTACCTCTAAATCATCTAGTCTGGTAACATTTATGGTGATCTGGTGGTCTGCCTCAGTCATTCGATTTTGGAGAGTACTCAACTCCGTTTTTAGGTCCTGCAGAGATTCTCGAACCTTGCCCCTAAAGTTCGAGATCGCTTGTAAAATTGCATCTGAATTGGTTTCTGACTGTTTATTTATACAGCTCTTAGTTCTAGTAGAAGAGGTAGATTTCTTTTGGTCTGTGGCTGTAGACGATCTGTTACGTTGTTTGCCATCATCAGACATGCGATCGTCTCCCTCCAACATATCACCAATTGGTTGAAATCGATTCCGGTTCTATTTTGCCATATTTTGTCTTAATTTGGCGATGTCTTAACATATTTTACCTGCTGAATGCAAAGAATTAGGTTTTTTTTGCAGCAAATCGCCCTTTTTGCACATCTAGATGGGAGCTAATCAGTTCGTGTGCTCAGCCAGACATACCAGAACCGGAAGTCACAGTCTGATGTCTTCAGCCCTGCCACATGGTGACAGAGCTCTGCTGCAGAGCACCTGCTAGTTGGAAGGCCCCATGTTTATCTAAGTATCACTGGTCAAGTCCCCAAGTGTATCACATCAGCAGCCTGAAGGCGCACCAAAGTAAAGAAAATTGGGAAGAGCTAGGAACACACTTACTGAAGGTGAAGTTTAAAAAAGGAGATGAGAGACTAAAGTGTGACTGCACTATGTGTTAAAACAAGAAAAAAAGACTTTCATGATTAAGATCATTGCATCAAAACACTAAACTGGCCAGTGATACTTAAAATTAACATGATTCATGACCCTGGTGTCCAACGACACCCTAACCCCCAAACTGCCCCTCACCAACCACCCTACCAGCCCTAAGATGGCAGGCAGCACAACCCTCCACTCACTTTCACAGCGGGCCGCATCTACCCTGCAGGTCAGTTTTTACCAAAAGATAAGGCAATCGATACAGAACTTTCACACAAGTGCTGTATTGACAGACTATACTTACATATGTTAGGCTGTGACAGGATGGAATAGGACCCTGTCCCAGTTATAGGTAAACTGTTGAAATGCAAGGATCTGTTCTGTTCTATTCCTTTTCTGTCTCTTGTCCGTCTGATTGTGCAACCAAATTTTCCTGTGAGACCTAGGATTTGATCACCCCGACAGTCTCGCAATTATTTGCCTCTCACTGTCTCTCAGTCTCCCTTGCTGTTTGTCTTTTCCTCCCTTGCATATCTGTTGATATAAAAATATATGCAAATCACTGTATGGAAATGTAACTGATATTGGGATCCCTTTTGTTTAGGAATTATATAGTGTTAATTTTTGAAATGTACAGAATTATAGTTTGAGATGATTGCAAAAAGCAATTGGAATCTCAAGAGGTTACCTGAGTGCAAGTTTTAAGCCTTTTGCAGAAGAGCTGTGGAAAAGGGGCCTCAGCTCAGGCACACTGTGTTCCTGCCAGCACCTGCCTGAAACATATAAGAACACTTTAGAAGAAACAGGATGCTTGTTAAGAATGGGGGTTGGAAGGACTTATAAGAGAGCTGAGCTGCAATTGCATGTCAGATGGACACAGAGATTGAAGAAAAACTCAGATGGATTTTTTTTCTGGTTATTTGTCCTTTGTAAATAGTTATACTGAATATTATTTTTTTATGTAACTGCTAGTACAAATAAAACTCTTGTGAATGTTATAACTGCTCCTGGTTTTCCTATGCTTCCTGACCTGTGCAACACATGGTGTCAGCCTAATTGGGATTTACGTTGTGCATACTCTAAACCAGGAGTTTTGTGTGTGGGTAATGGACCAAGTACCAGGGAAGCATGAAGAAAGATATGGATTCTGTAGCAGCAAGTTCAGGAGTGGTTACCAGGAAAATGGCAGCCAAACTAGCAGAGACAGTAGTCCAAGCTGAGATTGTACAGCCAGCACAAGTTATGGAAAAAGGACAGGCAGTGACAGAACCTGAAAGCCTGATGGACTTTTTCAAATAGTGGGCTATACAACAAAAAGAGACGGAGAAGCAGAGAGAAAAGAGCTTCAACGTTTAGAAGCACAACGAAAAGAAGAAATGCAGCGACAGAAGCTGCAATGGCTGGATGCCTTGCAAGCTATCAAAGGCAGAGGATCTGGCACAGATCCAGATGAGCAACAAAACACAAGCAACTTAAAAGCCATTAAACTTTACAAAGCTGTGTCCCTCGGATGATACCGTGGCATACCTGACAACTTCTGAAAGAGTTGCCACAGCCTGGCAATGGCCAAAGCAGCAATGGACAATCAGACTGGTACCCTACCTGACAGGGAAAGCCCAACTTGCATACAGCAATATGGACAGTGCACAGTCAGAAAACTATGACCTGGTGAAAAGCAAAATCCTGAAAAAGTATGACATCTCAGGAGAGACCTACAGGCAGAGATTTCGATCTCTGAAGTAGAACTCAGTTGACAATCCTCGAGAAGCCTTCACCCAACTCAGAGAACTCCTGATAAAATGGCTCCAACCAGAGGGCAAAACAGTCCCACAGATCATCGACACATTTGCAATGGAGCAGTTCATCAACATCCTGCCTACAGATGTGTAGCTCTGGGTAAAGGAACACTGACCAGACAGTAGAGAAAAGGCTGTTTCTTTGGCCAAGGACTACCAAATGGCCAGGCAGATGCCACAGCAGAGAGGTAACAGTCAAGTACCGGTAAGATACTCTTTTTCACATTTAAACTCCAAGCCTGATATGAACTCTGGTGGGGGTAACAAATCTGTGCCCAAAGACGTTATTTGCTATAACTATAATAAGCCAGGCCATATTGCAAGAAATTGCCATAGTAAGGAGAGTGGCACTGGAGCAGATTTGTCCTTAGCAAATTGGGACAAGTACTTAACAGATGTGAAGGTGGGGGATAAGACTGTAAAGGGACTCATTAATTCGGGAAGCAGACAGACCCTAGTGCATGTTGGAGTGCTGGGAAAACACTGTTCAAAGGGACCAGGTACTGGTGTCATCTGCATCCACGGGGACGCTCGATACTATCCCACCACCCAAGTGACTCTGACCATTAAAGGTGTGTCACACCAAATGAAAGTGGGGTAGTACCTAAGTTACCTGTACCTGTGATTATTGGAAATGACTTTCCAGGATTTACCGAGTTAATCAAAGAGGGAGTAAATCCTGATGTTTCAGCAGCAGTGGTGACAAGAGCTCAGGCAAAGAAAATTTCAGATGGTGGGGACACTTTTCCTTTCAGTGATTTTAATTCGGACTTGTTTGAGTACAGCTCCAAGATCCAGAAATCCAGGAAAGAAAGACGATGCCTGAAGAAACTGTGGCAACATACGACTGATGGACATAAAGGTTTACAATATGAAAATGCTGAAACTAAACTGATCACTGATTGTGATTTTCTTTCAGAACAAGCTAATGATGTTTCTCTCCGGGGTTATTTTAAGCAGCTGGGGGTGAAACCAAAACAGGGTGGACCAATGTTTAAAAAATGTAATGAGTTACTGTACATGTCTGGGTTAAACTTCAGGCACAGGAACAGACAGAACAATTGGTTATACCACAGAAGTGGAGAACAGAGTTGTTACAGATAGCACATGATAGTCCTATGGCTGGTCACTCAGGCAGGGATCGCACTCTTGCCAGACTGCTGTATAGATTTTACTGGCCTGCAATTCATGAAGATGTTGCTACCTATTGTAATTCCTGTGCCAAGTGTCAGAAAGTAGCCCCAGTTACTAGAAAAGACAAGGTGCCCCTACCCTTGATAGATGTACCTTTTGAGAGAATTGCAATGGATGTGGTTGGTCCTTTAGACAAAAGTAAAAAGGGTAATAGATTTATCCTGGTAGTATGTGACTATGCTACTCGATACCCAGAAGCAGTTCCAATGCGTACTGTCACAGCTTCAAAAGTGGCAGCAGAGCTTGCAAAAAGTTTCAGCAGAGTGGGCATACCTAAAGACATTATTACTGATCAGGGTAGTAATTTTGGTGCTGCATTGCTTAAGGAGCTGTACAGACTTCTAGGTATCACTGCCATAAGAACCTACCCCTATTACCCTCAGACAGACGGTCTTGTTGAGCATTTTAACCAAACCCTAAAACGCATGTTAAAAAGGTTTGTAAAAGGGGAAGAGAAAGATTGGGACCAATACTTGCCTTATCTACTTTTTGCTTACACAGAAGTGCCACAGGCATCAACAGGGTTTTCACCATTTGAAATGCTGTATGGTAGGCAGCCAAGAGGGCCACTGGATGTGATAAAAGAAACATGGGAAGATAACCCCACTCAGAAACAATCTATCATTTCTTATGTGTGCCCTAAGAAAGAAGCTGGCAAAATATGTTTAAATTGCCCATAGTAATCAGGACGAGGCCCAAATCAGCAGAAGGTATATTACGACCACAGAGTAAAAGAAAAAGTTTTTGAGCCTGGTGAAAAGGTTTTGCTACTGTTACCCACAACAGAAAAAAACAGGTTACACACCTGTAACAGTAGTTCTAGGAGTAGTATATGTTGTTCATCCACACTTCTTGGTAGGTACCTTGCTGTTTAAGATGTACCAGAAAGTCTGCAAGCTGGCTCCTCCCACCCACCCGGGTGGTATAACCCTCGGCTCTGCCCCATGACGCCAGACCTTAGCCTGCTGGAAGCCAGGTTTGTGCGTCAAAGCTGGGGAGGTCGGGTGGGTCAGTGTAGATTAACAACATATACCACTCCTAGAAAGTACAGATACATAAGAACTTACCACAACAGTAGATCTTCCGAGGACTGTCTCTTGCAGTAAGTCATTACTTATGGGAGTATCCACCAGGTGATGCTGTCACACGGCAGCTTCTTCCAGCAGTCTTGTTTGGGGGCCATCCACACGACATCACTTCCTGTGGATGTGTATAAGAGTGAGCAGCCCCCAGTACCCTCTGTTCACCATTGGCTTTGGTGAGCACGGCCTGGACTGAGGTAAACGAGGGCCAGAAAAAAAACAGAGAACAGCAATTCCACCCAACATCCAGAGTTGCAGATTCGAGGGGAAAAGGCAGGGGGACAAAGGGCAGGGGACTTACTGCAAGAGACAGTCCTCGGAAGAGCTACTGTTACAGTAAGTTCTTACGTAACTGTACTATCTTCTACGTACTGATCTCTTGCAGTAAGTCATTACTTATGGGAGATTACGAAGCAGTAAAATCCAAATGGGAGGAAAGGCAAGGCCAAAGAAGTAAATTCACAATAAAATGTCAACTTCAACTGCATCCCCAGAGGCAGATAAGCCGTGGTGGGGCAAGGACAAAATGTTTGATATGTAACAGAAATGTCCAACTCAAACCTCTTCCATAGAGGCAGATAGGCCAAAGGTTATGCGAAGACATTTGGCATGAAACCAGGAGAAATGTCAACTCAAATCACACCCGCTCAGGCAGAAAGGCTCCAAGGTGGGTGAGGACAGCATGCAGGAGGCATGATGCAGGAAGAACTGTAGGCGGCCAGGCACAGTAATTCATTCTGACGAGGCAGAGGTGAACAGGCTCTGGCAGAAAGTCAAATCCAGTAAAGATATAAGTAGAGCGGATCAGACAGTAGAAAAAGGAGCACCGGGGAAAAAAACATCCCGGATGGTCAGAGGAAGGAACAATGGAAGGGCTCCAGTAGGGAGAGTAGCAGGAGTTCCAATCAGATCCGCCTGGAGGAGTGAAGCATCTAGTCCAGGAGCAAGCCTCCAAGAAAGGTAAAGAGTTCCCTGGGCACCTCCGAGGCCTGCAGGAGGAGGCGGGGAACACCTGAAAAGCGGTTTAAGGCACAGAAGTGGGTCCCGCCCCGCGTGAGGGTCAGGGACACCGCGGAGGGGCAGACTGAGCCACCCCCCCTGGAGGCCCTACCACGGTCCCGAGAGATACCCCAGTAGGGGGGGCAGGGAACGAGATGGTCCGCCTGCGGGGGCATAGGGGTGGGACCCGGGGGGCGTGATAAAGGTCCTGAACAGAGCAGAGAGTATTCCCATGAAGCCTGAAGGGAATCCAGGATGGACTGAGCACCAGGTCCAAACAGCAGGTTCACAGAAAAGGGTGCGTCGGCACCCGACAGCTGGATGTCTGGCAGCAAACCCAAAATCCACAGCCAGGCGAAGCACTGAAGGGCGATGCCGGCAGCCGAAAGGCGGGCCGATGTATCAACGGCATCAAAGCACGCACAGAGTACGTGACGGGAAAGGGAGGACATGGCAGACAGCGGCTCAGGCAGCCTGATCGACTCAGGGAAGGGAGGCAAGGCGGACAGGAGGTCCAAAGCCGAGGCACTAAGAGTACGAAGGTATCGGACCATATGACTCAGATAATTAAGAATACGAAGTAGCAAAGCATGCGGCAGCACGGAACTGGTATGGTGAGGTCAAGGGGTCCAGTCATGGGCTGCCGCCCTGACAACAGAGTCTGCCACAGGGGTGGTGGACAAGTAGGGGTGGTCAGGAGGGGCACGGTAGAGCCGATCAGGGCCATGAAGAGCGGGCTGGGCGAAGCAGGACGAGACCAAACAAGGGTTAGAAATCAAAGGTAGGGACCATCATGGCAGGCCCTTGGAAACATCGAGGTAGGCAGCCATGTCCCGACAAAAGGAGTCCTGATCCGCAGCAAGGAAGCCAAAAGCATGCTGGATCTGCAGCATGAGCTCCGTGAAGGAGGGATCCAGGAGCGAGGAGGGTCAGGCGGGGCGACCTCCATAAGGGAGGACGCGGACCGAGGGGAACCAAGGTCCCCAGGGTCTGAGAGGTCCCTGCCAGGAACATCCCCCAGGAAGGGATCCCCTCTCCCGAAATCCACATAAAGGGAGTCCTCATAAATGGGAGGGGGGCCAGGCGGGAATTGCCGGGTCCGGGCACAAGCGCCCGGGTGATGGGGAGGGGGAAATGGGACGAGGCTGGACCCTGACCCATGTTCCACAGGACCTCTATCACAATGCAGGCGATGCCCAGAGCCTGTGATGGGTCCAGAGATGGAGGACACCCAAGGGCGGCATCGGGAAGAGGGCGAGCCAGCCAGCGAACCTCCGACCCTGAGCAGCGGGGGAAGCACCCTGACCCCTGTGGACCGGGACTGGTAAAGGAGCAAGGGACTCAGTGTGAGGTCCATACAGCGGGGCTAAAGGCCTGTAAAAAGTTGCGACCGAAGGGCTCGAAAGGGCAATGGAGAACCCCCGAGGATGCCGTCCGGTGCTGGGACAAGCAGGGGGGGCATGGAAACAGAGTCCCAAGCAGGAGGAGTCCCGGGATGGGAAGCCCCCATCATCGACAAGGGAAGCAGCCCTGTCGATGAAGGAATGATGAGAGGCCCCTCCGTCAACGGTGATATCATCCCTGTCGACGAGGGATCAAAAGGAAGCCTCTCCGTCGACGGGGAAAGCCGCCCCATCGATGAGGCATGCAAAGCATGCTGTCCCGTCAACGGGACAGCACTCTGTCAATGGAGAAAAGGCCTCCGTCGATGAGAGAACAGGAGAAACATGGCTTGTCGACGTGAGAAGAGCTCCCGTTGATGAGGGAGAAGGAAGAACATGTGTCGTTGACGGGGAATGTCCTGCTGACGGGGAAACACTGCCAGTCAATGGGAAATGTTCAGAAACAAGCTCCGTCAACTGGACATGGCCTGTCGAAGACAGAACAAGCCCATCAGGCTCCGTCGACAAGGGAAGCAGCCCCGTGGACGAGGAAATTACCATCGACAACAGAGGAGCCATCGTTGAAGGAGCAAGGCGGAGGGAATGTGAGGAGTGTGACTCCCGTTCCCTCCTATGCCTGGAATGAGTGCCATTGGCTGGGGAGCCTTGAAGGTGACCCCCCCCCCCAGGTCCGTTCCGGCCTGGCTGAGTGATCAGCCATGAGGAAGACCCAAGACACAGCAAGAGTCCCTGGGCTTGGGAGTAGCAGGTGGACCGTGAGCACTAATGGAACACTGGGCCTGCTGCAGAAGAAAAAACTGGGCCGGGCCCAAGAGAAGCCCCAGACCCAGCAAAAGTGCCTGGGCCTGGGAGCAGCAGGGGTAATGCGAGTGGATCACAGGCCTGCTTTGGAAGTCCAGGGGTGCTGAGAGCAAGTCCCAGGTTCTGGACCTGAAGGTAGAAAATAGATTCAAGTTTGAGTCAAAGACTGCAACCCAGGAGGTGAGGAGAGCTGAGTGTGCAAGCTGAAGCTGGCAGGAAAATGAACAGAGGGTACTGGGGGCAGCCCACTCTTATACACATCCACAGGAAGTGAAGTCGTGTGGACAGCCCCCATACAAGACTGCTGGAAGAACCTGCCGTGTGACAGCGCCACCTGGTGGATACTCCCATAAGTAATGACTTACTGCAAGAGACCAGTCCATTGAAGATCTACAATTTGTTACAGATGAGTAACCTGTTGTTCCAGAATTGTGAATATGCTGTTCTATCCACACTTCTTGGCAGACTCCTAGCAGTTCTCTGGGAGGAGGGAGGCAAGATGCACACCCCCTATTTAGGAAAAAGGGACAGGAGAACTGAGGCTCCAAAACCAGCATCCCAACGTGACTCAAGGTCGATGTGGTAATGGGAAATGAAACTGTGTGTTGACTTCCAGGTAGTAGCCCTGCAGATTTCCTGGATAGGGACATCCCTAAAAGCACCCACCGATGCAGTGTTATGGGGGGTGGAATGAGCCTTAAGCCCTACGGGAGGCTCCCTACCCGCCAAACTATAGCAGAGGTCAATGCAAGATGTAATCCATCATGCTATTGTCCGCTTGGCTGCAGGTCTGCCAGGTGCAACTTCAGCGTAGGTGACAAACAGCTGGCGAACATCTCCCCAAACCTCCACCGTTCACTCTTTGTAGTAGGCGAGCGTTCATCTCAGGTCCAAAGTATGGAGCTGTTCTCGGCCTCAGAGGTGTAACTGAGGTAGAACACTGGCAGAGTAAGCACCTGGTTAAGGTGAAACTCCAACATCACTTTCAGAAGGAATTTCGGGTGGGAGCGCAGGACAACCTTGTCCCTGTGGAAGACCAGGTAAGGAGACTCAATATAGAGAGCCTGTAACTCCCCAGTCCTTCTGGCTGACGTGATAGCCACTAAGAAGGCGGTCTTCCACGACAAATGTGAGATGTCACATTTGTGTATCAGTTCAAATGGCTCGCCCATGAGCTTTGCCAAAACCAGCAGTAGATCCCAAGGAGGTGGAGGTTCACGCACCGGAGGGGATATGTGATCTAGGCCTTTGAAGAAGCGCCAGACCACCTTCTCCTGCGCCACCGACTGCTGACCGGCCCACACCCGGTAAGCAGAGATGGCTGCCAGGTGCACCTTCAGGGTCATCGACCTAAGTCCCTGCTAGGAGAGGGACCAGAGATAGTCCAAAATGCTAGCCACTGGACAGAACGAGGGGTCCAACTCTTTGCCCTTGCACCAGATGGAGAATTTCTTCCATTTAAAGGCACAGCATTTTCTGGTCGATTCCTTACGGGAAGCCTCAACAACGTTGAGGACCTTGTCAGAGAGACCCAAGGCCTGGAACTCTAGCCGCTCAGGAACCAGGCCATCAGGTGCAGGAACTGAAGGTTCCGGTGGAGTACCTTCTCCTGATTGATGGAGAGCAGGTCCGGGCATGCAGGAAGCCATCTCGGGAGCCTGGAGGTGAGGCTGAGGAGATCTGGATACCAGAACTGGTGTAGCCAGTCTTGGGCTACCAGGATCACCTGCACCCTTTCCCTCCTGACCTTGATGAGCACTCTGTGAATCAAGAGAAGGGGAGGGAAGGCGCAGAAGAGGCCTGGGGTCCATGGCCTCAAGAAGGCATCCTCCTGCAGCGAACCCTGCTGAGGGGGGCGGGCATGATACAGCCTCAGCTTCGCATTCTCCCTGGAGGTGAACAGGTCCACCTGAGGGGAGCCCTAGTGGGAGAACAGATCTTGTACTACCTCCTGGTGAAGAGACCACTCGTGAGATGCCCTGCCCATCCAGCTGAGGGCATTGGCCAGCTGATTTGAGGCTCCTGCCACGTGAATGGCTAGGAGATCTGCCTCCAAGCTGAGCACGAGGGACCAAATGCAGAGAGCTTCCTTGCAGAGAGGCAAGGAGCGCATTCTGCCCTGCCTGTTGAGATAGTATACAGTCGTGGTGTTGTCCGTCTGGACCTGGACCACTTGACCCCAAATAAATGGAGCGAATGCAGCAAGGGCTAGCCGAACCACTCAAAGCTCCAGCAGGTTGATTTGATATTGGGACTCCTGGGGAGGACCAGCGATTGTGAGCTCTGTGCTCCCCAAGATGGGCACCCCAACCTATCAGAGAGGTGTCGGTCATCAGGATGACCGTTGGCTCAGGATGGACAAACGGGATCCCTTCCTGCAGGTGGGATGGGACGAGCCACCACTGGAGGCCGTCCCACATCCTCTGGGTCACAGAGACCAGCTGGTCGAGATGACCTGAGCGCTGAGACCACTGGCTGGCCAGTTCCCACTGGAGGGAACGCATATGCCAGCAGGCCCATCGGACCACGCTGGTGCATGCCGCCATGTAGCCCAGAAGACGCAGGAAGTTCTGGGCAGGGCACAACTGCCCAACCAGAAATGATTCGGCAAAGGAGAGAACCTCTGCCCTGTCCACCGGGAGCCAAGCTCTGGCTCGGCAGGAGTCGAGCTCTGCCCCGATGAACTGAATCACTTGCGAAGGCACGAGTCTGACTTGGCCTCATTGATCAGGAGGCCAAGGTTGAAGTAATTCTGGAGGGCCAGATTCCTGGACCGCTCCACCTCCGCAAGGAGGGACCTGCTATCAGCCAGTCATCCAGGTAAGGGTACACCCGGAGCCCTCAGCACTTCAGGTAAGCCGCCACCACCACTGCCATGCATTTGGTGAAGACTCTGGGGGCTGAAGGGCATGGCTTGGAACTCGTAAAGGGTTCCCTCGGCTCGGAAGCAGAGGAACCGTCGATGGGATGGATGGATCGGGACGTGAAAGAATGTGTCCTGATGGTCTAAGGAGCAGAACCACAAGCCTTGCTCCAGGGATGGTATGATCTGAGCCACAGTTGCCATCCGGAAGGTGCGGGACCTGAGGAACTTGTTCAAGTCGTGCAGATCCAGAATGGGGTGCCAGCCCCCCATCTGTTTTGGTACCAGGAAGTACCTGGAAACTAACCCTGGGTCTGAAGGTGGGTCCGCTACTTTGCACACCACCTCCCTGAGAAGGAGCTGAGCTAAGACATCTCGGAGAGCTGACTGAGAAACTGCAGACACCAGATCCCCCAGCGGGGTGTGGGCTCGAAATAGAGGGGCCTGCTCGAATTCTAGAGGCAGGCCTCGACCAACCACTTCCAGAACCCAATGGTCCATGGTAATAGTGGACCAGGCAGAAAGGAAGTGGCTGGGCCGGCCCCCCATGGGAGGTCCCAGGGGAGATGTGTCGGGATTGAGGGAGGTGCCCCCCACCCCGTCACTGAGCAGGCTTAGAAAAGGGTCCGGCAGAGGGGTCGCTGGGACCTTTTGCCCCAGGCTTCCTGAACTAGGAGAGCATGGACTTGGCCCGAGGATGCCAAGTTTGAGCCTGCTGACCCTGCTGCTTTGCGAAAATCTTTTGTTCCATCTAAAAAGAAATGCAAAGTTCTTTTGACATCCAAGGAATGAAGAGAATGCTCCCCTTCATTCTGGAAGTTCGCAAAGTAAGTAGGAAGGACCAAAGGTTGGTTTAGATGGAATTCTGAAACAACTACAGGGAGAAACTTAGGATGGGTCCTAAGAACTACTTTGTCTTTATGAAACACAGTATACGGAGGGTCTGTGACCAAGGCATGTATCTCAGAGACCCTGCGGGCTGAGGTAATGGTCACCAGCAAGGCTGTTTTCCAAGTGAGAAATTTCAACTCACAGGTATCTAGAGGCTCGAAAGGTTTTCGAGTGAGCATATCTAGCACAAGATTAATGTCCCAGGCTGCGACTGGACGTCTGCTATGAAGTCTGGTATGCAGAATTCCCTTAAGAAACCTCTTAACCACGGGTAACTGAGCCAGTGACAAGGAAAGTACTGGCTCATGATAAGCTGAAATGGCACAAAGGTGAACCCTGACTGTAGAGTATTGCAGACCTAAATTTGAGAGGTCCAAAAGGTACTCTAAAACTTTATTTGGTAGGCAGGAAAAAGGATTCAAAGAGGATTTTGCACACCAGAGCAAAAAACGCTTCCATTTGGCTCTGTAAGTTTTCCTAGTGGCTGGCTTGTGCGCAGCCAGAAGAATGTCTGAAACTCTGCGAGAGACATTGAACCTGTCCACTTCTATCTCTTCAGGAGCCAAGCGTGAAGGTGAAGCGATCTCAGATTGGGATGGATCACAGGCCCGAGTCAGAAGGTTCGTCTAAAGGGGAAGTGGTTTCGGAGGGGTTTCCGACATACTGTTGAGTAACGGAAACCATATCTGTTGAGGCCAGAAGGGAGCAATGAGGATCATTTGGCCCCCCTGGGACTCGAACTTCAGAAGTACCCTCTGAATTGGAGGAAGAGGCAGAAAGGCATACAGAAAGCATTTTGTCCACTGCAGCCTGAACGCATCCTGATAGAAAATGCCAGGCCCTGGATTTCAGGAGCAGAAGAAAGGCAGTTTTGTGTTGAGTGGGGATGCAAAAAGGTCCAGGTCTGGAGTTCTCCGCTCTGCGAATAGTGACTGAACTACGGTTGAGTGGAGAGACCATTCGTGAGGATCTGTCTCTGTTCTGCTGAGACGGTCTGCCAGTTCATTCTGCACTCCCGGCAAGTAGACCGCTTGAATTAGAGCCCTGTGCTCCAAGCACCATTCCCAGACTCTCATCGCTTCCCTGCATAGGGGGTAAGAGTGAGCACCGTCTTGCTTGTTGATGTAATACATCACTGCTTTGTTGTCCGTTTAAAGGAGAACGTTCTTGTGACAGAGAATGTCCTTCAAAGCTCGGACTGCATAAAGGATGGCTCTCATTTCTAAGACATTTATGTGAAGCCGGGACTCGTTCTTAGTCCACGTACTGTACCTTGAGTGTGGAGAGTCTGACAGTGAGCTCCCCACCCCATCAGGGACGCGTCCGTGGTAATGGAAATCTGATGCTCCAGAGGAACAAAGGGATATCCTTCCAGAAGATTGCCCTCTTGCGACCACCAGGAGAGTGACTTCTTCAGAGGTTCTGTCACCTTGATGAGAAAGGACTGAGGGTGAGTGGTTGGGGACCACTGAGTACTGAGCATCCACTGAGAGGTTCTCATGTGATGGCGTGCTAGGGGCACAGTGAACACCGAGGATGCCATGAGACCTAGCATCCGTTCCATCGAGATAGCTCGAACCGAGCTGTTCTCTCTGATGTAACGGGCCATCTGTAGGATATCGCTCCTTCTGTCCTCTGGTAGAAACGCTTTCGCACAGGAGGTGTCCAGAAGAGTTCCTATGAAAAGGAGCCTCTGGGAGGGCTGCAGCTGCGATTTCTTGAGATTTAGCAGGACTCCCATGGACATGAGAAAGTCTGAGGCTGTGGCTACGGCTTCGAGAGTTCCCTGCCTGGAAGGGCTTGCTAGAAGCCAGTTGTCCAGATATGGGAACACTTGTATTCCGATTTTTCTGAGATGCGCTGCGAGAATTGCACAACACTTTGCAAAAACTCGCGGCACCGAGGATAGCCCAAAAGGCAGGACTCTGAACTGATAATGCTGTCCCAAAGCAACGAACATTAGGTATTTGTGATGCTTTGGGTGAATAGGAATATGTTGGTAAGCATCCTGCATGTCCAGTGAAGCTAACCAGTTGTGTTGATGAAGCAAAGGTAACAGGATTCCTAGCTATATCATTTTGAACTTTTCTTTGGGAAGAAATTTGTTTAATTTTCTGAGGTCCAAAATGGGGCACATGCCCCCGGTTTTCTTTGGAACTATAAAGTAATGGGAGTAGAACCCTGTATTCCGTTGATCCAGCGGAACTACTTCCACTGCCCTGTTTTTCAGAAGGCCTTGTATCTTGGAGCCGAGAAGTTCTGACTGAAGTACTGACAGCTTTGGCTGCCGCTTGGGGAGACAATCCGGAGGGTTCTCTGAAAAATTGAGGGAATATCCCTCGCGGATTATCCGGAGGACCCATTTGTCCGGAGTTATGGACTTTCACTGGTTGTAGAACTGAGTCAGACGACCTCCCACCGCTAAAGAGTCCCCCTCGGGCAGCTGAGGTGGGACTTGGGCCAGAAACTCAGAAGGCGGCACTGAGCACTTTGGGTCCTTGCGCCTTCTGTTGCGTTTTCTTTTGAGGCTGAGGGGCTTGATTTTTATTAAAACCTCCCTTGCCTTTGCCTCGAAAGGACTGACGGTTATGAAACTGGCGTTTGTTAACACCCCCTCAAGAGGGGGCGGGAGGAGGTCGAGCCAATTTAATGGCTGACCTAGTCTTTTGTGTGGCCTCTAGAGCCTGTTCTACTTGAGGGCCGAAGAGATACACACCATCGAAGGGCAACGCCATGACCTGTTGCTGGGCATCATTCGTGAAACCTGAAGTGCGCAGCCAGGAATGGCGGCGGGTACAAATGCCTGCCACCGCCACTCGGGAGGCAGTATCGAAGGCGCACACAGCTGCTTTAACCTGCTGGTTGTTGGACTCGATACCCCTGGTTATGGTTTGAAGAAGCTCTGAATTAGTGTCTGACTCCGGTAGAGCTTCAACCATTTGTTTGAGCGAATGCCAAAGAATATACTCATATTGAGAGAAATAGCCCTGGTAGCTGGCAATACGCATACCCAGGGTGGATGCAGCAAAGACTCTCTTACCTAAAGTATCTATCTTACGAAATTCTTTGTTTATAGGTCGAGCTGTAGTAGTCTGAGGAAGGACGACCTTATCATTCTCTGCCAAGACTACAATAGGATCCGCAAAGGCTTGGGAGGCCAAATGGGGTCGATCCTTGGGAGCAGCATACTTTCTATCTATGGACATAGCCACAGAAGGAATGAGAGCAGGATTATTCTATACCATTTGAGAAAGCTGCCCCAAAGAAGGGTTGTACTGGGAGTTAAATCCATAGGGATGTCTGGAACATGAAGGTATTGAGTCTTAAAAGCTTCCCAGGATCGATGTCCATAGTCTGGAAAGAAAGAGTGGAATTCAAATTTTTCAGCAGAGACTTAAATGACAGGTCCTCGGCCACAGGCTCTGCAACAGGATTAGATCCTGCTCCTTCCACATCATCACCCAGTCTAAGATCTGGGTCAGGCTCAATATCATCTCCTGACAGTCCAGGAGGGACTGCATGGACAGGAAAGGAAAGAAAATCAGCAGGAAACGAGGAAGGAAAATAATTCAGAGAGGAGAAGCCCTGAAGATTGGCAGAAGAAAAGCATGGCCTCGGCACTGAAGAAGAGCACGGCGCCGAAAAGCCGCACGGCGCCAAAGACAGCGCCAAAAGGCCACACGGCACGGAGAAACTCAATGGCGCTGAAAAGCCGCATGGCGCCGAAGACAGCGCCGAAAGGCGCAAATGGCGCCGAGGACGGTGCCGGGAGGCACCACAGCACCAGAAACGGCGCCAAGCGACCCACCGATGCCGACGGCACCGAAACCAACCCAGGGCCCTGAAAATCAGGATTTGAGGGAAAAGAAGGAAGAATACCAGGAGATAGAGGCATCGGTGTGGCCCCCTGCGCTGCAGCCATGTGAGGGGGGAAAACACCTGAGCGCGGAGTCGACGGCACCGAAGAGGGTGCCGTGTGACTAGGGAGACCCAATCGCCCTGCCCGATGCCCCGAAGAGTCCGAGGGCCCCTGAGTGACCGGGCCAGGCAGCTGTACCAGCCTCCGAGCCCACTGCTCCATAAGAGCGGCCCACTGATGAAACTGCTCATCAGAAGCCCTACCAGAAGGCAGGGAAGGGCTCCGATGTCGAAGTGGTCGGAGACCAGAACCAGAAACCGGCGATTCCGAATGAGGAGACCAGCAACTAACCCCAATGACCAACCGTCGATGCGCAGACATATCAGAGGGCGACCTCGAGTGATGCCTTCTCT
This sequence comes from Neoceratodus forsteri, assembly GCA_016271365.2. Taxonomy (NCBI): domain Eukaryota; kingdom Metazoa; phylum Chordata; order Ceratodontiformes; family Ceratodontidae; genus Neoceratodus; species Neoceratodus forsteri. The sequence continues at coordinate 1,372,633,116 of CM057458.1, forward strand.
TTTTTGACCTATGGGTCGAAGAAGAGCTCGAGGCCGAACGGTGCCGAGAATGGGACCGCTTTACTTTTATAAGCCTGGGGACCGCCCATCCCCTCGGCACTGGACCGTCTGTTGTCAGAACCCCTTCCGGAGAAGGTGGCAGACCAGACCCAGCCTGGCTGACTGAACAGTTTTACACAAGTCTCCCTACTGCCGCCTGACCCGCCATGGTCAACTCTGTCAATGCAGGCTGAGACTTCTTTCTTTGATAAGAATAAATTATCGTTAAGCGGTACTTTATTCGAAAAATACTACAAAATAATAAACTGAAAACTATGCTGCTAGTTTGAAGTTTGACTCAGCCAGTGACGATATCGTCACTGAAGCGCCTTTCGAGCGGAAAAAGAACTGAGGCGGTTGGAGGGTCAACGCCAAGATAGTCATTGTCGCATGCTGAGGCTCGTGGGTCCATCTCTGGCACCGCCTCCTGCAAAAGTTTGCCCTGGCCATGCCTTCGCGCCCAGCGAGATCCCATTAGTGTGAATGAGTGGTGGAGACTTTATGTCCAGGAAGACCACTTTAGGAGAAGCAGGATGCTTGTTAAGAAAGGGGGTTGGAAGGACTTATAAGACAGCTGAGCTGCAACTGCATGTTATTTGTACACAGAGATCGAAGAAAAACTCAGATGGACTTTTTCTGTTTACTTGGCCTTTGTAAATAGTTGTACTGAACAAAATTATTTTTTTTTATGTAACTGCTAGTATAAATAAAACTCTTGTTGCGAATTTTACAACTGCTCCTGGTTTTGCTATGCTTCCTGACCTATGCCTCAATGACAGAGGCAATCTATCTGTAACTGACTTGTACGGTAGATGGCGGCCACCTATTAAGATGAAAAGAGGGTTGTGCCGGCTGTTGTCCCAGGGTAGGTTGGTGATGGACTGTTGGGGTGGGTGGGGGTGCCACTGGATGCTAAGGGTAGCAGTATATTTTACCAAACAGGCACTGCAAATAGGAAGGGACCACTGGATGCCAAGGACAGGCATGTATTTTCACATATATGGCATTAGGAACTGGCCGGAATACTAGACACTATGATTACACAGAGTTGGGATGGTTCCAAGTACTCTCCACTTTCACCCAATCCTGAAATCGGGTGAGGGTGGAGGATGCTCAATGCTCTGTTAAAAGGTGCTTTTTGCATGCATTAACTAATCAGTAAGCTTCCATCATCCCACTGCACACACAACAGGTCAATGAGACTTGTTCTGCCCATAGACTCTATGTTTCCAAGTGCACATATATTCATAAAATTTCCTCTCGCTTACACGTGTGCCTGTGCTGCCCTTGCACACCTGCGCTAATAACCTTGCTCCATGCACAGTGAAGCTTCCATTATGGGAAATGCACAGAAAACTGGTGCAAAACTCATTTTGCAGGTGCAAACCCTGTTTATTCAGCACAAAAGCTTTGAATACGCTATCCACAGTGTTCAAAAGAAGGTACAGAGAACAACAACCAACATGGTTGATGGCTTGGAGAAAGTACAGTTACGTAAGAACTTACCATAACAATAGATCTTTGAGAGGAACTCTCGCAGCAGGCAACACCTGTAGGACTAAGCCGCCAGGAGCTAGGTCCACACAGAAAACTTCTCGCTAGCAGATCTACAGCGGTGGACTGCCCCCCCCCCCAATCGTCAGCATGCCAACATCCGCCTATCGTATAAAAGAGGCAGTCCCCCAGCCCAACCTCAGTTCTCCCGCCGGAGACCCTGGGATGCCCAGAGAAAGAAGAACAGAGGCGGTTCCTCAGAGCCAAGGAAAGCAGAACAGCCAAGAAGGAGAAACAGCAATCAGGGGGTGGGAGGGAAAGCAATGCCTGCTGCAAGAGCTCCTCCCAAAGATCTACTGTTACAGTAAGTTCTTACATAACTGTACCATCTTGCTTCGAGAGGGCTCTTGCAGCAGGCAACACCGGTAGGACTGAGTCCCAAGCAGTATAAGAACTGACCTGGTCATCAGGGAGGAGGAAGGAACAGGCATAGGACACTTATGAAAGAAGGCCCTGAAGGCTTGCAAGTCCAAAGCTGGCCCTACGCTTAGATGCAATGTCCAAACTGTAATGCCTGATGAAGGTATGGACAGAAGTTCAAGTGGCAGCTGCGCAAATGTCTACAGCGGACACATTCCTGAAAGAGCAACCGAGGCAGCCATGCCTCTTGTAGAATGGCCTTTAACCAGTCCCGGTAAAGACTTGTCGTACTTGTTATAGCAATTAACTATACAATTTGCTAACCACTTAGACAAACACTGTTTGGAAACAGGAGCCCCTGCTCTCCTGGGGGAAAACGAAACAAACAACTGATAAGTGGGTGCAGTCCAGATAGTACCCAAGCACTCGGTGGACATCCAAAGTATGAAGTAAGGCCTCCCCCTGATTAGAATACTCAGGAAAATAAACAGGCAGGTGGATGGACTGATTTAACGTAAATTCAGACACCACCTTACGAGGAAACTTAGGACTGGTCCGCAAAGACACCCTGTCTTTGTGAAAAACCAAATAAGGCTCTTTACACATCAGAACCTGCAGCTTGGAAATCCTCCGAACCGAAGTAATGGCAACTAAAAATAACTCTTTCCATGAAAGGAAGCGTAACTCACAGCTTATGGCTGGCTCAAAGGGAGGTAAAGTAAGCTTTTCCGAAACAAATAAAAGATCCTATGACGGGACAGGGTCCCTAATGGGAGGTTTCAAATGTAACATACCCCGCAAAAAAGTGCGGGAAAGATCCATTTGGGCAATAGCTTTGCCCTCAACAGGTGCATGGTATGCAGAGATGGCAGAAAGGTGCACCTTAAGCGAGGAGTAACCCAGACCTGAGTCCGAGAGGGACAGGAGTTACTCCAGGATGAGATTCACCAGACAGATGAAAGGATCCCAGTGCCAAGCAGTGGCCCAAATGGAGAAGTGCTTCCAGTTCATGGCATAAGTGGCTCTGATGGAAGGCTTCCTGGCAGCCACTAAGACATCTGGCACCTGGGAGGAAACTACGAAGCAGGCTATATCTAAGTATGCAGGAACCACGAAGATGGAGATGCAGTGACTTGAGGTTCCACTGCCAGTTGCTGTAGGAGTGGAAACCATATCTGACACAGGCAGTAGGGAGCTATGAGGATCATCACCGCTCCTTCTGACTGTAGCTTGAGGAGAACCCTCTGCAGGAGTGGGAAGGGAGGGAAGGCACACAGGAACCTCCTTGTCCAAGAGAGGGACAACACATCATGCCAGAAAACACCAGGCCCTGGATTGAGTGAGCAGAAATTGGGCCATTTTGCACTGAGTGAGGATGCAAAAAGGTCCAGCTCTGGATGACCCCACCTGCCAAAGAGGTCTTCGACCATGGAGGACAGGAGTTTCCACTTGTGAGACTTCGACCTGGACCTGCTTAAGCTGTCGGCCAGGATATTTTGGATGCCTGGAACATGTATGGCAGCTAGTTCCAGGCTGTGCCCTACAGCCCAGTACCAGACTCTCTTGGCCTCTCTGCAATGGCGGTAGGAGTGAGTAACCCCCTGCCTGTTGAGATAGTAGACCACAGATATGTTGTCTGTACCAGGAGTGGGCCTGGAAGAAGATGTGTCTGGAAGGCCTGCATAGTGTAAAGGACTGCCCACATCTCCAGAACATTGATATGGAGCTGTTGTTCGCACTTCGACCAAATCCCCCAAAAGTCTGACGATTGTCCAAATGGGCAGCCCAGGCCCAAGGCATCCATCGTAAGAATCTGTTGTGGGGATTCTGCCTGAAAGGAACCCCCATGAGGAGATTGGAGGGGTTCTGCCACCATTCCAGGGTGTGCCTCACTGGACTGGAGACCAAAACCAGCTGATAGAGGTCGTCGGTATGCTGGTCCCATTGGACTCGAAGAGTTCACTGAAGCAGTCTCACGTGCAGGCGGGCTAAAGGAACCATGGCTATAGCTGCCGCCATGTGCCCTAGGAGCTGCAGGAAAGACCTGGCTGGAACCTGAGAGGAGGAGGAAACCAGTTGGGCCTGCACTATCAAGCATTCCACTCTGACCTGTGGCAGGAAGTCTCTGACCTGTGACAAGTCTAGGATCGCTCTTATGTACTGGAGGTGCTGGCTGGGCAGGAGACAAGACTTGGGTGGGTTTAGAGTAACCCCCAGAGTCTGGAACTACCGAAAGGTGGCCTCCAGGGTCTGAATCAACTGAGCTCTGGAGGGGGCTGTCAACAGCCAGTCATTCAAGTAAGGGAAGACATAATGCCCCTGTCTCCGCAGGGCCGCAGCCACCACTGCCAGGCACTTGGTGAAGACTTGGGGAGCCAAGGAAAGGCCAAAGGGGAGGGCCCAAAACTGGAAGTGGTCCCCCTGAAAACAAAAACAGAGGAACCGATGATGGGGCGGGAAAACCAGGATATGGAGACAGGCATCCTGCATGTCCAGTGAACAGAGCCAGTCCCCCCCGGTGAAGGAAGGACAGTAACCCTTGGAGGGTGACCATCCTGAAATGCTTGTATTCTATGTAAAGGTTCAGGCGGCTGAGATCCAGAATCGGTCTCAGGTCCCCTGTCTTTTGGGGACTAGAAAGTAGTGGGGGCTCTATGGCCTTTTTGCGCAGTAGCGCCTGAATCTCCTCCTGGATGAGGGCGACATGGGCCTGAGGATAATGGGAGTGCAAGGGAGGGCTGTCTGGAAGGACCTCTAGGAATTCCAGCATGTGCCCCCCTTTCCACAATCTGAAGTACCCATTGGTCTGAAGTTCAGTGCGCCACCTGTCTAGGTTTAGGGAAATGCCACCCTCCACCACTTCCCCCAAGGCCTCTGCTTCAGAAGGGGGGTCGGGTAAGGAATCAGGTGGTGGTACCAGGGGTGGGCAGAGTAGCTGGGGATGCTCTAGGGGCCCTAGGGGTGGAAGCTCCAGCCAGCTGGGTAGAAGCCTTGCGTTTGAAGGCACCTCTGGGCTGCTGGCCCTTGGACTGCTGCCTAGGGGTCTGGCGAAACGACTGGCGTTGGTTGACCTGGGCTGAGAATGGGACGTGGATTGTACTGATCTCAAGGCTTTGCCTGACTCTTGGAGGTGTGAAATAATGTCCTGGGCATCCCTGCCAAAAAGGACAGAGCTCCGAAAAGGGGCATCCAGAATGTCTGCCTGCACAAAAGGTGCAAAACCTGATACCCTGAGCCAGGAGTGACAGTTGATGGAGATTCCAGTAGCTGCTGCTGCTTGTCCGGCTGCATCCACCGTGTCATGAACAGCCCTGAGACATGGCTGCCCACGTCTGAGCCAGATTTCAGGAGCTGGACCAGCTAGGTCCTTGGGAAGGGCCTGAATTAGATCTAAGGCCTTGTCCCATAAGGCATTTTGATATTGTACCATATGGGCCAGATAATTCTGGGTCCGAATGGCAAGAGTGGCCAAAGCGTAGACCCGCTTGATGAACTGGTCGACCTGATGAGACTCCTTATCAGGAAGGTGGGTGCTGAGGTGCCTAGGTTTTTTGGTGTGGTCATTAGCTGCATTCATGACCACCGAATCTGCCTCTGGTTGCTATCCCAATCAATCACTTTATTTAACCAGGCATAAACACCACTGAGCAAGCTAATTTTCTTATTTTATTTTTATTTATTGAATTCTCAGATTACTACCTTTGAGCTACAAGCTCATTTACAAAGGTTCCATGTCAGTAAAAATGGCAGACATACAGTAGTTGACACAGATAATCAAAGAGTAATACTTTCAACAATGGCAAAACACAATAAAGATCATTGAGAAGGGGTAAAGACATTGTAGACAGACAAGGTTAGATCAGCAGGAGAGTGGCACGGGAGAGTGGAGGGAGGGAGGAGGGTGGGAAGGAATTAAAATGTGAGGAGGTGGAGGTGGTAGGGAGCAAGGAGAATCCCCAGGATAGGGAACACCACGCCGGGAGAGGGGTGGGGGGCTCCAAGCGTGGAGAGAGTGGAGCCTGGGGACAGGAGGCAAGATCCGGGAAGGGCAGGCGTCTGATGGCCAGGGGAGGAGGTGGAGGGAGGGAGGGAGGGAGAGGGGGAAGCAAGTTAGGAGCTCATGAAGTGCAAGTAGTTGGGGTGATCAGTTTATTGAAGCTGGAAGGTCAGTCAGTTAGGACAGATGCATTGCCCATGCGAGGAAAGGTGTGACCTAAGTGCAGATTTGAACTGGTCAATTCTGCTAATTGTGGCTAGTTCTACTGGAAGAGAGGAGAGCCATAGCGGGGCCCAGTATTCGAAGGAACACTGACCTTGGGTAGTGCGACGGTAGGGGATCTTGACTGAGATTTTATTGGATGTCCTTGTGGTCCTAGTTGGAGCAGCCTGGTGGATGAAGGAGCTGGGCCCAGGGGGGCAGTATTGTTTTTTTGGCAATGATGCAAGTTTGACAGCGGGCCCTATCAGACAGACTTAGCCAACCGTTTCCTGGTAGAGGTGGCAGGTATAAGTCAGGCGAGGGGCACTCAGTGCAAGCCGGCAGGCTTTGTTGAGTGTAGTGGTGAGTTGCCTCAGCGTGCTGTCCGAGGCAGCACAGTAGATGGAAAGGCTATAATCAATGGTTGAGAAGACCGAACTAGTTATGGAGAGCTGGAGGGCTTCAGGAGTGAGGTAGCGACGGTGCTTGTAAAGCAGGCCAAGCTTCCTGTTAGTTGCAGTGACCACCTGGTCGATGTGGTCAGCATATGAGAGGGAGCTGTCCAGGGTGAGGCCCAGGTATTTGAAACTGGGGACCATTTCAATGGTGTTCTTATGTAGATTCAGAATGTTGAGGGTTGCGGCCTTGTGGTGGCTGTGCGCTGAGGCAAAGAGCATGGTCTTCGTCTTTTTGTGGTTGATTATGAGTTTAGCTTTGTTAAACCAGTCTTCAGTGTTGTTGAAGTCCTGTTGTAGACGTTGTTCCAGAACGGTGGGGTCAGGATGACTGGAGTAAATCACCGCATCGTCAGCATAGAGAAGGATTTGTTGTCGGCAGGCTAGCGGTAGGTTATTTAGAAAGAGGCTAAAGAGGATAGGAGATTGCCAAGGATGGCGCTTTGGGGGACACCAAGGGACACTTGAATTGGGTCAGAGAGTACATTGCTAACTTTTACCTGCTGAACACGCCCTGAGAGGTAGCTCTGGAACCAGCACAGGGAGTCAGAGGAGAGTCCTGTAGCCTCTAGTTGTGCCAGGAGAAGGTCATGGTTGACCGTATCGAAGGCCTTGGTGAGGTCGATGAAGGTTGCTCCCACCAAGTGCCCCTGATCGATGGCACTATGAATGTAGCCCGTGAACTCAAGAAGTACAATGGTTGTACTGTGTCGTCGCCGGAAGCCGTGCTGCTGCTGGCATTGTAGTTGGTATTTTTCGAGGTGGGCTGTCAGCTGGTCATAGACTATTTGCTCAAGGGCTTTTGAGATAGGTGGGAGGATTGAAATTGGCTGGTAGTTGGCGTGGTCCGACTTACTACCAGTTTTGTGGACAGGGGTTACTATGGCAGCTTTCCATAGGCTTGGGAAGGTTCCTGTGGAGAGGGAAAGATTCACGATTGAGATTAGTGGGGTTAGCAATTCGTCAAGGGTAAGAGAGACTAATTTTCAAAGTGGTTCTGGACATTAGTACAATACAATACAATACATAAGTCACAGATACGGTAAACTCAATAATGCGAAAACATTGTACAGATAAAGCTCAATAAGGCTAGTACCTACTGGCCTGCCATGGTTGTGAACAAATACAATTCATAAAAAAGTTTACAGGAAAAAGAGAAGAGCCAACAAATCCTAGACTGTCTCCCAATTGTTGGTGGTAAGCATGGAGAGGGAAGGCAGGGGAAAGGGTGTGTTAAAGGGAGAGGATGGGATGAAGAGGGCCAGGGTTAGAGAGAATAGGCTAGAAGTGCTGGTTGTCCCCTATAAGAAAGTGTATTAAGCGAGATTCTAGTCATGGAATTTGTGAGAGGGACCAGATGCTAATGGCTCAGAGTCGTTTAAAACAGTTGCAGGTTTCCTTCAAAAGGACGGCTAGCAAAGCTTTAAATGTGAATAGACTTGGAAGTGAGGAAAGTTTTAATGAGCTTCGCATGGTATTCAATAACGATGGGAGTGAAAAATTGATTGCGGCTAAGCCATATGTTGTTTTCACTCTAGGAATCTGGAAGCAGAGTATAGAGAAGCGTCTCAGGCCATAAGATCTCTTGGCCCATTCGAAGAGGCCCGAAATGTATGTAGGAAGATTATTGGAACGTGCTCTATAGAGCCAGAGGAGAGCATTTCTTTTCCTCCTGGTTGAAAGTGAGGGCCACCCCGATTTCTGGTACAGTAGGCAGTGGTGAGTACGGAGTGGTAGGTTGATGATAAATCTTAGGGCCCGGTGGTAAAGAGTATCGAGTTTGCTGAGCACCGTTGAGGGACAATGATTGTAGAGAAAGTCAGCATAGTCCATTATGGGTAGGAATGTGGATTGTACTAGTCTCTTTCTAGCTTCTAAGGTAAGCAGATGTTTAATATGATAAAATAAGCCTAATCACGGTCTTAATTTCTTCAAGACTTCATTCAAGGGGCACAGAAAGTTAAGCTTATTATCCAGCCAGAATCCTAGGTACAGTATTTAAATGTTTCAACTATTTCAAGTGGTTCATCTAGAAGCGTTAGAATCCGGGGATTACGTGATGGTCAGGGACTGCCTTTCGTGAGAGGATCATGGCTTTAGTCTTTTTGGCGTTGAAGAGGAGCTTGTGTTTGATGAGATTATATTGGAGAGTAATGAAGTCTTGCTGTAAGTTCTCATGAGCCATGTCCAAGGAGGAATTTGTGGTATATAGTACAGTATCATCTGCAAATAAATGAACATTAGCTGAGCACAGCTGAGTGTCCAGGTTATTGATGTAGACTGCAAATAGGATTGGGCCTAGTATGGAACCTTGGGGAACACCTCATAGAAGTTTTTTTTTGTGGCGACAGATCACCTGCAGCTTTGACTTGCTGTAACCTGTTGGTGAGGTAACTGGAGAACCATTTGACTGCAGGACTATCGAGTCCGATATTGCTCAATGCTGTAAGCAAAATGTTGTGGTCCACAGTATCGAAAGCCTTACTAAGATAAAAAAAAAAGGGCAAACACATGCTTCTTAGAATCCAGGGCAATTTGCCAATCTGTGATTACTTTCGCAAGTGCAGATACAGTGCTATGTTTGGCTCTAAAGCCGGATTGTGCAGGGTTTAGCAATTCATACGAATCCAGGTGTTCTCTAATTTGGGCATTGACAATTTTTTCAAGTAGCTCTGACAGAACAGAAAGTATAGATATAGGCCGGTAATTATTCAGATCACACGGATCCCCCAACTTGAATAATGGTAGAATGTAGCCGGTTTTTCCATAACAAAGGAAGTTCTCCTTGTTTCAGAGAAGTGTTGAATAAGTGGGTAATGGGGGCGGTCAAGTAGAGATGGCCAAGCTTTAGGAAGTAAGGTTTGATGTTGTCTGCACCTGCACTCTTTTTGGTGTCCAGGGATAGCAGTAGGTCCTCTACTTGTTTAAATGTGACTGTATGGAAGCTGAAAGTGGTAGAATAAGGTAGGTTAGGGTTAGGATTAACATTAGAGTCAGCAGAGGAGTTGCCCAGTGGGTTGATTTTGTTGACAGGTGAGGTGTCAAAAGCTAGCCCTGCAGTGGCAAAGTGTTCATTTAACTGCTCTAGTACATCGGCTCTGTCTGTGTAGGTGAATCCAGCGGACATAATTTTGGCTGGGAGAGATGTGTCAGCAGAATATCCTTCAACCTCTCTGAGGATGCTCCAGAATTTGGCGGAGTTGTTTTTGTTGGCTTCTAGTTCTGCTTGGAAATATCTAGCTTTTTCATATCTAATTAGTTTGGTGCAGGCATTTCTAGAGGTGTGAAATGCTAACCAATCTGCCTCCAGGTGAGTTTTCCTCGCTCTTTTCCACCAGTAGTCCCTGTCCCTAAGCGCATTCTTCAAGATGGGAGAGAACCAACCAGGGGGTCTTTTTTCAGATCTGATCAGCCTTAGTGGGGCATGTTTGTCTATCAGTCCCATTAAGAGGCTATGAAAGATATTAAATGCCTCGCTAAGGAAGGGGGCTAGATAGAAATTCTGCCATCTAATGTTACTTAGGTCTTTCAGGAATCCATTCTGGGAGAACTTTTTCTTGCTTCTTTTCAATTTGAATTTGGAGACCGATTTTATTTGCAGGGCGTGTCTGATGCAGGCAGTAGCACAATGGTCACTTATATCATTGAAGAACACTCCGGCATGAGAAATGTTATGTTGCTTGTTTACTAGCATGAGGTCCAGGAGAGAGCTACGCTCAGGAAATTTTCTGTTAGGAATGCTGTTTGCAGGTGTCATTTGTACCAGACCAGCTGCATCACAGAGATCCTTCAGTTTCCTGGAACTGTCATCATTCCAATTCAAACTGAAATCCCCCAAAAGGATACACTCCATGTTAGCTGAGTCAGTTAGGCTTTGGAGATGTGGTAGGAGGGCCAGGCCACCAGACGGGGGTCGGTAACAGGCTGCAATGAGGAGTGATTTCTCATTTGTAAAGGGATAATTTTAGTGCCCGGCATTCGAATTCTTTAGGCTTTGAGGTACAATCAACGACCGTGACTACAAGTTTGTTCTTAGCATATATTACGACCCCATCTCCTCTAGAAGGCCTATCACAGCGGTAAGTATTGTATCCCAGAATGTTGACAGATTTGTCTGGGGTCGAGGGCATGAGCCAGGATTCAGTTATCATGAAGAAATCGGGAACTGCATATAAAGCCCAGGTCTGTACGCGGTCCAGTTTCTTCAGCAAGCAGCAAGCACTGACGTGAAGAAAGCTAAGTCCTTTATATTGAGGGAGGTTCGCAGGAGTGTCCAGAGGAATGGGTGGGCCTGGGTTTAGTCCAACGTATCCCAAATATGGCTTGCCGATGGGAGCATGATAAAGGTGGTCAGCCTTCTCAGCTAAGGCCAGAGTGGAGGAGGGACGGGTCCAGGTGGCCTTGGTGACATCATTGTATAACTCTATGAGGGGTGGCACCACTAATGGGAGACTATTTTCTGTGAAGGCAGACCACCAGACGGTGATGTTCAGGGTCTAGTTCTGTGTATGCCTCATGACATCCATAAAAGTATGATCGTCGGGGGGAGGACCTAGGAGTTTCCTTGGGGGTTTCAGGCTCGTCAGAGGGTCCCCTATAATCCTCAGAGTCCTCCAAAGAGGAAGGGGAGGAATCCCTTCCACATGGGTCACTTTCTGGGACTGGCGTCGGGGGGGCAACGTTCCTACTTGCGTCGGTCCGTATGACTGGGAGACGGTCCTGGAGATTGGGGGTGGCTAGGACACGCATGTCTGGAGTCTCAAGGAGGAGGGTCCCGAGGAGGCAGAGTGGGAGGGCCTCCTGGGGTATGTATGCCTGTCTCTCCTAAAGGCCCACCAGGCTGAGAAAAGTGCATTATAGACTACCAGAGGAGGTGGAGTATAACGGGGGTACGAGTATTGGAGAGGTGATGCCGCGTACCCAGGAGTCAGGTAGCCTGGTGTCGGTCATCCTGGCACCGGTCCTTGAGGTATTGGGTATCCAGGCATCGGCTCCTGAGACATCGGGTTCCGTGGCATCGGTATCTGAAGCGTCAGGAATCTGGGTGCCGTCCCTCAGGCGTGGGCTGGGGATTGCCCAAAGGGCCAGCCGGCATTGGCTGCGGCTGAAGCGATGACGGCTAGGGCATCGTCGGGGTCAACACCGTTAGAGCAGACATTGGCCAGATGGGTGAAGACTGACACTAGTCTGGCGAAATCACTGCCACCAGCCCTGAAGGGGAAGTGGGCATCTGTACAGGGGAGATAGCGCCCAACAGAGGCAGAGGCGACGCCTGTGTGGAGGAGGCATGTGCTTGCTCCTGCCGTTGCAACGTGCAAGGACCCACCACCCAAGGAAGAAACCGTGGTTGAGCCACCTAGCTGAGGACCCGCTGGAAGTAAGGGCTGAAGCATCAGGGGCTGGGAGGCAGGGGACGAAGTCCAATGCCCAGAGAAGCCGCTGCCTAAGACTGAGATAAGGGTGGGCAGCTGAGAAACTGGCAGCCCTGAAGGTGTAAGGGCTGCCGAATGAGATGGGCCAGTCCTCCCGTGGGAGGAAGACCCAGAGGCAGTCACCAACTTATGCGGTGACGGACAGCGGGAAGCTGACCAGGGCCGGTCCCGATGTTTGTCCTGGTACTTGTGCTTCCCACTTCTCCTTCTGGGCAAGGGAAGAGGTTGAAGCCCCAGAGGGTGGGGAAGAAGAGAAACTTTTGCCCTGAAGCTCCTTCTCCATTGTGGCTAACTTCTGTTGCAGCAAGAAGCTCCGGATGATCTTCAAATGACGTCTCTGTGTGGCCTGGCTCAAGTCCTGGCAGTGCTGGCAGGCCTTGGTGTCAAGGTCAAGGCCTAAACAGAGCAGACAAGAAGAGTAACAGTCCTTGGAGGGAAGCTGCTTGCCATAAGCACACTTCGTACACCAGTCGGAAGCTGAAGCTGGAGAAGAAGACATGCACAAATGTAAAGAAACACCCCAAAAAAACTAAGTATTTTTTAACGAAAATAAAAAAAATTGTAGGTAGAGCACAAGCAAAATGGCGGTCGACTGAAGGAGGTGTCCATGAAGGTCCAACATGCGAGAGTCGACGACAGGAAAAGAACTGAGCTTGGGATGGGGGACTGCCCCTTTTATACCATAGGTGGACATCGGCGTGCCAACAACGTGGTGGTCCCCTGCTGCAGAATGCTAATCAGAAGCTTCCCATGTGGTCCTAGTGCTTGGCGGCTTAGCTCTACCGGTGTTGCCTGCTGCAAGAGCCCCCTCGAAGCAAGATCATGGGCTATGAAGACTGAACTGGCAGAACCGGGGCTGTTTTCCAAGGAAAGAAGATTCAGAGGAAACATTAGCATCTGATCAATAACATATGCCGGGGGTCTTCAGGTCTTGTTGTGAGAGACCACACAAACGATTTTGGATAGATGGAACAAAGAACTGGACACTACATTCTCCTATGTAATCTGAACTAAGTACATCCTCCCTGCACTTATAATGATGTCCTCCATGCAGTGGAGAGACTATGCATAAGGAGAAGATAGGACAAATTCCTTCATACTTACCATAATTTACTTTTCTGTTAGCTCCAACGTTATCAATGGAATACCATAAACACAGGTTACTCACCTGTAACAGTAGTTCTAGGAGTGGTACACGATGTTCATCCACACTTCCTGGCATTGTCCTTACCCCTTTAAATTTTGCAGCAAGTCTTCAAACTGGCTCCTTCCACCAACCCATGACTCCGCCCCATGATGCCAGATCTTTGCCCGCTGGAAGCAGAGGTTGTGCGCCTGAGCCTGGGGAGGTTGGATGGGTTCATGTGGATGAACATCATATTCAACTCCTAGAACTACTGTTACAGGTGAGTAACCTGTGTTTCTAGGGACCTGGATATTATGTTCTATCCACACTTTCTGGCAGACTCCTAGCAGTTCTCCAGGAGGAGGTAGGCAAGGCACACATCCCCTACTTAGGAAATAAGGATTGGAAAACTGAGGCCCCAAAACTAGCATCCTGGCATGACTCTAAGTCAATGTGGTAATGGGAGATGAAGGTGTGTGCCGACTTCCAGGTAGCAGCCCAGCAGAATTCCTGGATAGGGACGTCCCTAGAAGCAGCCACTGACGCATCGGTATGATGGGAGGAATGAGCCCTAAGCCCTCCAGGAGGCTCCCTACCCACCAACCTATAGCAGAGATCAATGCAGGACGTGATCCACCTGCCAATCGTCTGCTTGGCTGCAGGTCTGCCAGGTGCGGCTTCAGCGAAGGTAACAAACAGCTGGCGAACCTCTCCCCCAAACTCCAGTCGTGCACTCTTTGTAGTAAGCGAGTGCTTGCCTCAGGTCCAGAGTATGGAGCCTGTGTTCGGCCTCCTAGGTGTGATTCGGGAAGAACACTGGAAAAATCATCACCTGGTTCAGGTGAAACTCCAACACAACCTTCGGGAAGAACTTCGGGTTGGGGCGCAGGACAACCCTGTCCCTGTGGAAGACCAGGTAAGGAGACTCCACTGAGAGTGCCTGGAGCTCTCTGATCCTTCTGGCTGACATGACAGCCACCAGGAAGGTGGTCTTCCACGACAGGTGAGATATTCACACCCGTGCATCGGTTCGAATGACTTGTCCATGAACTTTGCCAAAACCAGCAACAAGTCCCACAGTGGTGGCTCACACACCAGAGGGGAAATGTAATCTAGGCCTTTGAAAAAGTGCCAGACCACCTTCTCCTGTGCCACTGACTGCTGACCGACCCACGCCTGGTAAGCAGAGATGGCTGCCAGGTGCACTTTAAGGGTCTTCGACCGAAGTCCCCCTTGGCAGAGAGACCACAGGTAGTCCAAAATGCTAGCCACTGGACAGGTCAAAGGGTCCAACCCCTTGTCCTGACATCAAATGGAGAATCTCTTCCATTTGAAGGCACAGCATTTTCCAGTAGATTCCCTTCTAGATGCCTCCATGACCGTGAGGACATCTTCGGAGAGACCCAAATTCTGGAACTCTAGCCGCTCAGGAACCAGGCTGTCAGGTGCAGGGATTGAAGGTCCAGGTGGAGTACCTTCCCCTGACTGACTCAGAGCAGGTCCTGGTGTATGGGAAGATGCCTTGGGAGCCTGTTGCTGAGCCTGAGGAGATCGGGGTACCAAAACTGGTGGGGCCAGTCCGGAACCACCAGGATCACCAGTGTCTTGTCCCTCCTGACCTTGAGTAGCACCTTGTGGATCAAGGGAAGTGGAGCAAAGGCACAGAAGAGGCCTGGGGTCCAAGGCCTCGAGAAGGCATCCCCCTGCTGCGTTCCCTGCTGAGGAGGGCAGGCATAATACAGCCTCAGCTTTGCATTCTCCCTGGAGGCGAACAGGTCCACCTGAGGGGTGCTCCACTGGGACAACAAACTGTGAACTACCTCTGGATGGAGAGACCACTCGAGGGACGCCTCGCCCACCCGGCTGAGGGCATCTGCCAGCTGACTGGAGGCTCCTGCCACATTTATGACTAGGAGATCCACCTCCAGGCTGCTCACAAGAGCCCAAATGCGGAGGGCTTCCTTGCACAGGGGCAGGGAGTGGTTCCACCTTGTTTGTCGAGGCAGTACATGGTCATGGTGTTGTCTGTCTGGACTTGGACCACCTGTCCCCGAACAAATGGAGTGAAGGCAGTCAGCACAAGCCGGACTGCTTGGAACTACAGCAGGTTGATGTGGCATCAGGACTCCTTGGGGGTCCAGAGCCCGTGGACTCTGTGTTCCCCTAGATGGGCACCCCAGCCTGTGACACAGGTGGCAGTCGTTAGGGTGACCGTCGGCTCAGGGTGGACAAACGGGATCCTTTCCTGCAGATGCTCTGAGACAAACCACCACTGGAGGGTGTCCCACATCCTCTGGGTCACAGTGACCAGCTGGTCGAAGTGACCTCTGTGCTGAGACCATTGGCTGGCCAGCTCCCACTGCAGGGAGCACATATGCCAACGGGCCCATCGGACCATGCTGGTGCAGGCCGCCATGTAACTCAGAAGGCACAGGAAGTCCCGGGCAGGGTGCCTAACCAGAAATGACTGGACAAAGGAGGAGAGAACCTCTGCCCTGTCCGCCGGGAGCCGGGCTCTGGTTCGGCAAGAGTCAAGCTCTGCCCTGATGAAGCTGATCGCCTGTGAGGGTACGAGTTCCGATTTGGCCTCGTTGACCAGGAGGCCAAAGTCGATGCAAGTCTGGAGGGTCATGTCTCTGGACCACTCCACCTCCTGCTTGGAGGGACCTGCTATCAGCCAGTCATCCAGGTAGGGGTACACCCGGAACCCTTGGTGCCTCAGGTAAGCTGCCACCACTGCTTTGCATTTGGTGAAGACCCTGGAGGCTGAGGAGAGGCCGAAAGGCATGGCTTGGAACTCTTAGAGGGTTCCCCCGGCTCAGAAGCAGAGGAACCTTCAGTGGGACAGACGGGTAGGGATGTGAAAGAACATGTCCTGGGAATCCAGAGAGCAAAACCATATGTCTTGCTCCAGAGATGGTATGATCTGGGACAGAGTTACAATCCTGAAAGTGTGGGACCCGAGGAATTTGTTCAGGTCACACAACTCTAGAATGGAGTGCCAGCCCCCCCTGTCTGCTCTGACACCAGGAAGTACCTGGAGAGAAACCCTGGGTGTTCCGGAGGATCTGCAACTCTGTCCATGACCTCCTTGAGGAGGAGCTGGGCTATGTCGTCTTGAACAGCCGACCAAATGTCTGCGGATACCAAGTCCACCTGTGGGACTTGGCTTGGCTGGGAGGGTACTGCTCGAACTCTAGAGGCAGACCCTAGCTGACCACTTCCAGAACCCACCTGTCTATGGTGACTGCAGACCAGGCAGAAAGAAAGCGGCAGAGCCAGCCCCCCCATTGGAGGACCCAATGGAAACGTGACGGGCATGAGGGTGGCAATCCCCCATCCAGTCACTTAGCAGGCTTGGAGGAGGATAATCCGTCTGAGAAGCCACTGGGTCCTTTTCCTCTGGGCTTTCGGACCACTGAAGCCACTGATTTAGGCCTTGGTTGCCAGGACTGAGCCTGTTGGCCAGACTGATGCTGGGCTGGTTTCGCCACAGGAGTGAAGGGCCGAAAGGGCTTACGCTTCTGCTGCCTGAAGCCCTTGGGATCCTTCTGGGCGGACATCACGGAGTCCAAGGTGGCACTGATACGCTGGAGGTGACCCTCCACACCGGGCCCAAGCAGTTCACTGCCCAAAAAAGGAATATCCGCCAGCTTGTGCTGAGTGACTGCCATAAAGGTCGAGATCCTCAGCCAAGCCCTATGGTGCATGGCAACCACGGCTGCCACCGAGCGGGCACAGGAATCCCCAGTATCCAGAGCTGTCTGAAGTTGCTGTTTGGCCACAAAACAACCTTGGTCCCAGACCTGCTTGACCATAGTCTGTAGGTCCCCAGGAAGATGAGGAATCACCTCATCCAGAGAGCCCAGAAGGGCATGGGAGAAGTGTGCCATCATTATGGCCGAGCTCGGATGGCGGAGGCCAAGTGAGGAGGCAGCATAGACCTTTTTAGCCAAGTGGTCCCATTTCTTGGACTCTTTATCCAGCGGTCTATCGACATCTCCTGAATTGCCCACGCTACTAAACACGGAGTTGGACACCAACCCTTTGGCCGAAGGGGGCTCCATGAACCCGGAGAGGGTACCAGTGGGCACCGCATATTTGTGGGCCATCCGGGGCGAGGGTGCAGGGCAAGAGGCAGGGCACTGCCAGAGCTCCAAGGCAGGGCCGACTATGGCCTCAGCCACTGGGAAAGCCTCCGCTAGAGAGTCCCCTTTTATCCAGAATCCTCTGTGAGGGGATAGCGAGCCCGCTTCTAAACAGGCACCAATTTCATCCCCGTGTACTTGGAGATGAGACAGAGGATGCCCATGAAGGATATGGGTCCTTCCTCAGTCGAAAGGTCCCCCACCGACTCCATGTCGATTGGACGGGAGTGCAGTGAGGAGTCCGCATAGAGCGGCCTACCACCCGTGTCACTTTGGACCTGCCACAGGCAGTCAGGTGTAAGAGTGATCAACAGCCAATGGGGAAGTCTCTGAGCCGGCCAGGATTCCTTGGTTGGAGCACTGATTGGTGGCTGTTGGGGGCGGCAGCTCCACCACGATCAGTGGAGAGGCCAACTTCAGCCAAACTGAAGCAGTCTGGACTGGCTCAGAAGGTGGAGAAGCAGTGTCAACCGGCCCTGCCAGGGTCATCGGTGTCAGCCTGTCGGACAACAGCCAAGTGATGGCCAGTGTGGGAGCCGGGGTCAGCTTCAGACTGGACAACACCAACTGTTGCCACATCAGGTCTTCGTAGCATCGATATAGTTTGCGCTGAAGCCTCTTCTCACCTGAGGAGGATGAAGACAAGTAGCGGCGGCACCGCTTCCCATGGTACCAAGAGCGACACCACTGGTGGGACCTGCTCAACCCAGAGGATGAGGATGACCTACACCTCGGCCATGAGAGTTGCCGACGGGGGATCTCGGAGGGAGCTGGTTAGTGCCGCGGCTCCTCCTGGTCTAGGATGGTGACCGGAGGGTCTGGCGCAGTTGGCTGAGCCGACTCTTCCATGGTCACCAGCAGGACTGGAGTACTGAACAAACAGTTGTCTGCCTCTTTGGACGACAACCGGTTGACAGGGTCAAGAAAAATCTCAGCCGCATCGTCGGCTGGCGTCTAGGCCAGCTGGCTTGATGGGGGCACCGTGAAGCCAACAGCCAAGGCCATGGTTTCAACCGTAGTCAAAACTTAAGAGTCCTGAGACCAAGAACTTTCTCGGTCCCAAGAACGTCGACGGTGAGTCTTCTTTTCTCTCCTGGATTCTTTCTTGTGTGATTGAGAGCTGTGCGAACCCGAAGGGCCCTCTCCCTTAGTTGGGAGAGACTGGCACAGCTCTTTGAAGGACCTTGAATAAGTGGAGCCCAACTTGAGGGGAACAAAGGCTGAAGCCAAGGAGGACTGCGCAGTGGCCTGAGCCGCCTCCTCCTCAAAGGCCTTAAGCTGCTTCAGCTGCTCAGCGGACCCTGCAGCCACAGAGACCACCCAATGAGCGTCCTTGGATTTGACTGGCAGATGTCGTTTTTCCGGGCGGCCCAACTTCAGGCGGACAAGGCAGTCCTTGATGACCGATGCGTGAAACGACCGGCAGATCTCACAAGCCTGGGGATCGTGCTCGTGCCCCAAGCAGTGAGCGCATGTGGCGTGTGGGTCAGTACGTGACATCTTCTGCCCACATGGGCACCAGTGAACTCTGGGTGAGGACTAGTCCTCCACTGCGGTCACGATCAAAGATCGAGCTGAAGATGAAACTCTGATGAGTTTAAGTTTTGGAAGTAAATCCGAAGATCTGAGCGCCAGCGCCTACTCAACGTGGAAGTGGTAAGGAGGGAACCGGCTTCTTCCAGCCGAAAGGAATATCTGGCGTCATGAAGTGGAGCTGTGGGTTTTACTACCCGGGTAGGTGGGTGGGAGGAGCCAGCAAGATTTAAAGGGGAAAGGACAATGCCAGAAAGTGTGGATAGATCATATCATTCATATCCACATCCCTAGAATTTACTTTTCCATTAGCGCCAACGTTGTCAATAAGAAGTTAATACATATGGGTTATGAACACCCCTAGTGGAGTAGTGGCACAGCCCAAGGCTGTCAATCAGCATAGAACCTTGGGCAGATGAACATTCCGAGATCACCAATTCCTCAGTTACTTTTATCCCTGCAGTACCTTTATCTGTTTATGTAACCAGTAATCTCCATGTCGTCAAGGACAATGAATTTTCTCCTTAACACCAACAACTTAGACATTAAATAATGTATAACATTATAAAAGAATAAATGAATGGCGGACCCCTTTCCGGAGATCTGGCTGAGGGAGTTCTTGCTGACCAGTTCTTCTGTCATGCTTCTTAAACGGCCGGCCACTGATCCTTTAACAGGGCTGGTATGCTGCTGGTAACACTTGTAATATAAGGAAGTGCAAACAATAGTAACAGTACATAAAACTGAAGAGCACAAGTTAAGTACTAACCTGTACTGGTGAAGCACCACACAATGCTCAAAAATCGCAACCCGTTAACCTGCATGCCTGTAAGTCCAATAAAAATATAAACATTTCCACTGTTAGCAGACCATTCCAAATAACCAGCAATTATCATATACAATTTATCTTTGCTGAAATCCAAAGTCCTTAAATATACTGGATGACATTCTCCAGTAGCAGCCAGGGGCTCCTAGAACAGGCCCCACTGACAACGGTGAAGCTAACAGAAGAGGAATTTATGGTAAGTATGAAGGAATTTCTCCTTTCTGTATTGCTCCATGTTGTCAATGGGGAATTAATACATATGGATTCTAAAAAGCAGTACTCATTCCCAATATGGCCAGGGGAGAATACTTCCCCATATATAACCCATACGGAAGACATCATAATAAATCTGCTAACCACCACCTGTAAGACTGTGACCGATGGCCGCACTGGCGGAGCTTTGAACATCCACTCTGTAGTGCTTAGTTAAATGTATGGAAGTAGGACCACTTTTCCACTTTACAGAACTCTTAACACAGATGTCTCCCCTCTCTCCATCCAGGATGTAGCAAGTGCCCTGGTGGACCTAGCCTTGATGAGAGCAGAAGCTTTCTTCTTCTTCTCAGCTGCATACGCCTTGGCAACGTTACCACCTAGCCAAGGTAGCTCTAGAAGTTTTCTGACCTCTTCTAGCTGCTCCAGAAAGAACAGACAGACTTTCTGAACTCTGTTGTACTTTTCAGGTAAGTCCTGTCTGCCCTGCATAAACCCAACTTGTGCAGTTCATTGTCTTTTGGGTTTGCCGACTTGGGACAGAAGGACAATAGGCAGATTTCCTGATTTACATGAAAGGCTGTAGAGATCTCGGGCACAAAGGATGGGACCATTCCCAATACCACCTTTACCTTATGCATAAGGTAAAGTTCCTTATGGGACTGTCCCTGAAGCTTGCAAATTCTTCTGGCTGAGCAGGCTGCAATTAAGAAACACAATTTGTAGGACAGGATGTCCAAAGGCACTGATGAAGGAGGTTTGGAAGGTACCCAAAAAAGAGCATTCAACACCAGGTTCGGGTCCCATGGAGTAACTGGCGGTTAAAACAATGGACTGTGTCTACTTTCTGCTCTAATAAAATGGATAACATCCAAATTGGTTCCCAGAGATGGGCCCGTGAAAGTTCCCAGAGCTGCCCTGGGTGTAGATACCTGGTCTCCCAGGGTGCTCAACACAAAACCTTAGTCACCCCTGCCTGCAATAAATCCAATATTTGCAGGACTGTAGCTTTAGAAGGTCTCATACCTCTCTTTCTGGCCCAACCAGAGAGGTATTCCACACATGATCATAAGCAGCAAATGTAAAAAACTTTCTTGAGGCCATTCAGCTATCCACCACTTTCTTGGAGAAACCCTGCCTCAACAATCTCCTCCTCTCTGAAGCCAGGCCACCAACTGCGTGGCCTCTGGATCTAGATGCTGAATAAGATGGAAGAGAAGATCTCCCTGAAGCGGGAGTCGAAATGGGGCCTGCTGAGCAAGATTTGCAAGGTCTGAGACCTATGGACTTCTTGGCCACTGTGGAGCTAGCATAATGGAGCTTCCTCTTGACCACCTTATTTTAGGAATTATGTTGGGCAGAAGTGGTAAAAGAGGAAACAAGTAAGCTCTGGAAAAAAATTCCATGTCTGGTAGAAAGCATCCACCGCCTCCACCTGAGGACATCAGTACCAGCTGAAAAACTTTGGAACCTGAGTATTTTCCTCTGACACAAAGAGGTCACTCTAAGGCCAGCGGAACCTTCTGAACAGAAGCTCAGGCACCTCTGAGTTCAACATCCATTCCCCTTGATGGTCTCTAGGCCCAGCCAATTGGCCTGCTCTTATAGCTCCCCTGCTAGATGTACTGCTGAGAGTGTCGGAAGGTTTTTCTCTGCTCACAGTAGCACCTTGGTTGCTTCCGTTAGCAGGGCTCTCGGTAGGATTTTTTCTTGAGGAGTCCCAGACTGTCTTGGAAAAAAAAAAATGGGGGTCTGGACCAAAAATCTGGGAGTCCTCGTGAAATTTTTTTGGGTCCCCACTGAAATGAACAGAACGAGTCTGGAAAGTGCATTTCAGTGTTTTTTATTCATATACCCATTTTTATTTTTACATCCCTGAGTCATTATGTTGCTAATATAATGCCAAAAAGTCTTTTTTTTCAGCAGACAGTGTTGTTTTGCATTCCTACAAGGTACCAGTAATGACTAAGTAACCACAGCAGTAAATGATCACCTAAAAATAAAGAATAACCTGTGTGACTGTTGTTCATTCATTTGTTCAATGACTGTCACAAATTAACAATGGGAAAAATGTACTCACAGTTTTGCAGTTCTGGTACATTGAATTGGCATTTCTACTGCTGCAGTTGAGTGCAGCTGCCCTATCTATTTATTTGCCCAACTGCTACAAACAAAGTTTGCCATTAAATTAGGTACTGACAGTAAGAAGATCTAAACATTAATAGACTAACATGACAGTCACCTATGTCTCCCAGTCACTCACCTCCTGCCCAGAATACTTCTCCTTCATTCTCTCCTGCACATTGACATTTTAGATGCAATTATAATCAGCCCCCCCCATTTCAGACTCCCTGGCAGTGCCCACCCATCAAACATTGCAGAAGCCTCTCTCCCTCCCACCTACCAATGATGATTCAAGGCTTAGATGACACAATCTAACATGATTGTTTGGTTGCTGCCCCTTAGCTTAGTGCAGATTTTTTAACTGGCTAAACCAGACTGGCTACCCTACACACCTACTGCCCAAACTTAATGTTAGCACCAGTGGTGGTTCCATCTGTGTGGCAAGTAACTGCTGTTTTGTGTCTTGACCTGGCATGTAAGTGATTATTAATCTTCGCCTACATCCTCCTGCCCACAACCTCTCCTAAAACACCTTCCTGTCCACAACTTCTCCCTGCTACTTTCCTGCACAAAATCATCTTAAATTGTAAGAATACCTCAGCCTGGCTGTACCAGAGACACTGCATATGACTGGGGTAACTGAAAACCCTCCCCCACATTCCACCCCATCCCACCCTCTTAGCCTTGACTCAGCTTGGATCTGCTGTTAAGAAGAGACAGTGGCACAATCCGGATGATATGACAACTGAGTCTGCAATGTGTCTGCTTTCTGTGTGTATGAGTCATGGGTACTTCTATGCTGGCAGGCATTCTCCAAACACCCCTCCTGCCCAAGTAACGTCTCCTCACAACTCTCCTGCCCATAACTTCTCAGTCTCTCCTCCTGCACATTTCATACCAACCCCACCCACAACCTACCTTGGCTCATCAGGTCTCCCAGAGCCGTCCAGTTTAAGACAGTGGCACAATCTAATCTGGTTGGTGGCATGAAATCTGCAGAGTCTGCTTTTCTAGTGATCTTCTTTTTTCATGGCATTAGATTGCCATTTTTTCTGTGACAATTTCCTAACACCTCCAGCCCACAACTTCTCCCAACACCCTCCTGCCCATAACTTCTCCTAAACACCCACCTGCCCATTAACTTCTCCTAACACCCCCCTACCCATTAACTTCTCCCATAACCCAACACCTCTCTCTCCTGTACATTTCGTAACTGTTTTGTGTGTGTACTGTTGATGACAATAGAGGCCACTGTTGCAGACAGACTGTGGAAAGAGCAGAATGGGTTAGATTCCTGTAACTACATTGACAATATCATCTCAGACTGAGCCCCCACTAAAAAAAACCACTGGGACTGCGCTGGGGCCATAATAGTTTACCCCCCCCAAATGATCATCTGAACTTGTTAGACTGTGATCCTCTACCACCAAATCTAAATGATATTAAACTTAGCAGAATCGGGTAATGATCATCTACCCACCACCCGGGCCAATTCCCGGGAAACTGAAATCTTGATCCATTCCCCTGAACGGAACCCCCACCAAAAGTAGCATTGACCTTAAGGGGCTAAATTTAAAAAATTGTATTGCCCCACACTTGCTGGAACAAAACATTTTGATCCTTATCTTCTAATCCTGTGCCCATGTTCCTCAATTGTCCTGTCTCTGGGTCAGTGTCAGTCACTCACATTGTCTCTGAAACTAAAAATAAACTATTAAAGAAAATTATTACAACATTTTAAATTTTACAATAATTATTTTCAATTGCCGGCCCGGTGGCGCTGAGAGCTGAGGCGCTGGATGCCTTACCTTACGTCGCGCCAGAGACCCGTGTTCGGGAACAGACATGGGTCGCCGGGGTTGGCAGGGAGGAGAAGGATTGAGCATCCTCAGGACTGCTCTCCTTCTCTGGGGAGGGGGGTTAGTAGAGCTCGTCGACTACCTGACCACTAGCGGAGGCTGGGAGGTGGCACGTCAGCTCTAAAGAACGTGGGAAGGGGACTGAGGCAGGTGCTAGGCAAGGGTGCGCACGGAAGCGTGCGCGTGGACGCCGCTGGCACCACTGCATGCTGTGGCCTCTCAGGGGAAGAACCAGAAAAACAAGAAAATGGGAATCCTCTGCAAAGATGACGATAGTCCCCAACCGCAACAGGCCTGGGAAGGCACCTCCCCGAATACTCAACTAGTCCGGTGGGTTAAGTCACTCCCCACCCCCTGCCATGAAGGGTAAGTTGTGGGGGTAGAAAGAAGTAGGCTGCTGGTTAACTAGGATCTGCGGCTTATCCATTAGGTAGGGAAATGGGCAGACTGGGTGGGCCAAGCGGTCCTTATCTGCCATCAAATTCTATGTTTCTATGGGTTCAGGGGAGGGGGCCTCATACCTGGTGTCTGTGTGGGGGGAACGTCAGGGGGGCAGCAGAGGACTTGGGGTGGGGGAGAAAATAGTAACCAAAAAAAAAAAAAAAAAGATTATGTTCTGCAGTCTTATGGCCTTAAATGTCTTAAGTGCTGGATGAGGGTCATAGTCTTCAAGTTCAACTCCTTCTTGGGCAATCCGCATGAGTTTACTCAGTGTTGGCCTTTAGGGAACATCTACATTTTGTTTTAATTTTGTTTTCAACAGAGAACCCTCTTTCACATGCCACTGATGTAACAGGTGACACAAGTAAAATCTTGGCCATTGTGACAAAATCTAGGAAAACAACTGAATAGTTCTCAATTAAGTCTTGGCAGACACTACTGAGCAAAGTCAGTCCTTTTCCGATTTCAGAACAAGTTTGAATTGTCCGTAATCTTTCTCAGCCCTGTCTTGGTCAATAAGTGCTGACAGCATTTCTTCTTTGAAGGTTGTTTCTTGGAAATAAGTGCAAACATCCTTGAGTTCCTGCAGTCCATGGTCCATTAACGTTGGAGTCATCTGGGAGACACACTGGATTTAGAAGAAAATTTAAGTTATGCAGCAGCTGCACTGAAGTTGTCTCAAATCTTGTGTGAATGTTTTCATGAGCTGCGTCAGCTATCCCTGAGATACTGTCTGGAACTGCATTCACAGTGATGGCTTGTATTCACTTTTTGATCCTGCCACATGCCAGGACGTTGGTCGAGTACCTGAAATGTGTTCTGTAGCTCTACCCCATTCTGCTCTTTAAACTGTTGCAGTCTAGTAACTGTGGCTTCTGTCATGCTGCTGGCCACCGAAATGTCAACACTGTCCTGCTGCATGACTGAAGACAGTTTATTCACCACATCCAAGACATCCATGAAAAAAGAAAGAAGTGCATAAGATAAAGCAGACTGATTTCCATTTGGTGTGAAGGCCCTTTACTTCTGCCACACCTTTTGCTGCATCATACTCTAGGGCTTGTAAAAGTGCAGGGTATGATCTGTGAATTGCTTGAACTGCAGTATGCAGTGACAACCACCGAAAACTTGCAGGTTCTTTTAGGGACAGATATCTGATATTGTCATCACTGAGTGTTTCCTGGATGAAACGCAAGGCATTGTACCATACAGCAGAGTTGCTGTGGTATCTGTACACATTTTTGAAGGTTATTTGATTTTCATTGAATACAGGGTTGTCACAACATGCTTAACCAGCTGCCAGTGCCAGTCTGTGGGCAACACAATGAATCTGAATCAGCCTTGGGTTAACTTGCTGTCTTAACTTTGCACCCACCTCATTGTGCATTCCAGTCATGACGCTGGCACCGTCACTTGCTAATGTGATGATCTTGATAGGGTCAACTGCACTAGCAGAACACACAGTTAACAGTTCTGCCACGAATGTGTCTGCCCTCCCAACAGGTATTGCAATACAGTCAATGAAATGAATTTTGGCATGTGCTTTGTGTACGCGCGTCACATGAATGTAAATTTTTTTGTGAATGGTTACATCAGTGGTTTCATCCATTATTACCCCAAGGAACTGAGAACCTGCTAAGTGAGTTTTGATTTCTTCCCGTAGGACTTTGTTTATGGAGTCGAGCACGTCATATCTTGCATCCCAACCAGAGTAGACTGTGCCACTGTCTTGCAAGGTTGGACAGCCATTTTGTTTCTGTGGATTGACAAACACACCAACACTAGTGTCAATCCTCAAGCAACTGCTACTGCCACCCTGTGCCCGAAAGATTCCATTCCTCACCTGTAGAGCTATCAGTGTTTCAAACTGGTTGCGTGATTGCCCTTGTTTGGTAAGGTAGTACATTGTCATTAACTGAGCAACTTTACTGTTACCCTTTGCCTCAGGACCCCAGATCTGCTTCTCAAATGCCACTGGCAGAGCTTGTTTTTCTGCTGTTTTCTTTCCAGTGTGCACCAGCAAATATTCTCATTTCTTTCATGTCTGTAAAAAGCAGACACTTGCAGATTGGTTGTGCCGGTTGTGGCAAATGGATTGTTTTTGCCACCTTTTTTATACCAACTGCACTTCCCAACAATATTCCCCTCCACTTCCTCCTTTACAAGCCATGGACAAAATGTTGTCCAGCTGTCCCTCCACAACCTTAATTTCTTGCTGCTTTTAGCAGATGCAGTCTGTTCAGACTGATCATTTTCAGTGTCAACATTCACAATGTCAACAGTCTCCTGAGATGTGCTTAAGTCACACTCAGAGGATGATGCTGTTGTTTGTTCCTTATCCTTTGGTGTGGACGATTCTCCTCCACCAAAATAATCAGTAAGGCTTCATTGAGACATGCTGTGTGCCACTTGTGAGACTTCCCCCACCTAGCTTCTTCACTCTCCTCCTCCTCCTCCTCTCCTGGCTGCAATGCACTCCACTGACTTGGCCCTGCACAAAAGCAAAAGAAACACCACAGTAAACCCTAAGCTCACTAAACCGTCATCCAGAAATAATCGCAATGCCCCAACTGCCTAAAATAATTTATAATTTGAACATTTACCCTTGTTTCTGTGATAAAAAACACTGGTGCCTCCTGCTGGCCACACAAATACACCCATGCCTCATTCTCCTCAGGCGACTGGGGCGGACTGTCCGACTGCAGTTTTTTTTTTGTTTTGTTTTTTTAATTTAAACACTTTTCCTTTTCTTTGCTCGTTCTCTCCTTGCCACCTACCTCCATTGGCGCCTCTCCAAAATGGCTCCTGTGGAGCCTCACTTGGTCCTCCAGCTCTCGTCCCCGAATGCACCAAGGTGACCAAGGGGGCGGTGGGGGGGAACTGATCACCCCCCCCACACAAATGTATCCTTTCCTCCTCATTTCCCCACCCCACCTCACCTGGTGGTGTGCGCCACTCTCCAAGGCACGGAAACCACCAGGCAGCAAAGGGAAGGGAAGGGGGAAAAAAAATCAAATTCGTGCAGTACACAGCCCGCTCAGGACTCCTGGGGCCTGTACTGCAGATACCTCAGGGACTCTGGCTGGCAGGCGAGCTCAAGCATAAAATGTGCGTAAAGGACGCAGATGCCCGCGTCCCAGAGAGCCCTGTGTTAGCATTTGTTAGCTTCCTGTGCCTTGATTGTTTATGCACGCCACAGCGATGACGCTGTCCAACCTTGCCTTCACGGACCTGGATGACACTCAATTGCGAAAATACAGAAGGACAAGAAGCACTGCCCACATCTCCAATATGTTTATCTGATGCTGCTGCTGCTGCTCCAGATGGGCCCAGACTACCTGGACTGGGATTTGGTCCAGGACCGTGCCCCAGCCCAACAGATTGGTGTCAGTTGTGAAAATCAGTTTTTTTTTTTTTGTATTATTTCATATCTCCCCTTCAGGCCTCATGCCCCACCACTCCTTCGGGCTTACCTAGGTCCAACTTCCGTTGCTGCCTGTCCCATCCAGAGTCCTCTCCAGCAGCATATCGCAGCCATCCCTGGGGTAACCCGGACGTAACCCTTTGCTGGGCGGGTCCCCCTCCTCTGAGAGGGAAGGCACCAGAGGGGTCAGCTAGCACATACTTGGCCCCAGGGTGCTGCTGCAGCTGAGAGGCTCGTTCAGGGCATCAGCAGTGACGAAGGACTGGCAGCCATCATCCGGTTGGTCACCAGGTGAGTTTCCGCTCTTCTGTGATGTTCCCCAAACGTCACTCGCTGCAGAGCTCCCAGTCTCCACCGCGGGGGCCACTGCAGAGAGATGCCAACCCACAACCCACTCCAGGAGAGGACAGCAGTCCATACGAACTCTCAATCCTCTTCCTCCCCTGCCAGCCCCCAGCGTCCCGAGTCCGTTCCCGAACCCCGGTCGCTGGCGTGGCGCGAGGTGTGACATTCAGCGCCTCAACCCTCAGCGCCACTGAGCCAGCATGTGAAAATCAGTTTTGTTGGGATTTCCAAGAGAGACCCCCTGCTGAGGTTCTCAAGGTTCTTCCACCAAGCTAGCGACTGCAGGACCAACCGAGGTCGTAGGATCAGAGCTTTGGTAGTCTTCTGAGGTTGGGCTCCAGGCCTCCAGCATCCTGTTCTGGAGAGGCTGCACATGTAATTGAGCCCACTCCACTGCTGCAGACATCAGACCTAGGATCTGGAGAAGCCTCTGGGCAGAGACTGACAACTGACTTCTCAGCCACTGAACCTCTCGCCACAGAGTATCCTTCCTGGACAAAGAGAAGAAGTCTTTCCCCTCGTCCATCTGGAACACCACCTCCAAATGTACCAACCTCTGAGACAAGATCACGGAGCTGTTCTCCCAACTGTGCATCTCCAGTAACTCTATGGTCCTTGACAGCCAACATTCCTCCATCTGAGCAGTCAGCACCTGAATGAGCAAGTTGTGCAGGCAGAGATACACATGATGCCTCTCATCTCAGTTGTGCCACAAGCACAATCAGGATCTTAGAAAATACCCTGGGTGCTGTCACCAGGCCAAAGAGAAGCACCCAGCACAGGAAATGCTGTCCCTGAATCTCGAACCTCAGAACTTCTGATGCAACTGATGAATGGGGATGTGTAAGTAGGCGTCCTTCAGATCTATGGATGCTAAATAATCCCCTGGTTGGATAGCCCATATGTTGGGTGGCAGACAAACTTGTTAAAATGTGTCAGGTCCAGAATCGGTGCACCCCCATCTTGGGGCCCACAAAATTAACAATTACAATCCCAGACCTGTCTCACTGAGGGGGGGACTGGGACTAATGCCTCGAGCTGTACCAAGTGATCTAAGGTCCAAGTCACTGCCTGCCTTTTCCCCTATGTTTTGAGGTAGAGGGGATTGCAGGAAAATACAGGTTACTCACCTGTAACAGGAGTTCTAGGAATGTTATATGTTGTTCATCCACACCTTATTGGCAGGTATCCTTGCCGCTTTAAATCCTGCCGGAAGGTCTTCAAGCTGGCTCCTCCCACCCACCCGGGGGGTAAAACTCTCGGCTCCGCCCCATGACGCCAGATCTAGCCCGCTGGAAGCTCAGGTTGAGCATCAAAGCTGGGGAGGTCGTGTGGATGAACAACATATACCACTCCTAGAACTCCTGTTGCAGGTGAGTAACCTGTATTTCTAGGGACATGGATATGTTGTTCATCCACACTTATTGGCAGATTCCTAGCAGTTCTCCGGGAGGAGGGAGGCAAGGCGCACCCCCCCGATACTTACTTGGGAAATAAAGACTGGAGAACCAAGGCCCCAAAACCAGCATCCCGGCGTGACTCAAGGTCGATGTGGTAGTGGGTAATGAAGGTGTGTGCTGACTTCTAGGTAGCAGCCCTGCAGATTTCCTGGATAGGGATGTCCCTGGAAGCAGCCACCGATGCAGCAGTATGGCGGGTAGAATGAGCTCTTATCCCTCTGGGAGGCTCCATGCCCGCCAACTTATAGCAGAGATCTATGCAGGAGGTGACCCACCTGCTTATCGTCCGCTTGGCTGCAGGTCTGCCAGGTGCGGCTTCAGCGTAGGTGACAAACAGCTGGCGAACCTCTCCCCGAATTCCAGCCGTGCGCTCCTTACAGTAGGCGAGCGCCCTTCTAGGGTCCAGAGTATGGAGCCTATATTCGGCCTCAGAGGTGTGATTGGGGTAGAACACCGGCAGAGTCAACACCTGGTTAAGGTGAAACTCCGACACCACCTTTGGAAGGAATTTCAGGTGGGGGCGCAGGACAACCTTGTCCCTGTGGAAGACCAGGTAAGGAGACTCGATGGAAAGCGCCTGGAGCTCTCCCATCCTTCTGGCTGACGTGATAGCCACCAAGAAGGCGGTCTTCCACGACAGGTGAGAGAGATCACACCTGTGCATTGGTTCGAATGGCTTGCCCATGAGCTTTGCCAATACCAGCAGTAGATCCCACGGAGGTGGAGGTCTCACACCGGAGGAAATGTGATCAAGGCCTTGAAAAGTGCCAGACCACCTTTCTCCTCAGGTTAACGACTGCTTCCCGCCCGCCGCCCGGTAAGCAGAGATGGCTGCCAGGTGCACCTTAAGGGTCGCCGACCTAAGCCCTTGCTGAGAAAGGGACCACAGGTAGTCCAATATGCTCGCCAAGGAACAGAAGGAAGGGTCCAGGCCCTTGCCCTGACACCAAATGGAAAATCTCTTCCATTTGAAGGCGTAGCATTTCCTGGTCGACTCCTTACGGGACGCCTCAACTACATTGAGGACCTCGTCGGAAAGACCCAAGGCCTGGAACTCTAGCCGCTCAGGAACCAGGCCATCAGGTGCAGGGATTGAAGGTCCGGATGGAACACCTTCCCCTGATTGACTGAAAGCAGGTCCGGGCGAGCTGGAAGCTGCCTCGGGAGCCTGGAGCTGAGGCTGAGGAGATCTGGATACCAGCATTGGCGGGGCCAGTCTGGGGCTACCAGAATCACCTGCGCCTTGTCCCTCCTCGCCTTGAGAAGCACCTTGTGGATCAAGGGAAATGGGGGAAAGGCGTAGAAGAGGCCCAGGGTCCACGGCCTCGAGAAGGCATCCCCCTGCAGCGAGCCCTGCTGAGGGGGGCGGGCATGGAACAGCCTCAGCTTCACGTTCTCCTTGGAGGCAAACAGGTCCACCTGAGGGGTGCCCCAATGGGAGAACAGATCTTGTACTGCCTCCAGCAGGAGAGACCACTCGTGGGACACAGCCCCTATCCGGCTTAGGGCATCGGCCAGGGTGTTGGAGGCTCCTGCCACATGAATGGCTAGGAAATCCGCCTCCAGGCTGCTCACGAGTGACCAGATGCGGAGAGCTTCCTTGCATAGAAGCACGGAGCGCGTCCCGCCCTGGCGGTTTAGACAGTACATGGTCGTGGTATTATTCGTCTGGACCCGAACCACTTGACCCCGAAGAAACGGAGCGAAGGCGGTGAGAGCTAGGCGGACCGCTCGGAGCTCCAGCAGGTTGATATGGCATCGGGACTCCTGCAGGGACCAGAGGCCGTGCGCTCGGTGTTCCCCTAGATGGGCACCCCAACCCATTAGAGAGGCATCGGTCGATAGAGAGACCGTCGGCTCGGGGCGGACAAACGGGATGCCCTCCTGCAGGTGCGCTGGAACGATCCACCACTGGAGAGCGCTCCACATCCCCTGGGTCACCGTCACTCACTGGTCCAAAGGATCGCAGCGTTGAGACCACTGGCTGGCCAGGCCCCATTGAAGGGGGCGCATGTTCCAGTGGGCCCAACGGACCACACTGGTACAGGCCGCCATGAGACCCAGGAGGTGCAGGAAGTCCCGGGCAGGGCGCGATTGCCCAACCAGAAATGATCAGGCAAAGGAGGAAAGAACCTCGGCCCTGTCCGCCGGGAGCCGTGCTCTGGCTCGTAGAGAGTCGAGCTCTGCCCTGGTGAATTGTATCACCTGCTTTGACACGAGTTCCGACTTGGCCTCGTTGATGAGGAGGCCGACTTGAGAGCAAATCTGGAAGGCCAGATCCCTGGACCACTCCACCTCCTGCTTGGAGGGGGCTGCTATCAGCCAATCGTCCAGGTAAGGGTAAACCCAGACCCCTCGGCGCTCGCGGAACGCTGTCACCACTGCTATGCATTTGGTGAAGACCCTGGGAGCTTGAGACAAGCCGAAGGGCATGGCTCGGAACTCGAAAAGGGATCCCTCCGCTCGAAAGCGAAGGAACCTCTGATGCGACGGACGGATAGGGACGTGAAAAAACGCGTCCTGCAGGTCCAGAGAGCAGAACCACACGCCGCGTTCCAAGGATGGTATTATCTGAGCCAAAGTAACCATCCTGAAGGTTCGAGACCTTAGGAACTTGTTTAGGTCGTGTAGGTCGAGAATGGGGCGCCAGCCCCCAGTCCGTTTTGGGACCAGGAAGTACCTGGACACAAACCCTGGGTCTGAGGGAGGGTCCGCCACCTCCCTGATCACCTCCTTCTGGAGGAGGAGAGCGATGTCGGCTCGGCGAGCCGACAGTGAGGCTGCGGACCCCGTGGCCCCCCCGAGGTGCGACGGCTCTGAAGGGCGGGGCCTGCTTGAACTCCAGAGGCAGGCCTTTTCCCATCACCTCCAGTACCCATCTGTCCGTTGTAATAACGGACCAAGTAGAAAAGAGTGGCGGGGCCGTCCCCACGAGAGGGACCTGGGAGTAAGCGTGAGGTTGGGGACAACGCCCTTCAAGCCTGTCACTGGGCAGGCTTGGAGGAGGAACCGGCCGAGGGACCTCCCGGGCTCTACCTCACTTCCTGGAGGAGGAAGCGTGGGCTTGGTTTGGGGTGCCAAGCGCAAGCCTGCTGGCCCTGATGTTGCTGGGCCGGACGTGCGCGCAGCAGGGACGAAGGGCTTAGGCTGTGGCCTGCGCCTTGTCCCTTTGTGCGGAAGAGACCGAGTCCAGGGTAGCATTGGACTTCTCGATCCTCTGGAGGTGACCTTCCACTCCAGGGCCGAAGAGGTCGGTCCCCAGGAAGGGGACATCCGCCAACTTGTGCTGGGTATCCGCTGTGAAGGTGGATATCCTCAGCCATGCCCGACAGCGCATGGCCACTGCGGCCGCGACTGACCTGGCGCATGAGTCACTGATGTCCAAAGCAGTCTGAAGTTGCTGCTTGGCCACTGCCCTGCCCTGGTCCCGCACCTGCTTAACCGTGGTCTGCAGGTCGGCGGGAGATGAGGACTACCTCGTCCAGGAGCCCAACAGGGCATAAGAAGTGTGCCATCAGCACGGCCGAGCTAGCCTGACTAAGGCCGAGGAGGGACTGGCGTGGGCACTACCTGGCATAGTCAATTTCTTGGAATCCTTGTCGGAGGTTTGTGCATCCTCAGCATTTCTGGCACGCCGGAAAACGCTGTCGGTAACTAACCCTTCGGCTGAGGGGTGTTCAGAAAAACCGGACAGGGAACCGGTAGGGACCGCATACTTCCTGGCCGAAGGCACAGGGCAGGAAGCAGGATGCTGCCAGAGCTCCAAGGCTGGACCCACAATGGCCTCGGCTACCGGGAAGGCCTCCGAAGGGGAATCCCCTCGGTCCAATATCTCCATGAGGGGATACTTGGCCCGCTTAGATACCGGCTCGAGCTGCATCCCGGTGGACTCCAAGATGAGCCTAAGTAAGCCCAGAAAGGACGAAGGGCTCTCGTCCATTGACTGACCCCCAGAGGACTCCAAGTCCACTCGCTTGGAGAAAAGAGAGGAATCGCCGTCGGACTCCGAAGAGTCCGCAAAGAGCTGCCTCGGGCCTGAGCCACCCTCCACCTGCCGAGGCCGATCGGGAGTGAGGGTGACAGACAGCCTATGGGACAGACCCTGAGCCGACCGAGAATTCTTGGTCGGAGCCCCAAATAACGGCTGTGGAGGCAGGGGTTCCACCAGAATTGGCGGAGCAGCTGGTTTTGGCTGAGCAACCGGCCTGGGAACAGGCGCCTTGGGAAGGCTGAGGGGTTGCCTCGGCCGCTCTGGTGACAGCCACTTAATGGCAGGGAAGGTGATGGAGTGGCTTGTTCCCGGTCAGAAGAAGCTATTGCCACATGAGGTCCTAAATACCGCCGGCGTAACTACGTCGGAGACTCTCCTCGTCCA
The DNA here is from genome assembly GCA_016271365.2 of Neoceratodus forsteri. Classification (NCBI taxonomy): domain Eukaryota; kingdom Metazoa; phylum Chordata; order Ceratodontiformes; family Ceratodontidae; genus Neoceratodus; species Neoceratodus forsteri. The sequence goes on from CM057458.1 coordinate 1,372,667,028, forward strand.
AGGAGGAGGATAAGGGATGGCCGGCAGCGCTACTTGCCGTGGTGCGAGATCGAGACCGCCTGTGGCGGGGGATCGGCTGGACACGAAGAAGTCTGACCCCCCGAACCTCGGTTTTCCGAGGGGGGTTCGGAGGAGGGACAGGTGGGACCGGCTCTCCCCTCGGCTCGGAAGGTTCACCCGAGGGCTCCAGAACCGGAGGCACTGGCAAGCCCACGGGATCCTCAACTCCCACCGGGGAAACCTGGGAGAGAGGATTTTCGGCTTCACCAGTCGACAACCCGTCCAACAGGTCAAGAAATATCTCAACTGCGTCGACGGGAGTCTCGGTCAACTGATCTGACGGGGATACCGTGAGACCAGTGGCCGAAGCCGAAGGATCGACCGAAGTCGATGGTCGACTACTCGGGGAGAGGGACCTTTCCCGCTCCCAAGAGCGTCGACGGAGGGACTTACCCTTGTCTTTCTTTTTGGACCGAGAAGGTCCAGCAGACGTTGGGCCCTCTCCCTTGGTGGAGAGGGACAGACCGAGCTCCTTGAAGGAGGCCGAATAAGAGGAACCCAGGGAGAGCGGAATAAAAGCCGCGGCCGAGGAAGGAGCGGCATGAGCCGCCTCCTCTTCGAGGGCGATCATCTGCTCTAGCTGATCCGCCGAGCCCGCCACCGCGGAAACCGCTAACCGGGCCTCTTTTGACATCACCGAGGAAACGCTCGGGACACCCGTTGTAAGCAGGCGCCACGGTCTCGAGAACGTGTGTCGAGTATGAAGAGCACAGGTCGCAGGCCTGTGAGTCGTGCTCAAGGCCTAAGCAGTAGACGCACGTGGAGTGCGGATCCGTTCGAGACATCTTCTGCTCGCAAGGGCATCTCCGAAAACCGAGTCGATTTGTCCACCAGCGCGAGGGATAGAAGACCGAAGTCTAAAGTTGAAAACTTTTAAATTCAAGAAACCGAAGAATTAGGAACCAGTCTTATACGAGCTACATGAGGGAACCTGAGCTCCGAAGCTGCAAGGAAGATCTGGCGTCATGGGGCGGAGCCAAGAGTTCTACCACACGGGTGGGTGGGAGGAGCCAGCTTGAAGATCTTCCGGCAAGACTTAAAGCGGCAAGGATACCTGCCAATAAGTGTGGATGAACAATATATCCATGTCCCTAGAACTACCTCTTATGGGTACTGTGGCAAACTCTGTGGCATAGCCCATAGCCAGGATTTCTAGTACCCAAGTGCCTGACGTTAGTTAGGCCCATCACCGTTAAAATTCCTGCAGTCATCCACCAAGGGAAGGGGAGGAGAGACGGGCCTGCATACATTCATTATGAATTACCTTATTCCTGCACCTCCAATACATCTGCGGGAGAAGGATCCTCTGTCACTGTCACCACTGAATCCAGAATAGGTACCCTCTAACCTTTGGTTTCCAAAATTCCAAAAGGGTCAAAAAACGCAGCTGGACTGTCACTGCTGAGAAACTTCCGGCCCTCTTGACGCTGAGTTTTCCTTCTGTTGCTATTTGGACATTGGAAGTTGTCCTTTCTTATCCTGGACATCCTTAGGATATCGTCCAGGCCAGAGTTTAATAAAAACCCTCCTTCAAAGGACAGGTTAAACAGTTTTGACATGGAAGCTTGGTCTAAGACCTGGTGCCGGAGTCCTGCACAACTGCCACAATATGATAACCGGAACATGCTGACATGCATAAATTATCTGCTGTGACATCCCCCAGAAAGGCTGAGGCCTTGGATACAAGCTGCAAAATGTTTGCACCCTCCAACTCTGGAGGGACGTAACTACCCAGGCCACTGATCCATGAGTTTCATGCTTGGATACTATGAAAGATGCACATGAGAGGCAAAGATTTACTTCAATCGGGCCAAAAGCCCTTCTGCACAAGGTGTCCACTCACATATCGTGATTATCTGCTAGGGCCACCAAACCTTTAGTAGGTACAGTTGTGTACGTAACAGAATTATGAATGGCTTTATCTGCTAAAGGAGGAACCTCCCACTCCTTAGAGCTCTCCTCTAGGAACAGATAACATCTCACCCTCGGCCTAGGGAGTTGCTTATATTGACTCATCCCAGCCTATTCTTGTTCAATAATTTTGACGCAGTACATAATGTCTGGGAAACACTTTGGTGCAGAGGAAGAGGCAGAGAGAATAGGATTCACGTCTAGAGACTCCATGACTTGCACCTCCTTCAGCTGAAATGTCCCACAAGCTTCCGTTATAAGGTATGACAGAGACTTTTTATCAAACAGTGGAGGGATCATCTTTTCCTTCGCCTCTGCCCACTCCCCACTCCTCCTTGGAGGGCTCTTTCTCCTCTTCTGATAATGTCACCAGGTCAAGATTTTCTCCATGTCCCCAGTATACTCATCTTCACCTTTCATGTTTTCAATGTCGGGGGCAGCCTGAAAATCTGGGTGTGCAAAATCCCTCTGCTCTGGCGCACCTGAACATACCAATAAGGGCCCCCTTCCCCTGCCCTGAGGGGTCCACCTTGGGTTTGGGTGTGTTGGTGAGGATGTCCTGTGGAAAGAAGAGTTACATAAGAACTTATAGTAACAGCAGATCTTTGAGAGAATCGCTTCCATTATGCCACACCTTTGGAAATATAGCTGCCTTGCACCAGGACTTCATGGAAGATTTTCCTAGCCAGAAGCCACTCTCAATTACTTCATGCGTCAGCATCTTTATAAATGAGGCAGCCCCATCATTGCTCAGTTCCCTGCCAAAGATTAGTCTCAGAGGACCTCCAACTGTGGGGAACCAGGAGATCATACCAGCATCAAGCATACAAGGTGAGATATGGTGTGGGATAGAACAGTCATGTATTAGGTTCAGGCACAATTTCTGACGTAACCTTCACTGAAGCAGAAGAGGGATGGAAGGAGGGACATCATGGCCTAATTGAGGAGAGTCTCTCGAAGAGGTACTGTTACAGTAAGTTCTTACATAACTGCTCTGTCTTCTTCAAGGGTATCTCCTCTATTAGACCACACCTTTGGAATGAGTCCCAAGCAGGCCAAAAAGCCATTGGGAGGATGGTGCAGTCTGATCTATACATTTAAGAGAGCAGGCCTAGCAGCACATGAAGCCCAAAACTAGCACATCTACGAGAGACTATGTCCAGACTGTAATGTCTACTGAAGGTTTGTAGACCGAGCTCCATGTGGCTGCAGCACAAATGTCAGCAGCAGAAACATTTCTGAAACAAGCAACAGAAGTGGCCATTTCCCAGGTGGAGTGAACACGAACTGCACCAGGAAGTTCCTTACCGTACTTCCTATAACATAATACAATGTGCCAGCCACTTGGACAGGCACTGTTTAGGCATAGGAGTGACAAAACAAAAAGCTGAGAGGACTTTCTGCAGTCCCTGGTGCAATTCACACAGTATCTCATTATTCTAAAGACATCCAAAGTATGGAGCAGTGCCTCACTCTGACTGGCATCCTCAAGGTAATAAACAGAAAGGTGAATTGTTTGATTCAGTGTAAATTCCGATAACACCTTCAGTAGAAGCTTAGGATTGGTACATTATGAAACTCTGTCTTTGTGAAAAATCAAAAAAGGAGGGTCCTACATAGAGACTGCAACTCTGAAATCCTTCAAGAAGAAGTGATTGCAACCAAAAGTAACACTGTCTATGACAGGAAACATAAGCCACAACTTGATGCAGGTTCTAAAGGAGCCAATCTCAGTGACTCAACCAATAACTGAAGTCTCAAGGAAGGACTGGATTGTGGATAGGAGGTTTTATAAGCAGAATACCTCTCAGTAAATTATAGGACACCTCTGTGTGATTGTACAACCATCAACAGGGGCGCAGAAAGCTGATATAACGACCAACTTTATTTATTTATTTAAATTTGTTGACCAGGAGAGGCACACTGAGCCAAAGCTCGTTTCCAGGAATGACCAGGAGAGAAGGGAGTAGGAGAGTTACAAATAAATAAGCAGAAATCTAATACAACAGGGAACTAGATACATAAATATACACATGTATTGAAATTGGTTTTGCAAATAACTAGGCTGAAAATCTAATACAACAGGGAACTAGTTTCAGAAATAAACACAAGTACTGAAATTAGTGGGAAATCAGTACAGGAGTGGTAGCAAAAATATGGTAATACAGTGATAAACAGAAGTTGCTAGTCAAACAAATAGTGTAGAGCCATCAAAGGTTCCGCGCATTTAGCCGGGGGTGGAGAAAGGTGGAGGGGGGGTCGAAGGAAAGAAAAAGGAGAAAAGCGATGTAGCTGAGCGAAAGAAGACTGCGGGGGAGTGTATTAACAGGTGGAATTGTCAAGGCAGGGGCATGGGTCAGGGAACACGGATGAGAGGGATAGTGCATGCTTAAGGTAAGAGATGGAGGGAGAGTGTCTGATGTGGGAAGGGAGGGTGTTCCAGAGGGAGGTGCAGTCAGCAAGAGAAAGCAGCAGAGCCAGAACAGACAAAGGGCCTGGGAAGGGAGAACGTGCGGGTGTCCCTGGACCAGAAGGGGCAGGAGGCCTCAGGTGAGGGAGACAGAAGGGAAGAGAGGTAGGGACCCAAGCCAATATTTAGCGATGAGAAGGGAAGAGTGAAGTAGCTGATAGTTATGGAGGGTTGTAAGTGAGAGGGACGAGTAGAGGGAGCAGTGGTGTGAGCGAGGAGGGGCGTTTAGTGCAAAGTGGCAGAAAGCGTTATAGAGGGAGTCTCTTCTGGCTAAGGCAGAGGCTGAGGTGATGCCATACACTATATCAGCATAATCAAAGGAAGATGTAATCATCTTGGTGAGGAGTTTTCAATGGGTATTTAGGGAGAGGGCCTCTGTTTCTATACAACGCGCCTAGTTTGGGACATAATTTTGGGTAAATGTGCTCTATATGCTTAGTGTAGTCAAGTCGAGCATCAAGCCAGACACCCAGCTATTTGTAATGTGGGATTGCTTCAAGTAGGGAACTATCAAGGGTAGTGAATGAGAGGGGGTTGGGGAGGGCAGCAAGTTTCTGAGTGGTTCCAAACGTCATAGACATCAATTTTTGACATTTACCTTAAGGAGGTTATCATGAAATCTTTGAAGGACGAAGCTGAAGTCAGTTTGGAGTTGGGATTGGATAGCTGTGGCAGAGGGACCACAGATGTAAAGAACAGTGTCGTTCGCGTACATCTATATATTAGACACAGAGCAGGCAGAAGTGAGATCATTTAGAAAGTTGGAGAAAAGTATGGGGCCCAAGATGGAGCCTTGGAGAACTCCAGTATGGATGGGGAGGGGAGGAGAGAGGGCACCGCCAACAAGGACTTGCTGGGTACGGTCTGTGAGGTAGGAGTGGAACCAGTTTACAGATTCAGGAGACACTGGCTGAGGACAGTTTGTTTAGTAGGAGGAGGAGGAGGTAAGAAACAATCAAAAGCCTTAACGAGGTCAATGAAGATGGCAGCAGTTAGGTATCCTTGGTCCATGCCGTTGAGGATGGAGTTGGTAACACAAAGGAGTGAGGTAACTGTGGAGCAATTCGCCCTAAAACCTGATTGGAAGGAGGACAGGAAGTTTGAGAAGTTAAGATACTTAGTGAGTCGAAAGAGGACTAAAGAATCCCTTAGTTTGGCCACTGCAGGGAGCAGAGATATGGGGCAGTAGTTATCCGGTGTAAGGGGGTCACCGCCTTTGTGAAGGGGTACGACTTTAGCAGTCTTCCAGGCCTGTCGGACTGTGCAGTAGTAGCAGAAAGAGCAGTTCAAGATGTGGGTAAGTGGGAGAGATATGGCAGGGGTGGTGCTACGAAGGAGACAGAGGTCAAGATGGTCAGGGATAGACTTACTGGGGCTTAGGGAGGAAAGGGCTTGCAAGACTTCGTGGTGTGCAACAGGAGGAAAGGAGTAGCCTTGAGTGGAAAGTGGGGAGTGAGGCAGGGGCAAAGTGTCAGGAGTGGCACTTTTAGAGCACAAGGGGTAAAGAAGTCATTTACAGCTGAGGTGACTGAGGCTGGGTCTGTGATAGGTGAGCCATCCACAGATAGTGTGGGGGTGGTAGACTGGGTAGGGGGATCTGGGGCTGACCATAGAGCCTTGTGGTTAGAGTAATGAGCTATGAATGAGCTTGGTACATCCAGCAGACCTGGGTTTGATTCCAACAACCTCCACCTGCATACTGTGTGACTGAGCAAGTTATTTAACCAGCCCAGAGCTCCTGGGTTGCCCCTGAAAACAGGCACTTGTGCCTAGTGGGCCCTACCCAGTTAACAAAGAATAAAAAAAAAAGAAGAAGAGAACAGAGGGTCATCCAGAACTTAGCAGGAGAGTTGTGATTTGAGTGCAATAAAGTGTGGAAGTAAGTGGCATTGGCTGACCTAATAGCCTTGGTGCAGGTATTCCTTAATGCCCTGTAATTGTACAGATCGGGAAGGGCTTGCCTGGCTTTGTGCCGGGCCCAGGCTTGGTCATGGGATTTGCACAGGTTGATGAGGTCAGCAGAGACCCAGGGTAGATGACGCTGTTTAACCTTGTGACGTTTGAGCAGGGCATGGTGATCCCAAACATTATGGAGGAGGTGTGAAAATAGGGACAGGGCTGAGTCAACGTCAGGAGAAGAGTACACCCTGACCAGTCAGTGGAATGTAGATCATGCAGCAGTGCTTCAACATTTAGTGAGCTGTATCAGCAGATCCAACGATATGCAGGAGGGGAGTGAGGAGTGTGGGCTTTGCGAACACAGTAGGTAATGAGGTAGTCACTAAAGACATCTGGAAAGGTGCCTGCAGTGAGTATTCTATGAGGGTGGGTCGAGAGTATCCAATCAAGAAGTGAGTGGTTGGGGCACTAATGAGCAGCTGAGGGGGCGCTAATGAGCAGCTGAGTGAGAAGACATGTCCTCCTAGAGCTCCCGAACTCAGGAACTAAATCTAAATAATTTTACTGACATCCGCAGCTAAAACTTGGAAATCTGCTGTCCGTACACTAAAGCAGATACCAATGGACAAATATCTGATGACTGCATCTGGGAAACCTGCTAGAAATGCCAGAAAAAACTCTTAAGAAGCAGGCGGCCTTAAGCACCACTGAACCACTTGGCCCCATTTCATTTTCGGCTGCAGAGTTAGCTGTCTTGGGGAAAGAAAGTACCACTCAAGTGTTATCTGCTCTAGCACCGCGCCTAGAAAAGATGGAACAAAAGTTAGATGGAAAACTACAAGAAATATCCAACCAAATGACCACATATGGTTCCAGACTTGCAGAGGTGGAAGAACAAACCTCACAGATGGAAGACACAGTACACCCGCTTCCTGATCATTTGGCAGCCCTAGAGAAAGACTTTGAAGATTTCAAGGAGGCCTTCGACTACCAAGAGAATTATCACTGAAGGTTTAATCTGAGGATAAGAGGCCTCCCTGAAGGGCATGAAGGTCCGAATATCCTAGCATTTTGTGCAGTGCAGCTACCGAAGCTTCTAGGCCTACAACCAAAGCGGGGGCAGACACAAGCTGGAGAGAGCCCACCATGCGGTGATGCCGCAGCCGGTAGAAGGGCAGCCCCCACCAGCAAGTAATCATACAGTACCATAATTTCCAAGACAGACAAGAGATACTACGGGCGTACAGGCAACAACAACCACTACAGTTTGAGGGCACCAGATTATTCATCTCGCAAGACTACTCAAATAGACTGCTCAAGAAAAGAAGGGCATTTAATTCTCTGATGGTGCAACTACGCGAACTGAAGACAACATTTTCTTATATACCCTGCAATGCTCAAAATACGCCATGAGGGGGCCACATATTCCTTTTGGGAAGACAGTAAAGCAAATGCTTTTGTTACTGAGCTGAAAAATAAGACTGGATGAGTACACTGATGGCCCATTGTACCCGTGTATATTTGGAGTTATTTTACTCACACCTGCTGAACATCTGCGGTGAGACCTACTGCGTCGAGCCCACAAGAGCTCAGCTCTCTTTTCTTCTGAATGACGATTCCCTTGCTGAGTTAAGATGGTGGAATTCATAGCAAAATGTACTGTTTAACTTGGAGCCCAGCACCCAGCCATTTTGTGTAGAAATCTCGAGACCGGACTTATGTTTGGTTGTGAAAGCTATTGTGTTGGGACTCACCCCCCAATGTGGCTGAACTTGGGAGTTCCTGCAGGTCTCCAGAGAAGAACTGGCCCAACGTATGCGAATCCCATAGTGGAGAAGACATCCCCAGGCAGGCCGGGGGTAGTGGCAGCAGCTGCCTGGCACATTTATTGTACCATACGGCATCGCCTGCCATTTCCAGCCTGGGTCCTAATCACAAAACACTGCCAGTAATATGGACACTGGGGCACAATAAGCGGAATGTACAGTGGGAAGATATGGATTGTCTCGTGGGGACTCTGGGTACCTTAGGGTGGTTAGAGGAGGGAGGGGGTGAGACATGAAGCTCAGTGTCTGAGGCCACAAACAGATGGAAATTCTTTAGTAAAATGTGTTGGCATATAGGTTAATGTCGAGCCTCGGAGGGGAGGGGATCGACGCGATGTGGATCTACGCAATGTGGGGGACATTTTGAAACTAAGTATCTGCTTTCCGACATGCTGTGTCAGAGGGTAACTAACAGCTGTTTAATAACTTGTATAGTTAATTGGTTCCAGGGGACGAGGCCGGGGGGGAGGGGATGTTCACTGGCAAATGATGGTGAGTCTAGCCATTTGGGCTGATAATGGCAATCAGAAAGAGGGAAGGGAGGTGGACATGGGAGAGGGAGAAGTTTGGGGGTACTTTAAGCATTTGGGAATACAGAAGGGAGGGGCTTTTTTTTCTTCAGAGTTGTTAAATTGTTCCAGTTAATCACCTGTTACATGTTAAATCTATGTGTTACTGAGTTTGTGTTGTTATGGTCCATCTGGTTACTTAGGAAATTTAAAGTAAACTGGGAAATGCTAGGAAGAAATCTGGTAAAGATACTACTGCTAGATCTGGTCAAGGGAAATTTTAAGTACTGCCATGACTACACAGGTTAAATTAAATGTCCAATCCTGACATGTCTGAGGATTCTCCTCTCCCATCAAAAGGGCTGCCATTTTGACTGCCCTTCAAAGGTCCCATGTGCAAGTTGCTCTTTTGCAGGAGACGCACCTGACACCTGCAGAACATAAAAAGTTAATTCGTGGGTGGGTTGGGTCTTGTTTCTTTTCTTCTTTCTTCTCACATAAAAGGGGTTGGTGATATTGATCCATAAACAGTTACCCTTCCAGATTACCAAAACTGTAGCAGATCCAAAAGAAGGGGAGATATATATTTGTCACTGGAGTATTACATGGAGAAAATGTCACATTTGGTAGTATTTACGCCCCTGTGAGTTTGGATCCCCATTTCTATTAAGATGTCCTGGACATTCCAGAAGGGGAACAATTTCAGGGCTTAATTTTGGGAGGGGATTTTAACTGTATGCCCGACCGTAAATTGGACCACTTGCTGGGTAAAGAGAGAGGAGATTCCTGGATCCGGAGATGGAAATAGGGGGCTTCAGAACTTATCCCGGTGGATGTGTGGAGATCTGCTAATCCTACAGCATGAGAGTAGTCTTGGTCCAGAACTGACCATATATATGTGAATGTGAGATGGTATACAAGGTTGGGGGAAGAATAAACATGCCGTATACAAGTCTCAGACCATTCAACAATCACAGCCTCTTTCAGACTAGCCAACATTTTTTTTTTTATTTAAGTTGTTTAACCAGGTGAGACACACTAAGCTAAAACCTTTTTTTTACAGGTGCAACCTGGGAGCACAGGTAAGTTAAGTGACTTGCTCCGGGTCACACAGTATGCAAGTGGAAGCTGTGGGATTCAAACCCAGGTCTGGTCTGCTGGATGTCACCAGATTTGCAGCTCAGAGCCTTAAACCACTGCGCTATACTGGATCCCACATAGAGAGATGAAGCAGCTCTTGGAAGTTTCCTACATACATGTTAGGATCAAAGGAAGTTAAGACCTACATTAAGGACCAGACGAAGCAATATAAAGAACTAAATGAGCTTTCTGCCCCTTCAGAACAAATCTTTTGGGATGCGTGCAAGGCCTACATGTGAGGTGCCATTATTAGTTACATGGCAAAATATAAAAAAGGCCGAAACTTAAAAAACAGAGGGACCTCCAGGATAGGGTCAAGGAGTCTGAGGGCCATGCCTCGGGAGTACTGCGAATGCTTGCCTTGGCCTGTGAGGCCCTTAATAGCCTTCTAATGGATGATGCAAGAAAGCAACTGTTTTATATCAAGCACAAAATATACAAATGGGGTAATAATCCTGGCCCTCTTTTGGTGAATTTAATAAAGGGCAAGAGAGGCCCATCACATGTTTTGGGAGTCAAGGACCCCAAGGGTCACCTGGCTACAGGCTCCAAGGAGATTAGGGAGATATTTAAAGAGTTCTATCAGAACCTATATAAAGCTGAATGTGAGGGTAGGGAAGAAAGTATGAGGGAATTTTTTGATAAAAGAACCCCCCCCATCGGAACAACAGCAGAGGGTACTTGGTACAGAAATCACTAGAGAAGATATCAGGGCAGCAATAAGAGAACTGAAACCTGGGAAAACAAGTGGTCCAGATGGTCTCTCAGTGAAGTATTATAAATTAATAATAGAGGAGGCTCAGGAAGCCATATGTGAAGTATTTAAAGAGATAAAGGAAGAGGGGATACTCCCTACAACTTGTAGCCAGGCTGTTATTTGTGTCATTCCAAAGCCAGGGAAAGTTCCACAGGACTATGCCTCATATCGCCCAATATCATTGCTGAACTAAGATGCTAAGATGTATGTGAAGATCCTGGCCACCAGACTAGAGGAACTGCTGCCGGAAGTAATCCACCCAGACCAAACGGGATTTATCAGGGGTAGACACTCCGTATCAATCTCAGGAAGGTCCTTAACATGGTTTGACGCTCTTCTCGGCTCCAGAGGAGTACTGCAGTGCTCTCCATGGATACCGAGAAGGCGTTCGATCAGACTCAGTGGAACTACCTCTTCGAAGCACTGGGTAGATTTGGCCTGGGTGAACAGTATGTGAAAATGGTTAAGGCCCTATATAGAGCCCCAAAAGCTTCAGTCCTGGTTAATGGCATTCCCTCTGACCATTTCCCACTTCACAGGGGCACGAGGCAGGGGTGTCCCCTTTCCCATCTGCTATTTGCTCTGGCCACAGAGGCACTTGCGATTGCTGTAAGGGAGGAACAGAATATTTTGGGGGTGGAAGGTAGAAGTGGAACCCAGCATAAAGTTACGCTACACATGGCCGATATAATTTATATAATGTGGACCCACCATGTTCAATGCCGCCACTACTGCAACTGATATCTTAATTTGCTGCATTCTCAGGGTATAAACCTAACTTGGGGAAATCTGAGATTATGTTATTGGGACAGGCTAACAGGGTGGAAGGGAATATGTGGGGCCTAAAGATGGTTAACACCTCCTTTAAATACTCCGGAATTAACACAGGTAAAGAGCTAACCTCCTTATACAGGCTGAATTATCCTCCCCTGGTGACCGCCATAATTGAAGAACTACATACAGTAGATGGCGAGCATTGCCCATTTCATGGTTGGGACAGATCCATTTAATTAAAATTAATGTACTACCCCGTATATTATGCCCCTTGCAGATGTTACCCATAGGACTGTCAGGGTGAAATATCAAAAAACTGGAGAGGGCGTGCGCAGGCTTTATCTGTCAGGGCAAGAAACCCCGGGCAAGTCTGCACAGGCTGAAAGCAGACAGAAGTCGGGGCGGGCTGAATTTCCCAGCTCTACGTTCCTATTTCCTGGCGGCACAGCTCTGGATATTTAAAGACTGGGTAAATAAGGGGAAAGAAGCCGGCTGGCTGGATTTGGAAGAGACAGGGTATGTGACACAGATGTCATCACATCTAGCTGAAGGGGGCCGTGAAGCGTATGCATCCCTGAAACACTCCAACCCCTTGGTGGAGGGGGATACTAGATAGCTGGGGGGAAATCAAGAGACTGGTTAGACATTCCCATGGTGAGCCTTATGTGCTCCCGGTGGCAGGGAACCCTTTCTTTCTGCCAGGCGTGGAGGATCCCACCTTCTGAGAATGTGAGGAGAAGGGCATAGTATGTTTAAATGATCTGCGACTGGGTGGTAGTGTGTGCTCCTTTGAGACATTAAAGGATAGCCTCGGTGTGCCAAGTAATCACCTATTTAGATTCTTCCAGATTAGGAAATATATTCAGACTACAGATAAACAGAGGGAGCAGAGCTCTCAGCTGGGGCAGATTGAGAGGTTTATACATCAGGCCAGAAGAGACCCCAGGGGGATGATCAGAAAGGCTACCCACTTCCTATGACTAGCCTTACCAGACAGATCAATTAAGACTAAAATACTGCGGGAAAGAGACCTGGGAATAGGCCTACTGGAGGAGAATTGGCCAGCTATAATGGGAACACACCAGGGTTTGTTGATCTGAAATAAATATAAAGAGGCATCCTATAAATTCATACATAGGCTATACTGTCTCCCGGTGACAGTAAACAGATTCAACTCAAATGTATTAGTGACTTATGGGAGGTGTGGTTCTGCACTAGGCACATGTATGCACTCCTTCTGATCATGCCCAGCCTTACAAAGCTTCTGGGGGAAAGTGGCACTGGAGCTTACCACCATGCAGGGCTTGGGATTCCCGGTAACCCCAGTGGCAATGCTCTTTGGCATGGAGGAGTCTGAAGAGGAGGGCTGGCCCCTTTATAAGAGATGGATAAGAGTCCTATTAATGCTAGCTCGCCAGTGTATTTTAAATACATGGGTGTCTGGTGACAGTCCCACAATAATGCAGTGGTGCACTCTGGCACTGGGGGTACTAGTCCTTGAAAGGCTCTCATACTCAGCAAGAGAGAGGGGAGAAGCTTTTAACAGGGCATGGGAACCCTTCCTGAAGACACTGGGCCCTCTTGAACTGACACTGGTGCACCAGGGCTTTTACTTTGCCTGGAAAGGGGCGTCTGGTCCTTAGACGGGAGTGGGAAATAAAGGCAGTTAACAAGGTTGGAGAACCTTAGAAGAAAAATAAATAAAGGGAGAAACGATTTAAAGAGTATTGGTATATACTTATTTTAAACAACCCCTTTAGCTTGGGCCCCCCTCCCCCAAAGACATGAAGTGACTTATATCCATAACATCTAGATCAGGTTCTATAACATGGTTTAATATCTGACATAGCATACGGAAGTAGAATGATCAATTTTTTTCTAGACGGAATATCATATGTAATTTTATAATGGATGGACCTATTTATGCAAATAGTTTGTGTATGTTTTGTCTTTATGGATGTGTACTAAATGTGTGTGATGTACTGACATGTTCTAAAATAAAAAAGATTATGCAAAAAAAAAAGTAAGTGGTTTGGGTAAAGGGTTTGGGTGGGTGGGTTCTTTTATTAATTGATTGAGGTTGAGAGTTTCAATGAGATCAATATAGGGTTTTTGTGCAGGGGAAGTCCAGTTAAGGTTAAATTCCCCCAAGTTCTTTAGAGTATGCCATGAAGACTTGTGACAGGGTTGAATGTGGCCCTGTCCCAGTAGTTATGGAGAAAGAGTTTAAATGCAAAGATCTGTTCTATTCTCTCCTTTTCTGTCTCTTCTCTGTCTGGCTGTGCAACCAAATTTTCTCATGAGATCTAGGACTTGATCACCTCAACGGTCTTGCAATTCTCTGCCTCTCGCTATTTATCCTCACTTGCTGTTCTGTCTTTTCTTCCCCCCTTGCATATCTGCTGGTATAAAAATATATGTGAATCATTTTGTGGAAATGTAAATGATACTGGGATCCCTTTGTTTAAAACTGTATATAGTTATACTGTTGAAATGATTGCAAAGCTATTTGGAACTCAAGGGCTTAACCTGAGATGCAATTTTTAAGCTGTTTATAGAAGATGTAAACAGGAGGTCAGTTCTGGGTCAAAATGTTCTTTTGGCTGGACCTGCTGAAACAGACAAGAGCACTGGAAACTTACAAGAACACTGTGCGAGAAGCATGCCATTTTCTTAACAAGCTCCTGCACAGACTTATAAAAAGGAGCTGCAATGTTTTGCAAGAAAGAGACTGATAGACTGAGATTGGGAACTTGAGAAGAAAAACTCAGAAGGACTCTGTTTTTCTATGTTTCTACTGCCATTGTAAATAGTTACTCTGAACAATTACACTTTTATTTTTATTTTACTGTTATTAATAATAAAACCCTTGTTGCGAAGTTTACAACTGCTCCTAGTTTTCCTATGCTTCCTGACCTGTGCCTCGATAACAAGACTAGGGAGGATATGATGTCAATGAGAGAGGAAGGGGAGAGTTTGGGGGAGGCATATAGCACAGTGACTAAGAGTGGAAGGGAGGATGGAAAGTTGAGGGAGACAGAGAGATACTAATGAGAGGAGGTACAGGACTCCCTGGATGCAATGCTGCATGGGAGGTTGGGCTGGGACATAGATGGCCACAACACCGCCGCACTTACAGCGGTCCTGGTGATATAGGCTGTAGCCCGGGATCACCTTATCCACATTGCTCCATTATGGTAGCTGAGGGAGCAATACGATACAACAGGGTATTGGTTTCCACTTCTGCAACACATGGCAGTGGAGCCTCCTGTACCCTAATGCGGATGAGAGTGGCATCCTCCATCCTCAGTTTGAGGAGCACCCTCTGTATTAAATGAATAAAGGAAAATGCCTACAGAAATTTCCCTTTCCAAGAGAAGGACAATGTGTCTCACTAGAACACTCCAGGCCCTAGAGTGAGCGAGCAGAAAAAACAGGTTACTCACCTGTAACAGTAGTTCTAGGAGTGATATATGTTGTTCATCCACATTATTTGGCACGTCCCTTTCCCTTTAAAGGTGACAGGAAACAGTTATTACACCTCTAGATGCCCTCTAGTTGTTTTTTTATTGACTATCCAGTATTCAGACATGTTTTTAACCTTTTCTATTAAATTAATAATCTAATTTTGTTGCCTTTTTAACTACCCTGAATCCCTCTCACCTCAGCAGTTGCTGCTCTCTGATTTCATACTGCCTGAACATTCTATGACATCACCAAAATCCCATTCCAGGCCATTCAGATGAATAGCACGGAATGGGAGGTTGTGATGTCATAGTATGTCTTAGAAATATGAAACTCAAGAGCAGTAGCTGGTGAGGAGAGTGGAACTCTATGTAGATCTGATGGCACCCCAAAGCAAGATTAATTTTTTTTGTGTGTGTGATCTATTTTTCCACCCCCGTGCTCGCTGGTCCACCACTCCTTCGGGCTCTACGAAGTCCCCCCCCCAGCCCCTACTGTCCTTACCCAGCCCTCCTCTGATCCTCATATTGCAGCTGACCCCTGGGATATCACGGCGTATCCCTTGGCCGGGCAGGTCCCCCTCCTCCAAGGGGGAAGGCACCGGGGGGAGAGGTGTGACACCAGCACATACTTCTAGGGCTCAGGGATGCTACTGAGGAACAGGAGGCCCTGGGAAGGTGCTGAAGGCCCTCAGGGAACAGAGAGCCATCGTCTGGAGGCCAGCGAGCAATTTTCCTGGCTTTCTTAAGGTGCGTGACGTCCAGACGTCAAGGAAAGAGCTGATGTCTGTCATGCACCACCCCAATGATCCTGATGTGTTGCTCTACCCCTGGCCTCCACCAGTGGTCGCAGTCCCTTCCCTCCCTGAAGACAGTGAGCAGTCATGGGACGCTCAAGCTGCCTCCCCCGGCCGGCCCTCCAGCGAAGCAAGATTGATTATGTATCAAAAAATCATCAACTCATATCAGAATGCATAACTGGCATGGAAAGGAAGATGGAAGGGCAGTTATGTAAAAATGATTTCCTATCTCCTTTAAGATCTTGCCGGGAGGTCTTCAAGCTGGCCGCTCCCACCCACCTTGGTGGTATAACCCTGGGCTCCACCCCATGATGCCAGATCTTGCCTGCTGGAAGGTAGGTTGTGCGTCAAAGCCGGTGAGGTCGGGTGCGTCCGTGTGGATGAACAATATATACCACTCCTAGAAAGTATTATTACATAAGAACTTATCGTAACAGCAGATCTTTGAAGAACTGCTGTATGACAGCACCACCTGGTGGAACTCCCAAGTGTAATAACCTACTGCAAAAGACCAGTCCACAGAAGATCTACTGTTATAGGTGAGTAATCTGTTTTTCTAGGATCGTGGATATGTTGTTCATCCACACTATTTGGCAGACTCCTAGCAGTTCTCCAGAAGGAGGGAGGCAAGGCACACACACCCTACTTCAGGAATGGATACTGGAGAACTTGGGCTCCAAAACCAGCATCCGGCGTGACTCAAGGTAGATGTGGTAATGTGTAATGAAGGTGTTTGCTGACTTCCAGGTAGCAGCCTTGCAGATATCCTGGATAGGGACGTCCCTAGAAGCAGCTACCGACACAGCGGTATGGCGGGTGGAATGAACCCTTAGCCCTACGGGAGGCTCCCTACCCGCCAACCTATAGCAGAGATCAATGCAGGATGTAATCTATCTACTAATCGTCTGCTTCACTGCGGGTCTGCCAGGTGCAGCTTCAGCATAGGTGACAAATAGCTGGCGAACCTCTGCCCAAACTTCAGTCGTCCGCTCCTTATAATATGAGACGAGTGGTTTTCTAGAGCTTTATTGTGGTGTCGCCCATTATTAAATTTAATGTACTCCATTAACTTCTCAAAATGAAAAAAAAGAAAACATTACCTAAACATCCACAAACAAAAATATAACCTTAATAAAAGGCAGAGCACACCAACTAGGACAATTATTAACTCCCCCCCCCCCGGTACACCCACAGAATAAATAAGAAGGATAATATATAAACAAACTACAGCAAGGAACAAGGGAAGGAATCAAGGCCACAGAGGCAGAGAGAGCAAACACTGAGACTGAAGCCCTAGGGATCACCCTTTTAGCTGGGGAAAAATTCCCCCATCCGAGTGGATGTTATCTACAGACCCCCATCTCAACAGATAGATTGAGACAAAGAGCTGCTAGAAACCACCCTAACAATGGCTGATAAAGGTGACTTGTTGCTCGTTGAAGATTTCAATCTGCCTGATAAAGACTGGTCCTTCTACATGACTTCATCAGACAGTAGCAGAGAATTCCTCATAGCTATAAACGGGGCAGGACTAAAACAGTTGGTGGAGTCACCCACCAGAGAAGACACAATCCTGGACCTCATACTATCAAACAGTACCAGGATCGCAGGCAGTAAGGCAGGAATCAATCTGGGGTCAAGTGACCATAGGTCAGTCTGGCTCACAGTCACAAGGACAGAGGACACAAGTCACACAAAACTGAAAATGCTGGACTTCAGGAAGGCTTACTGTATCAAAATGAAAATGCATTAAAAACCATCTCAAAGATATTGCAGAGGGTGACATGGAGGAAAGCTGGAAGGCCATAAAGGACACAGTAACTCTGGCCACAGAAGAAAGCACCAAACAGTTCAGTAAAACTAAGAAGAGGAGACACCCTCTTTTGGTTTTCTAAGGAGGTTGCTTTCAGTATAAAGGAGGGGAAAAAAGATTCCAAAAAGTACAAACAGACAAAGAGGGACAATGACATGGAGGAATACAAGGCAAGGCTCAAAGACACAGAGAAGGTGATTAGAATAGCCAAAGCAAGAACAGAAGAAAGAATTTCTGAAAGGGTTAAAAAGGGGGACAAGACCATTTACAGATATATATATATATATATATATAAATATGGTAGAAAAGAAAAATCAAAGGGGGTATAGTTCTGTTGAGAACCAGAGTGGGACAGAACATGAAGACTGACAAAGAAAAGGCAGAGGTTCTGAACAAATACTTCTGCTCAGTCTTCACAAAAGAGGAACAGGGTCGTGGGCCGGTACTAGGAAATGCAGGACACCACACCAGTGAAGCTGACATAAATCCCTTCACAAAAGAAAGGGTCCTAAAAGAACTGAAAAAATTAAAAAACAACAAAGCAATGGCACCTGACAGTATCCACCCAAGAATACTGACAGAACTCTGAGGAACTTGCCTCCCTATTAGAAGTCCTCTTCAATAAGTCCCTGGAAAGTGACAGAGTCCCAGATGACTGGAAAAAAAGTCACAGTGATACCCCTACACAAAAGTGGGAGCAGGGAAGATGCTGGTAACTACCGTCCAGTAAGCCTCACCTCAGTGGTGGGGAAAATCATGGAAACATTACTGAAGGAAAGAATAGTGCGATATATGGAAGCAAATGGAAAACTGGACCCAAAGCAGCATGGCTTCTCAGCAGGGAGGTCATGCCAGACAGACATGGTTGATTTGACTGGGTGACCAGAACGGTGGACCAGGGTGCAGCAGAAGATATAATGTATCTGGACTTCAGTAAGGTGTTCAACTCCGATCCACATATGAGACTAATAAACAAGTTGGAACACACTGGAGTGGGCATAAAACAGTCAGCTGGGTTAGGAACTGGCTCCAAGGGAGAACCTAGAGGGTCATGGTTAACGGCACTCTGTCAGAGCAAGATGGGATAACCAGTGGAGTCCCCCAGGGATCAATACTGGGGCCAATTCTATTTAACATATTCATCAGCAACATCGCTGATGGATTGGAAGAAAAGGTATGCCTGTTCACAGATGACACCAAGCTCTGCAACACAGCAGACATGCAAGAGGGGGCCACAGGAATGGACTCTGATCTAAAAAAGCTGGAAGAATGGTCAAAACAATGGCAGTTGAAATTCAACGCCAAGAAGTGTAAAGTTATGCACCTGGGGAGAAAGAACCCAAGCAAGAAATATACTCTAGGAGAGGAACTGACACAAACTAAGATTGATAGGGATCTAGGAGTACTAATATCTGATGATGCCTACCCTTTTTAACAAATCATAGGAGGATGGTATGGTACCTGAGGACTGGAGGAAGGTGGATGTTATTCCCCTCCACAAAAGTGGGAGCAAGGCAGAGGCAGGAAACTACAGATCTGTTAGTTTGATCTAGTGGTAGGGAAAATTATGGAATCACTTCGGAAAGAAAGAATTGTTGAGTACCTGGAGGTCAACAGGGCACAGGACCCAAGGCAGCATGGGTTCACAATGGGGAGGTCATGTCAGATGAATCTAATAGATTTATTTGACTGGGTGACCAAAGTAGTAGACCAGGGAGGGGATGTGGCCTACCTAGACTTTAGCAAGGCACTTGACACAGTCCCACACAAAAGATTAATAAACAAGTTAGCCAGCCTGGGTGAAAAATTGGCTGGACAACAGGACACAGAGGGTGGTGGTGAGCAGAGTCGGCTCCGAGGAAAGGGAGATTACTAGCGGGGTACCGCAGGGTTCAGTACTGGGACTGGTCCTCTTTAATGTCTTTATAGGTGACATTGCAGAGGGGCTGAAAGGAAAAGTATGTCTCTTTACAGATGACACAAAGATCTGCAACGGGGTTGATACACAAGGGAGGGTGGAAAGGATGAGAAGGGACTTGGCAAGGTTGGAGGAATGGTCAAAAGTATGGCAGTGTAGATTCAATGCAAAGAAGTGCAAGTAATGCACCTGGGAAACAAAACCCAGGGAAGAGTACACAATTGGGGGTACTAATAACAACAAAAATGGAACGGGACCTGGGGGTAGTCATATCAGATGACCTAAAGGTAGGCAAGCAATGTGAGAGGGCAGTAAGGAGGGATGGGCGGTTACTGGGATGCAGAGGGAGAGGTATCATCAGTAGAAAACAGGAACTTGTCATTCCTCTGTATAGACAGTTGGTGAGACCCCATCTGGATTACTGTGTGCAGTTCTGAAGACCCCATCTCTGCAAAGACATAGACAGGATGGAGGCAGTCCAGAGGAGGGCAACTAAAATGGTGCAGTGTCTGCACCAGAAGCCATATGAAGAGAGACTAAAGGAGCTCAATATGTATACCCTCAAGGAAAGGAGGGAGAGGGGGGACATGACAGAAACATTCAAGTACCTCAAGGGAATCAACAAAGTCCAAGAGGGTAGCATCTTTCAGGAAAAGAGATGTATAAGAACAAGGAGGCACAATCTGAAGATTGAGAGGGACGGCTCAGGGGCAACGTGAGGAAGTATATTTTCACAGAGAGGGTGATGGATGCTTGGAACAGCCTTTCACAGGAGGTTGTGGGGTCAAAAACACCGGGGGATTTCAAGAATTTGTGAGACAGACATAAGCCAATTATAGTGGGGGGTAGGAGGAAGTAGGCTGTTGGTTAACTAGGATCTGCAGCTTATCTAAAAGGTAGGGAAATGAGCACACTGGGTGGGCCAAGTGGTCCTTATCTGCCAACAAAGTCTATGTTACTATAGGTTTCTATGATTTA
Source organism: Neoceratodus forsteri (assembly GCA_016271365.2). NCBI lineage: Eukaryota > Metazoa > Chordata > Ceratodontiformes > Ceratodontidae > Neoceratodus > Neoceratodus forsteri. The sequence continues at coordinate 1,372,687,347 of CM057458.1, forward strand.
AAGACAACCAGGCAATGTGAAAAGGTTGAAAGGTGAAAAGCTAACGGTATCCTTGGATGCATAGGTAGGGGTATCACGAGTAGAAAAAGCGAGGTGATAATCCCGTTGTACTGGTCCTTGGTGAGGCTGCACTTAAGAGTATTACGTCCAGTTCTAGAGAACACACCTCAAGAAAGACAGAGATCATCTGCAGTCCGTTCATAGAAGAGCTATGAAGATGATACACAGACTTCATAAAGAACCCTACGAATCAAGACTAAACCATCTCAAGATGTACTCACTGGAAGCAGGAGAGGCAGGGAGGATATGATTGAGACATTCAAATACCTCAAAGGAATCAACTCAGTACAAACTCAGGATCTTTTCAGAGAACACTTGTCTACACACACAAGGGGGCACAGCATGCGCCTACAGAGAGGCAGATTCAGAACCAACATCAGGAAGTTTTTATTCACCAAAAGGGAGGTGGAGCCTTGGAACAGTCTGCCCCCAGAAGTCGTGGCAGCAGAGACAGTGAGAGAGTTTAAGCTAGCATCTGATAGGCACTGTGGAAACTTAGGAAGGAAAAAAGACTGGGGGGGGGTGGGGTTAGCCCACATGGGCATACTAAATGGATCATACAGTCCCCTTCTGTATGCACTTTCTTATGTTCTTATGATAACTAAGAATAAAGGAGGACTACTGGTTGTAGAATAAAAAGGCCAAAAGAAAGGCTCCCCCAATAATACGCAACCGTTATGCACAGGAAAAAAAACAGCAAGCAGTAATAAAGTGTGTAATGGTTCCCTGTGTTTTGTACAAGTTGATAAGCGATCGTGTAAACTAGTCATCAGTTTTTCTATTCTTCGTGCAAAAATAATTTCCTTATGCCATTCTGTATAGATAGGGAGATCACTGTCAAGCCAGTGTCTCAAAATAATTTTCTTCGTACAGGCAGTACTAGATAAAAATAAATTGGATCTTTTGCAATAGTTTGTTTCCTGTACTCTGTTGAGCAATTACCTGGTAATCTTTCTTGTTTTTCGCTATACTATCACCCCATAATTTGCTCTGTTTTCCTTTTTTTGTTTACATTTCTCCCACCCACCACGCTGAATTAGAATCCTCTGCTGCCAACTGCACATGCACATGACTTGCAGCCCTACACAGAGACAGTGGGAACGTACAGTACAAGGTCTCACGTAAGTTAACAAAAAACATGATGCGACTTGAGGGGGGAGCTTGGCTACAAATTAGGCAGCAGCCATATCTACTGCAGATCCACAACAATGAAAATACATTTTAAATATCTAAAAAAACTAAAGATCGCTAGAAAAAAATATATACAGATATGGAAACTAGAACTACAGCTGCATGCTTCCAGCCAAAAAGCAGAATTTTGATAATCCCTTCCTGATTATCTCGTACTGCTGCCTTAAGGCCATATGGCACTTATGGTTCCCCAATAATTTGCCCAAATAATCACCTATAAGACAGATGCCTGGTTAAAAAGCGTAATTTAGGCCTATGCAGGGATCCATCCTATACTTTAACATGTCTCAAAAAGGCTTGACCTTTTCACAATCCCATAAAATATGCAACAAAGTACCAGAACCTTTAAGGCAACGAGAGCAAATATTAGATGGTAATTTACCCATTTTAAATAACTTTGCTAGGAGCAGAATACAGGTTATGAAGAATATTCAATTGCATGAGACAACATCGATCGTATTTAAGAGGGCCCGAGACCAGTATATCCCCGCACTATCAACTTTATTAAGCAAAAGACTGTATATACTTAAATACTACTGTAAAATAGGATCTAGCAGCCCTACCCATTTCACCAGAGACAAAAGTGGCGTCACCTTGTAGCCTGATTAAAGCTCTGGCAGATCTCATAGGTCCTCACAGTGTAAGACAGGCCCAAACAGCATACACAGACTGTGAGAGAGTCTTCTTTATAAATGTTATCTCTGCACTTACAGTACTGAAATAAAGGCTCTTTTGGCTTCAGCGGCATGCAGAGATGACGAGATAAACTTACAAATAAATTAAAATAAGAAACAGCAACAGCTAGTTGAAGATGTTTCCTTCAGCAGGTCAAACAAGGATGATCGACAGCGGGAAAAGAATGGAGGAGTGATGGGGTCACCCACGTTCACATAGATACTGATGCCTGATATCTCTGTGGGTGGCCCCTGGCTAGCAAAAGTTTCCATGTGGTCCTTGTGGCTGGTGGCTACAGTGCCAAAGGTGTGGCCTAATGGAGGAGATATCCTTGCAGAAGATCATCAGAATTCAGCAACTCATTTAAGAGCAGGAAAAAGGATTTGCACAACACAGCCTTGCCATCGCCAGAAGTACCCCGAGTATACCCCCCCCCCCCAGCTTGGGAGTTCAAGTTTGGGGGACAACAGACATGCTAGATTGTGTTACACATAGAAACATAGAATTTGACAGCAGATAAGGACCGCTTCGCCCACCCAGTCTGCCCATTTCCCTACCTAATGGATAGCTGCAGATCCTAATTAACCAGCAGCCTACTTCTTCCTACCCCACCCCTAGAATTGCCTTATGATTGTCCCATGCATGCTTGAATTCCACTTTTTGACTCCACAACCTCCTCGGAAGGCCGTTCCATGCATCCACAACCTCTCTGTGAAAAAATACTTCTAAATTACCTCTGAGCCCCCCTCTATCTTCAAATTGTGCCCTTGTTCTTGCACCTCTGTTTTGAAAGATGCTACCCTCTTGGACTTTGTTGATTCCTTGAGGTACTTGAAAGTTTCTATCATGTCCGCCCTCTCCTCCTTTCCTCGAGGCTATACATATTAAGCTCCTTAAGTCTCTCTTCATATGTCTTCGGTGCAGACCCTGCACCATTTTAGTTGCCTCCTCTGGACAGCTTCCATGCTGTCTATGTCTTCTTGAGATTGGGTCTCCAGAACTGCACGCAGTACTCCAGATGGGGTCTCACCAGCTGTCTGTACAGAGGGATAATAACTTCCTGTTTTCAACTGGTGATGCCTCTCCCTATGCATCCCAGTATCCCCCAACCCTCCTTGCTGCCCTCTCACATTGCTTGCCCACCTTTAGGTCATCTGATATGACTACCCCAGGTCCCTTTCCATTTTGTTGTTGTTAGTATCCCACCCCCATTGTGTACTCTTCCCTGGGTTTTGATTCCCAGGTGCATACTTGCACTTCTTAGCACTGAATCTAAGCTGCCATACATTTGACCATTCCTCTAACCTTGCCAAGTCCCTTCTCATCCTTTCCACCCCACCTTGTACATCAACTCTGTTGCAGATCTTTGTGTCATCTGCAAGAGACATACTTTTCCTTCCGTCCCTCTGCAATGTCACTTATAAAGACATTGAGAGGACCGATCTAATACTGAACCTCACGGTACCCACTAGTAATCCCCTTTCTTCAGAGTGGACTCCATTTACTATTACTCTCTGTGTCCTATTCTCCAGCCAATTCTTTACCCAGGCTGTCATCTTGGGACCCACTCCCAGGCTGGCTAACTTGTATATTAATCTTTGTGTGGGACTGTGTCAAATGCCTTGCTAAAGTCTCGGTAGGCCATGTCCACAGCCCCTCCCTGATCTACTACTTTGGTCACCCAGTCAAAGAAATCTATCAGATTCGTCTGGCATGACTTTCCGCTGTGAATTCATGCTGCCTAGGGTCCTGTGCCCTCTGGCCTCTAGATACTCGACAATTCTTTCCTTCAGAAGTGATTCCATCATTTCCCTACCACTGAGGTTAAACTAACAGGTCTGTAGTTTCCTGCTTCTGCCTTGCTCCCACTTTTGTGAGAGGAATCACATCTGCCCTCCTCCAGTCCTCAGGTACCACCCCATCCTCCCATGATTTGTTAAAAGGGTAGTCAGTGGTGTCACTAGTTCTACCCTTAGTTCTTTTTGAATTCTGGGATGAATCCCATCAGGCCCCATTGCTTTGTCCACCTTCAGTTTTAAGAGTTCTTTCAGAACCCTTTCTTCTGTAAATGGGCTGGTATCAACTTCTGTATCCAGAGTGTTTCTACTGTTTGTTTTAGGTACCTCCCTCTTCCTTTGTAAATACTGAGCAAAAATATTTGTTTAGTATCTCTGCCTTTCCACAGTCACCCTCTGCCCACCCTCCCTCCTCCCTTTATTAAGCCTCACTATCCCTCCCTTGGTCTTCCTTTGATCCCTGATGTACCTATAAAAGGTTTTATCCCCCTTCTTAACTGAGTTGGCTATCTTTCCCTCGGTTTGGGCCTTTGCTGTTCTGACTGCCTTCCCAGCTTCCTTTTTCTTTAAGTGATACAGTTCTCTGTCCTGCTCATTCTGTGATTCCTTGTACTTCCAGAATGCTTTCTTTTTCTCTTGAACCTTCACTGCCACTTCCTTTGAGAACCATAGTGATTTCTTACATCGCTTCGCTTTGTTTATTTGCTTCACACAAAGGCTTGTTACCTCTGTGATGGCAGTTTTTATTATTCCCCATTGTTCTTCCACCCCTCCTTCCTGCCCATTTGCTAGTGCATTCCTTAGGTACTCACCCATTTTGGCAAAGTCAGCCCTCCTAAAGTCTAGTACTTTTGCCTTTGTATGGCTTGACTCTATTGCTGTGTTTATTGTGAACCATACTGTTCGATGGTCGCTAGTTCCCTACACAATTAGAGCAGCAAGATCCTAAGGGAGAGGATCTCATTATCCTCCTGCAGGTCTTACATCTCTTCAACATGGCAGATCTCCAATAAGCTATGGTGCCACTTTCTCTAATAGCCAGTCAGTGTAATAAAAATGTCTGGAATAATTTATATGCAAGCTATATGCAAAGCCCCTATATTCTGAAGCTGCCTTATGGGTGTAATAACAAGTAAGGGGGAATGCTTACTGTTTGCAGCCTTTGACTACTGTCCCCCCCCCCACCCCCCTAAGCTGAACACTGATAAACACCTTTAACCGAGCACTGTACTATGAAAGACCTGTTTCTAATCTGGAGCTGCTTGAAATGGAAGTGCTTCCCTTATCCAAGCGCTGCTGTCAGTGCGCCAACAGGCTGAGCAGGACCACTGTCCCAGTCCTCTGAGGACATCACCTCTCTGCTGTGGCTGTTAAAAAGTAACTGAAAACAGCAACTTCACTCAAAAAACTGCTCTGCATCAGTTAATGTGCTGGACGATTAAGTAGGAGCGTGCATGGACACGCACTAGTGTGACATCATGCCGATGCACATGATGTTACAATGTCGGGTGGAAGCACGCTCGGCTGTCTACACAAGTGCCTGATACAAAAGGGCATGAAAAAGAGCCAGAGCTGCAGTGTTGATGAAAAAAGAGGCACAAGTCGACGCTGGGAGGTTGTCAGCAATGGTGGTTGAACTGCACAGCTCAGAAGAGGGGAGCAAAGCATTGATGAGCGCTGCTTCTCCTTGCTAGAGGAATCAGGAGCCAAAAAAGTAAAATATACTGAAAGAGTCCCAAGTTTTGATTCTCTAAAAGCCACAGTAAACGCAGTATAGGCAGCCCGACAGCGCAAAGGACACCACAATGCTCACCCCAGTACACAATATGCCACTTCTGACTAAAATCCCAGGCAGAGAAGGGAAAGAAAGGGAGGGTCCATCACCAGGAGAATGCTAGAGAGTAAATGAAAAAAGGAAAAAGGATTAGTAAGAGACCCACAAGCAAGCTGACTTAACTGTGCCCCCGCCCCCCCAAATAAATCATTTACCTGACGCACCAGGCTAAGGGAAGCAGAGTCTTTGCTGCATACTCTTAATACAGTACAGTGGCACATGGACCCTAATTCATGCATAGAAGGCATGAGGCACCAGGCTAAGGGGATCAGAGGCTTTGCTGTACAGCCTTAATATAGTACAGTGGCACTTGGACCCTAATTCATGCACAGAAGGCACTGAAAATAGGACAGATGTTGTAGGTTAGTCAATTTGCAAGTCACTGCTTAACAGGCATGATTTCTAAATTTATGGGTTCTCCCTGTCACCAGGCACCCCCAACCTGATTCCCTGTTGCACAATCCTGTCAAAAAAATACAGGTTACTCACCTGTAACAGGAGTTCTAGGAATGGTATATGCTGCTCATCCACACTGTCTGGCAGGTATCCTTGCCGCTTTAAATCTTGCCGGAAGGTCTTCAAGCTGGCTCCTCCCACCCACCCGGGTGGTAAAACTCTCGGCTCCGCCCCATGACACCAGATCTGGCCCGCTGGAAGCTCAGGTTGTGCGTCGAAGCCAGGGAGGTCGGGTGGGTCGTATGGATGAACAACATATACCATTCCTAGAACTCCTGTTACAGGTGAGTAACCTGTATTTCTAGGGACATGGATATGTTGTTCATCCACACTGTCTGGCAGACTCCTAGCAGTTGTCCAGGAGGAGGGAGGCAAGGTGCACACCCCCTACTTAGGGAATAGAGACTGGAGAACCGAGGCCCCAAAATCAGCATCCCGGCGTGACTCAAGGTCGATGTGGTAATGGGTGATGAAGGTGTGTGCTGACTTCCAGGTAGCAGCCCTGCAGATTTCCTGGATAGGGACGTCCCTGGAAGCAGCCACCGATGCAGCAGTATGGCGGGTAGAATGAGCCTTATCCCTCTGGGAGGCTCCATGCCCACCAACTTATAGCAGAGATCTATGCAGGGGACCACCTGCCTATCGTCCGGCTTGGCTGCAGGTCTGCCAGGTGCGGCTTCAGCGTAGCTGACAAACAGCTGGCGAACCTCTCCCTGGACTTCAGCCGTCAGCCTCCTGCAGCAGCCTCTAGGGTCCAGAGGCGGAGTCTATATTCGGCCTCCGGGAGGTGTGACTGGGGTAGAACACCGCAGAGTCAACACTTGGTTAAGGTGAACCTCGACACCACCTTCCAGATGGAATTTCGGTGGGGCGAAGGACAACCTTGTCCCTGTGGAAGACCAGGTAAGGAGACTCGATGCAGAGCCTGGAGCTCTCCCATCCTTCTGGCTGACGTGATAGCCACCAAGAAGGCGGTCTTCCATGACAGGTGAGAGAGTTCACACCTGTGCACTGGTTCGAAAAGGCTTGCCCATGAGCTTTGCCAGTACCAGCAGTAGATCCCACGGAGGTGGAGGTTCTCTCACCGGAGGGGAAATGTGATCAAGGCCTTTGAAAAAGCGCCAGACCACCTTCTCCTGTGCCACCGACTGCTTCCCGGCCCGCGCCCGGTAAGCAGAGATGGCTGCCAGGTGCACCTTAAGGGTCATCGACCTAAGCCCTTGCTGAGAAAGGGACCAAAGGTAGTCCAATATGCTCGCCAAGGAACAGGAGGAAGGGTCAAGGCCCTTGCCCTGGCACCAAATGGAAAATCTCTTCCATTTGAAGGCGTAGCATTTTCTGGTCGACTCCTGACGGGACGCCTCAACTACGTTGAGGACCTCGTCGGAAAGACCCAAGGCCTGGAACTCTAGCCGCTCAGGAACCAGGCCGTCAGGTGCAGGGATTGAAGGTCTGGATGGAACACCTTCCCCTGATTGACTGAGAGCAGGTCCGGGCGAGCTGGAAGCTGCCTCGGGAGCCTGGAGCTGAGGCTGAGGAGATCTGGGTACCAGTACTGGCGGGCCAGTCTGGGGCTATCAGAATCACCTGCGCCTTGTCCCTCCTTGCTTTGAGAAGCACCTTGCATCAAGGGAATGGGGAAAAAGGCAGAAGAGGCCCGGGGTCCACGGTACGAGAGGCATCCCCTGCAGCGAGCCCTGCTGAGGGCGGGCATGGAACAGCCTCAGCCGCATTCTCCCTGGAGGCAAACAGGTCCACCTGAGGTGTGCCCCAAAGGGAGAATAGATCTTGTACTACCTCCGGCAGGAGAGACCACTCGTGGGACGCAGCCCCTATCCAGCTTAGGGCATCGGCCAGGGTGCTGGAGGCTCCTGCCACATGAATGGCTAGGAGATCCGCCTCCAGGCTGCGCACGAGTGACCAGATGTGGAAAGTTTCCATGCATAGAAGCATGGAGCGTGTCCCGCCCTGGCGGTTTAGACAGTACATGGTCGTGGTATTGTCCGTCTGGACCCGGACCACTTGACCCCGAAGAAACGTAGCAAAGGCGGTGAGAGCTAGGCGGACCGCTCGGAGCTCCAGCAGGTTGATGTGGCATCAGGACTCCCTCGGGGACCAGAGGCCATGCGCTCGGTGTTCCCCCAGATGGGCACCCCAACCCATCAGAGAGGCATCGGTCGATAGAGACACCGTCGGCTCAGGGCAGACAAACGGGATGCCCTCCTGCAGATGAACTGGAACGGTCCACCACTGGAGAGCATTCCACATCCCCTGGGTCACCGTCACTAGCTGGTCCAATGGATCGCAGCGTTGGGACCACTGGCTGGCCAGCCCCCACTGAAGGGGGCGCATGTTCCAGCGGGCCCAACGGACCATGCTGGTACAGGCCGCCATGAGACCCAGGAGGCGCAGGAAGTACCGGGCAGGGCACGATTGCCCAACCAGAAATGATTGGGCAAAGGAGGAAAGAACCTCGGCCCTGTCTGCCGGGAGCCATGCTCTGGCTCGAAGAGAGTCGAGCTCTGCCCCGATGAAAAGAATCACCTGCTTTGGCTCGAGTTCCGACTTGGCCTCACTGATGAGGAGGCCGACTTGAGAGCAAACCTGGAGGGCCAGATCTCTGGACTGCTCCACCTCCTGTCTGGAGGGGGCTGCTATCAGCCAATCGTCCAGGTAAGGGTAAACCCGGACCCCTCGGCACTGCAGGAATGCTGTCACCACTGCCATGCATTTGGTGAAGACCCTGGGAGCTGGAGATAAGCCGAAGGGCATGGCTTGGAACTCAAAAAGGGATCCCTCCGCTCGAAAGCGAAGGAACCTCTGATGTGACGGACGGATAGGGACGTGAAAGAACGCGTCCTGCAGGTCCAGAGAGCAGAACCACACGCCGTGTTCCAAGGATGGTATTATCTGAGCCAGAGTGACCATCCTGAAGGTTTGAGACCTTAGGAACTTGTTTAGGTCGTGTAGGTGAGAATGGAGCCAGCCTCCGTCCGTTCGAACCAGAAGTACCTGGATCACGAACCCGGGTCCGAGGAGGGTCTGCCACCTCTCTGATCACCTCCTTCTCGAGGAGGAGGCGATGTCGGCTCGGTGAGCCGACAGCCAGGCTGGACCCGAGGCCCCCAGAGGTGCGACGGCTCTGAAGGGTGGGGCCTGCTCAAACTCCAGAGGCAGGCCCTTTCCCACCACCTCCAACACCCACTGGTCTGTGGTGATAACGGATCAGGCGGAAAGAACGTGACGAAGCCGCCCCCCCATGGGGGGCACCTGGGTTAAGGCGACGGGGTTGGGGGCGACACCCCTCAACCCGTCACTGGGCAGGCTTGGAGGAAGGACCGGCTGAGGGACCTCCAGGGCCTTTACCTCCCTGCTTCCTGGAGGAGGAAGCCGAGGGCTTGGGTTTGGGATGCCAAGCTCGAGCCTGCTGGCCCTGGCGTTGCTGGGCCGGACGTGCCAGCGAGGCATAGAGGGGCGAAGGGCTTAGGCTGTGGTCTGCGGCCTTTGTCCTTCTGTGCGGATGAGACCGAGTCCAAGGTAGCATTGGACTTCTCGATCCTCTGCAGGTGACCTTCCACCCCAGGGCCGAAGAGGTCGGTCCCCAGGAATGGGACATCCGCCAACTTGTGCTGGGTATCCGAAGTGAAGGTGGATATCCTCAGCCATACCCGACGGCGCATAGCCACTGTGGCCGCTACTGACCTGGCACATGAGTCTCCAATGTCCAGAGCAGTCTGAAGCTGCTGTTTGGCCACTGCCCTGCCCTGGTCCCGCACCTGCCTAACCGTGGTCTGCAGGTCCGCCAGAAGAGGAGGAACTACCTCGTCCAGGGAGCCCAACAGAGCATGAGAGAAATGTGCCATGAGTATGTCGAACTGGCCTGACGAAGGGAGCCAAGGGAGGAACATAGCGAGAACTTGCGCCCGGCATAGTCCAATTTCTGACTCCTTGTCGGAGGCTTGTCCGACGCCCCTAGCTCCCTGCCGCCTGAAAACGCTGTCGGTAACTGGCGCCTCGGCTGAGGGGTGTTCAAAAAACGGACAAAGAACCGTGGGACTGCATATTTCTGGCCATCCTGGCCGAAGCAGGACAGGAAGCAGGGTGCTGCCAGAGCTCCAAGGCCGGGCCCACTATGGCCTCGGCCACCGGAAAGGCCTCCATAGGGGAATCCCCTCGGTCCAGTATCTCCGTGAGGGGATACCTGGCCCTCTTAGACACAGGTTCGAGCTTCATCCCGGTGGACTCCGAGATGAGCCGAAGCAATCCCAGATAGGACGAAGGGCTATCGTCCATCGACTGACCTCCAGAGGACTCCAAATCTACTCGCCTGGAGAAAAGGGAGGAATCGCCATCGGACTCGGAAGAGTCCGCAAAGAGCTGCCTCGGGCCTGAGCCACCCTCCACCTGCTGAGGTCGAGCGGGAGTGAGGGTAACAGACAGCCTATGGGGCAGGCCCTGAGCCGACCGAGAATTCTTGGTCGGAGCCCCAAATAACGGCTGTGGAGGCGGAGGTTCCACCGGAATCAGTGGAGCAGCTGGTTTAGCCAAATCAACCGCCTGGGAACAGGCTCCTCGGGTAAGTCGAGGGTTGTTTGGCGACTCCGGTGACAACCATTTAATAGCCAGGGAAGGCGATGGGCGTGGCTTGTTCCCGTCAGAAGGAGCTGTTGCCACATGAGGATCCTCGTATCGTCCGACCAACTACGTGAAGCCTCCTAGATCCGAGGAGGAGGGGCCGAGGGCGCCAGCGGTGCGAGACCGAGACCGCCTATGACGGTGGGATCAGCTAGACAGCGAAGACCGAGAACCTCGGCTTTTCGAGGGACGTGCAGGGAGGGGCCAGGGGACCGGCTCCCCTCGGCTCGGCGGTTCACCCGAGGCTCCGAACCGAGGCACTGGCAAGCCCACCGGATCCTCAACCCCACCGGGGAACTGGGAGAGAGAATTCTGGCTTAAGCCTGGTGAAAACCCGTCCAACAGGTCGAGAAAAATCTCGACTGCGTCGACGGGAGTCTCGGTCAACTGACCTGACGGGGACACCGTGAGACCAGTGGCCGAAGCCGAACGATCGACCGAAGTCGATGGCCGACAACTCAGGGAGAGGGACCTTTCCCGCTCCCAACAGCGTCGATGGAGGGACTTACCCTTGTCTTTCTTTTTGGACCAATAAGAAGGTCCAGCAGACGTTGGTCCCTCTCCCTTAGTGGAGAGGGACAGACAAAGCTCCTTAAAGGAAGCTGTATAAGAGGAACCCAGGGAGAGCGGGATAAATGCCGCAGCCGAGGAAGATGCAGCCCGCGCCGTCTCCTTTTCGAGGGCGATCATCTGCTCTAGCTGATCCGCCGAGCCCGCCGCCGCGGAAACCACCGACCGGGCCTCTTTTGACTTCACCGGAGGAAAACGTTTCTCGGGACGCCCCAGTTGTAAACGGGCAGCACGGTCTTCGAGGACGTAGGCTGAGAAGGAAGAGCACAGGTCGCAAGCCTGCGGGTCGTGCTCAAGGCCTAAACAGTAGACACACGTGGAGTGCGGATCCGTCCGAGACATCTTCTGCCCGCAAGGGCATCTCCGAAAACCGGGAGTCGATTTGTCCATCGCAGCCGCGAGGGATAGAAGACCAAGTCTAGAAATGCAAAACTTTTAAATTCAAAACCGAAGAATTAGGAACCAGTCTTATATGCAGGCGTTAAGGAGGGAACCTGAGCTTCAAGCGGTAAGGAAGATCTGGCGTCATGGGGCGAGCCGAGAGTTTTACCACCTGGGTGGGTGGGAGGAGCCAGCTTGAAGACCTTCCGCCAAGATTTAAAGCGGAGGATACCTGTCAGACAGTGTGGATGAACAACATATCCATGTCCCTAGAACCTGTATTTCTAGGACGTTGGATATGCTGTTCATCCACACTGTCTGGCAGACTCCTAGCAGTTCTCCGGGAGGAGGAGGCAGGCACACCCCGATACTTACTTAGAAATAAGGACTGAGAACGAGGCCCCAAAACCAGCATCCCGGCATGACTCAAGGTCGATGTGGTAATGGGTGATGAAGGTATGTGCTGACTTCCAGGTAGCAGCCCTACAGATTTCCTGGATAGGGACATCCCTGGAAGCAGCTACCGATGCAGCGGTATGGTGGGTAGAATGAGCTCTTATCCCTCTGGGAGGCTCCATGCCCGCCAACCTATAGCAGAGATCTGTGCAGGAGGTGACCCACCTGCCTATCGTCCGCTTGGCTGCAGGTCTGCCAGGTGCGGCTTCAGCATAAGTGACAAACAGCTGGTGAACCTCTCCCCGAACTTCAGCCGTCCGCTCCTTGTAATAAGCGGGTGTAAAGTATGGAGCCTATATTCGGCCTCCGAAGTGTGACTGGGTTAGAACACCGGCAGAGTCAACACCTAGTTAAGGTGAAACTCCGACACCACCTTGGAAAGGAATTTCGGGTGGAGGTGCAGGACAACCTTGTCCTTGTGGAAGACCAGATAAGGAGACTCTATGGAAAGCGCCTGGAGCTCTCCCATCCTTCTGGCTGATGTTATAGCCATCAAGAAGGCGGTCTTCCACGACAGGTGGGAGATATCGCACCTGTGCATTAGTTCGAATAGCTTGCCCATGAGCTTGCTGTCAGCAGTAGATCCCACGGTGGGGGTTCTCACACGGAGAGGATATGTGATCAAGGCCTTTGAACGCCAGACCACCTTCTCCTGTGCCACCGACTGCTTCGGCCCGCCTGCAAGCAGAGATGGCTGCCAGGTGCACACCTTAAGGGTCGTCGACCCAAGCCCTAGCTGAGACAGGGACCACAGGTAGTCCAGAATGCTTGCCAGGAACAGGAGGAAGGGCCAGGCCCTTTCCTGACACCAAATGGAGAATCTCTTCCATTTGAAGGCATAGCATTTTCTGGTCGACTCCTTACGGGACGCCTCAACTACGTTGAGGACCTCGTCGGAAAGACCCAAGGCCTGGAACTCTATCCGCTCAGGAACCAGGCCGTCAGGTGCAGGGATTGAAGGTCCAGATGGAATACCTTCCCCTGATTGACGGAGATCAGGTCCGGGCAGGCTGGAAGCTGCCTCGGGAGCCGGGAGCTGAGACTGAGGAGATCTGGATACCAGAACTGGCGGGGCCAGTCTGGGGCTACCAGAATCACCTGCGCCTTGTCCCTCCTCGCCTTGAGAAGCACCTTGTGGATCAAGGGAAATGGAGAAAAGGCGTAGAAGAGGCCTGGGGTCCATGGCCTCGAGAAGGCATCCCACTGCAGTGAGCCCTGCTGAGGGGGATGGGCATGGAACAGTCTCAGCTTCGCATTCTCCCTGAAGGTAAACAGGTCCGCCTGAGGCGTGCCCTAGTGGGAGAAGAGATCTTGTACTACCTCTGGCAGGAGAGACCACTCGTGAGATGCAGCTCCTATCCGGCTTAGGGCATCGGCCAGGGTGTTGGAGGCTCCTGCCACGTGAATGGCTAGGAGATCCGCCTCCAGACTGCGCACAAGAGACCATACGCGGAGAGCTTCCTTGCATAAAGGCATGGAAGCGCATCTCGCTCTGGCAGTTTAGGTAGTACATGGTCATGGTATTGTCCGTCTGGACCTGAACCACTTGACCCCGAAGAAACAGAGTGAAGGCGGTGAGGGCTAGACGAACCACTCGGAGCTCCAGCAGGTTGATTGGCATCGGGACTCCAGAGGGGACCAGAAGCCGTGCGCTCTGTGCTCCCCCAGATGGGCACCCCAACCCATCAGAGAGGCGTCGGTCGATAAGGAGACCATCGGCTCAGGGCGGACGAACGGGATGCCCTCCTGCAGATGTGCTGGAACGGTCCACCAATGGAGAGCGTACCACATCTCCTGGGTCACTGTCACCAGCTGATCCAACGGATCGCAGCGTTGTGACCACTGGCTGGCCAGTCCTCACTGAAGGGGATGCATGTACCAGCGTGCCCAATGGACCACACTGGTGCAGGCCGCCATGAGGCCCAGGAGGCACAGGAAGTCCCGGGCAGGGTGCAACTGCCCAACCAGAAATGACTGGGCAAAGGAGAAAAGTACCTCGGCCCTGTCCGCCGGGAGCCGTGCTCTGGCTCGAAGACAGTTGAACTCTGCCCCGATGAAGTGAATCGCCTGCTTCGGCTCACGTTCCGAATTGGCCTCGTTGATGAGGAGGCCAATCTGAGAGCAAACCTGGAGGGCCAGATCTCTGGACTGCTCCACTTCCTCTCTGGAGGGGGCTGCAATCAGCCAGTCATCCAGGTAGGGGTACACCCGGACCCTTCGGCACAGCAGGAATGCAGTCACCACTGCCATGCATTTGGTGAAGACCTTGGGAGCTAGAGAGAGAGGCCAAAGGGCATGGCCCAGAACTCGTAAAGGGATCCCTCCGCTCTGAGGCGGAGGAATCTCTGATGAGACGGATGGATCGGGACGTGAAAGAATGCATCCTGGAGATCCAGAGAACAGAACCACCACGCCTCGTTCCAAGGATGGGATTATCTGAGCCAGAGTGACCATCCTGAAGTTCCGAGACCTTAGGAACCTGTTCAGGTCGTGCAGGTCGAGAATGGGACGCCAGCCCCCCGTCCGTTTTGGGACCAGAAAATACCTGGACACAAACCCCAGGTCTGGAGGAGGATCCACCACCTTCCTGCTCACCTCTTTTTCGAGGAGCAGGGCAATATCGGCTCGGCGGGCCGACAGCGAGGCTGCGGACCCCGTGGCCCCCCGAGGGGTGACGGCTCGAAAGGGTGGGGTCTGCTCAAACTCCAGAGGCAGGCCCTTTCCTACCACCTCCAATACTCAGCGTCCGTGGTGATAGCGGACCAGGCGGAAAGGAAGTGACGGAGCTGTCCCCCCACGGGGGGAACCCAGGAAGGGGTGACAAGGCTGGGGGCGACACCCCTCAACCCGTCACTGGGCAGGCTTGGAGGAGGGACCGGCCGAGGGACCTCCTGGGCCTTTACCTCCCTGCTTCCTGTTCGAGGAAGCTGTGGGCTTGGGTTTGGGATGCCAAGCGTGAGCCTGCTGGCCCTGGTGCTGGTGTTGCTAGGCCGGACGTGCCGCA
Source organism: Neoceratodus forsteri (assembly GCA_016271365.2). Classification (NCBI taxonomy): domain Eukaryota; kingdom Metazoa; phylum Chordata; order Ceratodontiformes; family Ceratodontidae; genus Neoceratodus; species Neoceratodus forsteri. The sequence continues at coordinate 1,372,702,405 of CM057458.1, forward strand.
GGCAGAGAAGGACGAAAGGACTTGTGCTGCTGCTGACGGCGGCCTTTATCCTTCTGGGCAGAGGTGACCGAGTCCAGAGTGGCACTGGACTTTTCAATCCGCTGGAGGTGTCCCTCTACTCCAGGGCCGAAGAGGTTGGTCCCCAGGAAGGGGACGTCCACCAATTTGTGCTGGGTATCCGCCATGAAGGTGGATATCCTCAGCGACGCCCTACAGCGCATGGCCATCGCAGCCGCAACCGATCTGGCACAGAAGTCCCCTATGTCCAGAGCAGTCTGAAGCTGCTGCTTTGCTACCGCCCTACCCTGGTCCCACATCTGCCGGACTGTGGCCTGCAGGTCAGCCAGGAGATGAGGGATCACCTCATCCAGGGAGTCCATGAGGGCATGGGAGAAGTGTGCCATCAGCACGGCCGAACTGGCCTGGCGGAGGCCAAGGGAGGACACAGCGTAGACCTTGCACCCGGCATAGTCCAGCTTTTTGGACTCCTTGTCGGGGGGCTTGTCCACGTCCCTAGCGTTCCCGGACCTCCGGAAAACACTGTCGGTGACTAACCCCTCGGCAGAGGGGTGCTATGAGAAACCGGGCAAACAGCCGGTAGGGACCTCAAACTTCCTGGCCATCCTGGCTGAGGGCGCAGGACAGGAAGCAGGCCACTGCCAAAGCTCCAAGGCTGGACCGACAATGGCCTCAGCCACAGGGAAGGCCTCCGTGGGAGAATCCCCTCGGTCCAGTATCTCCATCAGGGGATACTTGGCCCGTTTTAATATGGGCTCGAGCTGCATCTTGATGGACTCCGAGATGAGCCGAAGCAGACCCATAAAGGACGATGGGCTTTCGTCCAGAGACTGGCCCTCGGAGGACTCCAGGTCGACCTGCCTGGAGAACAGGGAGGAGTCGTTGTCGGTCCGCGAAAAGCTGCCTAGGGCCTGAGCCACCCTCCACCTGCCGAGAACGGTCGGGAGTGAGGGTGACCGACAGCCTGTGGGGCAGGCCGTGACCCGACCGAGAATCTTTGGTCGGTGCCCCCGATTTCGGTTGTGGAGGCAGAGGTTCCACCACAATCGGTGGGGCAGCAAGTTTCGGCCAAACAACCGGCCCAGATATGGGCATCTCGACAGCAGCGTGAGGTTGCTTCGGCCGTTCGGGTGACAGCCACTTGATGGCCGGGAGATGTGTCGGCGTCAACTTACTCCCAGACAACAGTAACTGCTGCCACATCAGCTCCTCGTAGTACCGACACAATTTGCGCCGAAGCCTCTCCTCTTCCGAGGAGGAAGACGAGGAGGAGCGGCGTCGCCGGTTACTTCGGTGCAGAGACCGAGACCGCCGATGTCAGCGGGATTGGCTTGACCGAGATGAGGTCTGAGACCGAGACCCTCGGTGCAACCGAGAGCGGGCCTAGGAAGGGTTGGGGGACACCCGCTCCTCCCTTGGCTCGGACACTTTAACCGGGGACTGCCGCCCCGAAGGCGCTGGCAGATCCTCAGCCTCCACCAGGGGGACCGGCGAAGAAGGGTTGTCGGCTTCACCAGTCGACAACCCGACCGACGGGTCGAGAAATATCTCGACTGCGTCGACGGGTGTCTCGGCAGGCTGGCCTGACGGGGATGCCGTGAAGCCAGCAGCCTTAGCCGCAACCTCAACCGAAGTCGACGGTCGACTGTCCGGGGAAGGAGACCTCTCCCGCTCCCACGAACGCTGACAGTGGGACCTACCCTTTGAATCCCTCTTCTTGGGCCGAGAGGAATGTCCCGATGGCCCCTCTCCCTTCATGGAAAGGGACTGGCAAAGTTCCTTGAACGAAGCAGAATAAGAGGAACCCAAAGAGAGTGGGATAAATGCCGCGACTGAGGAGGAGGAAGATGCGGCCTGGGCCGCCTCCTCCTTGAGGGCGATCATCTGCTCGAGCTGCTCGGCCGAGCCAGCCGCCGCGGACACCGCAAGGGCCTCTTTTGATTTCACCAGCAGGTAGCGCTTCTCGGGCACCGAAGCTCCAATCGGCAGCGATCCTCCAGGACGCTACCTAAAAGGAGCAGGCACAACCCTCGCAGGCCCGCGGGTCGTGGGTCTAGGCTGAGGCAGTAGGACGCACTGGAGTGCGGATCCGCCCTGGACATCTTCCGCCCGCAAGGGCACCGCCGAAAGCTGGGAATCGATTTGTCCATCGCAGCCGCGAGGGATAAGGAAGACTGAAGTCTAGAAAACTTTAAAACGAGTTTCGGACGAACTGAAGAGTTAGGATCCAGTCTAAAACACAGAGCGCTAAGGGGGGAACCTGAGCTTCCAAGCGGTGAGGAAGATCTGGTGTCATGCGGTGGAGCCGAGAGTTTTACCACCCAGGTGGGTGGGAGGAGCCAGCTTGAAGACCTTCCGGCAAGATTTAAAGCAGCAAGGAACCTGCCAGACAGTGTGGATGAACAACATATCCATGTCCCTAGAAATAACAAGTTAGTAGTAGACAGATATATCTGAGAGAGAGCTCTCCCCATGCTGTCCTACCGCTCATAGGGCACTGAAATGACTGAGGAATTAGTTATCTCAGAATGCTCATGTTTCCACTGTTCTATGCTGACTGACAACTTTGGGCTATGCCACCACCCCAGCAGGGGTGTTCACTACCATATGCATTAACTCCCCATTGACAAACTGAAGCAATACAGAAACCAGTATTACCAACCCCCCATAATGCGAAATTTATGCACCAGTATACGGGGACTGTTGGCCCATTGTGCAGTAAGTCTTTCGATCAAATCCATATTTTTGGGCCCATCCTTGCATACTTTTGTCAGGATCTGGGACAACAGTAACTGTAATTTCCCCGTTTACTGTCCTCAGCGATGGTGCTCCTGCCCGACCTTACATCCTTGCAGTAAAAAAGCCATTAGATGGCTCTGTATGCAGAAGGTACCCCCCCAAACAGTGGAACAACAACAGGGGATTGGTAATGAAATTTAATCTAAGTAAAAAAAAAAATAAAAAAAACTTTTCCATTCAGAATAGGCTACCCCAAATTCAGACCAAATGGCAAATCTGGGTATTGTATATAAAATGATTATTTTGTTCCCTAATTTATATATTAATGTTGTGATCTTTCTTTATAACTGCATTCCTGTATTTCTATTCTGATTTTGTATTGTCGGTAATATAGCAGTCATAGATTGACCTTGAAAATGCACTCTGGACCCTGACACTAGGTATTTTTATATGCACTTGCTGTACCTCAGGGACAGTCTGTAAATACGAACATACGAACATATGAAATTTGCCAGCAGATAAAGGCCTAGCGGTCTATCAAGTCTGCTCGAATGTGCAGCTAGCACCCCTTATTCTGCAGCTTCCCCTCCCTTCCACCCTTCCCCTTCATTAGCCCTCCCCCTTGTCCTGTCCCATCCCCTTTTGAAGCAGTCCACTGTTCTACTGCATACCATTTCTGCAGGTAACATTCCACCCAGCCACCACCTCTCTGTGAAAAGTGTCTCCTCATCTCCCTCCTGAACCTTCCTCCCGCCAGTCTCATATCATGGCCCATGGTGGCCCTCCCCTCCCTTACTTTGAACAGCCCCTCTGTACCCGTCTTGTTTATTCCTTTCATGTATTTAAAGGTTTCAATCATGTCACCCCTGTCCCTCCTCTCCTCCAGTGAGTACATGTTCAACTCCTTCAACCTCCTCTCGTATGATAAGTCCCCCAGCCCCTTGATCATCTTTGTTGCCCTGCGCTGCACCCCCTCCAGTAACTTAATGTCCCTCTTCAGATACGGGCACCAGTACTGCACGCAGTACTCCAGGTGTGGTCTAACTAATGACCTATACAGTGGCAGAATCGCCTCCTCCCTCCTCGAGGACATACCCCTTGCAATACAACCCAGCATTTTGTTGGCCTTTGCAGCTGCCTTCCTACATTGTGCCGAGTTGTTCATTGACCCTGTAATGAGCACACCCAGATCCTTCTCCTCCTCTGTCTGGGCTAGCTGCACTCCCCCTAGCTGGTAACTCCTCCTTGGGTTCTTCATCCCAAAATGCAGCACCTTGCACTTTTTGGCAATAAACCCCAGTTGCCAGGTGTCTGACCAGGTTTCAAGCTTTGCCAGATCATCCTGTAACCCCTGCCATCCCCCTAGGTCATCTACCACTGCGCCTACCTTGGTATCATCAGCAAACAGACTGATCTTGCTCTTGATGTCCCATGATATGTCTGCAATGAATATCCCAAACAACACTGGTCCCAACACCGAGCCCTGTGGAACACCGCTTGTCACTGCCCTTGGGTGTGAGAGCTCCCCACCCACCACCACCCTCTGTTGCCTTCCCTGAAGCCAGTTTCCTACCCATCTCACCAGCTTTGCACCCGCACCTGTGCCTACTAACTTCCTTCCCAGCCTTCCCTGCGGCACCGAGTCGAATGCCTTACTGAAGTCCAGATACAGGACATCCACTGCATGGCCCCTGTCCAGTTGCCTAGTTACCCAGTCATAGAACTCCACCAGGTTGGTTTGGCAGGATCTGCCACGTATGAAGCCATGCTGTCTACTGTCCTGTAGTCCTTTGGCCTCTAAGAGGGCCACCAGCCTCTCCTTCAGGATAGTCTCCATTAGCTTACCCACGATGGATGTGAGGCTCACTGGTCTGTAGTTTCCTGGTTCATCCTTGGGGCCACTCTTGTGGAGGGGCACCACATGAGCCATCCTCCATTCCTGAGGTACACACCCCGAATGTAGTGAGCTGCTTAAGTACTCTGGGGTGGATGCCATCTGGGCCTGGTGCCTTGTCCACCCTCAGTGCCTTCAAACCCTCTCGAACTCTGCCCTCCATGATTTCCCCATCTGTCACCACTCCCCCCCCTTGCTTCTGCCATTTCTCCCACCTTGGGTGTCACACCCTTCTTCTCTTTAGTAAATACTGAGCAGAAGTACTCATTTAGTGCTTCTGCCTTATCGCACCCTGCTTCCACCCAACCCCCCTCCTTCCTAATCCTTACTATGTGGTCCTTACAGCTCCTTTTCTCCCTGATGTACTAAAGTCCTTCTCCCCCTTCTTAATGCCTTGTGCCAGCCTGAGTTCCGTAGATGCTTTGGCTCCCCTTATTGCCCTTGTCACCTCCTTCGATTCTGTCAAGTACTCCTCCCTGTCCTCCTCCCTCCCTGTTTTCTTGTACTTCCTAAAGGCAGCTCTTTTCCTCCTTACCTTTTCCATGACCTCCTTGCTCAACCAGCTCGGTTTCGTAGCCCTAGCCTTCTTGCTCTGGGCTTTGCAGCAGGTTTTGGTTGCCTCCACTATCCACAGCTTTATGAGCTCCCACCTCTGGTTAGTGTCCATACTAGATTGAATTCTGGCCAGGTACCCTTTTACCACTTCTCCCATCCTCCCAATGTCTGCCCTCCTGAAGTCCAGCACTCTTGTGCCAGATTCCACTCCTTCCTTGCCCATATCCAATGTGAGCCATACTGAGTGGTGGTCACTCCCCGACAGCGGTTCCTCTACTGTAACTTCTCTCACAAAGTCTCCATTTGCCAGCACAAGGTCAAGGGTATTCCCTAACTTGGTTGGTTCACTGACCATTTGCAGCAGGAAGCTGTCCTGGAAGGCATCCAGCAGTACCTGCTCCCTTCTGTTCCTGGTTGTTGGGTGCTCCAGTCCACTCCTGGCATGTTGAAGTCCCCCACAATCACCACACTACCCTTCTCTGAGGTCCTCCTGATCTGTCCCGCTAGTTCCTGTCTGAGCTCCTCCGTCTGAGATGGTGGCCTGTACACCACTCCCATTCTAAGAATCCTATTTTGGAATCCTGGATTTGCATCCAAAGTGACTCCGTACTACCCTCTTCCCCTTCCTCCCTTACACACTTCAGTCCTTCCTTCGCATATAGTGCCACCCACCCTCCTTTCCCAATCACCCTGTCCCTACAAAATAACCTGTACCCTGGTACAGACAGGTCCCAGTCATTGTATTGGGTGGCCCATGTTTCTGTGAAGGCTGCAATGTCCACCTCTCCCTCTGCCATGAGAACCTGTAACTCTGCACTTTTCCTCCCAAGGCTCCTAGCATTAAGGGTAACCACCTTCCACCTTTCCCCCCTCCCATCCTGCCCTCCTTTCCTAGCATCACCAATAGTACTTGCCATTTGTCCTTTGTCACTGTTATGGGGGGTAAGCTCATATGGTTTCCCAGCCTGTGGTCTCTGCATATCTATTCCCCAACTGCCACCCCCCACTCCTAGTTTAAATTCCCAACTTCCTCTATGTTCTTCTCCATCCTCTGTTTCAACACTTTCTTTCCCTCCTCACTCAAGTGTAGTCTGTCCTTGGCATAGAGACTACTGTCCTCCCAGGTCCCTCCCCTCCCCCAACGGCCCATACCCTTTAGCGCCAACACCAGGTTCTTAGCCATCCGTTAAATTCCTCTATTCTCAGCTTTCTTGTTGTGCTTGCCTTTGGCACCAGAAGTATCTCTGAAAAAGTTACTGATCTTCCTGCCCCCTCACATAATTGTGCTAGTTCCTCAAACCTCCTCTGGACTATATCTACTGTCTTGTCAGCCAGGTCGTTTGTCCCAAGATGTATAATTAAATGAGGCTTGTCCCTACCCCTTCTAGCATATTTCAGAACAGATTGTCCCACCCTTTCCGCTGTCATTCCTGGCATGGCCTCCACCCAAATGCGACTATGCCTCTCCCCCTTGCTACCCCACCTGACTCCTCTTAGTATTGAGTCCCCCAGCACTAAGATTCCACCCCTCTTACTCCCTGCTTGCTTCCATTCATCTCCCTCTCTCATTTCCAGCTCCTCTTCTTCCTCCTGCACATTATTTCCCCTTTTTACCCCTGTTGCAATTCTCCCAGCAGAACTTCCCCCCGCTCCAGTTTGGTCCAGGCATTTATCAATTACTCCTTTAATTTCATCATTTCCCTCCTCCACCTTCTTCCTCTCTAGCAGTGCACAACTATTTTCTGAAGACCCTTCACAAATGCCCGCTCCCTCTCTCTTCATAGTAACCTGTTCTCTCCTTTCCACTCCATGACTTTTGCCACTTCTTCTCCTCCCCTCACAAGTCCCTAGCTCCTCCTTCCATTTGTCTTTTGTCTCCTGACCTGGTTTCCCCAGCAATCGTTCTTCCTGGCCTGGGCCTCTTTGTCTCTGCTTCCCTTCTTCTGACCCTCTCCTCACCACTGTTGGCTTAAATCGCCCTCCCTCATCTCCCCTTCTTCCTCCCTCCAGTATTGGGCTAAACCCACCCCAATCTGCCTTGCCTGTCTTAGTTCCTCTTGCAGACCCTCAATCTCCTTTCTAAGTTTTTCTATGTGGCTGCACACTAAACATCCTCCACACTCCAGGCAATTTTTAGAAAGATTGGTGCACCGCAGTTGTTTGCAGCCTACCACCCTACCCATTGCTGTCGTTGCCCTAGCGACCCCCACCCTTCAGATGCAGGATACCAAACACTCCCCAAGTCTCCCCTCTCCCCTCTATCAGTGCAAAACATTTTCTTTATTTCCCTTACCCCTTTGTTGCACACGTTTAGATAGATTGAGCAACTGCTTTTTATATTCCTATCCACACTCAAAAATAGACTTTAAGTAGCCATTGCACAACCTTCTTCAAACTCCTACTCCTCCTTTTCCCAATGCAATATCAATGTGAAGAAGCAATAATGAAAGCTCCTAGATTTGCATTTACTTCCCTTCCACTGAGAGAGCAGTCACCTCTTCACTTGCTGCTGTTCCTTTCCTGGATGTCTGCTTCTGCTATGACAGGTGCATATCATTTGCCCGTTTGAGGAAGTGATGTCAGAACCCATGGTATAAAGGAAATAATGGACCAGGGGTGAGGGTTTTGTGGGGGAGGGGGTGGTACCAGCCCAAGTCTTCCAGAAACAATCAGGTAGCTGAGGCCTCTGGTCAGACCATTAGCACCCTTCCCCCACTCTGCACTAAAACTCTGCAGCTAGTGAAGCCAGCAACAATGAATCACAGTTCTACTCAAAGCCCCCAAAATAGGATTGCTACCCAAAGAAACAGGACTCCAATTCAAACAACTTCACCAACAACACATCAAAATAGGCTTGGAATTAGAAGATACAAGTCTCCAATTCAAAGAAACAGACCCAGTTAAATCACACCAATTATGTTTTAAAACAGAAGAAATAGGCCTCTACAAATGCAGCCTGCCACACAGTGAATCAAACACTTACAGCTACCAAAACAGGTTTCAAAATTCCAACAGCCCCAAACAATACCCTGCTAGCCCCTTAGTAGTAAACAAGAAAAGAAATAACCTTCTACCAAGTAGAATCCATAAGTAACAATGTAAAAACAACAAGAAGCTACTGTACTGTAGATCTGATCCTGTCCCCCTTCTAGTTCCTAGCTATAACTAGCTTCTGTTGCTAAACTTACAATCAGTTGAGTTCTGCTTGCTTCACATAATCGAACTGCGTGACATGTTCCCATCCTCTCTGTGAATCATTGGTGTGAATTGTTTATGCAGCCTGTCATCTGTTCTAATAAAAATAAAGTTGAAAAACAGGATAAAAGGGCAAGGGGGACAACTCAATGTCACTGAAAGAAAAAGATTCACGGAAAACATTACAAAGAACTAGCTCACAGAACGAGTAGTGAGCACCTGAAATAGACAGCTACAGCATATGGTAGCTGAGTAAGTAGTAAGATACGACATGGTATTGGTTCCCGTCCGTAAGCCACATGCCCAGTTGTTCTGTCATGCATGAGGCGCTTGCGTCAAGTGCCTTCAACTAGTGAGAAGTGTGTTTACAAATTGAAAACAACACCTTAGGGTCTCTTACTGCATTTATAAAATGGGTACAATGTAAGGTACAATGTCAAAAAGCAATATTTAACATCAAGAAGGACCTGTCTCGGACATTAGAGGTCTGGGAGCGTGAAGATCCGGTTGGTGATTTAGAGGGCCAGGGCCCTGGAGGACCCCTGCCTGGAACTGGCTATCTGTTGATTCATCAGGAAATTTTTGAAAGCCTTTCTGCGTTGCCTGAGGGTTGTTTGGTTAAACTTCTGGCAGAGCCCACAGTCAGACACTTTGTGGTCAGGCCCAAAACAGCAGACACAGAGAGAGTGTTCGTCAGTGGAGGCAATCTTCTTTCCACAGCGGTAACGACGGAAGAGAAAAGTTGACGGATTAATTCTTGACATAAACAAATCACTGGAATCTCTTTAAAAAAGATTCCAAAAAATAAAGTTAGAAAAGCCATAGGTGAAAAAAGGCAGGATACTGCAACGGAGCCTCCATGGAGACCCATGCGAGCGAGTCGACAGTGGAAAAGAATTGAGGAGGGAGCGGGGAAACTCACACCTTTACAGGGTTGATGCTGTCAACGGATGTCGACAGCGTGGGCAGCCCCAGTTCTACTGCTGAAAATCTTCCATGTGGAGTCCCCTTCAACGACAGTGAAGTTCCTACGGTGTTACCATATGACTGAGATGCCCCCAAAGGAGATCTATTACCTAGCAGCCGGCGGGGGGGGGTCATTTGCACTTGGGCTAAACACAGGACTCAGTCCGGTTGTTGTTTTTTTTTTTTTTTTTTTGTAAATTTTTTTTATTGAACTTCTACATGGCAAATTCACATACATAGACATCAGTACGTAAGTATATAATGTATAACATTACAGTACAAAGAAGAACAGTGGTTGAATTCATCTCACGTTACAGACAGACAGCTATGGTATTTTTAGCCACCAGTAGGCTACCCCACCTGAAGTTGCAGCCCCATGGGGTACAAAGCCTCAGTAATACAACTGCTTATAGGGGTCCTCCCATATGGCGAGTCAGCTCACCGCTGCCTGGTCCCTAGTTGTCGAGTAGGTGCAAGTGTATTTAGGTACCCCAACCTATATATCAGATTTACTTACCCAGGGAGCCTCCTGTCTTCCAATACTCCAATTATGGGCTACAATATGGACTCAAAGAACCTCCCCTGGCCATCAGCACTGTACTGAAGTCCTTCTATTTGTAAGCAGTCTAACAGGTTATTCAGTTGGTATCTTACAGAACAAAATGCCTTACCAGGCAGGGCATTCCGGACCCTTCCACAGTGAGAACTCTACCCCAACTTTGGTCTACCATTCATAACCCATGAACGAAACACACCGTGTGGATTTTACTCAAACGTAGGCACCTCAATGGTACTCCCAAAGGTATAGACCCCCTTTCTCTAATATGGCATGAAAAAAAAAACGTTTTTTCCTGCCTGCACTGAATGGCAGTTATGTATACTCAGAGGGACGAGGTCTCATAAGATTTGCCCAATGTTTACATGGACAACGATGTGCCTCCTTCAAGCAGCTTAGGACATCCACTGCAGTGCAACAGGACCTTGTCCAACCCCTTAGGAATCTTGGAAAAATTTTTTATGATGTGGTGGCTCTGGTTACTTGGATTAGATATGTTTCAGAATTGTATGAAGTGTTGATGATAGATACCCTCCACCCCCCCCCCCAAGAAGGGGTTCGCGCTTAACCTAGGAACAGGGGTCTGCAATAGATATTCTACAGAAGCTGTGGGGGGCTAGACATCTGAGGGGCTGGCAGATGACATCTTTCTCTGCTTGGAAAGAATATAACTGGGAAGTAATGATTAGATTTTTTTTGCACACCAGTCATTACTGAACAATTTTCTACCACCAATACAGGAACCTGTTGGCACCAGTGTGGAGTGGGAGCGATATGGAATCACTCACATTTCTGAGCTTGCCCAAAACTGTTCATGTTCTGGGAAGAAGGGCATAAGGCCATTCAACATGTCTTGGGTAAGCAAGTCCCAAAAACTTCCTCAGACCTAGTACCGGGCTTCCCTTCCCTATTACAGGGATCCAGCGCTTATCGAAAATGAAGGCAAGTGGTGCAAGTAGCTGCTCTGAAATGTATTTTTAAATGGCTTTCACCAACTCCACCATTAATATAACAGAGGAAGCAAAAAGTTAAGGACACTGAATGTATGGAGCATATTACCAGTAAGCTTAGACTGCATAGGAATAAGTTTTTAGAGCTCTGGCACCCCGGCATAACTTTCCTCTTCCCCCAGAGGAGTTGGAGGAAGCTGCCTAATGGCCTGACAGTTGGACGTGTTCATATTTAGGTAACATACCTTTTGTTCCTACTTCCAGAAATGTGATGCCTTCTTTTACAGGTACATGGACACTGATGCATTTCATTCCCTCTACTTTCTTAGAGGGGGAAAGTACAGTTATGCAAGAACTTACCATAACAGTAGATCTTTGAGAGGACCTCTTGCACCAGGCAACACCGGTAGGACTTAGCTGCCAGGTACTAAGACCACACAGAAAACGTTCTAGCTAGCAGTCTACCAAAGTGGGATGCCCACCTCCGACGTCACCCTCTGACATCGGCCTATCCTATAAGAGTGTACAGCCCTCATAGCCTCCACAGTTCTCCTGCCGGAGATCAAAAGCAGGAGCCTGTTAGGGGAACCAAGGAGGTAACCAAGGTAACCGCAGAGCAAAAGGAGAAAAACAAATGAAAGCAGAAGAATCTCCACCATGGATGAGAAGAGCGAGACAGGAGGCAAAAAGGCCACTAGAAAAAAGCAAAAGGGATAAGGAGGGAGGGAAATGCATGGCCTGCTGCAAGAGATCCTCTCAAAGATCTACTGCCATGGTAAGTTCTTACATAACTGTATTATCTTTCTTCAGTGGTACCTCTTACAGCAGGCCACACCGGCAGGACGAGTCCCAAGCAGTTCTGGCAAAGACTGACAGACAAGCAGGTGGCTGCACACAAGAACCTACGAGAGAAGGCCTTGTAGAATGGCCAGGCTGAAATTAGCCCTGCACCTAGAGGCAATGCCCAAACTGTAATGCTTGGTACACATATGGACAGTGCTCCAGGTAGCAGCTGCATAGAATGCCGTGGCTGAAACTTTACGGAAACATGCCACGGAGGTGGCCATAACTCTGGTGGAGTAGCCATGAACCACACCTGGAAGCTCCGTACCATACTTCCTATAACAAAAAACAATACAATTAACCAACCATTTGGAGAAACACTGTTTGGACACCGTAACATCCTCTTTCCCAAGGGCAGAGGAAACAAATAATTGTGAGGACTTCCTGTAGTCCTTTGTCTGGTGTGTATGGTACTGCAAAATTTTATGCACATCCAAAGTGTGAAGCAATCCTTCCCCTTGACTGGCACGCTCAGGATAATCAATGGGTAGATGGATGGATTGATTCAAAGTGAATTCAGACACTGCATTAGGAAGAAACTTAGGACTGGTACGCAAAGACACCCTGCCTTTGTGGAAAATCAAATACGGCTGCTTACACATGAGTGAAGCTCATAAATCCTTCGAGCAAAAGTAATAGCAACTAAAAATAACGCTTTCCACAACAGAGAGTGTAGCTTGCAACTCGCGGCAGGTTCAAATGGAGGCAGGGTGAGCTTTTCTAACACAAAATTTAAGTCCCAAGCTGGGACCAGATTGAAGATTGGAGGTTTCTAATGTAGAATGCCTCTCAAAAATGTGCAAGACACATCAAGTTGAGCCACAGTATAGCCATCAACAGGTACATGACAAGCAGAGATGGCAGAGAGATGCACCTTGATGGAGGAGTACTTCAGACCAGAGTCTGATAGGGAAAGCAAGTACTCCAAAATCTGATTCACCGGACAGGTAAAGGGGTCTAAGTGGTGCAATGCAGCCCAGAGAGCAAAACATTTCCATTTCATGGAATAGGTGGCCCTGGTGAATGGTTTCCTGGCTGCCACTTAAACATCCGCCACCTTAGGGGACACCCCAAACCTCGCAATGGCCATGTCCTCAGGAGCCAGAAAAGAAGGTGGAGAGATCTGAGGTAAAGATGGACCAGGGTGCCCTGTTCCTGAGACAGAAAGCCTGTGCTAAGGGGCAGAGGGCACTGGAGGTTCCACTGCCAGCTGTTGAAGCAAGGGGAATGAAATCTGACAAAGCCAGATGGGGGCAATCAGTAACATAGTTGCCCCTTCCATCTGAAGCTTGCTCAAAACCCTCTGAAGGAAGGGAAAGTGTACAGGAATCTCCCTTTCCAAGAGAGGGACAACACATCTCACCAGAAAACTCCAGGCCCTGGAGCGAGCAAACAGAAAAGCGGCAGTTTTGTGTTGAGTGGGGATGCAAAAAGGTCCAACTCTGGACTAGCCTAAGCCAGTCTTGGTCATGGGCTCATGAGTGGGAGTTTCTGACGTCCATAGTGAAATACCTGTTTGAACTCATAAAACCCCAAAGGGATGGGAGTAGACCTTGCAAATCAACAGTGACCAGCGTCAGTCCAGTGGGCGCAGGCCCTGCAAGTGCTGGATGCCGGTAGACTAGTGCTGGGCGAACAGCCACTGGCTGAGGATATACCAGTATGAGTGGGGACAGGCCGGTGTAGGCCCGAAGGGACCTAGCTGAGACAAAACTGGCGGAGGCTCAACCGGCATCGGCAGAGGCAAGGCCAACGAGGGTCCCACAGGCACCAGTTGAAGGAGAACAGGTGCTGGCGAGGGAGGAGCCCTGATAGGCGAAAACAGAGGAGGGCTCAGATCCATCTGCCCTGAGGCCAGAGGGCGGGCGGTGGACCCCGTTAAAGAGGCCGTTGCAGGAGTCGCAGGTGGTGGGTGGGAGTTAGAAGTAAGTCCAGCGTCTCCTGAACCCGCACTGACTGTAGAAATGCCAGTAGAGTCAGCATGCTCTGTGCCCGAAGATAGCAGGGGCTGGGGGACCAGGAGTGAGCCCTGATCAGAAAGACCTCTGCCCAAAATGGTAACAGTGGTGGGAGGTGGTACTGTCGATAGCCCTGTGGGTGAGTGGGCGTGCACAGCGGACAAGGCCGAACGCCGGAGGACAAAGGCCCCTTCACATGGAGACTGCGACCAGGAGGAGGAGAAAGTGGAGGCGGAGGAAATGAGTACGTGCTTACCGTGAATTATTGATCTTCTTGGACAGTCTCCATCACTCATTCACACTAGTGGGATAGCGCTGGGCGCTAGGATAGCGAGGGCAAAACTTTCAAGGTCGGTGCCAAGACAGGACCCATGCAGCGGGCCGTGAGATTGCTTCAGCCTATGTAATCTATCCTGGCGTCGACCCTTCAACTGCCTCCAGTACCTTTCGACCGGCGAGGAGCTGTAGCGTTAACTAATAAGAATAACTCCTTCTGAGTTTCTGGGCCTGAGAGGGCCCAGATGTCCTTTGTAAGAAAGGTCAAAGAACAATGTCTTCACAGTCTGAACCATAGGACCATGAAGACCAAGAAAGAAAACAAGTGAACCCAGGGGACGGTGGGTGGGCATGTGAATGAGCGATGGAGACTGTCCAAGAAGATCAATAATTACAGTCATTACGTAATTTCCGTATCTTCCTGGACTAAGTCTCCATCACTCATTTACACTAGTGGGAGAGTACCAAGCTAAAACCCACAACCCTGAGTAGGGTGGTAGGAGATACGGTTCACTCAGAAAGGACGGCCAAGGACTGTCCTGCTAATAAAAAGAGCCGTCTTGTAAATAGCATCCAGAACATGCTTACAAGATAAGCGTTCAAGTTGTAACTCGCCACTCTGCAGACGACTGCAATGGGCACAAAATGCAACTCTGCCAGGAAACTGCAACCACTCTAGGAGAGCGGCGAGAACCCGGTCTCACAATTTGGTATAGGACTAAAATTAATAATGTCAAAGACATGTACTAAGCTAATTTAAAAGGACCTCAAGAACTGAAAGAGCCGGAGGTAAAGTCTACTGGTTCAGGGTAGACTGAAAAGCACAGATGGAACCCTCACTACCAAGTATGGCTGACCCGCAAACAACAGGTCCAGGAGCACTTAAACCCCTTACTTGGTGAGCAAAAGAAGGTCCAGGTGGGGTTAGCCCATCAAGGAGAATGGTTTCCACTTAGTCACTGAAACCATCCTGATGGAAGGCCAAGCACAACTTAGAAGCCTCTTGTGGTGGTCTAGTAGAACCAGATCCTAGTCACTGCATATTCCAAAAAGGAAACATCCTGCCCCTGTGTGTACAACTGTAGCAACAGTCTCTGAACTCAGGGAAGAAAGGAGAAAGTGTACAGGAGGATGTGTCCACTGCGGAAAAAACATTCCGACAGAAAAAAAAAACGGGCTGGATTTGTAAGGTAAATAGCGGCAGATGTGCGTCGAGGAGGGACACAGCAGGACCAAGTTAAAGCTAAGCCATTCGTTGAAGTTACTGAACAGCGGCAGAAGTGATTCAATGTGGTGAGGCACTACTCACTCTGGCCTCCCTGAAGGGAGCAGGAAGGACTCTAGTTTACTTTGCTGAAAAACAAACATCACAGCTCTGACATGCACTCGGAGAGGAAGCTTCGTGTGCGACTGGCATGGAACCAGTGCGCAGGAACTGAAGGTGATTATTTGAGAAGCTATCTCAGAAAAGACCTACTTGACCTATGGTCAAAAAAGGAGCATGTCGTCTGTTAAGTTAAAGCAAGCAAGAAAGTAGGAATCTAAGTTCCGACTCGCTGAAGAGTCACTTCTGTTGCTGCGAGGCTCTGATCAAGAGAAGAAAGCCTGATAAAAAAAGGGGGACTAACAGACTGGTCAGACGCCTAGGTTTTGTAAATATCTCAGAATAAGAGAAATCTCTCTAGAGAAAAGAGATGACCCATACCACCGCTGGATCAGATTGCCCCTGGGGTAGAAGAAATCAGATACCCCTTACCATAGTATTAGAGATGACTGCCTCAGGGGCTGAGGTGGAACCTGACCAAATCCAAAAGTGTGGTATCGGGTAATCCCGACTAGGCACTGTGCTGTAATAATTCTAACCTTTTTTTTTTTTTACCATTAGTCCGAGCCTGACAAGGTTCCAGGTTGCTATTTCGCAAGGATTGCCTGATACAAAAATGACGAAGATGTCATACCTCTGAGAGGCAGGAGGAGCCTGAGGATCCATAACTGAACTCTTGACTGGACTAACAATAACAGCTGAACAGATGTTAACCACCTGTGCCAAAGCAGCCACCAAAGGGGCAGTATCAGAAGGGGGCTGTATACCCCTATCAAAGTAGTGGAAGAGTCTGTGTGGCTCCCGACCATTGAATTAGAATGTTCCACAGAGTGTATTGGTCTTGACGACTGAAAGAGTCTAGATGCAAAGTTGTATGGTCCACAGATGCAGTCTGAATACTATGACAGACCCCATTACTGAGGAACTACTGAAAGAGCTTCCCTTACGGACTCTGAAGATAGAGGGCGTGCCCTTCAGTATATAAAATGAGTCATCCGCTGTATCACTGACCAGAAGGACAGGGAAAGACTCATCTAGATGCACTTCTACCCCAGAAGGACCCCTGAGAGAGGTCTAGGTAAGAGCCACTAGAGACTCCGCCACCAGGAAGCTGAGAAAGTGCTAAGCGGAATAAGAGGTTCCGCTGGCAGAACAGTACAGAAGAGTCTCATCAGCAGGAACCCACTGGATGACACAAGATCCGATGCAGACCTCCACCCACTAAGATGTGTGGAAATAATTATCCACAGAACAGGATTTCATTCTGCGGAAACATCCTGCCACAAGTCAAGCGGAAGAAGAGGTCTACAAAAGGAAATCCATCACCAGCTCTGTCAGACAGCACCAATCGGCACCCCTGTGGCACCAGCGTCACCCGTGGCACCAGAGGGCACCAAGCAGTGCCTATGCCAACCCAGGTGACACCCAAGGGCACCCGCAGCGGTACCCACAGGTACCCTAGGCACACAGAAACACAGAATTTGACGGCAGATAAGGACCGCTTGGCCCACCCAGTCTGCCCATTTCCCTACCTAATGGATAAGCTGCAGATCCTAGTTAACCAGCAGCGTACTACTTTCTACCCCAACCCCCTAGAATTGCCTTATGGCTGTCCCATACATGCTTGAATTCAACCACTGTTTTTGACTCCACAACCTCCTCTGGAAGGCAGTTCCATGCATCCACAACCCTCTCTGTGAAAATACTTCCTCCACATTACCTCTGAGCACCCCCCATCTTCAAATTGTGCCCCTTGTTCTTGCACACCTCTTTTTGAAAGATGCTACCCTCTTGGACTTTGTTGATTCCCTTGAGGTACTTGAAAGTTTCTATCATGTCGCCCTCTCCCTCCTTTCCTCGAGGCTATACATATTAAGCTCCTTTAGTCTCTCTCTTCATATGTCTTCGTGCAGACCCTGCACCATTTTAGTTGCCCTCCTCTGGACAGCTTCCATCTTGTCTATGTCCTTGCGGAGATTGGGTCTCCAGAACTACACATAGTACTCCAGATGGGGTCTCACCAGCTGTCTGTACAGAGGGATAACAACTTCCTGTTTTCTACTGGTGATGCCTCTCCCTATGCATCCCAGTTTCCCCCCAGCCCTCCTTACTGCCCTCTCACATTGCTTGCCCACCTTTAAGTCATCTGATATGACTACCCCCAGGTCCCTTTCCATTTTTGTTGTTGTTAGTATCTCACCCCCCATTGTGTACTCTTCCCTTGGGTTTCTGTTTCCCATGTGCATTACCTTGCACTTCTTAGCATTAAATCTAAGCTGTCACATATTTGACCATTCCTCTAACCTTGCCAAGTCCCTTCTCATCCTTTCCACCCCACCTTGTGCATCAACTCTGTTGCAGATCTTTGTGTCATCTGCAGAGAGACATACTTTTCCTTTCAGTCCCTCTGCAATGTCGCCTACAAAGACACTGAAGAGGACTGGTCCTAATATTGAACACTGCAGCACCCCACTAATAACCCCCCTTTCTTCAGAGTGGACTCCATTTACTATTATCCTCTGTGTCCTATTCTTCAGTCAATTCTTTACCCAGGCTATCATCTTGGGACCCACTCCCAGGCTGGCTAACTTGTATATTAATCTTTTGTGTGGGACTGAGTCAAATGCCTTGCTAAAGTCTAGGTAGGCCATGTCCACAGCCCCTCCCTGATCTACTACTTTGGTCACCCAGTCAAAGAAATCTATTAGATTCATCTGGCATGACCTTCCCGCATGCAGCAATGGCACCCAAGGGCACCCCCGACACCCATGGCACCAATTGCACCCATGAAACCCATGGCAGCAATGGCACCTGAGGGCACCCATAGCACCATGGTACCTATGGCACCCAAGATACTCATAGCACCCATGGGTGCCCACGGTGCCACCTGTGGGTGCCCGGCACTGAATGCAGCACCCGTGGGTGCATAGCGCCACCCACGAGCATCCACAGCACAGCAAGATACCCATGGCACCACCAGCGGCTCCAGCAACCAAGGTAACAAAAACAGCACCCATGGCACCGCACAGAGCCCACAGCACCGACCATGGTGCTGACTCCCGGCACCGACCCAAACACCAGCGGCACCGCCTACAGCACCGATGCCAACCAGCAGCTGTGGTGCCACCATGGCATTGGGCACGGCCCCAGGAAAAACACAGTGGAAAATGCCAATGGAGAAGACGGGGAGAAGGAAAAAGGTGGTGCCTGTGCCGGCCCCAGCATGGAAAAGGAGAGGAGGGTAGGCACGAGGGATTGACACGATGGCGAAGGCACTAAGAGGTCACTGCGCTCATCCTGATCTAATCAACCCGGCTCCGGTCCAGCGGCTCCAAGGCCCGGAGGCCCCAAAATCAGGAACACAGCCAGGAAAAAAGGAGAAGTCAAACCTCCTGCTCCACAGGAGCAGCCCAGAGGTGAAACTGCTCACCGGAGCTCCACCGAGGACAGAGATGGAGTCTGAAGTTGAGAATGCAGCCATTAGCAGCGGGGCCAAGGGGAACCCATCAAAGTCGGTTCAGGCCTATCGCCCCTCCCAACGAACAATCCTCATGCAGACGTACCAAAGGGTAACCTCGAGCGGCACAGATTCTTCTTCCCCAAACAAAGAAATATAGCTCGAGGCTAAGCGGACCCGGATCCCCAGAACTGCTAAATTCGTGCTTTGGTGGACTGTCCTCCTCCCGAGCACAGGACTGTCTGTAGTCAGACCCTCCCCATTACTCAAGGGCGGCGGACCGGGCACAGCCCCTCTTCCATAACAACTTTCAAACAAAGTCTTCCTACCATCACCGCTACCATCTAAGGACGACTCCGCTGATGGCAGGAAAGAATTTCTTTTTCTTTTTCTTCATAATCTCCTTTTCTTGTTCGTAAAATAAGAAATTACTACTAAAAAGTTAAACAGTAAAAGCTGCTGTCATATAGACGAAAACTTTAACTCCGGCAGACAAGCGACGTCAACATCCAAGCGCACTCGGCGGGAGAAAAGGAACTGAGGCGGTTGAAGGGTCGATGGTGAGATAGCCTACACAGGTACGAGCTAGTCTCGGAGCACCATGCATGCATGGTCCTGTCTCAGCGCTGATCCTTCTGAAAATTTCTGGCTCCCGCTTGGTCCTAGCGCCTCTGGCGCTATCCCACTAGTGTGAATGAGTGATGGAGACTTAGTCCAGGAAGATCAGGGCCTAACCCAGTCCTTGTCTTGGTGTTTATATTTTCCTACTAGCCTTGTCCAGGGACTTTGATGACTGGGAGCCTGAGGACTGGGCTGGGGAGATCGAGGAGCTCCTGGGTGCAGCTCCCGTTCCATGGAGCTAACCTTCTGCTGCAGGAGAAAGTTCTTTAAGGTCCACTGGCAGTGTCACCAGATGGCCTGGTTGAATCCCTGGCAGATCTGGCAGGCTTGGACGTTGTGAGTTGAGCCTAGGCAACAGACACAAGCAGAATGGCCATCCCTCTCATGGAGCTGTTTTCCGTAGGCACACTTGGTCTTGGAGCGAGCTGAGGTCAGTGACGATTTAGAAGACATAAAAAGAGAAAAATAATGAAAAGGATCTACAGTGAGAAAAATAAAACAGAAATGCTGAAAGCATGTGAAAATGACGGTCGACTGAAGCTGCTGACGGTTTCAGAGGGTCAGTGCGTTGGTCGACAGCAGGGAAAGAACTGATGAGGCTATGGGGGCCGCCCACTCTTATAGGATAGGCTGATATCAGAGGGTGACGTCGGAGGTGGGTGGCCCCCCCACTGGCAGACTGCTAGCTAGAAGGTTTTCTCTGTGGTCCTAGTGCCTAGTGGCCAAGTCCTACCAGTGTGGCCTGCTGCAAGACATACCCTTGAAGTAAGATCTATTGCTTGCTATGGACATTTGCTCTCGTAAGCAATTCTATGAATTTTTATTTTTATAGATCTGATGACGTTATCTGAGTTAAGGAATAGATAGAGGGAGACGCACTAGCTGCGTATTGTTTTATGCTAATGATTCAGTTTACATTTT
Source organism: Neoceratodus forsteri (assembly GCA_016271365.2). Classification (NCBI taxonomy): domain Eukaryota; kingdom Metazoa; phylum Chordata; order Ceratodontiformes; family Ceratodontidae; genus Neoceratodus; species Neoceratodus forsteri. The sequence continues at coordinate 1,372,722,678 of CM057458.1, forward strand.
TACTTTAATGTTAAAATTATGCATTAGACTTTATACAGTGTTGTCACACCTGCATGTGCTGTGAACCACAGTCAACAATTATGCTTGAATTGTAACTGAATATTGATCCATTTTTCAATAAATGTACTTGAAGTTTAAAAAAGAAATTTGTCCTGTACTGTCTTTATGTTTCTTCTCCACTGGCTGGCTGTTTCATAGGCTCATCACCCTCAGAGAGAAAAAAAATTACTCACTGTAGTAATGTTGTCTCTTCTTAAGGGATCCCTCACTATGTTACACTTTATGCAGTCATCTCATCCGACAGTGACTCCCCAGAGGTAGAACCTATGCAGATTTTTAGAATTTGGAATGTAGGTTCAAACTCTACATCTGTGCTCCAATCTGGCCATTGCTCAGACCTGCTGCCAAGCCAAGGAGGAGCTGCATCTAGTGAAACTAACTAAAAGGATAGCAAAAAAAAATTGGGGAGAAAATTTTCCACAGAATTTTAAAAACCACCAAACAAACTGAAAGCAGACGTGAAAAATTGTCATATAACCCATTACAACAAACTTACAATTGTAGGAACTGCAATAGTAATGTTCAAGCAACTTCAACTAAAAACTAACCAATTCTTGTATGAATCTATTTCAGGTTCAGGAAGGGAAGGCAGGGTAGGGAGCGTAAACATACTGCGTGATCCTGAAAAAGAAACAATATTATTATGGTGATTTTTTTTTCTTCTAACCCCTGGAATCCCTCACTTATATGTTTACACTCTATGCAGACAAAGTAGCAGTACATGGAGGCCAGGTCCAAAAGCTAGTCAGAAAAAAGATTCTGCAAGACAGTTCCAAAGTTGGTATCTCTTCTGTACTGTATGTCCAAACAGCAGTGCTTTGTGGAAGTGTGTACTGTTTTTTACTGTTTTCCAGGTAGCCACTTTGCAAATGTCTAACAATGGGATGCCACAGAGGCAGAGGTGCCTCTTGCGGAGTGTGCCCTTAAACCATTGTAGAACTGAATGCAAGAGACTACCCAGTGAGAGACAGATCTCTTTGTAGCTGGTCTGTCTTTGCCAACCCGCTGTGGGACCTGACATATTTTGTCTGGTCCGTGTACACAGTCGGGACTCACTTTAGGTCCGGGCCAAGCAACTTTTCCTCACGTGGACTAGGATGATCTAGAAAGATTACAGGGAGAGTCACTGACTGACTTAAGTAGAATTCAGGTATCATCTTAGGAAGGAATTTTGTGTCTGTTCTAAGAACTACCTTTTCCCTATGAGGGATTATGTAATTTGGCTCTGTGCAGTGGGCTTGCAATTCAATGACTCTCCTAGCAAAGATCGCTGCAACCAATAATATGGTTTTCCATGTGAGATACTTTGGGTCAGAAGTTGTCACTGGCTCAGAAGGAGCCTCCATAAGCTGGGCAAGGCACCTGTTGAGTTCCCAAGGTGGGACAGAGTCCCTTACTGGTGGATACAAGTGGTTTACACCTTTAAGAAAAACTTTTGAAAATGGATTAAAAATACTTTTCCTTGCAAACCGATATGTATGCTGACACTGCTGCTAAGCGCACCTTTAAAGCTGAAGGCTGTAGGCTTAATGACTGTAGGTGTACTAGGTTGTGCAGAATTATAGGTAACTGTGCCTCAGTTTGGTTTATTTTTCTGGGGATACACCAGTTAAAAAAAGTTTCCATTTAAAGGAATAAGCTTTCCCGGCAGCAGTTTCCTTGAAACCTTAAGCACCTTCAGGACTTCTTCTTAGAGGTCCAATCGGAAAACTTCGAACTCAAAAACCATGCTCTTGGTAAAAGGGTCCTAGTGTTCAGACATTTATCCTGGCCTGTGACAAAGTCAACAGACTGTGAATGAATGGCACACTGATGGGACTTTTGTCGAACAGGACCAGGACTGGAGCTATCATGATCACTGTTGCAGGTTCCCTCCTGAGTTTCAGGAGTACTTTCTGGATGAGTGGAAATAGTGGGAAGGTATACAGAAATGTTCATGTCCAGTCCAGTACCAGAGCATCCTCTGGGACTGTACCTCTGACTGGTGGTCTGCGGCAAAACTGTGGGAGCTGACAGTTATCCAGCGATTCAACCATGTCCCTGTGGAAGACCAGGTAAGGAAACTCCACCGAGAGCGTCTGAAGCTCACTGATCCTTCTGGCTGACATGATAGCCACCAGGAAGGCAGTCTTAGCCGAGACATTTCACACCTGTGCACCGGTTCGAATGGCTTGCCCATGAGCTTTGCTAACATCAGCAACAAGTCGCAATGTGGTGGTGGTTCACGCACCAGAGCTTCTCCTGGGCCACCGACAGCATACCAGCCTGTGCCCGGTATGCTGAGATGGCTGCCAGGTGCACCTTAAGGGTCATCGACCGAAGGCCAGACAGAGAGGAACCAAAGGTAGTCGAGAATGTTAGCCACTGGACAAGATAAAGGGTCAAGCCCCTTGCCCTGGCACCAAATGGAGAACCTCTTCCATTTAAAGGCATAGCATTTTCAAGTCAACTCCTTCCGAGAAGCGTCAACCACAGTGAGGACATCTTCAGGGAGACCCATAGCCTGGAACTTTAGCTGCTCAGGAACCAGGCTGTCAGGTGCAGGGATTGAAGGTCTGGATAGAATACCTTACCCTGATTGCAAGACAGCAGGTCCAGGCGGAAAGGACTGATGCCACGGGAGCCTGCTGCTGAGGCTGAGGAGACTGGGGTACCAGAACTGGCGGGGCCAGTCCGGAGCCACCAGGATCATCTGTGCCTTGTACCTTCTGGCTTTGATCAGCACTTTGTGGATCAGAGGAAATGGAGGGAAGGCATAGAGGAGGCCCAGAGTCCAGGGCCTCGAGAAGGCAGCCCCCTGCAATGTTCCCTGTTGAAGGGGGTGGGCACAATACAGACCCAGCTTTGTGTTCCCCCTTGAGGCAAACAGATCCACCAGAGGGGTGCCCCACTGGAAGAACAGGCTGTGTACTGCCTCTGGATGGAGAGACCACCTGCGGGATGCCTCGCCCATACAGCTGAGGGCATCAACCAGCTGGTTGGAGACACCGGGCACATGGGTGGCCAGGACATCGGTGTCCAGTCTGAGCACAAGGGTCCAGATGCAGAGAGCTTCCTTGCACGGAGGAAGGGAATGTGTCCTACCTTGTTTGTTGAGGAAGTACATGGTCATGGTACTGTCCAACTGGACCTGAATGACCTGACCCCAAATGTGTGGGCCAAAGGCTGCCAGCACCAGCTGAACTGCCTGAAGCTCCAGCAAGTTGATATGGCATTGGGACTCCTAGGGGGTCCAGAGTCTGTGGATTCTGTGGTCCCCCAGGTGGGCACCCCAGCCCATCAGGGAGGTATTGGCCTTGATGGTGACCATCGGCTCTAGGTGGAAAAAATGGGATCCCTTCTTGCAGATGTTCCGGGACTACCACCACTGGAGGGTGTCCCACTTCAGGTGGGCTGGCAGTGGGACAGATGGATTGGGACATGGAAGAACGCATCCTGAAGAGCCAGAGAGCAAAACCACATGTTCTGCTCCAGAGGTGGTATGATCTGAGACAGACTGGACTATCCTGAAAGTGCGCAGCCGAAGGAATTTGTTCAGGTCATGCAGATCTAAGATTGGGGGGGGGGGTAGCTGGTGCCCTGTCAGTTTTGGCACCAGGAAGTACCTGGAGACAAACCCTGAGTTCACTGGAGGGTCTGGGACTGGAGCTACTACCTCCTTCAGAAGGAGCTGGGCAATGTCTTCCTGAAGGGCTGACAGTATATCAGCAGACACCATGTTCTCCCATGAGGCACAGACTCAGCAAGGCGGGCAAGCCTCGAACTCTACAGGCAGACCCTGACCAACCACCACAAGGATCCACATGTCTGTGGTGAATGTGGACCAGGCAGAAAGGAAGTAGCAGAGCCAGCCCCCCACAGGAGAACCCAGGGGAGTCAAGATGGGCATGGGGGGAGGCACCCCCATCCCGACACTGGGCAGGCTTAGAGGCGGAGGAGGGACCAGATGAAGAAGCATCGGGGCCTCGATCACCTGGCTTCTGGATGACCGAAGCAACCGACTTCAGTCGGGGATGCCTACCCTGGGCCTGTTGCCCAGATAGGGGCTGGGGCAGCCTGGCTGCAGGGCAGAGAGGGGCTGACAGGACTTCCTCCTTTGGAGCTTAGAGTCCTTGGGATCCCTCTGGGTGAAGGTAACCAAGTCCAGGGTGGCACTGCACTTCTCTGTGCAAGCAAGGTGTCCTTCCACTCCAGGCCCGAACAAGTCGGTGGCCAAGAAGGGGACATCTGCCAGCTTGTGCTGGGTATCTGTCATAAAGGTCGAGATCCTCAGCCAAGCCCTGCGGCGTATGGCCACCATGGCAGCCACAGACCGAGTGCAGGAGTCGCCGATGACCATGGCTGTCTAGAGTTTCAAAAGGGACGAACTCAACTACCGAAGACCGAAAGAAGGTACCCCACAGACCTTTTTGGCCATGTGATCCAATTTCATGGATTCCTTGTTGGGAGACTTATCCATGTCCCCAACGTTGCCAGTATGCTGAAAGATCGAGTCAGCCACCAGACCCTCGGCTGAGGGATGTTAGGTGAAACCCGACAGGGAATCGGTAGGGACCACATACTTGTGAGTCATCCATGCCGAAGACATAGCTTAAGAGGCATGGTGCTGCCAAAGTTCCAGAGTGGGGCCAAGAATGGCCTTGGCGTCCAGGAAGGCCTCCCCAGGGGAGTCACCACGGTTGAGAATCTCAGCCATAGGGTACTTTACCCATTTCTGGATGGGCTCCATCTAGAGTCCCATAGATCATGAGATTAAATGGAGTAGGCCCACGAAAGAGATGGGGCCAAGCTCCATGGACAAATCCTCTCCCGACTCGGCATCCAACAGATGGGAGTGTAGGAAGGAGCCCTCAGACTCAGAGGATTCATTGAAAAGCAGTCGACCACCAGAGTCCCCGCTGACCTTAGGGGGTCTGACAGGACTCATGGTGAACAAAGCCAATGAGGAAGCCCAGAAGCGGTTTGGGCATCCTTGGGGGATCCCACCGGTGGCTGCTTAAGCGGCGGCTCCACCTAGATGGGCGGAAAAGCTGAAACTGGCTGAGCCAGAGTAGGATGGGGCCTGGGTGGCGGAAGCAAGGGAAGAGCCAGGGTGGGGGCTGAAACCAGCTTAACCCCGGTAAACATGTGCTGATGCGAGCTCTTCATAGCGCCGACACATTTTGCAGTGCAGTCTCTTCTCATCTGAGGTGGAAGAGGAGGAGTAGCGGCAGCGCTGCTTGCCCAAATACTGAGAGCGGGAATGCCAATGCTGAGAGGTGACAGGTAGGACCAGAGTCCTAGACAGGGAGGCATCAGCCTCATCTGGCAACAACACATCGACCGGGTCGAGAAAAATCTCGGCAGGTTGGTCAACAGGCGTCTCAACCAACTGGCCCAATGGGGAGACCATGAGCCATCAGCCTAGACCAAAGGATCAAAACCTCGAGAGATGCACAGGAATCCGAGGCCCGAGAGCCCTAAGGATCCCATGATCGACGGCAAGACTTCTTTTTAGTCTTCTTCTTGGAAGATTTGGATTTAGTGCCCTTAGAGGGGCCCTGTCTAAAGGTTTGAAGGGACTGGCACAAATCTCAAAACGCCCCTGTGAAGGTGGCGCCAAAAGAAAGCGGCACAAAAGCCAAGAGGCATGCTCTTTGGCCTGAGCCGCAGCCTCTTCAAAAGTCGCAAGTTGTTCAGCGGACCCTGCAGCCACAGAGACCACCCAAAGGGTGTCCTTTGAGTGAATGGGAGAATCCCGTTCTTCTGGGCCCCCCTAAAAGAAGCCGAGGGTGCTGGTCTTCTAAAGTAGAAGGATGCAAGGTGTGACAGAGGCCACACACCTGGGAATTGTGTTCGTGGCCTAGGCAGTAGACGCAAGAGGTATGCGTGTCCATCCGGGACATTTTCTGCCCGCACTCACATTTTTAAAATCCCGGCGCCAACTTCGTGTCATCCATGACGTAGAGTCACAAATCACCTGAAGATGAAAGTAAATTCTCAAGTTCTGCAAAGGTTTTAAACACAGGGCCTACTCAGCACAGAGAGCGGTAAAGAGGGAACATTCTTCTTCCAGCGGAAAGGAAGATCTGATGTCATGGAGCAGTGCCGAGGGAGTTACCACTGAGGTGGGTGGAAGAAGCCAGCTTGAAGACGTTACAGCAAGCTTTAAAGGGAAAGGAAGGCTGCCAGAAGTGTGGACAGTACATCATTCCCACGTCCCTAGAACTGTTGGTTTAAGACCCATTAGTGATTTCACTGGCTGATTCTGCTTAAGGAATCTGCCAGGACATTGTCTTCGCCCGGCAGATGCACTGCAAATATATTTGCTTCTAAGGAATATGCCAGGTCCCAGATCCTCACTGCCTGTGTACATAGCTCTGAAGATCTTTTTCCTCCCAGCTTATTTATGTAGTACATTGTTGTGGTGTTGTCTGTCCTGATTTGGACAGTCTGACCCTGCAGCTGGGAGGAGATAGATTCCACTGCTAAAAGTACTGCTCTGAGCTCCAGGAGGTTTATGAGCTCTAGTTACTCCTGTGGGCTCCATGTGCCACTCACTGAGAGGTCCTGCAGGTGGGCGCCCCACTCCAGGAGTGAGACATCTGTAGAAAGAATACTTGTTTGTTTTTTACCACTCTATTTAATCGCCTCCAGACACCAGCACTCTCTCAGGCCTCAACTCATCCCCTGCTCTACTGCCCTCTGTGACCTCCACCTACCTCAAAGTCGTTACTCTCTCCCGCAGAGCCCCCCTGGCCAAAGCCCCACCAGGAGATCGAAGTGGCGGAGGCAGAAGTCCAGCGTTGGGCGTGTGGCGGTGGACACTGTGAGGCCATCGCCTATGCAGGTCGGAGGGGTTCTCACCTTATAGTGTTTCCCTGCTCCCTTCCTCCCTCACTCCATGCGTGTTGCACCCGATGACATAGCACACGGCAACCCTGCTGGCGTCAGTCACGCTGCTAGACGTACAGTCCAGGTTCTGCAGTGCCCCCGATCTCCACCAGGGGCCGCTGGAACGCCGGACACTTCCCAGCCTTCCCCCCCGGGAGAGGAGAGCAGTCCAGCGGGCGCTCCCCCGGGAGAGGAGAGCAGCCCAGCAGGCGCTCAATCCTCTCCCTCCCCTGCCAACCCCTGGTGCCCAAGCTCGCTCCAAACTCGGGTCGCCGGCGTGGCGCAAGGTGTGGCATCCAGCGCTTCAATCCTCAGTGCCACCGGCCCGGCGTAATGACAGAATACTTGATGATTGCTGAAGGAAGGGAATGCTCTCTTTGAGGTTTCTTTCTTTCTTCTAACACTAACAATTCCACTAGTGCTTTTGCTACTGGCACTAGCTTTGAAAGCGTATCCCATTTTTGGGACCAGTTGTCCCTTAAACGGTACTGGGTAGCTCTCATGTGGAACCTGGCCCATGAAACCACAGCTGTGGATGCGGTCATGTGCCTTAGTAACTGTAGGAGGTTTCTTGTAGGTCTTGACTAACCTGCTGGGTAAGACTCTGTTGTTACTATCAAAGCTGTAACTCTGGCCTGCGGGAGGAAAGCTTTCCCCTGCAGGGTGTTTAGCTCTGCTCCTATGAAGTCCAGTTCTTGAACAGGCTCTAGCTGGGATGCCTGCAGGCTTATCAAGAACCCCAGGTTTTCTGAGGTGCTTTTCACCAACTGAATTGAGCACCCTGCCCCTCGCTCTGTTCCCCCCGGGGAAAACCACCATGCCTTGTTTTCTCAGATGGGCAGCCATCACAGCCAGGCAATTTGTGAAAACCTTTGGAGCTGAGGTGAGACCAAATGAAGGCACTATGAACTGGTAATGGCAGTTCACCAGCTTGAATCTGAGGTATTTTCTGTGAGACTATCTGAATGGGATATGAAAATAAGTGTCTTTCAGATCCAGAGATCCCAATCAATGACCTTTCCGTAAAGATAGTACCACAGTCTTTAGTGTGATCATCTTAAATTTTTGGGGTCCAAGCAGGGCACAAGGGCTTACGCACTGCTTGCTCCTGCACTTGACCCAGAGGCTGCAATATTCAGATGGACATTAGACTGGCAATATCCAACTGAAAACTGGCCCATGTCGGTGCAGCACGAAATCAAACTATGCTGCCCCAACATGGACTTGGGCTGTATCCGGCCCACAGGGAATTGTGCCCTGGGACCACATACTGCTATAAGCCATATTCAGCCACACCATGCAAATGAGCCCATTAAGCCTGCAACGTGATAAGGGGCCATTTGCACGCCCATTATGGGCTCATCTGCATGGTGGGAAGCAGCCCTTTTCTACCCATCCTGTGGGTGCCTGCCATGTCATCCCTGGTGGCTAACAGCACCCCCACCCCACCGATCGCCCTTGCTGAATATTGAATACCACTCCCTGGTGGCTAGAAGCAACCACCACCACCCCAGTCACCCGTTCCATATATAGATTACAGCTCGCTGGTGTAAAGCAGCACCCCACCTTTGCCCCCGCACATCCATCCCAAGGTCGTTAGACAGTTCCCTGGTGTCTAGTGGCACCCCAATCACTGTCCCAATTAGTATAAACCTTTCTCTGGTGTCTGTTATCACCCTTCCCCCCAATCACCTGTCCTGATTCTTATAAACCTTTCTCTGGTGTCTAGTGGCACCCCTGTTTGGCTGGGGCTTAGGCACAGGAGCTGCAGCATTATGCCTGAAGCCCTTTTTCCCCTTCCCCCTACAGTAACCTCTTTGTGATTGGTACTCATACGGGGTGTAAGAGACACAGGCTCTTGGAAAGTATCCACTGCCCCGCTTCCCCTTCAGTACGACCTGTAGGAGGTAGAGGCCTTTTCCTTCTCGTTGTTACTTTTGAAAGTGGTTTTGCATTCATCCTCACTGCCTGTGTACTTTTAAATGAAGTTTCTGGGCAAAAACAATATGACAGGACATCTAATTTAAAAAGTCATGTTGTGGCTCTAAACACTTTAAACAAAGCTTGTGACAGTCTGCCCTTGACAGGAGCTGAAAATAATCTGTACAATTCTTTGATTGTCCACAAGGTCTCTCTGACATACCAATATAAGAGAACCTTGAAATAATAAAACGATTCCCCAAAATGATGCAGTACAAGTCAGACCAACAGCAAACAAGCATTTGACAATGCCAAAGTTTGTCATTTGATACTGATGTTGGTACACACAGATTGGTAGAACTACAGTTCCCAGCAGAAAGAACAAGTCATGCCACCAAGTTCACATTCCCATTGCAATACAGTGAAGTGCATACCTGTTTCCTCAATTCATGATCTGACTTTAAAGAGTGAAGATGTGCCTGCAATTCAGAGAAGATGAGGGCACTGGAGCCTCACCATAGGTTGGGTGGGGGACGTATGGTTAGAAACCCTAATGCCTAGGCGTTTGTTGGTATTTGCACTACAAATTTTCAACCTAGTCTTTTGTGACCCCCACCTCATGAAAGCACTTGGGACTTCTGCTCATGAATAGTGGCACTGTGATTTTGTTAATCTGTCCCAAATGTTGATTTCTTACATTCTGCACCAGATGTACGAAAACATAGTTCGGGCAGAATGTGAAAATTACAGCTGTACCATTCATAAGGAAGTGTGAAGAGAAGGCAGAGTTGAACATCTGGAGTGAAAATATTAAAAATGCTCGAACGTACGAGCATATGTGGAAACTGCACAACATACGCTCGTAACAGTCATTTAGTGGAATAATTTCACCAAAATTTCAACATAGGCATTTTGTGACCTCTACTCATGAACACTGTCACTATGATTTTCTTACTCTGTCCTGAATGTTGATTTCCCACAGCGACCGCGCCATTGTGCGAAAAGACATTTCGGGCAGGATGTGAACAATGACATTTGTACTGTTCATAAGGAAGTGTGCAAAACTGACAATGTTGAAACTCTTGAGTGAAAATATTACAAATTCACAAAGTTACGTGTGTGCATGGAAACTGCGCAACGCACGCTCGTAACACAGCCATTATATAGACTTTTGTCACCAAATGCTCAACATGGGCATTTTGAGACCTCCGCTCATGGACAGTGTCACTGTGATTTTCTTAATCTGTCCCAAGCACTAATTTCCCCCTGCGACTGTGCTATTCTGCGCCAGAAGTGCAAAAACACACTTTGGCCAGGATGTGAACAATGACAGCAGTACTGTTCATAAGGAGGTATAAAAAATTGCCAACGTTGAAAATCTGGAGTGAAAATATTACAAATTCATGAAGTTACGTGTGTGCATGGAAACTGCACAACACACGCTTGTAAACAAGTCATTTTTAGGAATTTTGTCACCAAATTTTCAACATAGGCTTTTTGGGAGCCCACCTCATGAAAAGTGACACTGTCGTTTTATTAATCAGTCCCGAAAGGTGATTCCGCGCAGTGACTGCGAAATCACCTTTCGGGATCGATTAACCAGATGACAGTGACTGAATTCATGAGGTGGGGTCCCAAGAACCCCATGTTGAAAAACTGGTGCCAAAATTCCCAAAAATATGCACCAAAGTTGGAAAAAAACCTATTTATGCCATTATACAGCTTACCAGCATTTCTTCAGTTCACGGTCAGCTTTGAAGAGTGCAGACGTGTTCCTGGTCCACCGAAGATCGTCGCACCATGCTCCAGAGGTAGGTATGGGGTGAGGGAGGTGTGGGGAGGTGTGTGCGCAGAGAGTGGGCGCGGGTTGGGGGGGACCACTGGAATCAACGAGGGATCGTTTTCTAGTTTACAGGTTTAATTAAAAAAAAAAAACAACTTGCAGAAAGGTTTTCTTTTTTTTTTTTTACAGTGACATTTGGCATGCTGGGGTGGGCTACCAGCATGCCACCTGAGTGTTTGGGGGGGGAGACAAGAGCCGAGGGGTTGGGCACCCCCCACGTCACACAAGAAATTGGGTGGGCAGGGGCATTATGCCGACAGGGAGTGCTCCCCGTCAGCAAAATGAACTGGAAGGGGACATGCAGACAGGGGATTGGGCACCCCGTCGCCACATGTAAGTTGCGGGGGCAAGAGCCGAGGGGATTAGGCATCTCCTCAGCACACAACAAATTTGGGAGGGGGGGGACATTATGCCGACGGCCAGTGGGCTCCCCGTTGGCAAAATGAACTGGAAGGGAGCATGCCGACAGGGGGATTGGGCACCCCCATCATTTTTTTTTTTTAACTGTGCAGGGGAAGGCCTGGGCTCAGCATGTTCACACTGCTGTAAGCTACAGTAGTGTGAACGCGCAACCAGGAATGCAACGCAGGAATGCAACTTCAAAGGGCCAAGTCGCGTTACTGGTATGGCTCCAGTCCTTTGAAAAGTTGTCCTGCTCAGCCCGAACAGCAGAATGTGAATCACTGCCAGCCTGCCGACTGATTCACCTGCCCCTACAAATGAAGCTCTCCACTGGGCACACCCCTGTAAAGCACCTTATAGCAATGAGTTTGTCTGCACCTGTGCGCTATGACAAACTCAAAAATGGCTCTTATACTAAATAAACTGTGTCAAGGGTCAAACTGCAACTCCTGGAACAGGTACCGATTAATTAAGCTGAAAGGGCAAAGACAGAAACAGAAAGTGAAAACGTTCCATTTTCTGTAAACTGGATAGCTAAAAATAATAAACCACTAATAATGGCAAACCAAAAACATATGGTTTACTAGCCAAATGGTAAAAAACAGCAATGGTAGCCAAGTAGGATATTCCCCGGTTTCTTGGAATCAAATAGGAACTGGAAAAACCTTAATTTACAGAAAAACCTAGCTAAACGCACAGTAATCGAGGAAACTGACTTAAACACACTTTTTGATATAAACTAAAAATAAAGCCCGACTGGAGAATCAGCCATTACTGAAGTTCACTATGGGGCGGACTGCTCTCTCCAGGTGGAGAAACAGATCTGAGCAACAGTCAGACTGGAATGCAGACGCAGAGTTTGAACCTACATTTCAAATTCTAAAAATATGCACAGACCATCACCAAAGTGTCACTCTTGGCTGAGATGACTATATAAAGTGTAAACATAGAAGAGAGGGATTCCTGGGGCTAGAAGGACTTCCCACTGAATTTACCACCTCTGGGCTTAAGGATGTGTTCCACTGTCCTGCTGGAAGATCAACTCCAAGGCCCCTAGAATTCTGCGGCCGCAGAATTTTGCGCAGAACTTGCAATCTACCGCAGAACTTCTGCGGTGCCGCAGAATTCACTCTTCTTGGTGATTTTTTATTAATATTTCTGTTTATACATGGAATCTGGTCCCCTTCCCCTCTTAATATCCAAAACCCCCTATATGTTCAGAATGTGATGTTATCATTGCTATAACATCATACATTAGCTAATGACGTGGCTACATTCTGCAACAGAAATGAACAGTCACTTATCTACCACAGCTCCCACTGCCAGAGATGGTGGCACAGCACATCATGCATGGTTATATTTGCTCAATCTGCACTACAGCCTAATACAATTTTCAGTCTTACATTGTTACACTAGGGCCAACTTAAACAAAACCTTGTCAATAGCACAGACCTGTTAAGTCCATACCTCACTTTGTACAAACCTATTTGTGCCTTTAAAGTATAGAGATGCTATCTGAAATGAATAACTGGTCAAATGAATTTAACTGTCTAAATTTTTAAGAAAAATAAAGTAATTATGCCCAGAAAAGTGAAAAATAATAATGTGTAGACCTGTTGAAAGAATAGACCTGTTAAATAAATAATTGCACTGTATGCATTTTGGCCGGGATTATTGATTACATATTGTCATTGATTGATAATATATATACACATACAGTATCTCTGTCTTTATGTATGTTACAGATTGCATATAAATATATAAGTGATACACAGTGGGAACCTCATGAGTGCTGTAGAAGGCACATACAAATATATAAGTGATAGACAGTGGAAACCTCATTAGTGGGATAGACAGCATGCATATAGAAATACCTTATTTATTGCATAAGATCCCCTCTGAATATGTCATTTATGCAACAGGCTAGGACCTTAAGGGAGAGACATTTGTTTTGCTTTTTTAGGCATAAAATGATTTTTATAAATCTGTTATTTTTTGAACTAGTATTACTGTGCTTTCCACCATCCTGATTGCTATAACCACTGCCATGAAAGTGAAGTCAGGATGACAAGCGGACACTGTGATGTGGTAGTCTGTTAGTGCCGCAGAACTTCCACAGAAATTACAAACCACTCGCCGTAGAAGTTCTTGGGCAAATGGTACTCTTGCCACAGAACTTGGTCCCACTGTGCTGCAGAAAAGTAGGGGCCCTGATCAACTCTCTCTGTCTGTGCTTGTGGAGGGAGTTAATGATGTGTACAGAATGGAAAATTAACAGCTGGAATCCATCAGATCCTTTCTAAGTTTTAACTGTTTGGTGGAGGTGGGTGATATACATCACACTGGGGAGTAGTGCAGTGGCTGTGGGGCAGCAGTCTTCAGGGAGGCCTTCTGGAGACTGCGGTGCTTCCTCATTTGCATGCACCTCGCTGGGTTGGCGAAGAAGGTCTCTAGATTAGAGGCTGCATTGGTTAAGAGTCTGAAGGAGATCACTACACTAAGGGCTGCGCTGACTAAGAGTCGGGTCACCTGTTCTCCCACCGAGGGGCCACCATGTCCAACACCGCCACCTCAAAGGATGCCAGACAAGAGGAGTAGTGGGATCCCGAAGGTTGGGAGAGGAGGTCACAGGCACATTTCTAAACCACAGCCGGTATCACTACAGAATTCCTACGCTGTCCTTCTGGAGCAGGACTGCCAAGAGGAGGCACCTATGGCAGTTGCCAGGGAGGATGTGGGGGCCCTCTTGAGTGGAGGTCGTAAGATGGGTGGAGGAGGACACCAGAGAAGGAGGAAGAAACTTCTAAGGGGACTCAATTGTCAGGGGGATAAAGCTGGGAATGGGAAAGGGGGCAGAGAGGGAGCTCAGGTGCCTACCCGGCACCACGGCCTTGGGGGATAGGAAGCATATGCTATGGATTGCTAGGGCAGTAGGAAGGGAGGGGGAGCTGGATGTCATTGTCCACCTGGGGACAAATGACCTGGCTAGGGACAGGGAAGAAACAGTGCAGGGCGAGTTCAGGAAGCTGGGAAGGAGTCTTAGACAAGTTTCACACTCTAGCTTTTGCAGAGGTGCTACCTGTCTATGACAGGAGGAAGGAGAGGCAGCTCTGCACCAATGCCTTCAACTCATGGTTGAAGGAATGCTGCAGAGAGGAGAAGTACTGCTATGCTGGAGACTGGGGGCGCACCTGGGAGGATCAGAGCCTATAAAGAGGTTATGAACTGCATCCATTCAAGAGGGTATCTACACTTCTCAGTGGATGATTTAAACGTTACTTTGATAAACATTTAAACTAGTGGGGCAGGGAGAGGGCCAAACTGCCCCCAAGGCTGAGACAGAGCATGGAGATTCCAAGGGATAAGAGTCCCACCTCGGTGCAAATTAATCAAGGAAGAAGGGGATTAACAAAACAGGAAGAGGGGAAACAAAGCAGTCAGAAGAGAAGAAGGGTTATCATAATGAAAAAGGGGGAAGCGATAAGAAACGAGCGAACAAGATCACCTGATTGGTAAGATATATAAGGCCTTAAATGAAACACAGGGAGACTCGACCAACTCAAATTAGGTTTAGATGGGAACAAGAACTTCAGGTATCAATCAGTGAGCAGGACTTGAATGACTCTGCTTTACCAAACTATAAAAATCTTTTTCTCACCATACTGGCGTGAATACATGTGGAAACTCCGTTCTCGTTTCTTCCGCACACCAGCCTTGCTGGCTAGTACAGTCAGCACTCAGATATCCGTTGCCTTTTGTTCTCAGGTCAGGTGATGGATATCTGAGAGAAATGGTTAAGTGGAAACTGGATGCTTCGGTCTGCAGTTTCATCTCTGTCTGCTATGACTGCTTAGGTCTGTGGCTGCTTTGGTTTGTGACCGCCTTGGATGCTTCGGTCTGCAGTTTCATCTCTGTCTGCTATGACTGCTTAGGTCTGTGACCGCCTTGCCTGCTTTGGTCTGTGGTTTCATCTCTGTCTGCTATGACTGCTTAGGTCTGTGGCTGCTTTGGTTTGTGACCGCCTTGCCTGCTTTGGTCTGTGGTTTTCTATACAATACTCTACTGGGAATGAAAAGGGTCAGTTATCTGAGAGTAAACATTAAGATCTACGTAGGAGACAACAGGCAGGATGGGCAACGAAAACGGATAACGCGAGGGATGGATAAACGAGTGTAAACAAAATGGGAAATAAAAAATCATGCAGTCAAAGACGGGATACATGAGAGAAACGGATAAATGAGAGCTGGATAAACAAGTGCTGACTGTATGGGAGAATTAGGGGAGGGACAGTGTTGGAGAGAATGTGGGGATGATAGAGCAAATCAGAGCCATGCCCTTTGGTCATGTCCTAAGCTAATCAAGTTTTGGAAGGAGATCCTTGAGGAGCTGAGTGCAATTTATGACACCACTGATTTATTCACTCCCACATTTATACTGACTTTTATTAAACCAAAAGGTCTGCGAATTGACAAAAACTTGCTGAAACAAATTTTAAAATTTATAACAGCAGACCACAAAATTATCACTAGACTGTGGTTTACAAATAAAATACCCACTAAAAAAGCCTGGATTGTTTTGTCCAGGGATATATATGCCCTTGAGTGATTCTCGGCCAAGATGATGGACAAAGTTCAAAAATTTGATGTACAATGGCAAAAGTGGATATCATACCAACTAAATTATTATGATGATTTTGTACCTTAAGCTATGTATTGAACATGTAATTTTGCTCTTCTTTTGCACTGAAAAGATATTCGGGATATGATCTGTGATGCTCCTTGAATTTTAATGGGAATAAAATCTGGGAGGGATAGGGGAGGGCTCACCGTGCTATGCCTGATTTGATTTGAATGGATCACAGACTGAACTTAAAATGAGTAATTATGATTCTCTGGTTACTGAAGTAATAAGATGTTGATTTATTTTCCCCTAATATGACTGCTACAAATATACATGTAATGTATTGTGATGTTATCAACTGGTATTAATAAGTGATGTACTGCTGGCTGTAAAATTGTTGCATTTATAAATTAAATAAAAAGACTAAATTAAAAAAAAAAAAAATGAGTAAACAAAATCTGGAAGGCCATCTGACCTAATGCTAGATGTCTGGGAAATAAGATCCCAGACCTAGAGGCCACCATGACAGAGACTGACCTGAATCTTGTGGCCATTACCAAGTCATTATGCACTGTCAACCACGACTGGGACATGGTCATATCAGGCTACACAATGTTCAGAAGGGACAGGAAAGGAGGGGAAGTGGTGCTTAACGTGAAGGAAAGCATAAAAGCAACAGAAATACAGGGAATTCAAGGGGGGCAGAGGTGCAATGGGTCACACTAGAGTCGGAAATGTTACCACTATTCGGACAGGCCTCTGGCACTAGGGGAGGACTCAGATAAGGAAATGTTAGAAATAACTGTCAAAATGGCAGAAAAGGGGGAAGTGTTGCTGGTGGGGGACTTCAATCTGCCAGATGTAGATTGGAGTCTCTTTGCTGCAGCTTCAGCTAGGAGCAGGGACATCCTGGACTCACTGCAGGGGGTGCTCCTCGGGCAATCAGTCAATGAACCCACTTGAGATGGGGCAATACTGGACACAGTGCTTACCGAAAGGGACAGTGTTGTAGACGTCGAATTGGGAAGCCGTCTGGAAACCAGTGATCACTGTACAGTGTGGTTCAACATAAGAACAGTTGCAGAATCTAACCAAACAATGTCAGGGTCCTGGACTTCAGAAGGGCTGATTTTACTAAGATGGGTGAACGCCTCAGGGATGACCTGGCAGGGGAATGAACGGGGTGGAGTGGTCCAAACTAAAGAGGGCATAGTGAAGGTTAACAAACCTCTGTGTTAAGCAGTTAGGCGAAACTAAAAGAAAGAGGAGACCGCTACGGTTCTCAAAGGATGCAGCAGAAAAAGTGAAGGCTAAAAGTAGCACTGAGAAGGTATAAGGAAACCCAGAGAGAAGAGGATAGGGAAGCGTATCTGGGAAAACAGCGGGAGGCAAGCAAAGCATTAAGGGGTACAAAGGTACAAACCGAGGAAAGAACAGCTCAGGGAGTATCAAAAGAGGACAAGTCTTTAGGTATATTAGTGAAAAAAGAGGGAGAGACAGTACAGTTAAAGAGGGAGTGGGGTGAATGGTCAGGGAGGGGGACCAGGAATAAGCAAACATTTTAAACAAATGCTTCTACTCACGTGTTTACAGTAGAAGGGGAAAGGGATGGACCACACAAGGGCACTAGGAACTTTGCTGGGAGGGAAATGGACACTAGTCCATTTTCTGTGGAGAGAGTCCAAAAGGCACCCGCTAACCTGAAGATGGACATGGCTATGGGGCTACCCAAGGGTGCTGACGGAGCTCAGGGATGTACTAGGTGCACCTCTGATAGCCGTATTTAACAGATTACTGGAGACCGGCATGGTCCCGTAGAACTGGATAAAGGCAGATGTAGTCCCACTTCACAAAAGTGGTAGCAAACAAGAGGCTGGCAATTATAGGCCTGTCAGCCTGACAACAGTGGCGGATAAGTTAATAGAAACACTACTAAAGGAAACAGTTGTAGAATATCTGGTATCCAGTGGATTACAGGACCCAAGGATGCATGACTTCTCAGAGAGAAGGTCATGCCAGACAAATCTGATAGATTTCGTTGACTGGGTGATCAAGGATTTGAATCAGGGACAAGCAGTGGATGTAGTCTACCTAGACTTCACAGATGACACCAAAATCTGCAATACAGCAAACACTATATGTGGGGGGTATGTGGAAAGGATGGGCAGGGATCTTTCTTTTGGGGGGGGGGTCCGGCACCCAATTCCCATTTGGGAGCTCAGCCCCTACCCCGCACACTGCCCCACCATGCCCAGGCTTAACCTCCTGAGTGGGGACGCTGGGTGGGCATCTCCCCCCCACAATGGACACATGGAAGCGAGCCCTGGCTTACCCCTCAGGGTAGGGCCACATGAGCAGGACCCTCCCCCAGTGGACAATCAGAGCAGCGGAGACGGCGGTGGAGCAGGGCGTCATGCCTGAGGACCGGGATTTTTTGGATGCTGTCATGTACCCCTGAATGCGGTACGTGCAATGATGACCTGCGTCTGTCCTGCCTCCGAAGTAACCTAACGTCAGTTGTTGTGGATCCCCTGGCCTCTGCCAGGGGCCGCTGACATACTGGACACTCGCCCCCTCCCCCCCAGAGAAGGAGAGCCACTCCTTGGGTGTTCAGTCCTTCTCCACCCAGTTGGCCCTCAGACTCCTGGGTCCATTCCCGAACCCAGGATGTCGGCGTCGCATGCAGATGCTTTGCTGCTGCACTGGTGAGCCAGTATAGGATGAGCAGGGATCTAGAAAGACTGGAAGAGTGGTCAAGGGTATATCAACTAGGTTTTAATGCAAAAAAGTGCAAAATAATGCACTTGGATCATAGAAACTCAGGAACAGAGTACAAAGTGGGCGAGGTGATACTGACAAAGACCAAGCCAGAAAGAGACCTGGGGTAATCACAACGGATGACCTAAAGATGGTCAGGCAGCCAGAACGGCTTGTGGGATGCTGGGATGCACAGGAAAGGGCATCACCAGCAGGAAGATGGAGGTGGTTCTACCCCTATACCGACTGCTGGTAAGACCCCCACCTTAAGTTCTGTGTCCAGTTCTGAAGACCACATCTCAGGAAGGACACAGAGTGGAGGCGGTTCAGAGGAGGGCAACTAAAATGGTACAGAGTCTGCATCAAACGCCCTATGAGGAGTGACTGCAAGAACTAAATATGTACATCCTAGTGGACAGGAGAGAGGGGGGGGGATATGATAGAGACCTTTAAATACCTCACGAAGGTAAATATAAATAAGGTATATGAGGAGGGTATTTTTCAGAGAACAAGGTGTTCTAGAACGAGGGGGCATGATATGATGCTGAAGGGGGAAATTCAGGAACGATGTGAGGAAGTACTTCTTCACAGTTAAGGTGATGGGATCCCTGGAAGAGCCTTTCAGAGGAGGTGCTGGGGATGAAAACAATGGAGGGATTCAAAAATGCCTGGTATAGGCACAAGGGAATTGTAAGGGTGAGGAAGTGTGGGGGAAGAGACTGTGCCACAGATCAAGGAGGGTCTGCAACAAAAAAATGAAGGTTAAAAATGGGAAGCCTGGGTGGGCCCAATGGCCCTTACCTTCCGTCACATCTATGTTTCTATGTCACATACTGAGGATTTTGTCCCCTAAACTGCACTGTGGACTTCTGCGGGTTACTGGCTTGGGTTCATTATGTTTGACTTTCTCTCTCTCTTGCTTATACTATGGGTCACTTTTTTAAACTATATTGTTCTTCAGATGTATGTACTCTGTAACGTAACTTCTGATGCAGCTATGTTGTGTTTTGTTTACTGTGTCTTCTATCTGTTGAAAACTTGATTAAATTAACAGTTAAAAGAAAACTGTCTGATCTTGTTGTGGAAACCCTTGAGTATGTAGACAACTGAGATCACATCCCCTCAGCCTCCATTTCTCCAGGGTGAACATGTTAAGGGCTACCAGCCTCTCTGCTCAGCTTTTGCCTTCAATCCCTGATCAGTTTGGAGGCCCAATGTGTTGCACCTCCTCAACTACCTCAATGTCCTTTTTTGTACAGGGAAGCACAGTGCAGTGCACAGTACTCCAGGTGGTGCCTGGCCACAGTCTTTTCACACTGACCTTTTCAGAGGTGCTGCCTGTATGGGATAAGGAAAGGGGTAGGCTGAGGCAAGAAGAAGTCAAGGCATTTAAACCCTGGCTGAGGGAATGACATAAAAAGGAAGGAAGGAAGGAAGGATACGGATTTGTGGGGCACTGGGGCGGATTGTGAAACAGAAGGCTTTCATGGGGGATGGGCTTCTTATGAGGGAGGGGGGCTAATCCACTGGGTCAGAAATTAGACATCTACAAGGACAGTCTTTCAAACTGAAGGGACGGTAGCTGATACTGGAAGCCCCATTGTAGGTGGTAGGTACAGGGTGAATGCACCAGAGGCTCCCTCAGAAATGGAAATAGGGCCAGGAGAATCCAGATGTGGAAAACGAAGACAGGGAGTGAAGGACTAGGTAAGCAAATGTACACATATCCCGGGAGATGGTGGAAAGGGTGGGGAAAGAATGGATGGCACTGGTAAGAAAGAAGCAAGTAAGATGGGTGCATGGAGGTTAATTTGCCTAAATGTAAGACATTTAAACAAGACCAGTGAACTGCAGGAACTGGTGGCAGAGGGTAAGTTAGACTCAGTGGCTGTCATGGAGATTTGGGCTAGTGGAAACAATAAGTGGGATCTAGCAGTTCAGGGGCATACTTTACTTACGTGAGACAGAGGCAAGGGTAGAGGAGGGAGGAGTAGCCCAATACATTAGGGAAGGTATTCAGGTGACAGAGGATGGGACTACGAAAAAAAGAAGGGGTGGATAAGCTGAATCGATGTAGGTGCAGCTGACCACAGCTGTTGGTAAGATGATTAGATTAGGTGTAGTCTATTGACCACCAGGGCAGAAAGAGGAGGAAGACAGAGAGTTAGAGGAAGAAATCAAAACTGGAGCCACAAAAGGGGATCTGGTGTTAGTTGGGGACCTGAACCTGCCAGACATAGACTGGAATATCCTGGCAGCATGCAGTACAAGGAATCAGGCACTGCTAGATACAGCTCAGGGTGTTTACAGGTACAGCTGGTCAAGGATGCCACACAGCAGGACACCATACTTGACTTGGTACTCAAAAATTCAGATAATTTTTTTGGGGGGGTTGACTGTCAGGGAACAGCTGGGGTCTAGTGACTGCAACACTGTGGTTCAAATTGACGGGGGGAATACTGCCCCCCAAGGCAATGGTTTCAGACCTCAAACATGCAGATTTTGTTAAGATGTGGAAACTATTTAGGGAAAGAACTGTAGACCAGATCAAGGGGGTGGAAGAACAGTGGGGTAGGATTAAGGGGGCACTCTTGGAGGCAACCAAATATTGTGCAAAGAAGGTCACGAAAATAAACAGGCACAAGGCCAACCTGGTTCTCAAAGTGGTGAGGGAAGCTGTGAGGGCAAAAAGAAGGACCTTCACTGAGTACAAGAGGAAAAGCAGGAGAAAGCCTGGCAGGATTATCAGGTTAAAATCAAAGAGAAAAGGGTGGAACTTGGGTGGGCAAAGGTAGACACAGTGCTGCAGATTGCTGAGGGAGTCAAAGGTGGGGGAGGATAATTTTTTTTAGGTACATAAGGGAAAAGGGTAAAGGAGGGATAGTTATGCTTGCTGGGGAGGTAGTGTAAGATGATGAACAGAAGGCAAATATACTAAACAGTTACATTTGTTCAGTGTTCACAGTGGAGGACAATGGTCCCCAGCTGCAGTGAGTTATCAAAGCCGACAGCTCTTAGTCGACCGGCTAAAAAAAGGGGTCTAGAATCTCTCAGGGTGAACAAAGTGTCAGGTTCAGATGGCTTGTACCAACGGGAACTTAGGGACCTGGCTGATAAACTGGCATTACCATTAACCCATCTATTTAATGACTCACTGAAGTCCAGAGTGGTGGCAGGAGACTGGAGAGCCACCGATGTAGTACTCTTCCACAAACGGAAGACAGGGATGATCCAGGCAGCTACAGGCCTGTCAGCCTTACCTCCATTTTAGGCAAGCTGATGTAGACCATGGTCAAGGAAAGCTTAATGGCCTATTTAGAGGACAACAGACTACAGAACAATGAGCAACTTGGGTTTATGTCAGGGAAGTTATGCCAAGCCAACCATACAGTTTTTCAATTGGGTCACCAAGGCAACTGACTAAGGACATGTGGTAGATTGGCTTTACTTTGACTTCAGCAAGGCCTTCGATTCAGTACCACCAGTACCACACTGGAGACTGCTGAAGTTGGATGACCTGGGAGTAGAGACAAGCTTATTTTGGTAGGTAGGAAGTTGGCTTGGGGGAAAACAACAGAGGATAGTCATGAATGGGGCTAAATCAGAGGAACGGAGGTTTACAGCAAAGTGCTGCAGGGATCAGTGCTGGGGCCTGTCCTATTTAATACATTCATAAGTGACATAAGAGCAGGTATCCAGGGAAGGTTGTGTCTCTTTGTTGATGACACAAAGCTATGTGGCAGGTTAGATCACGAGGTGGGGGTGTAGGAGCTCCAGAAGGTCTAAGAGAAACTAGAGAGATAGTCTAAGGTCTGGCGGTTGAGATTCAGTGCCAAGAAGTACAAGGAACTGCACTTAGGGAGATGAAATCTAGCACAGAATACTGGATGGGAGGGGTTACACTGGCCACTACACCACTACAACAGAGGAGAGGGATCTTGGGGTTATAATCAAAGACTTCCTCAAACAAACGAGTCAATGCAACAAAGCATACAGTAAGACATCAAGGATGCCGTGGGGGTACAGAGAGGGGTTTTAACACAAGGAGAAGTGAGGAGATTCTGCCACTGCCGAGGTCCCTGGTGAGGCCTCACTTGAAGTACTATGCCCAGTTCTAGAGTTTTCATCTGAGGAAAGACACTGGCAGACTAGAATTGGTACCGTGAAGGGTCACCAGGATGATCCAGGGCCAGCAAGGCAGATCCTTCCGGGATCAGCTGGAGGCCATGCAGGAGCAGGGGAACAGGACTGAAACATACAGTATACATTTTTCAAGGGTTTAAATAAGGTGAATAGTGAGGACCTATTTGTAAGAAATAGGCATGCAGTCACTAGGGGACATTACAGGAGTTTGGTAGGAAGCAAGATCAAAAGAAACATGAGGAAGTTCTACTTCACGGAGAGGGTAGTCGGACACCATGGAACAGACTGCTGGCAGAAGTTATGGTGGCAGCTACCTTTAATGGGTTTAAACACAGGAAAGTATACGGGGACTCAGTCTGTGAGGGGCAACATAGTTTCGAGGGGAAAAGGAGGGGGGGAGAGAAAGGTAACAGACCACTAGTTTAGTAGATTGATGGGGAGAGGCAATATGGTTAACAGCAGACTAGATGGACCTTTGGTTTCCTTCTGCCATCCAGTTCTAAGTTTCTATGTTTGTAAAGATGCATGGTAAGCTTCCCTGCCTCCAAGAACAATGGCAATGTTCAGAAGCAAGATTTAGGAATCAGTGACAGGGCAACAGGAGGTCAGGGGGTGCTGCCAGTGGCAGGACTTCTTTGATCGAGGCAGGGTGACGCTGCGTTATGTGTCCACTGTGTCGCCTGCGGTAGGCCAAGAAAGTTCCCCCTCCTTCAACAGGTGAAATCTGAGGCTCTCAAGGCCATCAGAGCATGGTGAGGGACTGAGAAGGTGGGAGGGACAAGAAAAATGGGGAAAAAACATGTTGCCATCTAGACACTGGCCACCAGCACTCACAGGCCCCATGCGACAGTGCAGCTGAGGTAGCAATCATCTGGGCAAGGACAATGCCGAGAAACAACATCCAAAGGACTGGCAACGAAAAATGCACTTGATTAAAAAAATGTTTATGGCTGTAACTCCTATGATGGTGTCTGCATTGTGGACCACAAAATGGGCACCGGAAACACTTAAGAAGCAATACGGCTACTTAAATATACCTTTACTTGCAACTGGCAATTTTTTAGTTGCCATTTTTATTTAAATTTTATTGGTTTTTGTCCCTGTTTACACCCCGTCCTCATTCTC
This sequence comes from Neoceratodus forsteri, assembly GCA_016271365.2. Classification (NCBI taxonomy): domain Eukaryota; kingdom Metazoa; phylum Chordata; order Ceratodontiformes; family Ceratodontidae; genus Neoceratodus; species Neoceratodus forsteri. The sequence continues at coordinate 1,372,746,421 of CM057458.1, forward strand.
AGATGCGAGCGCAGAGGCACATGCACATCACATCCCGAGATCTCCCAACTTGCCACCTCTCCCACTTATGCGGCAACCAGACCTCTACCTGGTAGCAGCAGAACTACCGGGTTGGGGCGAGCTGCTGTAGGCTGCTCATCCCGTCCCCCCGTGCCAGTACCCCGACGATCAGAGGTCCTTCCTGAACCTGTCGCTGGAGCAGCGTGAGGTACGGCATAGTGCCTCAACCCTCTGCGCAGTATATTTCTCTTCACAGGAAGCTCATAAAAATTATGCCAAATGTCAGAAATTTAATCAGACAGATGGTGGGACGTGCCCCCAAAAGGAAAACAATTTTGTATTGTGGAGAACAGTCTCAAAAGAATCTTCACAATATTACTGCCTCTCCTTTACCTGTTGAAGAAATAACTGTAAATAGTTCCTTCAAGGATGGCAAAATGGTTGAGGACTGAGCTTTCCAAATTTTCTGCAGCAGGAAACTAACTTTGTTAATCTGGGCCAGAACAGTCATAATTTCATCCTCTCCATCTGAGCTGCAGCGGAATTGCGCAATACTTCTGACGAGCTGCTGGCAAAAGAAGACTTGGTGCTTCCCACTGGGAATACACTGGGGATACTGGTTCAGGAGGTTGCTAATCTGAGCAGTCAGCTTGGGTCCAGGTCTCTCACAGATGATGCGGAGTACCTCAGTCTGAAGCAAGCTGAAAATATCACTGACATTCGGGCTATCTAGGATGTACTGGATTCCCAGAAGGATATAATCTATAATCTGTAGACTTCTTTTATCTAGAGCACCATAGCCTTCCTGGAGGAGACTCAAGATAAATTTCACACTGAAGAATGCTTCGAACTCTTCAGAGTGATACTGAGCACACACCTCTAAGACTTCCTTGCCTGTATCTCTTCTGAATTTGGTGTCACCCAGAAGGAAAAGTTTGGTGGAAAGCTCTAGCATGGACCAGCACTCTTCACTGTCCATGGGCTGCTTCACTGCCTCTACCACACGTCGTATCAGACCGTGCTTCACTGCATTAGGTTGAGAAGACATCATCATTGCTGCCAAGATTGTGTCCATTTCTGTTAAAAGATGCTGAAAAATAAAATATAATTAAGGACTTGTGTAACCTCGGTTTCATCCAATAACACATATTTTTCCTTTACTCTACAGGTCAGTAAAGTGAAGACACCCCAAGGAATGAACCGAACATTTTTATAATCATTTAATTCATTTTTATTTCCTCTTATTTTCACATCAAGGCTACCTCCCTTAAAAAGAGTCAATGTTTCCTCATGCCCCCCCCCCCAAATCACAGAAGCACCGGTAGTGATGGTCTTTGCCCTCGATTCCTAAAGTTAATGGCTGATCTAACTGTCAGACCCCCTGCCACCCTTTGTAATTTGTCACTGTCCACCTCAACCATCCAGTCACTCTGGAAACTAGGCCAGTTACACCCATATTCAAATCATGAGATAAAAACTCTATGTACAAACCGGCCCAGTGGCAAAGAGGGCTGAGGCGCCATGTGCCTTACCTTCTCCCACAACAGTGACCCAGGTTCGGATACGGACTCGGGTCATCGGAGGTTGGATGAGGATGGAAAGGACTGAGTGTCCTAGGGACTGCTCTCCTCTCCCAGAGTGGCATGTTATCCCAACATAGGCGGCCCCCTGGTGGAGGCCTGGGGTAGAGTAAGTCACAGAGGCAAAGTACAGGAGCGGATTGTGAGGAGTGTTGGGCAGTTGTGCCTCTGTGTATGGGCCCAGTGCTCTGTAGTTGGGGTGGGACCGGAAAATGGTACATCGAGGGGCTTCATGAAGTCCGGCCCAGCCGTTCCCATGCCCACACACCACTTGGTGCACAACCTGGTCTGCCTTAAATTTGTTGTACTGGGGGGGGGGAAAGAGCTTCCCTCCAGCCTGCTACAGAGGGAAACCCGTGGGCAGAATCTGACTGAGCATGTACCCAAGGGAGGCGGAGAGCTGGACTCTGGGGCTGTGGACCAGTCTGATGCAGCCACCTCCTGGATGAAAGAACAAGAAAAACCTATATGAGGAAAAAAACAACTCTATGGACAACTACCACCCAATGTCCATCTTCTCCCACCTTGGCAAAATACTGGAGAAAACGGTTTCTGTAAATTACTGAGCATGTGTCTAACCACAACCTGCTTTCCCCCCATCTACACGGTTTTAGAAAAAGCCATAGCACCACCACTGCTTTAGCAGCTTAGTATACAAAAAGTTTATCAGATTATGAAACTGCAACAATCAGTTGTCACTTCAGACAGTATTAAATATATTGCTTAAATCTGTAGTAACATTCACAGCTAATTGGTAAAACACTGAGGACAATATAAACAAGAGAAGGGCTGCCTAAACTCATCAGGTCATGTCAGTTTTTTACCCCATTTTACTGAATGACTAACTGCAATTCTGCTGGAGCCCCCCCTCCCCCAACCATTTGCTAAGGTTCTATCACACTCAATATTTACGCATTTTCTCTATAATGGGTCTCCTTCCAGAATTTGTACCATTGGCCTTGTAACTCTTCCATAACACTTATGTACGTCTTGCACCTCTTCCTAATGTGTAATTCTACCCCATCATCTGCAAATGTTAGACCTTTATTCATCTTTCCCAAAACATGCACCTCTATTACTTCACCTTCACAATATTTTGTTATATCTACCCCACCTTTCTCAAAATTTGCACTCTTACACCTACCCCCATCCAAATATGAACCCCATCTTCTGTACACCTCTCTCAAAATTTGTACTTTAGCCTACACTGTTACATAAGTGTGCATTTACCCCTGCACGCCTCCCAAATATACACATAATGCACCCAGCTCCAAATCTGTGCTTACACCCCTCCCAAAATTTGCACATGCATCCCTGCAACCCTTCTGAAATTTGAACTTGCACCCTCAAAATCTGTAACTGTACCACAGCACCCATCCTAAAATTTGTACTTGCACCACTGCATCCCTCCCCAGAATTGTACCGGCTCCAGCATCTCTCCCAAAATGTGTACTTGTACCCATACACCCCTCCCAAAATTTGTACCTGCACCCCTTCCAAAATACTGTACTTGCACCCCTCCCAAAATTTGTACTTGTACCCCTACACTCCACCCAAACATATACTTGCACTCCTGACCACTTCCCAACATTTTTACTTGCATCTTTACACCCCTCCTGAAATTCCTACCTGCAACCCTGCACACCTCCAAAAATCTGTACCTTTACCCCTACACCCCTCCTACATTTTGTACTTGTACCCCTGCTTCCTCCCAAAGTAGGTACTTGTACCCCACAACCTCTCATACAATTTATACTGGTAACCCTGCATCCTTCCCAAAATTTGTACTTGCACCTCTGCACACGTTCCAAAATCTGTACCTGTACTAGGGAGGATGTGGAGAACCTCAACAGGGGAGACCCAAGGGGCGGGGGGTGGGGGAGAGAACCACAGAGGAGAAGGAGGAAGCAACTTCTGGTGGGGGATTCAATTGTCAGGGGAATAGAGTTGGCAATAGGGAAGGAGGCAGAAAATGAGGTCAGGTGCCTGCATGGCGCCATAGTCCGGAGGGATGGAAACTGTATCCTAGAGATCACTAGGAGAGCAGGAATAAAGGGCGAGCTGGATGTCACTGTTCACCGGGAGGCAAATCACCTGGCTAGGGACAGGGCTGGAATACAGCACTGGGAGTTTAGGGAACTGGGAAGTGGTCTTAGACACATAGCACACTCAGTAGCTTTTGTAGAGGTGCTTCCTGTCTACAACAGGGAGAATGAGAGGAATCTCCCCACCACGACCTTCAACTCATGATTGAAAAATTGCTGCAGAAAGGAGGGGTACAGCTATACTAGGGACTAGGGGCCCACCTGAAAGGATATAAGCCTAACAGAGGTGATGACCTGCATCCATCCAGGAGGGGAATCACAGTCCTCAGTGGACACTAAGTTTTACTTCAATGAACAGTTAAATTAGCCAAAGGGGTGGTGGTAGAAATCAGGAAGACAGAAATGCACCCCTCCCCACAGGCTAAGACAGAGAGTAGGGTGATTCCGAGGGGAGAAAATCCCCACAGGGTGCAAATTAATCAAAGAAGCAGGGTGATAGGAAAGGAGAAAGGGGAAAGAAGCATTCAAAAGACAAGGGGAAGGAGGGGGAGCAAAATGAAAAAGGGGGGAGCAACAAGCAAAGAACTAAAAAAATCTGGAAGGCCATGTGTGATAATGCTGGAAGTCTGGCAAAGAAGATCCCAGACCCAGAGGCCATCATGGCAGAGACCAACCTGGATACTGTGCCCATTACTGAGTCATGGTGCACTGACAACCATGACTGGGACATGGCCATACCAGGCTACATGCTGTTCTGAAAGGGCAGGGTGGGAAGGAAAGGTGGGGGTGTGGTGCTTTATGTGAGGGAAAACATAAAAACGACAGAGATACAGGGAATTTGAGTTGGAGGAGGTGGCTGAGGTGCTGTGGGTCACCCTCAAGTCTGGGAACGGAGCCACTTTTCATACAGGTGTGATCTACAGGCCTCCAGCACAGGGGGAGGAGTTACATAAGGAAGCAAGTTTTAAGTTTATTGATTCGGAAACAACCTCTGAGCTGGAAGCTCATTTACAAAGGTTCCATGTCTAGACAGGACATACAATACAGAAAAACAGCAATGTCACAAGAATCATTTACAAGGTCACTTGGCAAGGTTCTAAACAATAATTTCACTCAGTTACAGACTTTAGAATTGTTCATACATTCTAGTGTAAAGAGTGGAGACATACTACGCACAGAGTTTAGACTATTATATGATCATAATTAAAGGAGAATGGGAAAGAATAGAAAGGATTATAGAGATGGAAAGAGAACCCTGTGCACCGGAGGAAGACTTTGTCAGAGCTTAGTTAGTGACACAGCTAAGTGGAATGTGGGGAGGAGTCAGCGTGTGATGGGAAGGGAGGTGTCCAGGGAAAAGTGGGGTGAATTAGAGGGAGAGGCTAGGGGAGGAGCAGCCTCACAGGCATAGGTGGTGAGACCCTAGGCTGGACTGGGGCCTCATACACGAAGAGATGGGGGCGGGGGGGATTAGAAACTCACAAGGCAAGTGCTGTGAGTAAAGGTTGTTACTATAGGCAGGGATGGCCGGGGTGAGAGGCTAAGTGCTGCTACTAAGTGAAGCAACTGAAAAAATGGCCAAAAAAGGGGAGGTGCTGCTAGCGGGGGACTTCAATCTACCGGATGCAGACTGGAGCCTCCTAACTGCAACATCAGCTGGAAGCACAGACATCCTATACTCCCTGCAGGGGGCCTTATTCCGGCAACTAGTCAGTAAACCTACTCATGACAGGGCAATACTAGACCTGGTTCTCACAATATGTCACAGTGAGATGCCACCTGGGGACTAGTGAGCATCATACAGTGTTGTTCAACATAAGGACGGATGCAGAAACAAACCACACAACAGCGAGGGGCCTACACTTCTGAAGGGCAGAGTTTATAAAGATGGGTGAATGCTTCAAGGATGATGAGGCAAAGAGGGATGACCTGGGGAGGGGGTAGAGGAACAGGGGCCAAACTAAAAGAGGGCATAGTGAAGCCAACAAACCTCAGCATCAAGCAAGTGAGCAAAAGGAAGAGACCACCACTATGGTTCTTGAAAGATGTGGCAAAAAAGGTAAAGACTAAAAGGTTTACATTCAGAAGGTATAAGGAGACACAGAGGGAGAAGGATAGGGGGTTGCATCGGGGAAGCAGGGAAAGCAGTAAGAAATGCAAAGGCACAAACTGAAGAAAGAATAACAGGCAGTTTTCAAATGGGGACAAGGCAATTTTTAAATATGTAAGTGAAAAAAGGAGGGACCGTAAGGTTAAAAGGCGGGGGGTTAGATTTACAGAAGGGACCAAGAAAAGGCAGACATCTTGAACAAATACTTCTGCCCAGTGTTTACAGTGGAATGTGAAGGGGGACCACGAAAAAAAATATCAGGAGCTTTCATGGGAGGGAAGTGGACACTAGTCCTTTTTCTGAGGACGGAGTTCTGGAAGCACTCACTAATCTGAAAGTGGACAAAGCTACGGGGCCAGACAGGGTGCAGCCAAGGGTGTTGCGGGAGCTCAGGAAAGTATTGGCTGCATTTCTGACACTCCTATTTAACAGATCACAGGAGAGCAAAGTGGTCCTGGAGGACTGGTGAAGGGCCGATGTATAGGGTTACCACCTTTTAGGAAGCCCAAAGTGGGACATTTCTTACTGAAACATGATTTTTCGCAGGACAATATGTAACCTCAACCAGTGCATCAGACTTGTTTTCTCTATATAATCAGAATTAAGACTATATGTTGCAGTTTTTTTAGTGGTTTCTATTGTTTCTTATCATTTAAGGTCTTTTAGGTAAGGTATTATAGTTTTTTGCAACATTTAGAAGAAAGTCAGAAAATATTTTTTCTACTATAATGTCAGGACATTTAGTATTTTTCATGTTTTTTTGCAAGACACAGGTACCCAAATCAGGACAGTCCTGCGAAAATCAGGACAGGTAGTAACCCTACCGACTTATTCCCACTTCACAAAAGCGGTAGCAGGGAAGAGGTGGGCAATTACAGCCTCGTGGAATTCTTATTATTTTTAATAATTTTTCTTTGTATTTTCCTGGAATTTATGTTATTTCTTTTTTTTCACTGAAAATGTAGTTTTATTCTTGTTACCACATTTGCATTCAAACACCTCAAAATAACCTTATACACACTAAAAATCACATTCCTAGTATACTACATTGTATTAAGCAGCATAATGCTATGGTCTTGAAAGGTTTTGTGAATAAACAGTCACACTGCCACTTCCTTGTGGCCCATCTCTGTGGTAACAACGGAGCCTAAACAACAACCACTGCAAATTTTTATTTAGTTTTTGCCCCCCCCCCCAAAAAAAAAAAATGTTTAAACTTTTTTACGTGCTTGTTTTCGTTTTATTTTTTATATATACACAGTACCATGAATTTCTTATTATTTCTTATTTAAGAAAAACACGGGTCTCTAATTATAAGCCTGTCAGCCTGACATCGGTGGTGGGCAAGTAAATGCAAACACTACTAAAGGAAAAGACTGTGGAATATCTTAAATCCAACAGGTTACAGGATCTGAGGCAGCATGGATTCATACCGGGGAGGTCATGCCAAACAAGTCTGACAGATTTCTTAGACTGGGTGACCAAGGAATTGGATCAGACAGGAGCGGTGGACGTGCCTACCTGGACTTCAGTAAGGCTTTCGACATTGTTCCACAGAGACAGGTAAGCGAGCTAGGTAGCTTGGGGGTGGGTAACAAGGTGTAACCTGGGTAAGAAACTGGCACGGGGATAGGAGACAGAGAGTAGTGGTAGACAGAGTACACTCCAAAAAAAGAAGGGTGACCAACAGGTTACATCGAAACATACACAGGAACACAGACTTTGACGGCAGATAAGGACTACTTGACCGACCCAGTCTGCCCATTTCCCCTACCTACTGGATAAACTGCAGATCCTAGTTAAACAACAGCCTATTTCTTCCTACCCCCCACTATAACTGCCTTATGTGTGTCCCATGTATTCTTGAATTTCCACATTGTTTTTGACCCCATGACCTCCTCAGGATGGCCATTCCATGCATCCACCACCCTCGCTGTGAAAAAATACTTCCTCACGTTGCCCTGAGCCACCCCTTTCCATCTTCAAACTGTGCCCCCTTGTTCTTGCACATTTCTTTTTCTGAAAGATGCTGCCCTCTTGGACTCTGTTAATTCCCTTGAGGTACTTGAAAGTTTTTATCACGTCTCCCCTCTCCCTCCTTTCCTCGAGGGTATACATGTTAAGCTTCTTTAGTCTGTCTTCGTATAGTTTCTGGTGCAGACCCTGCACCATTTTAGTTGCCCTCTTCTGGACTGCCTCTATCCTGTCTATGTTCTTGCGGAGATGGAGTCTTCAGAACTGCATGAAGTAATCCAGCTGGGGTCTCACCAACTGTCTGTACAGATGAATGACAACTTCCTGTTTTCTACTGGTGATGCCTCTCCCTATGCATCCCAGTATCTCCCCAGTCCTCCTTACTGCCTTCTCACATTGCCTGCCTACCTCTAGGTTGTCTGATATGACTACCCCCAGGTCCCTTTCCATTTTTGTTATTGTTAGTACCACCCCCCACCACCACCCATTATGTACTCTTCCCCTGGTTTTTTTGTTTCCCAGGTGCATTACTTTGCACTTCTTTGCACTGAATCCAAGCTGCCATACTTCTGACCAATCCTCCAACCTTGCTGAGTTCCTTCTCATCCTTTCCACCCCCCGCTTGTGTATCAACCCTGCTGCAGATCTTTGTGTCATCTGCAAAGAGTCATACTTTTCCTTCCAGTCCCTCTGCAATGTCACTTATAAAGACAGACTGGCCCCAATACTGAACCCTGCGGTACCCCGCTAGTAACCTCCCTTTCCTTGGAGTGGACTCCATTTACTATTACCCTCTGCGTCCTGTTGTTCAGACAATTTTTACCCAGGCTACCACCCTGGGACCCACTCCCAGGCTGGCTAACTTGTTTATTAATCTTTTATGTGGGACTGTGTCAAATGCCTTGCTAAAGTCTAGGTAGGCCATGTCCACAGCCCCTCCCTGGTCTACTACTTCGGTCACCCAGTCAAAGAAATCTATAGATTAGTCTGACATGACCTTCCCACTGTGAATCCATGCTGCCTTGGGTCCTGTGCCCCACTGGCCACTAGGTACTCAACAATTCTTTCTTTCAGAAGTGATTCCATCATTTTCCCCTACCACTGAGGTCAAATTAACAGGTCTGTAGTTTCCTGCCTCTGCCTTGCTCTCACTTTTGTGAAGGGGAATCACATCCACCTTCTTCCAGTCCTCAGGTACCACAACATCCTCCCATGATTTGCTAAAAAGGGTAGTCAATGGTGTCACCACTTCTGCCCTTAGTTCTTTTAGAATTCTGGGGTGAATCTCGTCAGGCCCCATTGCCTTGTCCACCTTGAGGTTTAGGAGTTCTTTCAGGACCCTCTCTTCTGTGAATGGACTGGTATCGACCCCCCTATCTAGAGTGCTTCTATTGTTTGGTTTAGGTAAGTCCCCCTCCTCTTCTTTTGTGAATACTGAACAAAAGCATTCAGTATCTCTGCCTTTTCACTGTCACCCTCTGCCCATCCCTTCCCCTTTATTAAGCCTCATTATCCCTCCCTTGGTCTTTCTTCACTCACTAATGTACCTGTAAAAGGTTTTATCCCCTTCTTAACTGAGTTGACTATCTTTTCCTCAGTTTGGGCCTTTGCTATTCTGACTGCCTTCCCCGCTTCCTTCTGCTTTAACCGATAGAGTTCTCTGTCCTGCTCCTTCTGTGATTCCTTATACTTTCTGAATGCTATCTTTTTCCTCCCTAACCTTCCCTGCCACCTCTTTTGAGAACCATACTGTTTTTTTCCTTTGTTTTGTTTTATTAGCTTCACACAAAGGCTTGTTGTCTCTGTGATGGCAGCTTTGATTTTTTCCCATTGTTCCTCCACCCCTCATTCCTGCCCTTTTGCTAGCGCATTCCTTAGGCACTCCCCCATTCTGCCAAAGTCAGCCCTCCGAAAGTCCAGTACCCTTGCTTTTGTATAGCCTGACTCTATGGCTGTGTTTATTGTAAACCACACTGGCTGGTGGTCACTTGTTCCCAGATGGCTACCCACTTCTAAATCCAAGATCCTCTCACCGTCCCCACTTGAGAGTACCAGGTCTAAGACTGCTCCCTCCCGAGTGGGTTCCAACACTAGCTGCCTGGGGTGTGCCCCCTGTAGAGCATCGAGAATGACTCTGCTCTTGGATGTGACTGTAGCAAATGTGCTCCAGTTAACATCTGGCATATTCAGGTCCCCCATCAACAATATCTCCCCCTTTTTGTGCCATTCTAAGGATGCCTCCCATCATTTCCTTGTCCATTTTCTCCCCCCGAGACGGGGGTCTGTATACAACCTCCGTGCTGATTGTGGTACCATTTCCTGTCTTCAAGGTAACCCACAGTGTCTCCTCTCCTCCCTGTTTACCCTTTAGTTCCATTGCTTTGATCCCTTCCCTTGTAGGGCATCAAGAATGACCCTGCTCTTGGATGTGTCTGCAGCAAAGGTACTCCAGTTAACATATGGCATATTCAGGTCCCCCAACAACAATATCTCCCCTTTGTCTGCCATTTTATGGATGCCTTCTATCATTTCCTTGTCCATTTCCTCCCCCTGAGATGGGGGTCTGTACACAACCCCCATGCGGATTGTGGAGCCATTTCCTGTCTCCAGGGTGACCCACCGTGACTCATCAACTTCCTGTTTACTCTTTAGTTCTGTTGCTTTAATCCCTTCCCTTAAATAGAGAGCTACTCCTGCTCCTCTTTTACCCTCCCTGTCCCCCCTGTAGATTGTGTACCCTGGTATGTTGCCATCCCAGTCACGGTTCTCTGTGTACCAGGTTTCTGTAACTGCCACGATATCCAGGTGTCCCTCTTCCATCAAGGTCACTAGTTCAGGAAACTTATTATCCAGACTACGGGCATTGGAACTCATCACCCTCCATTTTTTTGATGGCCTTATCCCTTTTAGCCCCATCCCTGTACTTACTGTCTGCCTTTTTCTGCATTTATAACAATAATAATAATTTTATTTGTAGTGCTCCTTTCAAAAACCAAGCCGCATAACAATGGGTTAAAACAGCACTTGGAACAGTAAATACAAAACAAGCGTTAAAAACATAATAAAATGAGATAAAAATTACAGAGTCATGTTAAATCAAGTAGGATAGGCTCGGATCCACAAATAGGTCTTAAAAGCCCGTTCAAATTCCTCCACGGTCACGCACTCCCGTAGCTGATGGGGTAGAGAATTCCAAAGGGCTGGGGCTGCGAACACAAATGCACAGGCCCCAGAGGATTTTAAGGAAACCCTTGGGATCTCTAGGGATCTCTAACAACCCCTCGTCAGTCGAGTGGAGTGATCGCCCTGGGCAGTGAGGAACCAGAAGCTCTTTCAGGTAGTCCGGGCCCTGTCTGTATAGGGCCGTACAAGTCAGAAGTCCGACTTTAAAAGTGATCCACCACTGCACCAGCAGCCAGTGCAGATCGCGCAGCACTGGAGAAATGTGACATGACTGAGGAGTCCCTGTCAATAGCAGGGCTGCAGCGTTCTGCACTAGCTGGAGGCGGCGGATATCAACCCCTGGTAGCCCTAGATAAAGGGAATTGCAAAAATCCAGGCGTGAGGACATAAAGGCGTGGACCAACATAGGGAGATCGCTGGACGAAACAAGGTGTTTAACCCTGGAGATGTTCCTCAGATGATAAAAAGAGGATTTGACAACAGCCGACACCTGCGATCGTAGAGTCAGCCCTTCATCAAAAATCACCCCCATGTTTCGCACCCGTTTCGAGGTAAGGAGTGGCACACCCCCAAGATAGAGTCCCGAAGGTGAACCTGCCCCCAATCCTTTTATCCGGCACCATGGGTCCACAACCAGCACCTCAGTCTTTTCGGAGATCAACCTCAGCCAGCTCGAATTCATCCAATCCTGGATTTCAAGTAGGCAGTTGTTAAATATGAAGAGAGAGCTCTAGCCTGGTCAGGTGCAAAAGAAAGGTAGAGCTGGGTATCATCAGCATAGCAGTGAAACCTCAGCCCATACCGTCTTACAATGTCTCCGAGGGAAAGCATGTACACTGTGAACAACATGGGGGACAACACCGAACCCTGAGGAACCCCACATAACAGAGAGACTGGGTTGGAAGAATAAATCCCTGACACCACCCTCTGAGTTCTGCCAGTGAGGAAAGATGTAAACCAACTCAGGACTGTACCTGACAGGCCACAGATGAACCTCAGGTGATCGAGAAGCACCCCATGGTCCACAGTGTCAAATGCTGATAAGAGGTCTAGAAGAACCAGGATGGAACGGTTTTTCTGATCTCTTGCCATCAGGAGATCACGGAGCACCCAAACCAGCGCTGTCTCAGAACTGTTCTTCTTACGAAAACTGTACTGGAGAGGTTCATAGATGTCATGGATGATCAAGTGGTTCTCCAGTTGTAGGGCCACTACTTTCTCAACCACCTTCCCAAAATGTACCCCTGCCTGCCCCCTACTGACCGTTCTACCTTGGTGTTAACCTCACTAACTACCCTGTTTTGAGGGGGGAGGCTGGGAATTCCCTGCTCCTTTCAGTGCCTCCCAAAGCTAGTTTAAAAGCTTGCCAATGAAGCATTTAAACCTATCATCTAGATCCTGGTTCCCCTCCCGGATAGGTGCAGACCATCATGCAAGTATAGGCCTGTATCTCTCCAGGTGAACCCCCAGTCCACAATGAAGCCAAAACCCTGTGCTCCACACCAGTTTTTCAACCAATCATTGAATCCCAGGGTGTGGAGTACCCTAGCCTCACCCTTGACATAGACAGGCAGCACCTCCAAGAAGGTTACCATGCGTGCTACTTGTCTAAGACCCCTCCCCAACTCCACAAACTCCGACTGCACAGCTCTGATCCCACTCCCAGCTAGGTCATTTGTCCCTAGGTGGACAATGACATCCAGCTCCCTCTCCCATGCAGCTGCTCCCACGATCCTGAGGATTCGCTTCCTGTCCCTCCATGCCATGGTGCCAGGCAGGCACCTTACCTCCCCCCCCCCAAGTTCTACCCTTCTAACGACTGAGTCCCCCCACCAGGAGTTGTTTCCTTCCCTAGTGGGATCCCATGACACCCTCCTGTGGGTCTCCTTTGTGAAGGTTCCCAGCATCCTCCTTGGTCTCCACTGCGGGTGCCTCCATAGAGGAACAATGCTCCGCCAGAAAGGCATATGAACCGTGGAGAGGTAGAACTGGAGTGATGTGCCTCTGTTCCACCATCCTTACCCTCCCTGAGCCCACCGTAGTCCAACCACTCCTTATTCTTGGCAACCTCTGAGGCAGCAGCAGCCCTGGTGGTCCCAGGGTGGGGGAGGAGATTTCCCAGTCCCCTGCCAGGTCCTGAGTGAGGAAGGAGGTTTCCCTGACTCCTTGCCAGATTGGCCTGGAAATGGACAACCTCCTCCCTCAGAAAAGAGAGGTGTCTGCAAATAGGGCAGCATCACAGCCTCTAGAATGTCTCCCGGAAGACTGCCGCCCTACAGCCAGTGCATTGCACCACTCCCCACGTCTCTCTCCCTCCCTGTTGAAACTGTGTATGCTTTTTTTTTTTCTTCACTATTAGGGAACCTCACTTCCCCTTAGTAGTGTATCCCTTTTCCTAGGGACTATGTAATCCTAATCAATCAATCAAGTATTTATTTATCCAGGTGAACACCATTGAGCAGGCTCATTTAAAAGGTGGACCTGCATTACGCAAGGTCAAGAATAACACTTTTATGTACAGATAATAAATAGACATAATTATACAGAAATAGAAAAAAAATACACAGAGCAATAACAAGTATTTCGGGTACAGGGTTAACAAGGTTAAGGAGAATGCTATGAGAAGGGGAATTAAAACATTCTGAAACAGCCAGCATATTAAAACATTTTCAAACAGCACGGCATATTATTGGTCAGAACATATACAAACCTAAGGGGCATATATGGAGGGAAGGGGTACAGGACTGCAGCTGTTCTAGGAGGGGTGCTACAGTAGATGGGCTGGGGACATATATGTAAGGTGTCTGAGGGTAAGAAAGGTAGTGGATTAGCAGAAAAAAAGAGGGGGGGTATAGGTGGAGACAATCAAGGGGCCGGGTTAGGTGGAGATGTAGTGGGCAGGTAAGCAGTAGGCACCCTAGCACGCTAAGCGTGCTGGAAAGAGCTGCATAGCTCCTTAACAGCCTTGGCATACAAGGTTTTGAAGGTGGTAAGACTAAAAGGGAGGCCCAGTTTCATATATTTCTGTAGTTTGTTCCAGAGTGAGGGCAACACAAAGCCTATGGCCACTCTCCCAAAGCATGTATTGGCCCTAGGTACCGTCAGTAGAAGCAGAGAATAGCTTCTCAGTGCGTAGTCGCCTACCATGTATAATGGCAAACAGTCGGAAGTGTATTGGGGTCATTTGTTGGTAATAGCTCTGTAAGTCCAGAAAGCTGCATTTCTATTCCTTCTGTACTGAAGGGAGGTCCACCCCACAGCTGCATATAAGGAGCAGTGGTGGGTGGGTGATAGGTAGACCAGTTATGAATCTCAAGGCTCTGTGGTATAAGGTGTCCAGTTTAGTAAGACAGAAGGCATTACACCGACTTTAAATGAAATTGGCATAATCAATTAGGGATAGAAACGTGGATTGAACTAACTGCATCTTGGCATCTTTGGTCAGGAGGTGGTTTATTCTAAAGAAGAGACCAAGCCTCTGCCTCAACTTTTTCAGCAGATCCTCCACACGCTCCATGAAGGAGAGTCTGTGGTCTAGCCAGACCCCTAGGTACTTGAATTTCATAACAAATTCCAGCCTCTCTCCTAGTAAAGTGTTTATGGGAGGTAAGGAGCCAGAGATAGCAGGGTTTGCCGAATAAGTAGCCAGAGAGAACAGCATAGCTTTTGTTTTTTTGGCATTGAGTAAAAGTTTTTTTATTCAGGAGCTGACTCTGCAACAAGTTGAATTCTGTTTGTAAATCTCAACAGGCGGCTTCCGGAGTTGGGCGGCTTAGGTACAACACCGTATCATCAGCAAAAAGGTGAATATTGGCCTCCTTGATGCCAACATCAATATTGTTTATATAAATGGCAAACAATAGAGGTCCCAGGATGGATCCCTGTGGAACGCCTCTTTTTAGTGGTTTGAGTGAAGAGAGCTCCCCTTTGGCCTTGACCTGCTGAAGCCTTTCTGAAAGGTAATTACTGAACCACCACAGAGAGGTCGGGTCCAGACCTATCACTTTTAGGGTGGAAAGAAGCAGGCAGTGGCTGACAGTGTCAAAGGCCTTGCTAAGGTCCAGGAACACGGCACGTACACATTTTTTGTTTTCCAGCTCTCATTGCCAGTCATCAGTCACTTTGGCCAGAGCCGTAATGGTACTGTGCTTGGCTCTGAAACCAGACTGCATAGGGTCTAGAAGGTTCTTGTTATCTAAGTAGGTTCTCAACTGAGCAATCACAATTTTTTCCAGCAGTTTAGACAATGTTGGTAGGAGAGGTATTGGCCTATGATTATTTAGGTCACAGGGATCCCCTGATTCAAACAGAGGAATGACATGGGCAATTTTCCATTGGTGTGGAAGAGTCCCCTGGGACAAAGACAAGTTAAATAGGTGTGTGATTGGTACAGCTAGGACGTGGTATGCAATCTTTAAGAAGTCGGGGTCGAGAGAGTCAGCACCAGCACTTTTCTTGGTGTCCAACTGTAGAAGGAGGTCTTGGACCTCTTTCAACGAAGCAGGAAGGAATGAGAAGACTGCATTAGTGGTGCTAGGTTCAGGAATCTGTGCACTAACCTGAGAATGTAACACGGATGCTGGTGAATTGTCAAATGCTAGGCCTGCCGTAGCAAAGTAGTTGTTGAAGGCCTGGAGAATCTCCTTGCTAGCGTTGATAGTAACATTGTCAGAGATGATTTTCAAGGAAAGTACATTTCCAGCTGTATGACCTGACAGCTCTTTGATTGTATACCAAAACTTAGCTGGGCACCATGAGGCAGAGTCAAGCTCATAACGGTAGAAGTTGGCCTTAGCCTCTCTAACCAATTTGGTACAGAAGTTCCTAGTCTTCCTGAAGTGGCACCAATCCTCGGCAGTTTTTGATTTGCAGGCTTTTTTGCAGAGTTTATCTCTCGCTAGTAATGCAGCCTGGAGTTCAGCAGAGAACCAAAGGCAAGTTCTGGTCTTTACGTGGACTTTTACCAAGGGAGCATGATTATTTACGGCACAAGATACTATTTCATGAAAAATGTCATATGCCATACTGACCGATTTGGCTAGGTAAGAGTTCTGCCAGTGTACAGACAATTTTAGCTCATTGATGTAGACAAATGGGTCAATGTTGCATCTGGACCTTCTGGTGGAGAACTTAGATGTGGAGGGGGGACTGGAGTCAGATCTTACACCGACGATGAAGCAGCGATCGCTGACATCCGAGAAAAATATTCCAGCGTAGTAAAAGGACTGTGGCTTGCTTGTAAGAAAAACATCCAATAGGGTGCTATTCCTGGGATTTTTCTTGTTAGGATGCGTTGGTTCTTCAATGAGTTGTATGAGCCCAAGAGAGTCACAGAAGGATTTGAGGGGTAAGAAAGCCTTGGACAACCAGTCGTAATTGAGATCCCCTAGAATAACAGTTTTGAGGGTCTCATGTCCCATGATAATAGTCGATAGGTGAGACAGGAGCTGGGACCCAGCAGATGGAGGCCTGTAACACCCTATAACCCTGATAGCCATTGAGCGGGATGTTTCAACCTTAAGGGACATCCTGTTATAGGAACCCCAAAGTTTTTATTTCAGGGTTCAATGCCAGTACCAGTTGTCTTTAATGTCCTTATAAGTGACATAGCAGAGGACTTGGAAGGGAAGATCTGGCTCTTTGCAGACAACACCAAGATCTGCAACAGGGTGGGCACTCGGGAGCGGGGGGGTGACGGATGGGCAGAGATGCAGAGGACCTGGAGGAGTTTTCAAGGGTACGGCAGCTGGGTTTTAATGCAAAGAAGTGAACAATCATGCAGTTGGGTCACAGAAACCTGGGAGCAGAGTACAAATGTGTTACTGACAACAAACAAGCAGGAAAGAGACCTGGGGTAATCATATTCGATGACCTAAAGGTGGCCAGGCAGTCGGGATGGCTATCGGAATGCTGTGGTGCATAGGAATAGGTACCACCAACTGAAAGTGGGAGGTACTGTTGCCCCATATAGATCAACCAGTAAGATCCCACCTTGAGTACCATGTCCAGCTCTAAAGACCACATCTCAGTAAGGACATAGACAGAGTGAAAGTGATTCAGAGGAGGGCAACCAAAATGGTGCAGGGTCTGCATAAACAGCCCTACGAGGACAGGCTAAAGGAGCTCAATACGTACACCCTGGAAGAAAGGAGGGAGAGGGGGATATGATAGAGAACTTTAAATACCTTGTGAGGGTAAATAAGGTACAGTAGGGAAGTTTTTCAGAAAAAAATGTGCTCTAGAACAAGGAGACATGCTATGAAGCTGGGGTAGGGTAGATTCAGGAGAGCTGTGAGAAAGCACTTCTTCACAGAAAGAGTGATGGATTCCTGGAACAGTCTCTCAGTAGAGGTAGTGGGGGCGAAAACAGTGGTGGTGTTCAAAAATGCCTGGGATAGTACCGGCCCGATGGGGCAGAGGGTCGAGGCATTTCTGCCTTACATTGCGGTACGCTGGTGACCCGGGTTCAGGAACGACCTCGGGTCGTCAGGGAAGATTGAGCTGCCTTGCGGCGGCTCTCCTCTCCTGGGGAGGGGGGGGTCACCCTCCCGTAGGCCCGCTGACACTGGGTGGAGGTTCAGTGGCAGTGCAGGTGGGCATGGGCGACCAGTAGGGTGAGGCATCCCACAGCGTGCGGCATGTGCGTGCCTCCACATGCGTGCGCTCATGCCAAGGACACGAGAGCAGGTGGGTGAAAACTGGGGAGAAAAAAGATAAAATGAAAAAAAAAATGTCTGGAATTGGCACAAGGTAATAATAGAGGTGTGGGGGGAGAAACTACCATAGATCAAGTAGGATCTGCAGCAAAAATGGTAGCAAAAAAATGGATAGACTGGGTGGGCAAAGTGGCCCTTATCTGCCATCACATTCCAGGTTTCTTTTTTTTATTTTGGGACCCAGCACCCAATTCCAGACTGGAGCTCAGTCCCTGCCCCACACACCATTCCACCATGCCCAGGTTTACCCCTCTGGGTGGGGCAGACATTGATAGCAAGCCCTGGCTTACCTCCCAGGGCGGGGCCACAGGAGCGGGCCCCCCCCCAGCGGACAATGGTGGCAGCAGAAAACGGCAGCAGAGCAGAGCATCATGCCTGGGGACCGGATTTTTTTTTATCGATGCTGTGATCCCCTTGGAAGCAGGACGTGCAATGACGTCGACGTCTGTCCCATCTCCCACGTAACTAGGCATCAGCCTTTTTTCATAGATTCCCCAGCCTCCACCAGGTGTCGCTAATAAGCTGGACACTCACCCCCTTCCACCAGGAGAGCTGCCCCTCCTCAATCCTTCTCCACCCGGCCCTTCGACTCCTGGGTCAGTTCCTGAAACTGGGATATCGGCATCACAAGTGGATGTCTTGTCGCTGCACTGGCGGGCCAGCTACATTCTATGTTTCTACATTTCCCCTGTACACCTCCCTAAATATGTACATGTACCCCTGTACACTTCCTAAAATGTGTACTTGTACCCCTACACCATTTCCAAAATTTGAATGTGTACCCCTCTACACCCCCCAAAATGTGTACATGCATGCCTACACCATTCCCAAGATTTGTACTTGTACCCCTGCACCCCTCCCAAAATTTGTACTTTTCCCCTTATACCCATCCCAAAAGTTGTATCCGCACCCCTCCTGAAATTTGTACCTATACTCCTACAACCCTCCCAAAATGTGTACTAGAACCCCTGAACACCTCCCAAAATTTGTACTTGCACCCCGGGCCCCTCAAAAAATGTGTACTCGTATCCCTGCACCCCTTATACAATTTGTACTTGCATCCCTGCACCCTCCCAAAATTTGCACCTGCAGCCCCACACCTTCCAAAGGTTGTACTTGCATTCCTGCATCCCTTATACAATTAGTACTTCCACCCCTGCACAACTTCCAAAATTTGTACTTGCACCCCTCCTAAAACTTGCATCTCTACACAACTCCCAAAATTTGCACTTGTACCTCTACACCCATCCGAAATCTGTACATGTACCCCATACACCTTCCAAAATTTGTACTTATACCCCTTCACCACACCCAAAATTTGCACTTGTACCCCTACATCCCTTCGAAATCTGTACATATAACCCCATACACCGACCAAAATTTTTACTTTTATCCCTTCACCACCTAAAATTTGTACTTGCACCTCTGCACCTCCAAAAAAATGTCTACTTGCACCACTGCACCATTCCCAAAATGTGTACTTGTACCCCAACACCACTCTCAAAACTTGTATGTGTACCCCTGTACACCTCTCAAAATGTGTACTTGTACGTTTACATCCGTCCCATAATTTGTACTTGTACCCCTACACCACTCCCAAAATTTATGTGTACCTGTACACCTACAACCACTCCCAAAATTTGTACTAGTACCCCTCCAAACATTTGTACTTGTACCCTTGCACTCCTCCCAAAGGTTGTATTTGTACCACTGCACCCATCCCAAAATTTGTACTTGCACCCCTACACACCTCCCCAAAGTGGTACTTGTATCCCTACATCACTTACAATTTATACTTGCACCCCTGCACAACTCCCAAAATTTGTACTCGCACCTCTCCCAAAACTTGTACCTCTACACACCTCCTAAATTTGCCGTTGTACCCCTACACCCCTCCAAAATCTGCATCTGTACCCTGTACATCTCCCAAAATTTGTACTTGTACCCCTTCACCACACCCAAAATTTGTACCTGCACCCCTCCAAAAATGTGTGCCTGAACCCCTACACCATTCCTAAAATCTGTACTTGTACCCCTACACTCCTCCCAAAATTTGTACTTGTATCTCCTGCATCCCTCCCAAAATCTGTACTCATATCCCTGCACTCTCCCAAAATTTGTACTTGTACCCTTGTATCCCTTCCAATATTTATACCTGTACCTCCCGCATCCCTCCTGAAATTTGTACATGCACCCCTGCATCCCTTCTAATATCTGTACTTGTACCCTCTTGTATCCCTAACATTTGTACTTGTACTTTCCGTATCCCTCCCAAAATCTGTACTTGCAACCTTACACCTCTCCCAAAATTTGTACGTGTACCTGTGTAGAGGTATACATTTTTGGAGGGGTGTAGTGGTACGTATACGTTTCAGGAGGTATGTGGAAGAATAGTACAGATTATAAGTGTGGTGCAAAGTACAGTTAGAAACTTAGGAGAGGTGTGTGGGCATATTTTGGAACAATTTCATGGGAGGGCAGCGTAGTGGTGTACATTTTGTAGGATTACACATTTGGGAGGTGGTGCTGGAGTAGTAGTACACCTTTTGAGAGTGCTGTGGATTGGAACCTCAGTAGAGGGAGTGAATCTGAAAAGAATAAATAAGGGGGGAGAGCTGTAGTGTATTCAAGGCTGGAAAGGGAACACAGGAAATCAATATTTACCTTTTAAGAGTATGGGCCAGATATTCGGATAAGTGCAAAGCATAGCGCCATATGTAAGTCAGGGCACATCACCCTATCCTATAAATAAGAGGTGCACTCCCTGCCTGTACATATGGCAGCCGGCCAATATGTGTGAGGAGGGCTGTGCTGGTCACTGTATGCTCCCGCAGCACCGTGGATAATGGCATGGTGAGTGTGTGGAGGGGTGCCCGGTGCTGTGGGGGGGGGGGCCACTGTACACCAAGGAGAGGTTTTTTTTTGTACTTCCAGGCTGGCGATTGATGGGGTTAGAGGGGACCATTTGCACCGGGGAATGTATATTTAATATTGGGCTGGGGACCGGAGGGCAGACCACTAGCACCAGGGAATTTAATATGTGATATGGGACTGGGGATTGGGGGGGACTGAGAAAACTGGCAACCTGTAGTGGACTGTGTCCTGAGTATGGACAGGTTGTGAAAAACTGGTGACAGCAAAAGAATTGTCAATAACCTGGTTACCTATCCAGTCACAGAAAAGGATATTACATAAGGGAACCCAGCGTACACTACTATTGTTAGTTTTGTTTGAAGCAAGAATAGTTAGAGAGAGAAATAATCCCTGGACCATATGAAACTGCATTTTGCTAAACATACAAGAATTGTGCAAAAGAAGAGGGGTGGGTTATGAAGAAAGCCAATCAAGGTCAGAACTCAAACATACTTGAGGAAAGGGAGCAGAGATGCGCTGTATAAGTGGTCACTGCTAGCTGAAGTTGAGAGACAGAGGCTGCAGAGCATGAAAGTGAGCCAGAGCCGGGAACTCAGGCAATTTTACAGGTACACAGATTGAAGCTGGAGCTTGCCCTGGTTCAGGCAAAGGCTGAGGTAGAACTGCAGAAGATGATGCTGGAAGCAGAGGAACAAGAGAAGGTGGAGAAGTGAAAAGCTAAGGCGCGAGAGAAACAAGAATAGGCGAGAGAGAGAAGGAGAAGGGAAAGGCTGAGGCAGAGCTGCAGCAAATAGAGCAGAAGAGCAAGAGAAAGAGCACCGGCTGGAGACAGATGGGGATTCTGCGTCAGAAGGCAATACCACAAACTGTAAGTAATGGCATGAAGGGTTTGATCCATGAAGCCAAAATTAATTCTAAAGTGTTTCCCAGATATCAGGAGGGGGATAATCCTGATTTGTTTTTAAAAACCTCGAGAGAATCTGTGAGCAATTTGAATTGGGCAGGACTTCTTGGCAGACTCATTTGCCAATGCTTACAAGCAAGGCATTAGAAACCTTTGCTCGGGCGGACAAACAGGATTGCATGGACTATGATAAGGTGAAAAGTGCCTTTCTAAAGCATTTTGAGTTAACTCCCAAGGCCTATAGACCAAAATTTAGAGAGTTAAGAAAGGCACCAGGAGATAGTTATGTTTAAAGGAGTTCTACGTGGATAGGTGAAGGTCCGACTCGCACCTCTCCAATCCCCATTAGGCACCACATGAAATGAATAGTTTTATTACCTGAGCACTCATAAAATATCCTAAACCTCCAGTGGACTTGCATTTAAACTATAGCACTCCTCAACTCCCCCACAGGGATCTCGCTGGTAACATCATGAGAAAATGATGCACTGCCCGTCTCTTATTAGTGCTCCCAATGGGAAACTAAACAACCTTCTTTCCATTGCCAGCGCTTGCTTTTACAGAATCTAAGTCCCATGGGTATGGCAGGCATATCCATGGGATTTAAGCAAATTCTGTAAAAGCAGCACAGGGCATCAGAGATAGCATTGTTTCATTTCTGTACATAAGGGCACTATTAAGGGATGGGCAGTGCAGCGTCATTTTCTTGCGATATTACTAGCAAGATCCCAGGGGCTAAGAGCACCATAGTTTAAATGCCAGGTCCACCGGAAGTTCAGGATATTTTTACGAGTGCTCAGGTAATAAAACTATTCATTTCATATGGTGCCTACAGTGGGGATCGGAGAGGTGAAGCCACGATCTGTGCAGCAGTCACGGCTTCACCTCTCCTGGTAGTTCTCCTTTAAATGTGTGGCAGGTAAGTAATTTGTTAGAATGCTGGGTTGAGGGTGAAAACCCCTGTTCTGTAGAGGAAGTAAAAGATTGATTTCTTTTGGAACAGTTCCTAAAAACGGTACCTGAGGAACTGAGAATATGGTTTTGGATAGAAATCCTGAGTTCCACAAGGGAAGCAGCCAAGAGGGCTGATCAATTCATATCCAGCCCACCATCCTCTCAGCACAAAGGTAATGGGGAGGGACATCAGTTGGTTTTAAGGGAACCTCTATGGGGGGCAATCTAAAGAAAGCCAGCCAGTGCCAAACACAAAAGGGAAGCCAAGTGGTTTCAGAGGTAAAGAGTCAGGGGAATGCAGGTGTTGTATCTGTCAGAAACTGAGGCATTTGTCACATGATTATGCAAACAATGTAATGAAAGGGGCTAGTGCAGTGGAAGAAGGTGGCTCGGGAAGCTCCGAGAAGATAGTGGCCTGTGCACAATGTGCAGTGCCCTGCAACTCCACTGCAAATACGCACTCAGTGGTGATAAATGGATTAATAAACCCAGGGACTGAGGGACACTGGGGCCTCCATTTCTATGGTGAAGCAGGAGCTGTTTCATGAGGAACAGATCCTGCCTGGCTAGTTTTCTCAGATTAGAAGGATTAGAGGGATGAAGGGTGTGGCAGTCTCAGTGCCAATAGCCCCGATCTTCCTAGGCTGGGAAGCTGGTCAGGGCATTCGGCAGGTGGGTGTTGTACCAGGTCTGCCTGTGGATGTGATTATTGAGAAGGACTTCAATAGCGGGGCCAATACTGTATGTGCCAATGCACTTAGCAAGGCAAGGGAAGGGGCTCCTGAGGATGCAGATGCCAGAGAAAGCCATCCCTACCTCAGTAGCGTGGGAAGTTGTAGCTAAAGAATGTGTTGGAAGTAGCAGTTCTAAGCCACAGCTACAGACAGAGCCCAACTATGGGCAGCTCTCCCACAGGAGAGTGTGTTTTGGGGAAGGTCTGATGTGCAGAGCTGGTGAGAGCTCAGTATGCTGAGCCATTCCTCTAGAGATTAAGGGAGTTAGCCACCAGTATGGAAGGCGACCCTCTGAGTTCTGGGAAAGGGAGGTGTACTGGGAGAATGGGCTCCTGTACCATGAGCAGGTTCCAAAGGGGGCCGGAGGAAGGGGTACTCCAGTATACAGTGGTTAATAGGAAGTAAAGGAAGCAGCTTCTGGCCTTAGCCAATGGACATACCCTTTTCTTGACACCAGGAGTCAACCATACAAAAAGGCAGCTGACTAACAATTTTGACTGCCCAGTATTTTTAAACATGTGGGAAACTACTGCCAGACTTTTCTGAAGTATCAGTGAGTGGGAAAGGTTGGGGACAAGGCTAAGGTGGCTTTGACAGCCCTGCCTATTATTGAAGAGCCATTTAGGCAAATGGACACTGTGGGGCTACTTAGCACCCCAAGTTGCACCGGCAAGCGGTACAGCTAGGTGATTGTAGATTACACCACCAGGTATCCATAGATGGTGCCCTTGTCCTCCATTGAGGCTGAGAAAATGTCTGAAACTGCTGGGGACATTTAGCTAGGTAGGTTCCACAGAATCACAGAAGTTTGACGGCAGAAAAGGACCACACCGGCCCATCCAGTCTGCCCTGTTTCCCCCCACACACACACACACCCGCCTCTCATGCCAGCTCCCGCCTTCCCCGATATTCAGCCCCATATGCTTGTCCCATGCCTTCTTTAATTCCTCCATTAATTTAACCCCCACCACTGTCTGGCAGTCTGTTCCAGGGCTCCACTACCCTCTCTGTGAAGAAACGCCCTCTCACATTACCCCTGTATCTTTTTCCTTGCAGTCTGAGGTTGTGCCCTCTAGTTCTGGCCCCCTCCTTACTCTCAAGTAATCCCTCTTCACCTACCTTATTGATCCCCTTTACACATTTAAAAGTTTCAATCATGTCTCCCCTTTCCCTCCTTGCCTCCGCCGTGTACAGATCCAGCTCCTTACACCTCTGCTTGTATGTCTTCCCCTGCATACCCTGCACCATCTTGGTTGCCCTTCTCTGAACCCTCTCCAATGCATCTATAACCTTGTGGAGATGTGATCTCCAGAACTGAACCCCATACTCCAGCTGCAGCCTCACCAAGGCTTTGTAAATGGGCATTATTACCTCCCTCCTTCTGCTAGTAATGCCCCTGCCTATGCATGCCAACATTCCACTGGCCTTTCTCACTGCTCTGCTACACTGGATGCCTACCTTAAGGTTTAAGGAGACTAAGATGCATAGATCCCTCTCCTATTCCATTTCTTAGATTTTCTCACCACCTAGTGTGTACCCTGCATATGTGTTTCTACTCCCCAAGTGCATCACAGTGCACTTTTTGGCATTACATTTCAGCTGCCACCTCCCAGACCATTCGTCAAGCTTCTTTAGGTCCTCCCTCATGTCCTCCGCCCACCCCCCCCCGGGGTGTCCACCCTATTGCAGATTTTTGTATCATCAGCAAATAGGCACATCCTCTCCGTCAAACCCTCTGCAATATCTGTGATGTAGATGCTGAAGAGAAATGGACCCAAAACTGACCCCTGTGGCACTCCACTCTTTACCCTCTCTGTCCTGGAGTGCACCCCATTTAGCACCACCCTCTCAGTTCTTCCTGCTAGCCAGGCCTCCACCCAGCTTGTTATTTTCCCACCCAGCCCCAGGCTTTCCATCTTGCTCACTAGCCTCCTATGAGGGACGGTGTCGAAGGCCTTGCGAAGTTCAGACAGGCCACGTCCACCACCACCACCACCCCTCCCTGGTCAATCACCTGAGTTACTCAATCAAAGAACTCAATTAGGTTCGTCTGGCATGACTTCCCCTTCATGAAGTCATGTTGTCCTCTGTCCTGCAAGCCACTCTTCTCCAGGTTACCCACCACCCTCGCCTTGATTAGCGACTCCATTACCTTCCCCACCACAGATGTGAGGCTGACAGGTCGGTAGTTCTCCTTCACCTCTCTACTACCGCCCTTATGCAAAGGCACCATGTCCGCTCTCTTCCAGTCCGTCCGGCACTTTCCCGTATCCAGGGACAAGTTGAAGAGCCTTGTCAAGGGTGCGGCCAACTCCTTCTTCAATTCCTTGATCACTCTGCGGTGCAACCCATCTGGCATCATTGCCCTGTCCACCCTCAATCTATCTAGCTCAGCCCTGACACTATCCATAGAGAACAGACTCTGATCCACCGAGCTGCCCTCCTTTCCCTTCAACTTTAGCTCAGGTCCCCTACCATCCTCCTCCTCTGTGAATACAGAGCAAGAGTACTCATTTAATACCTCTACTTTTTCACAGTCCCTTTCCAATTTTATCCCTCCTTCTCACCTCAGTCTAGCAACCCCCTGCCTTGCCCTCCTCCTCTCCCTCACATATCTGAAAAAAAGTTTTATCCCTCTTTTGACTTTTTTGGCTATTCTCTCCTCAGTATCTGCTTTTGCCCTTCTGATCTTCTTTCCTGCCAGACTCCTTTTCTCCCTATATTCTTCCCTATCTTCCTCACTGAGTGTCCTCTTAAATTCCCCCAGGAGATTCTATCGGACCACAGCACCAACTTCATGCTGGATCTGATGACTAGTCTTTGGCAGAAGTGTGAAGTGAGGCAGCTCAGGGTCTCCCCATACCATCCGCAGACTAGCAGTCCAGTCGAGCAATTTAATGCATCTCTTAAGACCATGTTGAGAGCATCTGCTGATCGGTATGCAAGAGAGTGGGACAAGTATTTACCCCATCTCTTATTTGCATACAGGGAAGTTCCCCAGGAGTCCACAGGGTTCTTGCCCTTCGAACTCCTATTTGGCCATAGGGCGAGAGGCCCCCTTGATTTGGTAAGGGATGAATGTGAGAGTGAGCGTGATCCCCAAGGGGAATCGGTTGTGGAGTATGTCCTGAATTTCAGGTCTAGGCTCAAGGAGCCCATGAGGTGTGCCCCAGGAATATCTAGCCTCTGTGCAACAGAGACAGAAGACATGGTATGACCATGGACCAGAGGCCAGGAGTATGAGTTTGGGCAACGGGTGATGGTGGTCATCCTTGTCATGCAGAATAAACTGCAGGCGGCTTGGGAGGGTCAGTACTCGGTGGCCAGGAGAGCGAATTATGTTAACCATGTGGTGGAGATGCCAGACAGGAGGCACAAGCAGTGGACCACGTGAACATACTGAAGCCCTACAATGACCAAGATGAGATGGTCCTGGCTGTATGAAGTTATTCAAAGGACAACACAAAGGTGGACCCAATGGTGGATCTCTTGGGAGGGGTTAAAAGAGAATCCTCAGTGGACACCATCACCCTCTCTGAGAGATCGACACTGGCCCAAGCTACCAAAATGTGGATGGTGCTGCAAACATATGAGGGGATATTCATAGAGAAGACAGGCTTTGCCCTGCTGGCACAGCACCATGTGGATACATGGTCCTAGGCCCTCCTGAGGCAGCCACCCTACCAAGTCCCCGAGGATGTAAACAATGCTGTAGAGGGGAAAATCAAGGTGAAACTGGCTCTCCAGAAGATCCAGGAGTTCAACAGAACCTGGACCTCTCCAGCGGTACTGACCCCAGTGCTTCAGATAACTTTAGCATTCAAAGACTAAAGTGCTCCCAATTTTTGACAGTAGGTGAGTAAAGAGTAAAGTGCTCCCCATTTTTGACAGCAGGTGAGTAAAATATAATTTTAATGAGTGAAAATGCATTAAACTAGGAAAAAATGCATCTCTTAATGCACATATGGAACATTTCCAAGGGCTGAAACGAGTATTGGTACTCATTAAAATTTTTTATAAAGAGCACTTCTGAAAAATTGGGGAGTAAAACAGGCCTTTACATACCTTATCTGGAGCACCACTGGTCCCCCAAATGGAAAGGACCACAAGATGCTGGGGCAACTGCCATAAGCTCAATAGCTGTAGGGACTCAGAGGTCTTAGAGAGGTTTAGGAGAGGAGATGTACCTAATCACCACAGACCTGACAATGGGTTAGTGGCACGTGCCCTGACCCCTGAAGCCTGAGAGAGGTTGGTCTTCATCACCCCACTTGGTTTTTCAAGTTCAGAGTCATGCCATTCAGGATGAAGAATGCACCAGCCACATTTCTATGACTCATGGACCGCATTCTGAATGGAGTGGGAGCATCTGCACTAGCAGTCATGGATGATATTGCCATCAACAGCCAGACCTGGCAGCATCACATGTCAGGCATACGTCCGAGGTGTTCCGTCAACTGCATGTTGCTAGGCTGACTATCAAGGTGGAGAAGTGCCAGATAGGAATGGCAGAGGTGTCACACCTTGGGCAAAGGGTGTGGAGTGGATACATCTGGCATGAACCAGTGAAAACTGAGGTTATTCAGAGATGGGTCACACCCACGACTAAGGAAAACATGCGAGCCTTCCTAGGCACAGCAGGGTACTACTTCAAGCTTGTGCCAAATTTCAGCAGCCTGGCCAAACTCCTGTTCCATCTCACTAGGAAGAAAATGCCAGACAAGGTTCAGTGGATGGAAACCGGCGATACCGCGTTCCATGAGCTGAAGGAGGCATTGTGTCAGGCACCTGTGCTTGCCAGCCTGGACTATTCTCCAAGGTTCCCTGTGAATGTAGACTTATCTGATCATGGGCTAGGCACAGTTTTGAGTCAGGTTATGCACTTGGGAGAGGAACCCCCCCCGTCATATATCTCAGCAGGAAGCTGCTGCCCAGAGAGAAGGCCTATGCTACAATCAAAACAGAGTGTCTACATATTGTCTGGGCTTTGCAGAAGCTGCAACCTTAACTGTATGGGAGGGAATTCAGCCTGGTCACTGACCACAATCCCCTTTCATGACTGCAGAGGACCAGAGGTCAAAACCCCAACTTGCTGAGGTGGAGCCTGATGCTGCACTCCTATAATTTGGACACTAGGCACCACATCGGGTCACAGCACAGAAACACCAATGGGTTGTCTAGACAATACCCAAGACCTAGGGGAAAAAAGAGGGGTTGCTGTGAGAAACTAGTGTGGGGTTCACATAGAAAGTGAACCAAGGGCATTGCAAGTGAAGCCAGCCAGCTCACATGAAAATACGAGCATCCTTCAGAGGTGCTAAAGTTTACAGAAGGTTCAGCTGCACTCCTGAGAGTCAAAGGATAATCAGCACACAGGTTCACTGCTTAATTTATTTTAAACTGGAATCATTAATTCAGTCAAAGCAGCAAATGTTAATGTGATGCAGACAGCTAGCCAATTCACTGATAGGAGAGGGAATTACCCCAGCGCTTTGCCACAAAGGCTTTGTCAGGGGCAGAGACAATAAAGACTGACTGCTGATTTACAGTCCACATTTCGTCAGATCATCCATCTGGTGGCCAATCACAACAGAATAGAATCGCCATAGCAACCCAGGGATGAAGTACAAAATGGGTGCAGTGATACTAAAAACGACCAAGAAGGAACGAGACCTGGGGGTAATCATATCAGATTACCTGAAAGTGGCCAGGCAGTGTGACAAGACAGTCGAGGGGGCTAGTGGGATGCTTGGGTGCATAGGAAGGGGCATCACCAGAAGAAGGAGGGAGGTGTTGTTACCCCTAGGTAGATCACTGGTAAGACTCCACCTTGAGTACTGTGTCCAGTTCTGAAGACCACATCTCTGGAAGGACACAAATAGAGTGGAGGCAGTCCAGAAGAGGGTTACCAAATGGTACAGGGTCTGGATCAAAAGCCCTACAAGAAGAGGCTAAAGAAACTCAATGTATACACCCTGGAGGAGATATAAGAGACCTTTAAATACCTCATGGGAGTTAATAGAGCACAGGAAGGGAGTATTTTTCAGGAACAAGGTGCTCTAGAGCAACTGGACATGACAGCTGGAGGGGGCAGATTCAGGAGAGATATGAGGATGTACTTCTTCACAGAAATGGTGGTAGATTCCTGGAACAGCCTTCCAGCAGAGGTAGTGAGGGTGAAAACAGTGAGGTTCATCTGGGATAGGCACAAGGGAATCGTAAGGGTAAAGGGGGGATGAAGAGACAGCACTGCAAATCAAGAAGGGTCTGTAATAAAAAGAAGGTAGGAAAAAATGGGCAGAGTGTGGGGCTGATTCTCAAAGGCATGGCGTAAGTCCTCATAAAGGCAACTTGCACCAAATGCCAATGCACCAGGGGCATGCACCCAATTCTCAATTGGCAGGGTCCCTGTGGCTAAGTCCTGCAACTTGCGATAACCCAAGCAGTGTGCCAAACAGAGGGCGCACCTGAAGAGGTTGCCACAAGCCTGCAACAATGCTCCTTTAAAGCAGTGAACACCACCAGCCCAGATCCCCAAAATAATAAATACTGCTGCAGCCCGATCCTGAAATCATAATTAATCGCGGAGCTGATCCCCAAAATCATATTAATGACGCGCCACAATCCCGAAATTATAATCACGGAGCCCTGATCCCCAAAAATAATACCTGCTACAGCCCTTGATCCCGAAATAATACTTATTTCTGCCCCCCAAGCCACGATCCTGATCCCTGAGGTATTTTCCTTTCAAATGTTGTAAATTGCTATGTTCATTTATTAATGTTAACCCTAGTAGTCTAGTGGACCCCCACCCAGCAGTGCCCTACCAATGCCACTCCCCCACAACCCAGCCAGCGACTGGCACAGCGAACCTCTCGCCACTGCAGCCGGCCACAGACTGAGCTCTGCAGGAGCGTGTACTATAAATAGTACATGCTCAAGAGTTACAGTACGTGCTCCTGCAGAGCTCAGTTGGTGGCTGGATGCGGTGGTGAGAGGTGGTCTGTGCCAGTTGCCAGCTGGGTGAGGGGGAGCGAGGTGGTAGGGCACTGCTGGATGGAGGACCACTAGGACATTAATAAACGAACATAGCAATTTACAACATTCGAAAGGGAAATACCCCAGGAATCAGGATCGTGTCGGGGGGGGGGGCTAGCCCACTGGGGCAGAAGTAAGCATTATTTCGGGGATTGGGGCTGCAGCAATAATTATTA
The DNA here is from genome assembly GCA_016271365.2 of Neoceratodus forsteri. Classification (NCBI taxonomy): domain Eukaryota; kingdom Metazoa; phylum Chordata; order Ceratodontiformes; family Ceratodontidae; genus Neoceratodus; species Neoceratodus forsteri. The sequence goes on from CM057458.1 coordinate 1,372,776,709, forward strand.
TTTCAGGGATCAGGGCTGCAGAATTAATTATTTTGGGGATGGAGGCTGCAGAATTAATTATTATTTCGGGGACTAGGGCTGGGGTTGGGCTCGCTAGCCTATAGAGCTATACATTACTTATTATTGGGGATCGGAGCGGGGGGTGCTACATGGAAAAGGGGGATGTGTTGGCAGCACATTGGCGCAAACCCCAGTGGATGGCAAAGTACACTTACACCAGCTCCTAGCTGATTTAAATGTACTTTGACGGATGTCCTCCAGGGGTTGTTTTAGAATCCCAAATTAGAGGATGTGGCAGCCACCCTTTGTGAATAGGGTGCAGCTGCTGCCATAAACCCCCTTCAGTCACGTCGCAGCCGAGGTTTTGGTGCAACCATGGCGCAAGTCCACTTTGGCGCAATCAGCCTGCGTCATACTGCAGGCTGCGTTTGAGAATCCCATATGGCACAAGCAACTAATGGCGCAAAGTGCTACTTGTGTCATTCCTGTTGGCGCAAGTCACTTTGTGCCATGCATAACCTCTTGAGAATCGGCCCCTATGTTTCTATGTAATACTCAAAGCGCCATTACGAACTAAATAACAAATATACACTCAATACAGAAAGTGTTGTGAACACAGCTGTAACATGCAAAATCTCTACAAAACAGTAATTTTTACCCACACTATAAACTCATTCAGTGTGAAACATCACTGTTACTGCTGTAGATGTACCCAAGTATCATACGTGATCCAACTTTAATCTTGGAGTGACTCTCACAATTTAAATGCCTACCAACGCTAGTACCATTCAAATGCTTTGCAAGATGGATTATAACAGTACCACCAGGTTTTCTCTTTGTCTGTCCTATGACTGACCCACTTACTACTTGTATATGGAAATTCCTGAAGATCTACAGAAACAGTCCAATCTGGCTTGTGGTAGTACGGAGGCAGAAGACAGGCATAGTTATCTGAAACAAAATGAGAAACCAAAAAAAAGGTAACTATACAAACCAATGCAAAGAATTATATACCTAATTTTAATCGTATTGTATTACAGAAGTGCTAAAAAAGAATGTGTTTTCCATTTCTCGGGGGGGGGGGTGTTACAATAAGTTTGCACTTTTTTTTTTTGTAAATCTCATTTTTATTAGAAGAAATTTTCACAGTATTTTTAACCGTTTGACAGCCACATTACATCAGGTTTGTTAAAAAACATTTCCTTATTTATACAGAGGTACAGATCTGTTATTAAAATTCCACAGGGTTATCAAAGCAATCTTCATACCCCAATAGTCAATGACCTGATACCAATCTACCGACATTCCCAGGGTAAATTCATCCAGCATTTCTCTACACCACTTTTTCTCCTTATCTCTCACCCACCAGTCATATCTTTATTTAACAAATTATGATTATACTGTTCAGGATCTAGACTTGGACCAAAGGCCCAGCTACACTGGTCTGAGCAGGCAGGTAGGGAGTGTATTATGTTAAGGCACAAAATGAGGATCTTCGGTCACAATATATATAATCCATCTTCTCCATTTTAGGGAGCCAAGCTCTGCCTTACCATTTAAATTGTAGGTTAATCTTTCTGATCTATCTATAAGGTGTACTGTCTTCTCTCCAGCCCGAAAGGGTAAGGGGCTCCACTGTGAGCCAGCATTTAGTAATAGCTTTCTTCGCTGCTAATAGGAGGATATTCAGTAAGTACCGGGTGTGGGGGTCATGCAGCTCGGGGGGGGGAGCAATGGAGAATAAAGAAATCACCGCTGTAAAGAAATTCAACCCCAAAGAGGTCTTCTAACTTCTCAAACAAGGCCTGCAGAAAAGGCTGCAGTTTCGGGCAGGACCAGAGGTGGGCAACAGTCTCGCCACATAGACACCAACATGCGACAGAATGGGTAGTACTAAAATGTGAAGTTATTACCGAGGTTCCAAAAAATCTTGTTAGTAGCTGCCATGAAAATAACCTCAAAGAGTGAGAATAAGTGCTCTTCGATGCCATGCACCAGAGAGCTTCCCACTGTTATGGTGTGATCCGAGATCCCAATACCTCATTTCATTTTTCCCTTAGCCCCGAGGTATTTCCCCCTGCTGTTCCCATCAGTGACTTATATAACAGATACAATGTGTGGTATTCCTGGATTTAATGCATGTTGAAAACAGTTGTATCACCTAATAGAATTAGTGCAACATTATATAGGGATTCAAAGTAATGACGAAGCTGCAAGTATTGAAAAAATCCGATTGGTGCAGATGAAATTCACAGCTGATCTCACCACATTCCTTAAAAAAGGGGCCCGTCTGCAGCTGCAAAAGTTGTAGGAGATGGGTGTGCCTCCAGTTACGGAAGGTGTGGTCTGAGAGAGCTGGGGGAAAATCCTCCAATAGATCTATTGGGGAGAGCATGACCAAAAAGGGAGTAATCCCTAAGGCCCTGTACATCAAGTACCAAACCTGTGCTTGATACACAATCCATGGGCTCCAGGTTGGTCAGCCAAGTGGAGGTGGATTTTTGTGTTAAATCACTTTTTGGTATTCCTGGTGAGGGAGCACACTCTCCTCAATTTCCCTCCATCGGGCCGGGCTCACTCCAATCAGGCGTAGTATTATAAAAGAAAGGTGGGGCGCCCAATAATAAAGTTTTAGATTGGGGAGTGCCAGACCACCCTGCTCTTTAGGGAGATAGAGAATCCCAACCCTAGTTCTTGGGCGTCTTCCCACCCAAATAAACTTTCCTATGGCCTTACTCCAGATCCTAAAGAGGTTGTTCGCTAAATTAAGGGGTACATTCTGAAACAAGTAGAGGGCTCTCAGCAGGGTTATCATCCAGACCACTTCAATACGTTGAAGCATATTCAGTGGAAGTATATTCCACCTTTCAAGGTCCTGTTTCATCTGCGACGTAAAGGGACGATAATTATTATTCAGAGCATCCTTAGCTTGACGCGAGAGGTGTATTCCTAAATATTTTAACTTAGTGAGCCCCCATCGAAAAGGGTACCTTTCCCTTAGTGTTTCGGGGGGAAATGAAAGGTGAGGGCATCCGTCTTGTTAGTATTCAGCCTGTAGCCCGAGTATGATCCAAATTCTTCCAAAAGATGAAAGATGGAAGGTATAGATTGATTGTTCGGGTTTAGTGAGGAACAGCTTTTTTTTTAAATTAACTATCTGCTGAGGGGACAGAGATGTGCTGGGGAAATAAGATCAACACTGCTGCCAGAGGCAGAAGCAGCTGCCTCTCAGAGGTAATTATAATTCCTTTGTCCTGTAACAACAAGACTCCCTGGTCAGATAACAACAGAGCTTCAAAGAGCCCATAGTCTTTCATGTCAAGAGACTTTCTTGGCCATGCAGCCACCACATACAGGGTAGACATAGCACAGAACAAAAGTAAGGGTTTCTGAGTCTACAAAACCCAAGGTTATGGTTTAGGCCAGCTTCCCAGATGCCTGGTACCGACAGAAGACAAAGGAAGTGGCAAACCAATGACGCCAGAGTGACATATTTGATGATGTAACATGGAGAGCTATCAGCAAAAGTCTTCTAAGGTCTTGCCAGATTCTAGCAACTGCATAAGTGTTGGGACTATAGGCATAAACATCTAAGAGCTACAGCCTACCACGGCTCAATAGAATATCCTGTGTGGTAAGAAATCCTACTTTGCTAAGAGTTAAGAAGTTATACGATCATGCTAAAGTAACACTGTCAACCTTTTTTTGCATCATGTTTATTTTTATTTATTTATTTAGTTTTTGTTGACAGGGTAGGTGCCCTAAACAGCAAAACTGTCTATTTTCAAGCACAACCTGGGAGGTTACATACAACTGGGTGGGAAAACAACAGTGACATTACAAAGAATAGAGCAGTTAACAACAAGCAGTACAAGTTAGCCAAAACAGTCAGGTAACCAAATTGGAGCAACAGGTCAGGCATGTAATTTGTACAAACATGACACATAACAGTGGCATAGGCAAATATATGACAGAAACAGTGTCCCTGATACATGACATTCAAAAGTATTGCACAAATAGAGGGGAAGTACGAGGGGACTCACTGGTACTATTAAAGCTCTGTGAGAGCAGGTCATGGAGAAGAGGACCAAGTGCCAGGCAAGAGCTAAGAGGGTCAGGCAAGTGAGTGGTTACACCCACCAAAGGAGCAGAGTTCAGAACTAGCATGGACTTTACAGATTTCCAGCTTAAAACTCCGAGGGTAATGACGTTCCTAATAGCCAGTAGGAGGGAATTCCACACTTTCAGAGCACTAGTAGAGAAGGCGTTTTCACCCATTTTTGTGTTACACTTGGGTTGGGCTAGGAAGGACTTTTCAGCAGATCTCAGGGGGTAGGCAGAATGAGCAGGTTTTACAGTAGGGCTAGCTTGTTAGGTCTCTGGGAGGTGATGATGTTTTTGATGAAGCAAGTGGCAGTGTATTGCTGGAAAACTGTGGGGACTAGATAGCTCAGTCTGGATTAGAGTGAGCAGCGGTGAGTGAGCTTCGGTACCAACAGAGCAAAGCGGCAGATGTTATTATAACAGACATCCCACTTGTGGAGTAGCCCTCTTGAGGATTCCGGAAGGGCGATCATCCCATAGGCCAGTTTAGGTCTCAGAACCCACTGAGTGATGGCCAGCCTCACCACAGATGTGAGGCTGCACCTAACTTTATACACCAGACCAAGTTGTATGTTGACTGATTTAACAGCAGTGGAGAGGTGCAGGTCATAGTCCAGGGCAAGACCCAAGGTAACTCCAAGGTATTTAAAAGAGAAGACAGCGTTGAGTAGTGTACCATCAGATGCTCTGATAGACAATGGCTGGTGACAGGTCCTAAGTTTGGTTCCAGAGCCGAAGAGCATGGAAACAGTCTTTTTGTTGTTGAGGACAAGTTTATTTTGCTTCAGCCGGTGTTGAAAGTGCTGAAGTTAGGGTTTAGGTTCCGGTTGATGTCTGATAGGTCAGAGCAGCTGGAGTATAGTACCATGTAGTCAGCATATAATAAGGCAGACCATGGGTGGACAGCTGGGGCAGATCATTTACAAAGATCAAAAAAAGTAGAGGGCCCAAGATGGATCCCTGAGGAACTCTGATCCAGTTGTGGGAGAGAGAGGAGAGAGAGAGAGAGAGAGAGAGAGAGAGAGGACTTGGCATTGCCAAACTGCACGAACTGCTGACACTCAGAGAGATAACAGTAGAACCAGGCAGAAAAGTAGAGGGCCCAGGATGGATCCCTGAGGAACTCTGATCCAGGTGTGGGAGAGAGAGGACTTGGCATTGCCGAGCTGCACGAATTGCTGACACTCAGAGAGATAATTGTAGAACCAGGCGGTTGCAGAGGAAGAGAAACCAAGGGAGGACAACTTGGATAGATGCAATCAGTGGTCCACCAAGTCAAAAGCCTTCGTGAGATCCATGAATATCACCCCTGTGAGACAGTTTTTGTTTGTGGCAAGTCTGACATCGTTGGTGAACTGGATGAGGGCAGTGGAAATGCTGTGCACCCGCCAAAAAATCATGCTGATTCGGAGTGAGGAGATTGCGGAGCTGGAAATCCACATTTTATGACCACTTACTTTCTCTAAAATTAATTGATGATGCTCGTTGTTTTATCTGCCTCCTTGCTTAGAACAGAAATGCATGCTAATGTATATTTATAACCAATTTTCTTCTGTTCCAAATCCTAAATCTATGCTTACTGCATCCCGAACATTAAAACACCTCCAAACAATGTAGCCACTCCTGATGCACTAGTGTCCTCTACTCCTACTGCGAAATGAGTGGCTAGACTGTGTTGGGGGTGTTCTTAAGTCCAGGAAAGATGCAGTGGGAGTTGATTAAGGAACGTAAACAAACCTGGTTTTGTGTGGTAACACCACTATGGTGGGCAGTCTGTCACTTTTTAAAGGGGGAAAAAAAAGAATCAGAATCAAACAACCAGCTATGTCAGCAGTCTGTACAGAGTGGGAACAATCATGTGTTTTTTTTTTTGTTTGTTTGTTTTTTTTAACTAGGGACGCTCTGAGGCATAACGGGGTTGACAATGTCCCTTTAATTTCTGTAGTAACACTAATTCCCTAAACCTTTTTATACTGTGATATCCTGTAGATTGTGTAATGTAAACATTATAAGTATTAAATATTATTTTATACACCTCATGCTTCTGTAACTGAATCTTTTGGGAGCACAGTTAACGGTTGTTACTGACAAATCCACAATCCACCTCTGAAGAGGGAGAAGACAGCTACAGTTACCATATTCTAGAAAGTGAAGTGTTTTCTCACAGAAGTGAGTGACAGGAAGGCCATTTGCCCTGAGCCAAAGAAGCAGTGTACTGTGTGGGCAGTGGCTCTGGTTGGATACAGACCAAGACAGTCCCCAGCTCACAGCATTACTTCTGACTGGTAGCAACTACTGAGATGCCCGTACAGGTATGGAGGGCTGACAAAATTGGTAATCTGCTGCAGACTGCTTCTTGAGTGTAGACAGGTTGTGACAGGCATATAAAACCATAGTGAGGAGTTGAGACATTACAGAGGATTGAACAAGGATGTTGACTGTCACACAGGAAATGCTGAAGGGCATATTCTAAAGCTAATAAAGTGGTCTGTATTCAGGGACCTCAGAAAGTCAGAGCAGTTGTAGAAATATGTTGTTTTAATGGATGCATGTAATTAAAATAAAAACCTTAAAAGCTTTATCGGTGAGTGGCTCGTATCCTGCACCACAATTTGGTATACTATTGAGGGCTTGCAGATCCCACCTGGTATCCATTTTATATTACAGGTGATTAAAGGGCCACACTGCTAGCAGTGACCTTTTATTTTGTTAGCTTTCTGCACTGCAGTGACTGCCTTTGTTACATCATCCTACTATGGGGCTTGCAGCATGTATTGACAGAAACTACATCCCACCGACTGTCTTAAGAGAGCTCCCTGGGTTTTACAGCAAAGTATATAACCGGTACACCAGCTTAGCTCAGCGACTCTGTGGGATGATTTTGGTGAGAGATGAGTAGGGTCTATGGAGGTTACCTGTGTACATATCATTTGTTGCTTTACTTTGCTTAACCTATTCCTACAGTATCTGTCCTGAACCCCGTTCCAGTCTTTCCCCTTCTAAAACCCATCCCTTGTCTGACTGAAGCTACTGTGTTCAGCTGCTTTATTACATTCTGTGTGTGTGATACTACTGTTATATTGTTGTTACTAGGTACTGGGGGAGGGTCTGTTAGGGACCAGCACATTCTTTTCTTGGGGGAGGTGTCACTAGGATTCTTGTTTTCGCAAGTCAAGGGGTCTCTGGCTAGGGGCACAGACATTCTGTAATCATTGGAGAACCAAGCTATTCGAATAACCCAGAGCCCACTGCCTAGAGGCAGAGGCCTGAAGACCATGACCCAGCAGATACCAGTCAACTGAGTCAAGTGCCTGGTAGATAAAGGGTTCCATGAACTGTAAAAGCCATGAAAAATAAAAATGGATTCCTTTTGTGTTATCCAAACTAGCTTTAAACCATGCACTCAACTTATAACGGACATTGTAATAATGCACGAAAAGTGATTTCCCAAACCAACTACAGTATATTAAATATAATTCATTTTTCTCTGGTGTAAGAGACTGAAACTTTGCTTACAATGGACACTATACACTCTTATGGGCATTTCTAGTGGGTTTTTTTTGAGGAGGCAGGGAGTGCGCAGGACAGATGGGGAGGGTTGGCAAGTATACAATCAAGAGGAACTACAGAGATTACATTTTTTTCTGTGTGTGAATTCAGTGCCCGTGAAAGGTGCTAGATTGATAGCACTGGAACCTGAAGCCCTCTGCTTGTCCACATCACAGGCGCAGCACATGCAATCACAGAGCAAGCATCCTCACAATGTGCCTCAACCATGCCATGGAGGGACCCCGCGTGACAGTGTAGTTCAGACTCCATGTCCAGTTAGTCCGTGGCCTCTCCTGTGAGACTGCCAACAAAGGTGTCAATTAGTGCCAGTTGTGTAGGCTGCTTTGTGATGTGGACACCTGCCACATGGAACCTGGCTAGGACCAACACAACTCATTTCACATAGGCCACTGAACAGGACTCAGGTGATAATGGCTTTCAGCCACTACCGACCTATGCTGATTTTGAACCAGTGACTTAGAAGTAAAAGGCTCCTTAACTTGCTACCAATCCACAGAGCCATCCAGTTCAGAGATTTAATTTCTGCAAAATAATCCTCCATATGCTGTGTAAACTTTGTTTAGTGAATCACATACACTTCTACAACAAAAAGACGTTACATTTCAGTGAAACACTCCCAGTAAACCTGCCTTTGCTTTTACTGTCCTGAAGCCTCAACAGCCAGTCACTAGATTTAATATTCTCTTTTGCCTTCAGAAGTTAACCTCCTAAAAAAAACAAAACAAACAAACAAAAAAAAAAAAAAAACACACTACTGTTCCCTGACAGTAAACTAACTTTAAATAAATACATGAGAATACAGAAGTATACTGTAGTTGCTTAGCAGGATTTTGAGTAATCTCAGTTTTACAACAGCTTCTCATTTCACTCACTCAGCCCCTGCTCACACGCAGACACACCTAACACACTGGCTCCACCTCCTCTGGATACAACAGACACGGGATATAATGGACAAACTTTTGGTGCACACTAAGTTCAGGGGTTGAAAATGACCGTTGACCGTTATGTGGGTGCCACAACCAGTTCACCTGTCACACTGGATTATATGGCGCTTGACACGGATGGCGCTGTCCAGGTGTTGCACCCCTTGCCCCATACACCTCCAACCTGGAAGTGATTATATTAAAGTACAGGGGTGCGGGGAATGCAGGGGCATAGCCCCCCACAAACAGCCAGAACGTGCCCCAGAGCGCTGGGCGTGATGGGGGTCGGGCAGCACAACTGCCAGACGTGAGGTTCACCATCGGCATTGTGCTGGTGCCCTAATGACAGTCGCTGTGTTTCTTGTTACCGCGACATGGGTGAACAGAAAATGACACCTCCTACTACCCAAATGCTGGTAGAGTTTGTATCAGGCTAGTAAGATTTTCTTTTAAGCTGCCCTACAGGCTTGTACTTCAGAAGGTAACATTTCAATACATACACCATCTGGGCCAGAAGAAAAGTCTGTGGAGCTAGTGATTTTCCCAGTCACTAGCCCAGTTGGCTAGTAGCTGCAAAATGTTATTTTGAACCCTGCTGGTAGATCCCTTATAACAGGTTTGAACAATTATTTAAACACACCAGCAAACATGATAAATGTTTTAAAAATTACATTTTTAAGATGGCCCAGTGATAGTGTGCAACCCCAGAATCCTATACTGAGGCCGACTGTTTCTGAGAACACTGCAGGTGTGAGGCACAAAATCATGGGCACCTCATGCCAAGCAGCAAACACTATGGTGTTTTCATGACAAATGCTACAAATTTTAGTATAGTATTATGCAAGGCACAGTATTTGTCAGGCACTCAATCCAGAAGGCTCTTGGCACCACACAGTAGATCACAAAAGGAAAAAGAACAGTTATGTACTTACCGTAACAGTAGATCTTTGAGAGATTCTTCCATTAAGCCACACCTTTGGAACTATAGCTGCCAGGTACTAGAACCATACAGAAACACTTGCAAGCAGTCAGCCAGGGGTCATCCACAACAACATCAGATGTCAGCATACACATAAATGCGGACAGCCCCTACTCTCCTCAGATACCCACGGAGAGCATGCTAGGAAGACCTCCCTGTAGGAAACAAGGAGAGACCCCAGCACTCCACACACCAGGCGAGACTGGGTGCTGGAAAAGGTAGCAATGGAGACAGCAGCACAAGTATCCTTTGTCACAACCCCCAAGGGGGAAGGAGGGTAGCATGGCCTGATGAAAGAGATTCCCTCTAAGATCTACCATTATGGTAAGTATGTAACTGTTCTATCTTCTTCAAAGATATCTCTTTCATCAGGTCACACCTTTGGAACGAGTCCCAAGCAGTGCCAAAAGCTAACAGTCTGGATGGCAGGAGCCTATATAGACTTATGATAGGCCTTGTAACACAGCTAGGCCTAACTCAGCTTATCTATGAGACACAATGTCTAGACTATAGTGCTTAGTGAAGGTGTGGACAGTAGTCCAGGTAGCAGCCCCACAGATCTCTGCAGCAGAAACATTCCAAAAACAAGCAACAGAAGCAGCCATGCCTCTTGTGGAATGACCACAAACCATACCAGGAAACTCCTTATCATACTTCCTGTACCAGAATTTAAAGCAGCAATACTAGATAAATCAGGAAGGGATTATAAAAATTCTGCTTTTGGGCTGGAAGTATGCAGCCATAGTTCCAGTTTCCATATGTGTAAATATTTTTTTCTCACGAGCGTTAATTTTTTTAGATATTTAAAATTGATTTCTATTATTGTGGATCCACAGTAAATATGGCTGGTACCTAATTTGCGGCCGAGTTCAACCTTCACGTTGCATCATGTGTTTTGTTTACTTCCACGGGACCCTGTGCTGTGCGTTTCCACTGTGCCTGTGTAGTACTGATACTGAGAGTCATGCGCAGTTGGTAGCAGAGGGTTCCAATTCAACATGGCGGGTCGGAGAAATGTAAACAAAATCAAGGAAAAACAGCAAATTACGGGGTGATAGTACAGCAAAAACAACAAAGATTACCAGGTAAGAGCACAGGGAACAAACTGTTGCAAAAGATGTGATTTTTTTTTATGTAGTACTGATGCTTTAATACAATGTGCTAGCCGTTTGGACAAGCACTGTTTAGAAACTGGAGCACTCTCTTTCCCAGCAAATGAAACAAAAAACTGTGAGGACTTTCTGCAGTCCTTTGTATGGAGTGTATAGTTCCTGAGCATTCTATGCACATCTACGGTATGGTGTAATGCTTCCCTTGGATAATACACTAGTAGGTGGATGTTTGATTTAAAGTAAACTCAGACACCACCTTTGGTAGAAATTTAAAATTAGTATGCAAAGCCACTGCATGGAAAATGAAATAAGAAGACTCACACATTAGAGCCCATAGCTCTGAAATCCTTCGAGCAGAGATGACCAACAAAAAAATAACTCTTTCCAAGAACAAAAATGTAAGTCACAAGTCGTGGCTGGATCAAAAGGAGCCAAAGTCAGCTTTTTGGAGAAAGTATATCGCAGTGGGTTAAGGCTCTGAGCTGCAGATCTGGAGACCTGGGTTTGAATCCCACAGCCACCTAGATACATACTGTGTGGTCCTGAGCAAGTCACTTAACTTCCTTGTGCTCCCAGGTCGCATCTGGAAACAAGCTTCGGCTTAGTGTGCTACTTCTGGTTGAACAATGTTTACGTTCCCCTTTTCAAAACAATATTCAAGTCCAAACCTGGAACTAGATTACAAATAGGAGGCTTCATGTGTAAAATACCTTCCAAGAACGTATGGGCCACCTCCAGCTGAGCAACCATACAGCCATCCGCAGGCAAATGGAAAGCTGATACAGCAGCCAAGTGCACTTTTACTGAGGGCTACTGGAGGTCTGAATCTGACAAGGATAGCAGGTACTCTAGAACCTGATTAACTGGGCAGGTGAATGGATCTAGGTTATTTGAAGTGGCCCATAAAGCAAACAGCTTCCACTTCATGGAGTAACTATGTCTGATGGATGGTTTTCCAGCAACCACCAGTACATCCGCTACTTTCTGTGATACCCCAAAGCGAATTATGGCTAGGTCTTCGGTAGCCATGTGTGCAGATGCAGGGACTCAGGTCTGGGTGGAATAGTGTTCCCTGTTCCTGTAACGGCAGACCCCTGCACAGGGGCAGAGGTACTGGGGGTTCCACTGCCAACTGTTGTAGCAGAAGATAGCATACCTGCCAAGGCCATAGAAGACCAATGAGTATTAGAGTTGCCCCCTCCATCTTCATCTTGAGTAGTACTCTGTGGATTAGTGGGAAGGGAGGGAAGGCATACAGAAACCTCCCCTTTCAAGAGAGGGACAACGCGCTGTACCAAAAAACTCCAGACCCTGGAATAAGCAAGCAAAAAACGCAGCAGCAGTTATGCGTTGTGTGGGGATGCAAAAAGGTCCAACTCTGGACAACCCCATCTTTTTAACAGATTATCGACCACTGAGGTCAGTAGTTTCTGCTCGCGCATATTGGACTGTGACCTGGTTAGTTTATCTGCCAGTACATTTTGGGCACCTGGAACATGTACTGCTGATAGTTCTAGGCCGTGTTGCACAGCCCAGTACCAAACTCCAATTGCTTCCCTGAACAATGGGTAAGAATAAGTCCCCGTTGCTTTTTGATGCAATATATAACACTGACGTTGTCCATCTGTATTAACAGAGGAGCTGGGAACAAGTGGTTCTAGAAGGCCTGGTCAGTGTAGGACCATTCTCATTTGCAAAGTGTGCTCCACCTGCTTCCAAGTGCCTTGCATCAGTACAGGTCCCAAGTGGGCTCCCCATCTTGATCCCAAAGCATCTGTGGCGAGGATCTGATGTGGGGTAGGAATCAAGAATGGGATGCCTTTGGGCAGGTTGTTGCGTTCCATCTACCACTGGAGTGCTCTGCACAAGGAAGACATGACTACAGCCCTCTGTTCTGGATTCTCTGTCAACTGGTCCCACTGTACTTCCAGTGTCCACTGTTGGATCCGCATATGCAACCTGGCCAGTGACACAGTAACAATGGCTCCCACCATTAGTTCCAGAAGGCAAAGAAACATCAGTGCTGAGACTATAATGGCTGTTGTGCACCAACTGTGCTTGGGCAATCAAGTGGTCTGCCCTGTCCAATGGCAGGAACGCTGAACCCTGGGCTGTATCCATAAATGTACTTCTCTCTTTTGAAGGCTTTCAAAATAGATTTTGGTATGCTGACTGTCATCCACAGAGCATCGAACATCTGTCTGGTTTGAGCTAAGGACTGCAGTAGTTAGTCCCTGGAGTGGGCTTTTAATAGGCAGTTGTGCAGCTATAGAAAAACATACAGACCTTTCCTAAGAAAGGCTACTGCCACTACAGCCACGCATTTGGTAAAGACTTGTGGCACAGAAGACAAGCCAAAAGCAACACTCGGAATAGGTAATATTCCCCCTGACACAGGAACCTCTACATTTTCTGTCAGGTTTCAAATTTTGATATGGGGGTACGCATCCTTCATATCCAGGGAACAAATCAAGTCCCCTGTTTGCAATAAGGGAAGGAGACTCTGTACAGTGATCATCTGGAACTTCCTGTATTCTGTGAAGTTCAGATCTGTTAGATCTAGAATAGGCTGCAGATCCTCTGTCCACTTTGAGGATGTATCTGAAATAAAAAATAGTTACGTAAGAACTTACCGTAACAGTAGATCTTTGAGAGAGGTTCCTGCAGTAGGTCTTCACATATAGGATTGCACCCCCTGGCGTCAGGTTCCAACGGCAAACTTGTAGCTAGCAATCATCAGCGGGGACTGCCCCCGACGTCAGGTGACACAACGTCAGTCCGACTATAAAAGGGGCAGTCCCGCACCCACCCTCCAGTTCTTTTCCACTGGAGACCTAAAGAAAGGTAAGCAGAAAGGAAGGAGTAACAACTTCTGGGACCTTGTACCCTATCTAGACCAATGGGCTAAGCAGGATGAAAAGGAAAAATTTCCAGGAGCTGGGGGAAGGTTGGGCGGGAAACTAGACCTACTGCAGGAACCTCTCTCTAAGATCTGCTGTTACAGTAAGTTCTCATGTAATTGCTATGTCTTACTTCGAGAGGGTTCCTGCAGTAGGTCTTCACATGCAGGACTAAATACCAAGCTGTCTAAAGAGAAGGAGTCGGAGGCTAGGTTCTGGGAGGAGGAAAATGTCCGCCAACTGAGGTTTTGCCTTAGGATAGAAGACCCTGCAAAACAGCAAGGTCGAAACCAGCTCTATGCCTAGAGGCAATGTCCAGACTGTAGTGTTTAGTGAAGGTGTGGACAGAAGACCAAGTGGCCACTGCACAGATCTCTGCAGTTGGCACATTCCTGAAGAAAGCAGAAGAAGTGTCCACACTTCTGGCGGAGTGGCCTTTGATTGCCCCCAGAAGGGTCTGTCCATGTTTCTGGTAAGTGTAGTCAATACAGTTAGCCAGCCACCTAGAGATAGTCTGCTTCAAGATGGAATTGCCCTGGTACTGGGGGGGCAAAGGCAAAAAAAAGTTGGTTCACTTTACGAACCTCCTTAGTCCGGGAGGTATAGTACCTCAGGATCCGGTGCACATCCAAGGTGTGCAACAGATATTCCCCCCTGTTGGGATGCTGAAGATAACAGACTGGCAGTTCGACACTCTGGTTGAGAGTTGACTCAGAAACCACTTTCAGAAGAAAGGAAGGATTAGTCCTAAGGACCACCAGGTCCTTGTGAAAAATCAAATATGGATCTCTGCAAACAAAGACCTGAAGTTCTGAAACTCTTAGAGCTGAAGTAACCAAAATTAAAAATAAAGTATTCCATGCTGATTCAAAAGGAGGTAAAAATACAGGTTACTCACCTGTAACAGGAGTTCTAGGCGTGGTATATGTTGTTCATCCACACTGTCTGGCACGTTCTTTGCTGCTTTAAATCTTGCTGGAAGGTCTTCAAGCTGGCTCCTCCCAACCAGTCGGGTGGTAAAATCCTCAGCTCCGCCCCATGATGCCAGATCTAGCTCGCTGTAAGCCAGGTTGCGCGTCGAAGCCAGGGAGGTCGGGTGGGTCGTGTGGATGAACAACATATACCACTCCTACAACTCCTGTTACAGGTGAGTAACCTGTATTTCTAGGGACGTGGATATGTTGTTCAATCCACACTGTCTGGCAGACTCCTAGCAGTTCTCCGGGAGGAGGGAGGCAAGGCACACACCCCCTACTTAGGAAATAAGGACTGGAGAACCGAGGTCCCAAAACCAGCATCCCGGCGTGACTCAAGGTCAATGTGGTAATGGAAAATAAAGGTGTGTGCTGACTTCCAGTTAGCAGCCCTGCAGATTTCCTGGACAGGGACGTCCCTAGAAGCAGCCACCGAAGCAGCGGTATGGCGGGTAGAATGAGCTCTTATCCCTCTGGGAGGCTCCACGCCTGCCAACCTGTAGCAGAGATCTGTGCAGGAGGTAGCCCACCTGCTTATCGTCCGCTTGGCTGCAGGTCTGCCAGGTGCGGCTTCAGCGTAGGTAACAAACAGCTGGTGAACCACTCCCCGAACTTCAGCTGTTCACTCCTTATAATAAGCGAGCACTCTTCTAGGGTCCAGAGTATGGAGCCTATATTTGGCCTCCGAGGTGTGACTGGGGTAGAACACCGGCAAAGTCAACACCTGGTTAAAGTGAAACTCCGACACCACCTTTGGAAGGAATTTCGGGTGGGGGCGCAGGACAACCTTGGCCCTGTGGAAGACGAGATAAGGAGACTCGATGGAAAGCGCCTGGAGCTCTCCCATCCTTCTGGCTGATGTGATAGCCACCAAGAAGGTGGTCTTCCATGACAGGTGAGAGATGTCACACCTGTGCATCGATTCAAATGGCTTGCCCATGAGCTTAGCCAATACCAGCAGTAGATCCCACGGAGGTGGAGGTTCTCACACCGGAAGGGATATATGATCAAGGCCTTTGAAAAAGCACCTGACCGCCTTCTCCTGCGCTACCAAGTGCTTGCCAGCCCGTGCCTGGTAAGCAGAGATGGCAACCAGGTGCATCTTAAGGGTGACGACTGAAGCCCTAGCTGAGAAAGGGACCACAGGTAGTCCAGAATGCAAGCCAAGGTACAGGAAGAAGGGTCCAACCCCTTGTTCTGACACCAAATGGAGAATCTCTTCCATTTGAAGGCATAGCATTTTCTGGTTGACTCCTTAAGGGATGCCTCAACAACGCTGAGGACCTCGTCGGAAAGACCCAAGGCCTGGAACTCTAGCCGCTCAGGAACCAGGCCATCAGGTGCAAGGATTGAAGGTCCGGATGGAGTACCTTTGCCTTGCTGACTGAGGTCAGGTCCGGGTGGGCTGGAAGCCGCCAAGGGAGCCTGGAGCTGAGGCTGAAGAGATCTGGATACCAGAACTGGCGGGGCCAGTCTGGGGCTACCAGAATCACCTGAGCCTTGTCCCTCTTCGCCTTGAGAAGCACCTTGTGGATCAAGGGAAACAGAGGGAAGGTGTAGAAGAGGCCTGGGGTCCACGGCCTTGAGACGGCATCCCCCTGCAGCGAGCCCTGCTGGGGGGGGGTGTGAAACAGCCTCAGCTTTGCATTCTCCCTGGAGGCGAACAGGTCCACCTGAGGGGTGCCCCAATGGGAGAACAGATCCGGCTGAGGACATCAGCCAGACTGTTGGAGGCTCCTGCCACATGGATGGCTAGGAGATCCGCCTCCAGGCTGATCACGAGAGACCAGATGCGGAGAGCCTCCTTGCACAGAGGCAAGGAATGCATCCAGAATTGACGGTTGAGGTAGTACATGGTCGTGGTGTTGTCCATCTGGACCTGGACCACTTGACCCCGTACAAATGAAGTGAACGCGGTGAGGGCTAGTCGGACCGCTCAAAGCTCCAGCAGGTTGATGTGGTATCGAGACTCCTGAGGGGACCAGAGGCCGTGGGCCCTAAACTTCCCCAGATGGGCACCCCAACCTATCAAGAGAGGCGTCAGTCGTTAACGAGACCATCGGCTCGGAGCGGACAAACGGGATACCCTCCTGCAGATGAGCTGGGACTAGCCTACCACTGCAGGCTGTCCCACATCTCCTGGGTCACCATCACCGGCTGGTCCAGAGGACCGGAGTGCTGTGACCACTGGCTGGCCAGTCCCCATTGCAGGGGACACATATGCCAACGGGCCCAATGGAACACACTAGTGCAGGCCGCCATGAGGCCCAGAAGGCGAAGGAAGTCCCAGGCAGGGCGCAACTGCCTACCAGAAATGACTGGACAAAGGAGGAAAGGACCTCGGCCCTATCCGCTTGGAGCTGAGCTAAGGTTCTAAGACAGTCGAGCTCTGCCCCGATGAACTGAATCACCTGCGAAGGCACAAGTTCCGATTTGGCCTCGTTGATGAGGAGGCCAATCTGAGAGCAGACCTGGAGGCCAGATCCCTGGACTGCTCCACCTCCAAACTGGAGGGGACTGTAAACAGCCAATCGTCCAGGTAAGGGTACACCTGGACCCCTCGGCACCGCCGGAATGCTGTCACCACTGCCATGCATTTGGTGAAAACCCTGGGAGCTGAAGAGAGGCCAAAGGGCATGGCCTGGAACTCATAAAGGGATCCCTATGCTCTGAAGCAGAGGAATCGCTGGTGAGATGGACGGATTGGGATGTGAAAGAACACGTCCTGAAGGTCCAGAGAACAGAACCACATGCCTAGTTCCAAGGATGGAATAATCCGAGCCAGAGTGACCATACTGAAGGTGCGCGGCCTTAGGAACTTGTTCAGGTCATGCAGGTCGAGAATGGGGCACCAGCCCCCTGTCCGTTTTGGGACCAGGAAGTACCTGGACACAAACCCTGGGTCTGGAGGAGGGTCCGCCACCTCTTCGATCACCTCCTTCTGGAGGAGCAAGGCAATGTCGGCTCGGCGAGCTGACAGAGAGGCTGCGGAACCCATTGCCCCCCGTGGGGTAACGGCTCGATAGGGAGGGAACTGCTCGAATTCCAGAGGCAGACCCCTGCCTACCACTTCTAACACCAAGCAGTCCGTGGTGATAGTGGACCAGGCGGAAAAGAAGTGGCGGAGCCATCCCCCCATGGGGGAAACCCAGGAGGCGTGACGAGGTTGGGGGCGACACCCCTCAACCCATCACTGGGCAGGCTTGGATGAAGGGACCACTGAGGGACCTCCTGGACCCTTGCCTCCAGGCTTCCTACTGGAGGAAACGGCATACTTGGCCTTAGGGTGCCAAGTGTGTGCCTGCTGGCCCTGGTGCTGGTGCTGCTGGGCCAGATGTGCCGCAGGGGTGGAAGGGCTAAAGGGCTTACGCTGCTGCTTGCGGCCAGACATGACCGAGTCCAAGGTGGCACTGGACTTCTCGATCCTCTGGAGATGGCCTTCCACCCCCGGCCCGAACAAGTCGGTGCCCAGGAAGGGAACATTTGCCAGCTTGTGTTGGGTGTCCGCTGTGAAGGTGGAGATCCGCAGCCAAGCTCTGTGGCGCATGGCCACTGCAGCTGCTACTGATCGGGCACATGAATCACCAATGTCCAATGAAGTTTGGAGCTGTTGTTTTGTCGCCGCCCTTCCCTGATCCCGCACCTGCTTGACCGTCATCTGAAGGTCAGCCGGGAGATGAGGAATCACCTCATCCAGAGAGCCCACAAGGGCGTGTGAGAAATGTGCCATCAGAAGTGCCGAGCTAGCCTGACGAAGGCCTAGGGAGGAAGCAGCATGAACCTTCTGCCCCTAGTAATCCAACTTTTTGGAGTCCTTATCGGGTGGTTTGTCCACGTCCTGAGCATTCCCAGAACACTGGAAAACGCTATCGGTCACTAACCCCTCCGCAGAGGGGTGCTCCGAGAAACCGGAGAGTGAACCGGTGGGGACCACGTACTTGCAAGCCATCCTGGCCGAAGGCACTGGATAAAATGCTGGCCGCTGCCACAACTCCAGGGCCGGGCCAACAATGGCTTTGGCCACCGGAAAGGCCTCCATAGGGGAATCCCCTCGGTCCAGTATCTCCGTAAGGGGACACTTGGCCCGTTTTGAAATGGGTTTGAGCTGCATCCCAGTTGATTCTGAGAGGAGTCGAAGCAAACCCAAAAACGAGGATGGCCTCTCATCCACCGACTGGCCCCCTGAACACTCTAGGTCAAGCGGCCTGGAGAACAGGGAGGAGTCGTCGTCAGACTCCGGAGAGTCTGCGAACAGCTGCCAAGCGCCTGAGCCACCCTCCACCTGTCGAGGTCGATCGGGAGTGAGGGTGACCGACAACCTATGGGGCAAGTCCTGACCCGACCGAGAATCCTTGGTCGGGGCCCCAGTCTTCGGTTGTCGAGGCAGGGGTTCACCACAACAGGTGGAGCAGCAGCTCGTCAACAACCGCGCCGGGTCAGCTCCTTGATCACCACGAGGGGTTGTTTCGGTGGTGACAGCCATTTAATGGCCAGAGAAGGCGATGGAGTTGGCTTGTTACCGGTCAATAAAAGTTGCTGCCAATCAAATCCTCATAGCGTCGACAAGGATGAGCGGCGACGCCACTTTCCATGGTGCTGAGACCGCTGACGTCGGCTGGATCGGCTGGATCTGGAAGAGGACTGAGACCAAGACCTTCGGGTATTCCGAGGGCGGGCAGAGAGGGACGGGGAAACCCACCTCCTTCAGTTCAGGGCCATGACTGGGGCTTCGCACAGGAGGCACAGGCAAGTCCTCGTAACTACCGGGGGAACCAGTGAAGAAGGGTTGTCAGCTTCTCCAGTCAACAAACCATCCAACAGGTCAAGAAAAATCTCAACCGCATCGACGGATGTCTCGGTTGGCTGACCTGACGGGGACACCGTGAAGCCAGCAGTCACAGCTGCAACCTCGACCGAATTCGAGAGTCGACGGTCCGGTGAAAGGGATCTCTACTGCTCCCACGAACGTCGACAGTGAGACTTACCTTTAGAGTCCTTCTTTCTGGACCGACAGGAATGTCCCGAAGGCCCTTCTCCCTTAGTGGAGAGGGACTGACAAAGCTCCTTAAAAGAAGCCGTGTAGGAGGAGCCCAAGGAGAGCGGGATAAATGCCGCGGCCGAGGAAGAAGAAGCAGCAGCCTGGGCTGCCTCCTCCTTGAGGGCGATCATCTGCTCCAACTGCTCCACGAAGCCCGCTGCCACGCACACTGCCCAATGGGCCTCCTTAGACTTGACCGGCGGGCACCGTTTTTCGGGGGAGGGGGCGCCCAAGAAGTAGTCTGGCAGTGCGGTCCTCCAAGACCAAAGCTGAGAAGGACTGGTACACCACGCTTCTTAACTGCAGCCAAGCCCAGGCAGTAGACGGATGGGAGTGCGGATCAGTCCGACACCTTCTGCCCACAAGAGCACCGATGGAAGCCGGGAGTTGATTTGTCCATTGCAGCCGCGAGGGAAGACGAAGGCCATAGTCTTGTAAATTTTAAAATTAGTTTTGGGAAATCCGAAGAGTGCAAATCCAGCCTAAAACGTAGAGCACTAAGGAGGGAACCTGAGCTTTCAAGCGGTAAGGAAGATCTGGTGACATGAGGCGGAGCTGAGGGTTTTACCACCCAGGTGGGTGGGTGGGAGGAGCCAGCTTGAAGACCTTCCGGCAAGATTTAAAGCTGCAAGGAACCTGCCAGACAGTGTGGACTGAACAACATATCCACGTCCCTAGAAAGTAAGTTTCTCCAACATAAAATTGAGATCCCAGGGAGGACAGGGGTTCCAGACTGAAGGTTTAACGTGAAGGATATCCTTCAAGAACGTTTTTGAAACCTCTAGCTGCGCTATGATTTTGCCATCCACCGGAAGGTGGTAGGCTGACACCGCAGAAAGAGGGACCTTAATGGAGGAGTAACTAAGGTCCAATTCAGAAAGATGTACGAGGTACTCTAACACCTGGGAGGCAGAGCAAGAAAAGGGATCCAAGTGTTTAGCTGTGGCCCAGATTCATGGCATAGGTAGATCTGGTAGAAGGTTTTCTGGCTTCTACCAGGACCCAAGCAACTTGGAAAGAAACTCCATAGCAGGAACCTGCTATGTCCACAGGTGCCACGCACAGAGGTGGAGAGACTAAAGACTCGGATGCACCAGGGTGCCCTGCTCCTGAAACAGAAGGTCGTGAGATATCGGCAGAAGGACCGGTGGTTCTAGAGCCAGCTGTTGTAACAGCGGGAACCAAATCTGCCGAGGCCACAGAGGGGCGATCAGGATCAAATGGGCCCCTTCCGCCTGAAGTTTCAATAGAACCTTCTGAATAAGAGGAAAGGAGGAAACGCTAGATAGAAACCTCCTCCTGTCCTAGACAGACAGTGCCCCGCCAAAAGCACCATGCCCAGGAATGCTTAGCAAAAAGCTGGGTAGTTTTGACTGAATGGGGAGGCAAACATATCTAGGTCTGGATGGCCCCATTGAAGAAACAGGTCTTCGACTACGTCCTGCTTTAATTCCTACTCCTGAGCCCTGGCTACTGATTGGCTGAGACTGTCCGCCAGAATGTTGTGCACGCCTGGGACGTGGACTGCTGTCAGAAACAGACTATGCTGAATTGCCCAGTACCATACTCTCATTGCTTCCCTGCACAGAGGGTATGACCGGGTGCCTCCCTGTTTGTTGAGATACCAGACAGTTGCCATGTTGTCTGTCTGGATCAGAAGTGTTCCTGGGAGGAGTAACGACCGGAAGGCCTGGCAAGCACTGCTCTGGTCTCCAGGACATTGATATGAAGCTGCTGCTTCTGGGGGGTCCATGAACCTTGGATTTTGTGGTCCCCCAGATGGGCTCCCCAACCCATATCGGAGGCGTCCAATGTGAGGATTTGGATAGGGGCCAGAGAGTGGAAAGGAGCTCCCACTAACAGGTTGGTGAGATCCTGCCACCAAAGAAGATCCTTCTGCAGGCTGTTGGAGATCATGACCAATTGGTTCATGTCATCTAACCATCGGTCCCACTGGACTCGAAGAGATCATGAGGTGACCCTCATGTGCAGTCTGGCCATGTGGATAGTAGGAATGGCTGATGCCATGAGCCCCAAGAGACGGAGCACCAAGTGTGCTGGGGTCCATCCAGCCTTAGCCACCAGAGTGGCTTGGGAAGCTAAGGTATCGGCCCGATCCCATGGCAAGAAGGCCTTGCTCTGGACTGTGTCCAGTACCGCCCCAAATAAATTGGAGGTGCTGAGAAGGTACTAGGTGGGACTTAGGGAAGTTGACCAAGATGCCCAGCTTGACAAACAAGTCCAGAGTGAAAAAGAGAGACTTCTTCAGACTGTCCGGGAAGGGGGCTGAAAAAAGCCACTTGCGTAAGTATGGGAACACGTATATGCCCCTGCGGCAGAGAAACGCCGCTACTACCGCTAGGCACTTGGTGAAAACCCAGGGCGCCAAGGACAGGCCAAAAGGAAGTGCCCTGAATTGGAAATGGTTCTCCTGAAAAGACAACCGGAGGAAGCGGTGGTGGGCCGGGAGGATGGGGATATGTAGGTAAGCATCCTGCATATCCAGGGAGCCCAGCCATGTGTTTGACTGGAGCAGGAGTCCCTGAAGGGTCAGCGTGCGGAATCTCTCGTATTCCATGAAGAGGCTGAGCATGCTGAGATCCAGGATAGGTCGCAGATCCCCCATCTTCTTTTGTACCAGAAAGAAATGGGAGTAAAATCCCCTTCCTAGTTGGTCTGGAGGGACCGGTTCTATGGCTGCTTTTTGCAGCAGGGCCTGGATTTTCTGGTGGATGATGGGGATCTGACCCGGCGGATAAAAGGACCTTCCTGGAGGATGTGGAGGTGGAATCTCCAGGAACTCGATAGAGTGACCTCATTGTATGAGCTGAAGAACCCACATGTCTGCGATGACCGACTTTCACCCTTTCAGGTGGAAGCCGAACCTCCCTCCTACTGGTTCCTCCGAAGGGAATGGAGGTAGTGGAAGGAGGGGGAGCAAGTCAGGATGCAGAGGGAGGGGAGTTTTGGCAAACTCTGCCTGAGGGGTTTGAGCTCCAGAGCCAGTGGCACATCTTTTGCCTGGACGCTTGTTCTCGGTCTTACTCCATCGTCTCTGGCGACGAAGTGGCTGCTTCTTTTGACCTGTCTGATACTTCGAGCATACGTCTCTAAGAGATCATCTGCTCTCTTGCAGCCCTGTTATAATATCCTTTGCATCGCCGCCAAAGAAGACAGAACCCCTAAAGGGTGCGTCTAAAAGGGATGACTGGACGTCCTGTGCCAGACTTGCAATATGGAGCCATGACAGGCGACAAATGCAGATCCCCATGGCCGCAGCCCAAGCTACTGAGTCCACAGAATCATACATGGCTCGGAGAGCATGACAGCAAGAGGTCTTGTTGATACAGACTTTGTCCAACAACTTAGTCCTGAGGTCATCGTCAAGGATAGCCTGGCGGTCCCTCTCCAGCTCAGCAAGGGATGCCTTATGGAAGGCCACCATATGGGACACATAATTTAGTGACCGTATGGCACAATAAGTGGATGAGTAGATCTTTCTACCAAATCGGTCCTGTTGCCGTGAGTCCTTGTCTGGTGGAGATGAACTCAGGTGCTTGGGTTGAGCCGACCGGTCATGCACGGCCGTGATGACCATGGAGTCGGCTTTCAGGTGCAACGTCAAATGAGAAATCCCTTCCGGGAGGAAGTAGGTTCTATCGGCTTTTCTAGAAACAGCCAGGATGGAGGAGGGCTGTTGCCAAATGTTAGTTACCAGGTCCTCATGAGGGCCCATCCATGGAAGGATGGGTAGAGGATCTGTGGTCGCTAGATCAAGGTGCTCAGCCAATCTTTTGCACTGAGGCTCTAGTTCCTTACAAGGCCAGCCTCCTGCTGCCTGGCTAGTTCTCAACATATCCAAGAATGAAGGGTCCTCTGGAAGGGATTTAGAAGATTCTTTCGGAGGAACTTCGACCGGAGATCGAGGGTCAGAATGGTCGATGTCTGAATCTATGTCTGAATCAGAGGGCTCGGAGCCACTGGGAAGAGAAGGGTCCTGCCCAATACCTCCCGAAGGAAGTGAACCCTCAGCTCGGCCCAGAGGGACAGGGGGGGTCTCTGGGTAGAGGAATAGCCCCCAACGGTTGGGACTGTTTGATTTCAGTGATGAGCTGGGTCCTGGCATCCTGCCACCATGCTGGAACTGACTTTCGATCAAGCAGCGGCGGTGGAGGAGGAGGCCGATACCCTGAATACCCCTGGTAAGTTGGGTAGTGCCCATAAGGGTACTGATACCCTGGCAGCCCCGGCGGATAGCCTAAAGGTGGATATCCAGGTGTAGGGAACCCTGGCGTAGGATATCCAGGTGTCGGATACCCCAGCATGGGGTACCCTGGCATAGGGTAACCTGGCATCGGGTATCCTGTCGTCAGATTAGCCGTCGTCGGGTGTCCCGGTGTCAGCAGCACATTGCCCGGCAACGGATATGAAGGATCCGGAGGGCTGCCTAGTGGCAGAATATGGGGATCAGGTCACAGAAAACTGCCCGAGGGTCCCGCAGGACCTGCCAGTGGGGGTGCTGCAGGTCCACTGGGTAGTGGGAGGAGATCAGGAGTGGCGCCTGAGGGTCCCGAAGGAGGGGGCTCCATGCCTAACAGATCCCGGTCCGGCAATGGGCCTCGTGGAGGAGGGAGGTCCAGGGTCGGAGTGAAGCCAGGCAAAGGGAGGAGTTCTGGGAGAGACCCCAAAGACAGGTCGGGTAACAATACCGAAGGCAGAGACAAGTTGGGACGTGGTGGCGAATCCCTGGGCGAAGAAATTAGCAGGGATGAAGGATCTCCAGCGAACACACTCATGCCGTCGTTAGGGGCCTCAAGGGAGCCCGACAGGTGAGTAGGAACGACTGTGCGGTCGATGGGTAGTCCATCATCTGACTTATCAGTCGCGACCGGGCTGTCTGCAGAAGAGAAACCGAGGACAGGCTGATCGGTCTGGGCCCGGCGCCCGATGGCAGAACCATAGGGTGACTTAGCGGCAGTGCTACATGAAGGAAAAGAAACAGAGACCTCAAGAGAGGCTACCCCCATCTGCCCACTCACCTTGGCAGGAGGGGGAGAAGGCATCCGGCCCACAGAAGCAGACGGAGGGCCAGGAAGAGTGGTATTCACGGTCTTGGAGGTGGAAGACCTTCCTCATGGCGACGTGCTCCTCCCCCAGCGCTTTTCCTTGTCCTTCTTCTTCCTTGGGGCTGGTGATGACTACCTCTCCTTAAGCTCCTGGAGCTCCTTTTCCATAGAACCTAGCCGACTGGTAAGAAGGTGGGCCTCGAAGGTCCGCTTGCATCAGGTCCGGGTGGCCTGGCTGAATCCCTGACAGATGGCACACTCAGCCAAGTTGTGCTTAGGCCCCAGGCAAAGGAGGCAACGGGAGTGGTCGTCCCCATGCGGGATCTGAGCGCCACACGTGGTGCACTTCTTTTCTGGACAAGCCAACATACACTTTTCGAAAATTGCGGAAAAAGTGGTTGGGGGAAAAAGACTAAACGTCGAATATAAAGCGGGCGACTGTTCTAACATGTCTGCTGAACGAATTGAGGTGATGGCAGGAAAGAACTGATGGGCGGGTGTGGGACCACCCCTTTTATAGTCGACCTGATGTTGCATCACCTGACGTCTAGGGCCGTCCCCCCTGATGATTGCTAGCCATAAGTTTGCCGTTGGAACCTGACGCCAGGGGGTACAGTCCTATATGTGAAGACCTACTGCAGGAACCCTCTTGAAGTAAGATCCTGTGTCCCTGTGTCCCTCTGTTCTACAGGTACAGCTTCTATTGTCTGTTTTTGAAGCAGAGTCTGCACTTCTTCTAGCAACAGGGGCATGTGTCCTGGAGGGTATGCTGTCACTACTGGTAGACAATCTGGAGGGTTGTCCAGAAGCTCCAAAGCATGACACTTCTCTATAATCTCCATAACCCATGCATCTGTGGTCACCTCCATCCATTAGTCCAAGTGGAGGACATGGCAACCCCCTACAACCACACCTGGGGGCAAAGGTGACTAAGGGGCATACAAGGAGTCATGCTGAGCTGGTGGGGACAGAACCATCAGCTTCACTACCTCCAGGTGCTTTTAAATGTGCACCTGGGGTTGTGGTGGGGAACGGCAAGGCACTCATACCTTTGCCTCTGCCCTGCTGTCTGTAGGCTGGGAACTCCCCCCACCCTCCCTGCCAACAACAGAAGGGTGAAAGTTCCCCCTGCCCCTACCCCTAGGCTGGGTATGGTACAGGGAGTGTACGGACTTCAGCATCTTGCCAGATGATTGAAGAGTTTTCAAAGTGTCTTCTACATCCTGGCCAAACAGTTTCTGCCCTCTGAAAGGGGCGCTGAGAACTGTTTGTTGCACATCAGTTGCAAAACCTGCTACTCTGAGCTAAGAGTAGTGCCTGAGACATACGGCAGAAGCAGCAGCCCTGGCAGAGGCACCAGAAATATCGTATGCTGTGCAGATCAAATGCTATCCCACATCAGCAGCAGTAGGAGTTTTCTTTAACTCTTCCTTAGTAGAACCCTCAGGCAAGACCTGTGCAGCAGCCTTAGCCTTCCTCTAGAGAGTGCTCTGATATTTTATCATGTGGGCCTGGTAATTAGTAATACAAAGGCCCAATGAGGCAGAGGCCTATGTATGCTTGCTTATGACCTCCAAATTTCTAGATTATTTATCAGGAGGAAGGGAACTTGGGTGCCTAGATGTCCTGGACCTATCATGGGCAGCTCTTATCACCACAGAGCCAGTCTCAGGGTGGTTGGCATAAAAGGGCTTTCCAGAAGCAGCAGAATACATTTTGTCTGCCTTTCTGGACACAGCTGGTATATAGCTGGCCTATACCAGGCTGCATAAGTGGCATCCTTCAAGGCCAGAAACAGTGGAGGAACCACAGAAGAGGGAGATTCTAGCATCTTCAGAAATTTCAGCAGGCTCCGTTTGGTAGAATCCTACTCCTCTAAAGTGAAGCCCATGGCAGCTTGCATTTGCTGCATCATGTTGAAAAATGAGGGATCTTCTGGAGGTGATCTTGGGGTGTTCACAACAGAGTCCTCACTACAGGAGGAGACTGCAGAGCTGGAGCCCTATCCAAAGTGGCTCTCAGCACAGTTCTTCTCATCCTCTTGCTTTATTATAATCAGGGTTATACTCATACTCATTGTCGATTCTATCACTGACAGGAATTAAAGACCATGCCAGTAACGTCGGCAGCAGCTGAGGAGGTCTATTTGGAAAGGAAGTATCTTGCGGCATTGATGGGGTATTTCTGGTAGTCCCCTTTGACAGGCCCCTGGTACAGGGAGGCCAGGTAGCAGATGTCTCATCATGTCTGAAAAGGTGATAAGCACTGCCTGAGCGTCTGTGCTACTTTGGTTAGTAACCGCAACTTAAGTAGTCGATGTTGGAGGTTGGATCTCTGTCAACGGTAGCGATATACCAGCTGCAGTAGGCCCGGTTTTGCCCATACCAAGCCCTGACTGGTCACTGGTGTCTGGTCAACAGTCGGTGGAGTGGTAGGCATCGCCACCGGAGTGGTCGACATCAAAGCAGAGGTTGTACCTGCAGTCTGCTGTGGCAACCTGGGGCACACTGGGGAGACCTTGTCCTGGTGCTTGTGTTTATGACTCTGAAAGCTTTTTCCCCCAGGACTTCGACAATCACGATTCGGTCAACGGGCTGGGTGTTGTGGATTTTTCTTAGAACTGCTTCTCCCTTCTTTCAACAGTCTTTTTGAGAAGGAAGTTCTCCAAAGCCCCTTTTCTGCATCGTCTGGTTGAGGAGTTGAATCACTGCCCCCCCCAGCTCTCACGTAAGAGAGGCCAAAGCAGCAGCAGACACAGAAGTCATGGGAGTCTGCTGCGTAAATCCTCTCTCTGCACTCATAGTAACAGAAGAGTTTATACAGTTCTTTTGACAACATACAGGTCACTGAAAATCACTATAAAAGTGATTACTTAGGGTATAGAAAAAATGAAACGGTGGCTATAAGCAGCGACGTATCCATGGGTCCGACAAGTCTGATCGATAGCGGGAAAAGAACTGCGGAGAGGAGGATCACCTCACATTTAAATATACACCAACGTCTGACATCGCCGTGGGCAGCCCCTGGCTAAGTAGCCAGAGCCCATACTGTGCAGGGCTTTGCCTGGCAGCTATAATTCCAAAGGTGAGGCCTGATGAATAAGAGAGATCCTTGAAAAACACTGCAACAAATTCACAGAAAATCCAATTACAAAATAAATATTATAAATTCTTACTATATAAAATAATTTAAGTTGGCCCCAAATGTCATGTTACTTTTTTTTTTAACTCTCTTTTTATCCCCACCACCTTATCTACCCTCAGCTCTCCACTCAATCAGAGCCCTCAATGCCTCCAGCATGCCAACCCACCCAACTCAGGGTCTGTCCCTAGAGTGCTCCAGCTCGACTCCCCTACATCCATGATGGCCTGGATTGCCCCCTGGGCAGGGTGAGGAGAGGTCCCCCTTACCTTTTCCCCTGAATGTTTTTCAGGGAGAGGGCTTGCACAACGGAGTCTGCCCTGATGTTGTCGATGGTGGTGGCATGCATGCTGCTGGAGAGGTCGTCACCTAGGAGAGGTGAAGGATTTTCCTCGTCCGATCCCTCTGTTACCAAACCCCCTGAGACGCTGGCGAGTAGTGTCCACCCTCCCTGGCTCTGGAAAGCGAAACCGTCATGCCCCTCGAGAGCCAGTGCACCCACCGGCTCTCTTAGGATGTCAGGTGCTTTATAGTGCACCTGGTAACCCACCCCGAGGGAGGAGAGCATCTGTTGGGACGCTCCATCCTCCTTCCCCCGACCGACCCCCCCCCCCGACCGGAGTCCATTCCCAAACCCAGGTCACCGGTGTAGCGCGAGGTGTGGCATCCAGAGCCTCAACCCTCAGCGCCACCGGGCCGGTCTGTTACATATGTTTTTTGTAAAACTTTGTACATGTTTACTGACTGGGTTACCCGAATATCTGGGTTAAGAGATGTCCACAATAATAAAGTGGCAGGGCTGCCTAAAGGCCCAATGGGTAGCACTGTGTGCTCCCATGCTGGGGAACCAGGCTCAGAAGTGAGCACAGGAAGCCGGTCAGGCGATCATACAGGCTGGGGAGGCGCCACTGCACAATGGTGCTCCCAGCTGGGGCGAGAACACGCCTGGTTCTGCCACTCTAGTGACCCCCGCAGTGGGTCAGGGAGCCTGCCTCTCCTGCAGGGGAGTAAGGCTGCATCAGGGCATGGCATGACATCGGGGGGGGGGCAGGTAGGACAAGGGATGAAAACAGAGCAAAATCCCTGCCAGCAGGATGCCGCCAGCCAGCCTGCCGCAAGCCTCACACCAGAGCTCTGATCTGGATTTGGTTCCTGGGGGTGGAGAGGATGTCCTCCCTCCCCTGGCCCCGTCACAGGGTGTAATCTCTGGGGGATCATCAAAGACAGGTAAGACCGGGGGATGGGGGTGACAGGGCTGGACAGGCTGGGGGCCAGCAATAGAAGGGGGCGTAAATACCTGTATAACAAAAAATAATCACATAATGGGGCAGCTACCCAAAAGCTAAGTCTCCTAAAGATTTCAGTCATGAGCAGGGAACTCTCAAAAGACTTGCATCAGATTAACGACGTTGGAAGATGGGACTGTATTTCAACAGAAGGTCTTTTAAGTAGCCAGGGCCCAGACCATGCAGGGCTTTGTATACATCACTGTTGTGATATGCACAAAGTGAGAGGTCCCCAAAACATGATGGGTTGCAGCATACTGTACTAGCTGCAGGCGACGTATCAACCCCACACACAGCCCTAGTTAAAGGGCACTGCAGTAATCCAATCTTGAAGTAACAAAGGCATTGACCAGTATCTCCAGGTCAGCCAGCACTAGATATGGTTTAACACAGGCAATATTACGCAAGTGGAAAAAGCTATTGCAGACTACAGCCAATACCTAATAGTCCAGTGTCAGTCTTAAGTACACAACAATGCCCAGGTTCCTCACTCTATCCATGATTCATAGTGTGGTCCCCATTTAAAGATGGTAACATGAGAACATCACTATTCTTTGCCAACCTGACTCAAGGCTGGTTTCACCAGTAACACCTCTGTCTTTGATGGGTCTCGACTGAGCCAGCTTGAGGCCATCCAGTCTTGTATTTCAGCCTGGCACTCGTCTAACTCCAAGACATTTACCTCATCAGGCACACAAGGCATGTACAACTGGATCTGCATAGCAGTTAAAACCCAAACAGTACCATCTAATGGCCCCCCATGGCAGCTGTGCAACTAACAACGTGGGGTCCTGATTAAACCCTGAGGAACACCACAGCAGAGCGTGGCATCCCCTGAAATGCTATCTCCCAATACAACCTACTGCACTCTACCAGTTAAGCAGGACTCAAGTCACTGCAACGCTGTTCCTGTAAGTCCTTCACAGTGCCTCAACCAAACCAAAATAACCCCACGGTCCATCATGTCGAATGCCGAAAGAGAAATACAGTATCAGGACCAAGAAAGAGCAACACCCACTGTCTTTTGCCAGGAGGAGATCACCGAACACCTTGACAAGAGCCATCTTAGTGTTATACCAAAGCCTGAAACTAGATTGGAAAGGTCTACAGATCTTACATCCTTTCAGATGATTCTCTAGCTGCACCTCTACCACATTTTCAATTATCAGCCCTAAAAAGGGAAGGTTTGAAACAGGTCTGTGATTCACCAAAACATCAGGGCCCAAAGATGACTTCTTCAGAAAGAGTCTCACCACTGCCTCTTCAGAGCCATTAACAAAATACCTTCCCCTCAAGGACCATCCGATGATCTTGGTGATCTCAACAAAGACCTCCAGGCAACCTAAAAGAAGATGAGTACGTCCAGGTTCCAAAGTACATCAGGTAGGGAACAGCCCCAACATCACCTGGCAGACATCTTTCACAGAAACAGACTCAGACTCCCGCCACTGTTCCAGAATGCGTGAGTTAGTCACTGACAGGAAACTACTGGCCTATGACAGGCCACCTGTGGTGATCCTAGCCCAAATGGAGGCTATCTTGTAAAGAAAATAAAATTTAACTTTTTACATTTCTCTGCAAAAAAATACTCCTCAAACTGAAGACAGGGTGGATTAAGCAAACTGTCGAGAGTGCTGAAGAGTTGAGCCAGTGGGTTTTTCCCTTCAGCAATCACCTATGACAGGAATGCAGTCTTTTTTAGGGTGATCACCTGTTGATTCACACCACAGTGAGCCCTCTGCATCAATCTATCCTTCTCAGACCAGGATCTCCACCAATAATGTTTTAAACTCCATCCTTTAGTCTTAAACAACCTACGATCATCATAAAACCATGATGATCTGTGGTGGGAAATCCAGGGATGGACACAATGGGGTGCCAGGGAGTCAAAAGACACCATATGGGCAATTTTAAAGCCTCCCATGGCATTCTCCACACCCCTGGCACAGGCTGCCACCATACCGGAGATGTCAAGTACCACCAGGAGATTTTCAGGCTCCAGGTTTCTAATAAGATTATATCTGAGCATCTCCACTGGAGGAGGCAATTAAACGGGGGGTTACAATGGACCTGCACAGCACAATGAATGATCCAACTATATAACTGATCTCATCAACCCTGACAGTACCAAGATCCAGACCCAATGAGAAAACCAAATCCAAGGTGTAGCCTTTTTAGTGGGTCCCTGTGGCAACTGTCTGTACGAGGCCCAGAGATGTTATAAGCTGGAGGACCTGTTTTCCAAAAAAGAGAAGTTTCATCATCGAACCAGGTGCTGAAGTCACCCAGCACCAGTAGGCTGAGCAAGGTAACCACCAGGTTGCCCAAGAAACTCTTCAGTTTCTGTAGGAAATCATTCCCAAGGCCCGACAAACAGTATATGAGAATGATCCTGCAACATGTACTCAGCTCACCCTTTACTTATTTATTTCTGACTTTGCATTCAAATGATCTGGCTTCTGCCATGGGGTACGCCTTTAGTCCCAAAGTAGACCTAAAGTAGATTGTCCACTGGCCCTCCTGTGCTAACACCTCAGACAATGTACCATGGAGAAACCCAATGTGATAGATGCCTTCAACACTG
Organism: Neoceratodus forsteri; assembly: GCA_016271365.2. Classification (NCBI taxonomy): domain Eukaryota; kingdom Metazoa; phylum Chordata; order Ceratodontiformes; family Ceratodontidae; genus Neoceratodus; species Neoceratodus forsteri. The sequence continues at coordinate 1,372,808,386 of CM057458.1, forward strand.
GTCCGAAGTCACCCCCAAAAAAAAAAAATCTGTTCCCCATAATACATACCATGTCAGCTGAGAAGACAGCAATAAATGCCTCCATTACCACAGTATTGTTCCTCAGAGACCTGATGTTACAAAGCACTGCCTGAAGCTGGGGAGCAGGATTAGCTGACCCTGAAGCTACTGGCTCCTTATTAATTGGAGCAACCCTTGGGAGGGACACCAGGCAGGGAGAACATATCGTCAATCTCCTCCTATGCCCACTGAGCCTCCTAGTCCTGACAATCCCCATACGGCCCCTTTTCCTACTCCTCCGGGGGCATGCCTACACACATTATCATGGAAAATGCCAAAATCATAGTTTTTTTTTTTTTTTTTTACAAAAATGGGAAAATCATGGTATCCATAAGTTAAATGACAAAGGTGCAGCAGCTCAGCCTAAATCGTACCTATGACTTCATAGAATGGTATCACCAACCATAACACACAGAACAATGTATGGGCAACCATACACAAGAAGGCTGTGTTTCCACCAAGGGGTTGTGATGATACCGTACAGACCTGGAGAGCGAAGCTTAAGAGGTCCCTGATGTCATCACAATCCCCAAAATTTGCCATATATTACGTTAGTACTATATATGGTCCTCCATACTTTAAAACTGTCCTTAGTCATGCATCACTGTTGTCTGATGGATGTGTGTTTTGACACTATAGATTACCATACACAACCACCATTAACCAAATACTGTAACACAGTTGTATAAACCATCCAAAATACTGCAAACTCCAGTTTTTGTAATGAAGTGCAGTGGAACTTGTCTATTAAGGATGCCTTCGGAACCAAAGAATTAATAATTTGTCTTTAATATGCAGGTTGGACATTATTTAAGAGACTGCAGTCAGGACAAGAAGAAATGTTCTTACTACTGCACTGTCCTTTCTTAACAGGCAAGTTTCACTATATCTTTATTCCAATCATTTTACTTAATTAAGAAATTTACAGACTGCTTTCCCAGTTGGGTTCTCTCCTTTACAGAGCAAGACAATGCACGCTATGGCTGAAGAGCCTTTCTATTACTGAGTTTCCTTCTTTCTGTTTGGAAAACAGTACTCAAAGGCTTCATTTCCAGCTGCTGATATACTGTTCTGTGTACCATTTGCCAGACAGTCGCTGCTGTATTCAGAGCAAATACATATTTGTTTACTCGTACATCAAACGCACAGGACGTGGATTTGTGTGTGTTGTGTTCATGGCGAAGTTGATGCTTGTGAAAAGTGAAGGATCAGTGGCATTTTAAACGGTAAACTGAAGCACTTTATTCATTCACAGATCGGTTGTGTGGGGGGAGGGGGGGCCTAGGGAACAGCAGCGCTGGGCCTGGAGTGTTCCAATCGTGAAAACGCTCCCCTTAGTTAAGGAGACACTGCAGGACAACTTCTGGGAAGCCAGGGGCCCGGACAGATGGCCCCCCCTGAGAAGGAAGGGCCCGGATTCCAAAACTAGGTCTGCCTGCCAGGAGCAGGCCCCATGGAGAATGAGCCCGCGGGTCATCCTATCCCGAGAGGCAGAGCAGAATCCTCGAGACAAGGGAAACATCCCCCATGAGAGACTGTCTCTCTCGAGAAGTACTGGGCCCCCCCAGTCTCCGGACTCTGCCCCTGCCTTGCCGAAGTTTGAGGTTCTTCTCCTCACCCCCCCCCTTCTGGCTCTTTTTCTCTCTCTCTCTCTCTCTCTCTCTCCCAGCCTCCCCGAGACAGAACACGCCGCGAGGTGCGAGCGGCAACCCGGGGGAGGAGAGAGCTGGTTCTCCTCGCCCCACGACGGAGGACGGGCGGCTGGCGCCTGAGTGCCTGGCGGAGGCCTAGGGCGGGCGCGCCAGACGTGAGAGGCGAGGCCCAAACGAGGTCTAGGAGGTGCACCTAAGCTGAAGAGGACCGCGGCGCATTGGCGCCGAAGCGAGAAGGACACAGCGCAACGGGCGCCGTGGAAGAGCGGCCACCAGAGGGGCGGTGAAACTGGAGGGGAAGGGATGGAGGGGAGAGGGTGAGCCAGCGAGCGACGAAACCCCGGGACCCGTGGCGGTTACGCCGCTTCTGCATGCGTCGAGACAGAACGCCTGGAAGGCCGAGCACAGAGGGACCACTAAGCACTGGCAACAGAAAACAATCGAATTTATACGAAAGTCCCGCCGCGGGCGGGTTAGCTACAGTCTGCCTTAACGCTGGGGCAGAGGAAGACATTAGAAAGGCACTTTAACAGAAGCCTTCCCACCACGCTGAGCAGGACAAAAAACCAAAACAGAAATAATCGTACTTGCTCCAGAAAATAACTATAATAATGTCAATATGACAGCTTGGAGGTTCTAAGCCAGGAAAGATATAGTTTTTAGGTGGTTCTTACCTTGAAGAGCAGACAGGGGTTCCTGGTGTGCTACTGCCTTGTTCAGATGCACGATTCAAAACTGGAGAGCAGGGGTTTCTGGGACCTGGATATGTTGGAAATTTGATCTGGGTCAGTGCATCACTAGCCTATCAGGTGGGCTGAAACCCATGAGGTAATGTCTGGAGTGCCATGGATGCCAACCAATCACAAACTGTAATGGCCTCTGAAACAATGCACAAGGACACACCTAGGCCACAATCAGACAACAGGAGAAAACCACACACCTCTATAACAAACTACAGATCTCCATAACACACTACAGAATATACAAAATCAAAATTCATTACCACGGAGGAGTTACAATCGAAGGGTGAATCCAAGCCAGAAGCCCTCGCAATGAAAGTATCCCTAAGCTATCTCTGACTTTCTCCTCCTTGCTAAAGTCCTCATAATATTTAGATGATCATTCCTAAAAAAGACCTTGTGATCCAAATAATTCCTTTTTTTTTTTTGTTTGCTTATTTCATCCTATTTCTCATGAGGATCAGGTGCTGGTTGTTGTGTGGCAGATCAAAAAACAAAATACTGTATGCAGTGTACACAAGACCACTTAAGACTCACAATGAAGTGAAACATTAATTTATTCAAAAAGTAAAGTGCATAAGCATGAAAGCACACAAGACGGCCATGACCAAAACCCCAACATTTCATCTCAAATCCAAGGCTTCGACAGGGGGCAGCAATTGTCACAGAGAAAGACCACATTTTATACAGCAGTCAAATCATTAAATAGTGATAAACATTCCAATGCTATCTATCCCAATAATTCTGTAGGAATAGGTGGTGCTTAATCAGAGGTGCAGTGAGCAAGTAATACACAATTCAAGTAACATTCATGCGGCATAAGGCTGAGCAATCGTACACTTTTGATGAAATTGTAAAAAAACAGTATTTCAAATTCATTATCGCAGTGCACTGGGAATGCATGTTTATTAAAGATTTTGAAAAAACATTACATCCATAACAAGTCACATAAAATACATTCACTCTTGTATCAACATAAAATAAATAAGAGAACTACTACAAGTTATAACACCATAAATTATCCAAATTAATGTACTAAAAGCAATGTAATATCAACATCAAATATTTTCCTTATACTTTTCATTTTGTTTTTGGTTTTTTTTATATACAGCTATATGTTGTGTATTTGTAAGAAAATATGCAAGAGAGAGAGAGTAGAAAGAGAGGTAGAATGATGCTGATAGTGCATGAAGAACCCTTTAAAGACGTTATCTATAAATGCAAGCTCCACGTAACAATTTAAAGCATACTTTAAGCCCCAGTCAAACTTGAGGCAATAGGGAAAGGAAAAGGGAAGTGGATGGGAAGATATAATCTCCAAGACTGGCCAGTACCATACTTAATAATTTTGATATAAAATATAACAATGTAACTATATATCAGGTAAAAAAAAAAGCCAAAACAGGAGATGGGCAGGCAGGAAAAAGGGAATGGGAAGGGAAGATTTAAACCCTAAGTTTGGCTATCAAGCAAGTAATACAATGATATAGCTACACGCTACAATAGCACAGAAACAGGGAACGAGTCAAGGGGCAAAATGTGGCAACACAGCTATTATGTTCAAGGTCTTATCACAAGTTGCAACTTTGTCCATTTGGGAGCATAGTGGGGAAAAAATGAATGAAAAACAGTCATAATTACCTGTTTAACATAAAATATCAATTTAAATATACAATACAAAAACCAGGAAAAAAACACTATTTATGAAAGAATCTAGAGGTACCAAAGAGCATTTGCATTAATCAGTATCAGAAGTTATCTAACTGGCACATGCAATAAAGTACCATCAAGTTGTGGAAACAGGCTGCATGACATTTGAAGAACCGGGTCAAGTCAAACTTCATTTAACAAGGCTTAAGACTTTTTAAGTTGCGTATCCAACGAGCTTCTGCTTGAATGAAACCATTCAATATATCAAACCTTCTTGGATGCTTTTCAATATGCAGCAAAACACCAGAGGTGACTACTGATTCATCACAAACCTAACGCTGAATCTTGTGTCTCATTTCAGATTGATGTTATACATTCCTACAATCAAAGTTTTAATGTTATTTATGTACAACCTACATACAGCAAACTACAGGGGCACCAGCCTACATATGACGTGTAGTAGTACATGTTACAGAAGCATCCATGAACGCTTTTCTCTCCACCCCTGGACTGTAAGTTCTGTAACCACTGACAAATGCTTGCAGATCGAGCAATTCAGACACTTGAACATTCATTCCCTTTGGTTTCTCTAGTTAAAATGACCATCTGTGCCGGCCCAGTGGAGTTGAGGGCTGAGGCGCTGGACGCCTTACCTTGCGGCACGCAGGCGACCCAGGTTTGGGAACGAGCTCGTCGGGTCATCAGAGGTCAGCAGCAGGAGGGACAGAGCTGGAATGAGGTGCCAACAGGCAATCTCTCTTTTCCGGGGAGGGGATGCAGCACCCCTCTGCCAATGGTGACCCCCTAGTGAAGGCTAGAAGTGACAAGGGCTTAGAGGGGGGCCGGGCGTTAGGCCATGGGGTGGGGGGAAGGAGCAGTCACCGGGGCTGTAGGGTGAATGCACACCTCCAAGCGCATGCACTCCTACTCCTGGGAGATAACTGGAGGCAGAAAACGCCGGCAACAGCAGGATGATGACAGACTCCCCAGCAGGATCCGCTCCCAGGCAGGTTACAAGGTAAGCGCCGGTTATTCCGGGAGATGGGGCTGGGGGGAGTTAGTCGGAACGGGGCGGCAGACCGGAGGGGGAAAAATAGAGTCATGATAAAATTAAAAAAAAAATGACTATCTGTAAGGTGGTCAGTGAGATTTTTTGCTCTCCAAAAACAAATACAGTACGTGGGAGTGTAGAAAACAGCCTTGAAATAGATGGATCACTTCTAAGAATGCTCGAGAGTTTACTGATCATTCCCCGAATAGCTATAGATCTTGTAGTAAATCATCCTTTTTCCTCACTTTTTTGTTCAGGCATAAATCAAGCAATACATTTCTGTCCTTGTCCTCAGTTTTATAAAAGCTTGATGTACACTTTTTTTTTTTTTTTTTTTTTAGAATACCCTTTGCAAAACTGTTCAGTTAAATTTTCAAATTGTTTTAAAAAAGTATTATGAAAGCAGCAAATTCTGCATAGCTGTAAAAATTGCCCATATGGGCTAGAACAAATTAAATGTTGAGGGTGGGCACTATCTGCTCAAAGAATTTATTGTGGTAGGTTTCCTATAAACTTTACATTGGATAGCACTATACCCATCAATACTGACCTGTATATCCAGAAATTCAATGTACACAGGACTGGTCAACCTCATATGTAAACTGCAGATTCAAATTATTGTCATGATGCCAATCACTGAACATTATCTCCATTCCAGATACAAACTGCTTCATCAATGAAGTGATACCATCTGATTATGCGGCCAAAAAATGGATTAACCAGGCTTCATGATGTGGCTTGCAGCGCCTGAGTGTCTCAGAGGCCTTCACGCTGATGGTACTGGGCTTTTCTCAAAAGCTGTTTTTCTTACCACCTCAATGTCAGGCCAGCACTACAGTGGTCATGTGCGAGACAGCGCCTCATGGGACAAGCCCCATCCTTTAAGATGGAGCAGATTCCTATGGCTGCTACATCAATGCAGACACACATCCTTCCTCCCTCCCTCCCTCCCTCCCTCCCCAGGCTGGCTTGCACTGCACTCACAGCACTCGCCAGCTCTGGCTGCTCCATCTCCTTCTCCCAGATTCCCTTCCCAAACCCAGGCGGCCAGAAGTACAAGTTGTTTCCACTGGGTCAATAGGGCATAACCTAACCACCAATTTTAACTTTCGTTTTTATTTTCAGGGCAAGTTTTATTTAAGACACATACTACCATGTGCTCCAGCACTTCGGGTGCATTTACCACCGAAATGAGCCAGACAACAATCACAAAACTGTGTACAGCAGAGAACAAAAAGTAAATAGTCCAGCTATCATGGCTGAAAAATCATTTTTTTTAACTTATTCACTGAATTTTGATAACTGGGTTGGCTCACTGAGACAATATGCGCCTTTTTCAGGGGGGGACCCACAGTTACTTACAAGAAAGAAGAAAACATTTAATAATTTGGTTTAAATACTGTACTTAAGTAGCAACAATAACTCAGTGTATTAAATGCTGGCTAACAAAGCCAGCAGTTAGTTATATTCAGTCTAAAGGGAAGGTCCCATCAGCCTTTTATTTTGCTTACCTGTGTAGTTTGTAGGCATGAACAAGGATTGCCTCTATTGCACCCTCCTAATTTCATCAGGATTTACATGAAAATGAAGGTATGCAAGTCTGGTGTGAAAGCCTGCTTGACTCCAATGCAAAGATCTTGATCCGACTCACGTAAGGCATCCTGGAATTTTGTGATGTTTTAGTGCTAAAGCCTGCAGTAGTTATACTGTACTGGTCAGTGATGCTGCTGTCCTCTGTAATCTCTAAGGTCTTGTCTTGTGCTGCCCATGAAGCTTTTCAAGGCACAGTAAGTGCCCTGCTGTGGTCTGTAGTTTATTGTTATCCGAGTTAGAAAAAAATGATTTTAGTGAAAACAAGGACTTCACAAGACATGTAACAGAACTGAATGAGAGTATAACTTCTGTTAGTTTGTGCAGGTACGCATTATCAGCTCCCATGATGCCTTGCATGACTGCGGTCATGACCTCTGCAATGGAGACAAACAGGCTTTCACACCAGTGCACAACAGCGAAGCAACATCCTTTATATTTAAATTAGGATGAAATTAGTGGAATGCAACAGAGGGAATTTTTGTTCATGCCTACAAACTACACGGGTATACAGAAAATAGGTTGAGAGGAATTTCCCTTTAAAACAAAAGCACTGAACTAAACCCTGGCACATCGCATCGAAGGACATGATGCTTTGTCAGGAGGCAGGTACCAACTAAGTAATTAAAAATAACTAAATCCAAGCTATTTGGATCTAAACCCTTCCTATCTAAGGTCGCCAAGGCTGGATCCACCCTCTCAGTAGTTTCACCGGACAACACTGTACTTGAAAATGTACCAACTTTCAAACAACTGGGAGTTATCCTGGACCCATCCCTCTCCTTTTCCAATCATATCTCCTCTGTTATCCACTGTATTAACCAGAAAATTTGTGCGGCTTATTGGATAAAGTCACTCCTGACCAGGGAAGCCCGTTTAGCCACTGCCCAAAGCAACCTGCTCCCCTATTTACTCACACACATCCTCAGCCTTGCATGCATGCCTCTGCTCCACATACAACAACATATGTTGTTTCACTCTCCTGGCACCATATTTCACTCGCTTTTGCCACCTCTACCAGACTCTCGGCTGGCTCCCACTACAGTGCAGATCTGATTTCGGGCTTGGCTGTCTCCTGAACAGCGCCATCAGACTTGGCAAAGCCTCCCCTTATACGTCTCTCCTAAGACCAGTACTCCCTTGAGGTGTCTGCGTGCATCCTCAGTCCCCCCCCCCCCACTGGATATCCCCAAAGTCTCCTCGGCTATGGGTAGCACAGCATTATCTGTAACTGCTCCCACTCTGCGGAACAGAATCCCCATGCCCATCTGCTCTCTGGACTCCCATGCCAGTTCCAAAACACATCTCAAATCCTGGCTCCTTGATGAGGCCACATACCTTTGCTAGCTTGGATAACCCCCCCCCCCCCACCTTTCTGACTTTTCCCTCTTGGACTGCTTTGGCCTCCCCTGCCCTTTCTCATTTCTTTGGACTCCTGTCTTACATCCCTCACTACACGTTTCTCGGGCTCTCCCACTTGGCTATTGTCCTGTATTTTTTTTTTTGGGGGGGGTTATCATGCATTAATTTGCACTGGCCACTTATCCTTTGTAAATAATTGTCGCTTATCATGATGTATTGACTGTTTTTTCTTAGCCGCTCGTTAACTTTACTTTCGTATGTCACTTTCTTTGTTCACCAATGATGTCTGTATATCCACACGGCTTGTACGCATTGTACAACTTGTCACTACCTATGTAACAGCCACCTGTGTGGCCGGGTCATGCCTGAAAATGGTCCCCTGGATCAGTGCACTTACCCGGCTACCAAAGAAATAAATAAACGTTCTAATTATACATCCAGTTGAAAGCATACTATCAGAAAAAATCTTTATAGCAAACTTGCTTAGTATTTTATATGGATAGCCTATAGTAAGACAAAACTGAGCATTCTTCCACAAGAGCACTGGAAATGACACTAAAGTAATGGGGAAAAAGGAGATCTAACCCCAGTCAAGTGGAGAGATATAGTAGCAAAGTAAAAGTGTTTTGACTCAAAACCCCTAAACTTATAAACCGCAGGTGGTCTTAAAAAGTAGAAAATGGAGCAGATCAATCAGAATGATATAATTACTGGGAAGCGTTTTATCCCACAGGGAAACCTGGTTTAAGTCGCCATTATAACCAGCTGGTTGTAACAGTGAATACATGCCGTGTTTCCCTCGCTCCACGCATGCCCACACTGCCTCCCTTATGTACGCACTGTGCTTCAGCCCAACTGCGCTACTGAATTAGCACAAGCAGAACCACTGGCCATACTATTTTTTTATAACTGCTGCAGGGTTCACATTTAACTTTTTTTGCACTGGTTCAGCCAGGAAATTGGTGCCAGTTTGCAATGCCCCCCCCCCCAAAAAAAAAAAAATAAGATTTACACTGTCCCCAAGTTATCACAGCCATTACTGGGGGTGGAGGAGACTCCCTCTCAACACCTCTTTACAATTATTCCTTTTTCCAGTGGTATCCCCTCCCTGTCCTCTTCCCCATAAAGTCTGCCTGGTGTCCACTGTCACCATCATCTCCCCTTCCCCCATAAGTTCTCCCTGCTGTCCAGTGGCACTCTCTCCCTGTCCCCTTCCCCATAAGTTCTCCCTGGTGCTCAGTGGCCCCCTTCCCCTTCACCATAAGTTTTCCCTTGTGTTCAGTGGCACCCTCCCCTTCCCCATGAGTTCTCCAAGTTGTCCAGTGGCAACCCACCCCTCTCCCCTTGCCCATTAGTCCTACCAGGTGTCCAGTGGTAGACCCACCCCCCCAGAGCACCCAAATCCCACACTAGTCCCAGACAGCGGCCAAAAGAAACCCTCCACTCACCTTCTCATCCAGCCACCCGCTAACTCTCACAAGTAAGGTAAAACATATCCTCCCCACCCTTTCTCCCCATGTCCTCTTGGTGAGCAACTTGCCAAAAGTTCTAAAGCATGTGAATAAAATCTTTAATGAAATATGCTGTCTATCTCAACACAGGGCATGAATGCCAGCAATCTCTCCCAGTAGCACTTTGCAATAACACTTGAGGGACAGATCTCTGGCATTTGGCCCTGGCAGTAAGACTGTTAAGATATTAGCAGTGGTGTACTTTTTTTTTTTTTTTTTTTTTTAAGGATTTTATTTGCCTACTTTTGAACTTTTGGTGAGTTGCTGAATAAGGGGACATGGGTGGGGAGGGCTGTGGGCAGGGCTCTAGATAAGATTTTTTTGGGACGAGTACCTGCTGTCCTCATTCTGAAAGTGAGGTGAGTAAAACAAAATTCAGATGTGTAAAAAGTGGACTGAGGAGTACATTTATTAAAAAAATTAGTTTTTTTTTTCTAGATAAGAATTTCAGGTGCCAACAATGCTCCAAATAATGTTGGCAGGTAGGAATTTACTCACCAGTTTTAAAACATAGTGAGTAAAACACAAGTGGGATGCATACAAGTGCTTTAAATCTGTCAAAAAGCTGTTCCTTTTGAATCGCCAGTTATGTTATGAAGCAATTTTTTTTGGCGTGTGGAGTATTTACAAATGCTGGGTGAGTACTGGTACTGAGTAAAACAGGCCGGTACACACCTTATCTGGAGCCCTGGCTGTGGGGCTGGGATGGGTGAGGGGAGGGTTTAATTTTTTTACACTAAGCTCAATGGGCAAGCCAGGAGAAACTGCACTGACCCGAAGCTGTTGGCACTATGACCCAGGCCAGTAAATTAATGTTAAGTGTGAACCCTGCTGTTGGGTAGTGTTTTCAAGGCAAGAAAACACTGACACGCTCTGCCCTCTGCTTATGGTTATTGTACGAGATTTGTATTATAAATCAATGGTCTGTGTATGTAATTGTCTCACACAAGTTAGCAGTTTGGCTTTTAACCTTCAAGGTGTAAGTGAGGATGTCACTGAACTGAATAAGGAAAAACTTAATTAATGCTTTCCTTCCAGAGGGATAGTTTATGGTCCCTTATCAACTGCTGATGCTTTGATGTTGGTTCCTGAATATGAATTTTATGACACCAGGAAAGGACGTGATTTGGCTGATTTCCCTTGGCTTTCTCACACCTTAGTGACAGATTGTGGGGTTGTAAAACCTCAAAGAGAAATGTTTGATTAAAGACGGTCATATGAAGGAAATGGCTTTTTTTCTGATGTCCATCCACATCAACGAAAATACCTCCTTGTAGAAATCATGTTAGACTAAATTCTAAGGGAGGAGCTAGCTGACTCACCAAAAGGGGTGGGGAAAGATGAGAGTTAAAATGAAACACTGCATCTGGGAAGTGTGGTATATGATTCTAGACTCAGAGATAGTTCTCTGACTTGGAAAGCACTTAGAAAGATAACACTTAGAGCAGAATCAAGTGTTTGTGGTAGGAGTTTGTATTCTGTAACTTTCTTTTTTATTTGTAGATGACTGTGAGATTTGTGATATAATTTGTTCTGTATTTTATTTCACCTGTTTTACCATTTTTCTAGTAAACAACATTTTCTTTACAATACTGCCTACGCTCTTCTGTTATTTTACATGTGCTTGCTGAACCTGTATTTAAAGCTGACAGCTGTTAAAAGCCCGATTGTGTTACTAAGCTTGCTTAAAGGGTAAGAAATACCTAGGTTTCTTATAGAGTTGTAAGGGTTCATTTTGGATACCTGGCTGGATGCCTTGAGAGAAAGATTATACTGCACCCCCCCGAAGAGAGTATTATCTGAGCCTGTTAAGTGGGTATGCTAGCATAAGGTTCACAGTTTGAATCCCTCCAGAACGCGAGGCTAGAAGGTGATTCGGATCCAAAGCAGACAGGAGGGTTACCCTGCTGTTACCTATTCACACTATTGCACTCTGAGGCTGGCACTGTGGGAGTATGGGGCCTGAACTGCAGAGTGCGTTTGTGACAAACACTACCCAGCAATTACATAAAATTGGACATGGTGAAATGTGTCAAACTTGAAACTGACACATACCCTCGATGTGAGATGCTTTCATAATCCCTCAAGCTTTGCTCTAAGGGTTTACGTAGCACCTTGAGCGTATGTAAAATTCACATTATACACAACTCCTCATGTATTATTCTGAATGTAATTAAACACTGCGGTGGAAGGCATATGGTTATAGTGCAAGTACAAGAGTAGTAATGAGGACATTAAAGAGAACACCACAGCTGTGGTAGGGAAATGTCATTCTGGGAGCTATGAGACAAAGGCTAAGGTGCGAAGCAGTCACTTTATTCAGAATCAAGAATGATTAACTAAGACCACAGGTGTGGATGTGAGAGTAATGGAAAAATAGATTAAGTTCAAATCTCATGCACGGGAAAAGTAAACATCCCAATCCACACCCAGATGAGGCACCTGATGTGACCTAAAAACAACAACAGAAAAACAAGAAGAATAAATATAACAAAAGCTTGAAGAAATAGCACCAAACCCAGAGCTATGTTGCCTTCAAAAATTCATACAGCACTAGATAATTTCAATATGATTCTCCTATTTAAAAAGAAGCAGACACACAGGTTTTAGTATATGGGCAAAAGGCACCGCATATTCTTAACAAATCCTGGTCAGAGCAAAAACAGCAGCTGATGCATTAAGCAGATAAAAGATGTATAATAAATGTGTGCTGGATTGTAATGTATTTGTTACATAGTGTGATATAAAAATTCCAGATTTACATCACAATACGGAAAAAAAAAATGTAAAGGTGAAGATATTACCTATGCTTATAATGTATGTACCCATGTATTTACCCAGGACACAGTAGTACAGCGGAGATGCAATGTCTCGTTTTCAGTGGGGGGCCATGCTTTTACAAATGGCAACATTGCATTTACCCAGGTTAGCATAGTAGAGATGCAACAGCTCATTTTCAGTAGGGGTCTCGCTGTTACCAATTTTTTACAATGTACTTACCAAGGATAGGCCATGGGAGACAAAATCTCCTTTTCAGTGGGGTCCCGCTGTTACACATTTTGGCACTGTGTTTACATAGGACAGCACAGCAGAGTTGCAACGTGTCTTTCTGTAGTAATCCTTCTTGTACACCTTTTTGCAATGTATTTATCTCTCCCTGGTATCAAGTTAGCCCCCCCCCACCCTATCCACACTCTCCCTTCATTATAATACAAACCCTCCCTGGTGTCTAGCGGTCAGCCCACTCCCCTATCCAGCTTGGGTACTGCCCCACCACCCACCCATCCAGCCCGAGATGGCAAATGGCACAGCCTTCCTCTCATCACGACAGCCAGCTGCCTACTGAGGTGTCGATGAGCATATACTGCAGAATCAGCTGTTACTGTATGCACTCGTTGACAGCTCAGTCAGTGGCCGCCATGGTGGTGAAAGGAGGGCTGTGCAGGTCCTGTCGCAGGGCCAGAATGAGGAGAGCGGGGTGGTGGGGCAGTAACTACCAGGGTGGGGGGACCACTAGACACTAGGGAGGGTTTGTATTATAATGAAGGAGCTCAAGGATACGGTGGAGGAACCACTGGACATCAGGAAGAGGTTTTATTACATTAAAGGGAGATTGGGGGTGCTTTGAGCATTTATGTGCAGGGCTGTCATTATTTTCATTTACTTTAGAAAACAGAAAAATGGCCAGGTGGTGCTGAAGGTTGGGGTGCTGACTGCTACACCTCGCGCCACACCAGCAACCCGGGTTTGGGAACGAGCCTAGATCACTGGGGTTTGAAAGGCGCGAGACAGGATCGAGCATTCGGAGGACTACGCTCCTCTCTCGGGGGTGGGGTTGTTGTCCTGCTCACTGACGGCCCTCTGGCGGTGGCTAGAGGCAGCACGGGTCAGGAGACATGTATCGGTGTCACTACGTCGGTGGGAGGGAGGCCGGGAGTAAAAGAAAAGGGAGCTGGTGGGCTCCATGATGACCTCAAGATATTCTGTGCACCCCAGGCTTCTGGATTATGCCTGGGGAGGGAGAAAGCAGGCCTCCCTCCCTGGCCCACCACACTGGAACTACCAGGGGTCGACGTGAGCAAGGACACGCAGGGCCAGAGGATGAGCTCCTCCGAGGGAGGGCCATAGCCACCTGCCAGGCTCCGGGAACAAAAACACATAATAGAGAGAAAAAAAAAAATACCTGTTTAAATGTTCAAGTAAGAAACAAGATTTATACTTTTACAAACGTTTAAGTCCAGCCAAACAGGTTTTGTGATGGTTATGTTGTTAAAATGAAACCATTGTTATGGTAGTATTTTCAATCTATAGGCATTCCCACATGGATATTTCACCTTTGGCTGAAATATTTCCCCAAACATTACAGTTAACATTAGCAGGTATAAATTTTTTTTTTTGCACAACGTGTCTTTATTGGATTTTAATTAACAATCATCATACATTACAACTAAGAAAAAAAAAAAAAATAAAGACCTGGCATAACCAGGGTATACAGCCCACAAACTGGCTGTATGAACTATATACAATCCATATATACATATACAGCAGGGATCCATCATATAGTAGTACATATGTCTAATAAAGACTCCTGTAAAATATATAAATGTACAATCCACCTTCCCAGGTAATAGAGTATGAGCTAGAAATATAAGTCAAATAAACAGATAAGAGCAATTCACAATCAACCTATAGTACAAAAAATAAAAAAAAAATAAACAGAGCCAAAACAGCAGTCAGCTCCACCACACCGCCAAACATACCTATCCACAGTGCTATTACTGTAGTGGAGTTCATGAGTTACCTCTAACATAAACCAAAGGTGGATTCCTGCTGCATCCCCTAAAGAGAGAAAGAGAGAGAGAGAGAGAGAGAGAGAGTCCCCATCCCACCTAATATCTGGAAGGCTTACACTCCGGTCTCCTATAACCCTTGCCAGGATCTCAGGTTGTTTATATACTGACCACCATACTCAATCGAGTCATCGAAAAAAGAGAGAGAGAGAGAAGAGAAAAAGCAAAATACTAATCAAGAAACTCCCATTTAGAGAAGAAAAAAAAAAAAAGGGTTAGCTAAGCCCATGCTAATCAAAGCAAGACAGACAGACCTACAGTTGTTTCTGAGATAAGTAAATTGCTTCTAAAGATGCCCATCTCTTAGTATATAGCCCTTTATTCCCCTCACCCCAAAGCTGTCTCTTTAATTTACCCAATGCTGTTACCAAATCCAGCACCCACTGACCATAGGAGTATTCTTGGTCGCTCTTCCAATGTTGAGCCAAAAGGACTTGACTAATGACGACATCAGAGCCAAATGAAATTTGGGTAAAACCCCAGGAACTTTTGAAAAATCGTCCAGAACACACACCTCTGGGGTTATATAATCAGAATAATTCATCAGTGGATCCATATGTTGCCTAATCTCCACCCACAAAGGGAAATTTACAGCACTCCCACATTACATGGAGCAAGTCACCTATTCCATTCCCACATCTAAAACAGCGTCCGTCTGCCTAAGCTTTCTATCATATAGTTTTGCCGGGTAAAGTACAGATCGGATATGATAAAATACTGTATGGTCCTAAATTTAGGAATTGTTATATATCTATGAGCTTTCCAAATTGAGTCCCAAACCAACTTCTTGGGGGCCATAACCTTATCCCAGTACACCACCTGTATGGGCGAGGGTGGACTAGCAAACTCCACCAACTTCCTGTAAATCTGAGAAAGAATATTTGCCTTCGGATAGCAGGTATAAATTTTAAGGAAGCATGCCCAAAATGTACAGTGATGTATGCCACTCAGCTGTTTGCCAGGATGGTTGGTTGCCTGTCGAAAGTAAAGCCAATCTACAGGGCTACATGTTGAGATGTATATCTAGCGCTCACACTGTATTTATATTATTGCTTTCAATTTGCCAGCAATTAATAAATAACACAGCCCTGTGTTTGTGTGCCCCGGGTTTAACAGAGAAATATTTAATCCCTACTATGAAATAAATGCAGAATGTTGCCATATAAATGATTTAAATACTTTACTTGCTTATAAAAGCAAATCTGGCTGCAACCAATTTACAAGTACCTGTGAGTATTGTAGTTTCCATTACTTGAACAAACGCAGCTATAAACAAGTCAATTAACACATGCATGTTAACCCGTTCTCAGCAATAGATTGAGACCGATGGTACAGAATGGATGCCTTGATATTTGTGGCTCTATTACATCCAACCTTCTCTCCATCTGTGCAACTGTGTGACACTGTATGGCACATGAAGAGATCTGCTAGCTGCACCAACAAATGACATGAACGCTATTCAATTGTTTCATCACAATGTACATGCTTGGAGTTTTTCAGGGATCAGAATATGCAGTCTAATGGTGCATGTTATAGGGGTATGGGGCTCCAGCTGGTCAAAGGATACTGATTATACTTTAAACTACTGTGCATTAGTCTTCAGATATGAACACATACTGAAAGATGACTGGTAACAAATTGCCTCAGAATAGACCTGTCGGCTGAGTTTGCCTGTACAGCGTGAATGCTTACCTCGCACTGTGTGTTCCAGCTGACAGCAGTCGATAACTCCCATATAGACAGCCTAAACAGCGGTAGCAGAGGCAATTGATTCAGCACTAGGAAAACTTCCTCCCTTCATTTAACCCTTGCAGATATAGCTGTCCAGAACTCCAATATGTTCTAATTCTGTCTATAGTCTACGGGTTAAAAAAACAAAAAAAGAAAAGGGAATTACACTTTCATTTCACTCTCAAAGCAGACATAGCTCTGACTGCCACAGTACTAGCAAACAGTGAATCCCTGTCAAAGACTTTTACAAGAAATAAATATTTTAAATAAAGGGAGGTTTTCCTTTTCTGATTCAATTGCCTGTGCTACAGCTGCTCAGGCCACCTGTGTGGGAGTTATGGACGTAATCAGTGCTGTTGGCTGGAACACACAGCGTGAGCTAAGCATTCATGCTGTACAAACTCAGCCGGCATGTTGTGAGCCATCGAAGAAAAACAGAAAGTGTCAGCCCTGAGTCTGAGTAATGGCATAATATAAGAAAAACACACCAGACAATGATTTGGGAACACTCGGAGAAAGAATATAGTGCGTGGGGGGAGGGGGAGAAGAAAAAAAACATGCTGTGGTCTACTGAATGGAGACAGTGGAGCAGTAGCGGAGCCAGGTTTGGGATCATTTGGGAGCCAGGGAGGGCCATTCAGTCAATGACAGGCTCCGCAATGGGCACTAAACAGTGAATAAAGATGGTGGCAGGGCGCCACTACTCACACTGGGGCAGCCAGGAGGAGCGACCGCCCCCCAGCCCCCCCCCCAGCTCCGCCACTGCAGTGGAGTGCTTCAAGTAGCGGAGTGCTTGTGCTTCAACTACAAAATGTTGTGTTCTTTGTTTGGAATCCAGTGAGTTCCTTCTGTGTAACAGCAAGACAGCTTACAGAGTTCCACCCTGCAGCCATAAAAAGGGGTATACTGTCAGTGGAGTCAATCAAACCCTAAGGCTGAAGGGCTTGGAGGGTAATGATCCAACAATATTCATGGTGAAGTAATGCTGCGTATTAACTGCCTTCCCTCTTTGGCATCAGCACATGTTCAAAGCTCAGGTGCATCACGTGAGTTGGGTTGTTATATTAAAAAAAAATAATAATAATAATAATAAGACAGGCCCAGTGGTGTAACGGGCTGAGGCACTGGACATCTTACCGCTCACCACGCCAGTGACCCGTGTTCGGGAACAAGCACAGGCTGCCGGGAGGGGCTGGAAGTGGATAGAGCAGCTGCCAGGTCGCTCTTCTCTCCCGGATTGGGGAGGCAGGCCTCCCTGGCTCTTGGCTGCCACCAAGTGGAGGCTCGATGGTAGCATCAGGCGGGGGGGGGGGCTGACGCTAGGCCGGGTGGGTGGATTGGGGCTGTTGTCGGTGCCTGCGCACATCAACTATGTTGGCTGAGGCCTTGGGAAGTAAGGGAGAAAACTGGCAGTAAAACACCCCGGGGCAGGCTGAAGACCAATCCCCACACACACACAGAGCTCCGCACATTGGCTGGTCACGCCTCAATCAGGTGGCAGAGGACGCTGGTGCAAGGTTAAGTCCCAAAGGAGCCGGGTGACAAGTCGGTTGGAAGGGGGTAGCTGGGGGACAGAAGCATAAAGTACAGTAAAACAAATGTGTGCACCAAGGGGAGTATTTGGGATAACTTAGGTGATGGACCGGTAATGTTCTTATATCTGCTTTTTAAGTGGTATGATGATGCAACCATGCTCCAAATAATACTGGCAGGTAAGAGTAGTTAACACGCCAGTTTTGAAATGTGGTGAGTAAAACAAAATTTGGATACATGCAAGTGCTTTAACTCTACAAAGGAAAATGTTTCTTTCAAATCACCAGCAGTGTTATGAAGGACTCTGTCACGGAGTATGAAACATCTCCATGTGTTGGAAGGAATTATTGGTAATCAAACTTCTATGTGACCCCCCTCCCCCAAAGGAACCAATCTGGATTTGTTATGCTTTGGATGGCCTGAGTCTTTTGGACTGGGACTGCATCTGCTTCCCTGCTGGCTTATGGACTGTCAACTGGCCTGCTCTGGCCTGGGCAGAAGTGGCCTAATGGAACTTTTCACCTATGATAGAGTGCCACGTTGAAAAGCGGACCTTGCTGAACTCCCAACCATGTGATCTTAAATCAGCAAGATCTTCCTGACTGGGAAACTGGCAGAGTGAAGCACGAGGTACTGAAGAACTGACTGACCAGGTGGGCGCACTTTGGGGGGGGGGGGGCATCACGTGTTCCTTGCAGGGATGGCAGTCTTTCCCGTTTTTCCACCTGGGCAGCCTAGGAACGAAAGGCCTTGACCTCCTGGATAACTTCCCACCCCCTTAATATGGACTTGGTATTCATCAATGTGGAGACAGTGCGTCTTTGCTGGGGTTCAGAGCAGTAACTGAGGGACAGGTGGCGGGGGCAGGGGATTGGAAGGAATGGGGCATGACTGTAGGTCTGCCGACATCGGCTGACAGAGGTAGCTTACCCCTGGACGTTGGGAGAGCTACTTTGATCCAGGTCGCTTACACACTGCTGGTGCCATTAGGTGCCTGGGGGAAACAGGGATGGTGGGCCAAGGAGATGCTCTGTTGGATACAGCTACCTGTGAGGGCCAGCAGATAATCTGCTAGCTGAGACGACAGACACTCTGGCAGCTGTGACCTTGTTGCACTGGGCTGCTTTTTTTGAGTTGCACCTAGGTCGACGGGGCTGGACTACAGGGGCGGGGCACCTTCTCTTGCACCACTCACAATCTGCTCTTGAAGGTAGCTCGTGTTTGGCCACATTATTCCAAAGTCTCCAGCTATCTCTCTTATTGAGGGGTAGTGACAGCCCTTCCCAGACTGCATAGCTATATCCTTATTTCAGGATTCCTGGTTTTGATTTTGGGGGTGCTCTGCAGCGGGAGGGCAATTCAGTGACTTGCAGCCTTTATAGAGGCTATGTAAGTTAATTCAAGTGCTTATTCGGGGGTCGGGGGAGGGGGGGCCGAGCTCAATAGGAGGATTACTGTTTATTCTGTACTGAAGTGACAGAAGAAATTTTCTTAACATGGTTTCTGTTATTGGACACAAACACATGCATGGACTGTGTGAGATCGATAGGTAACAGTATCGAGCATAATGGGTACAAACTCTAGTATCACCATAGTTATCTGGAATGTCCATGGTTTCTCCTCCCCTATTAAAAGACAAAAGCTGCTGAAAGTACTCAAGCGTCGGCATGCCCATGTGGGTCTCCTACAGGACACCCACCTTACAGCTACAGAACATGCTAAATTGTTAAGGGGCTGGGTAGGGACTTGTCATTCTGCATCTTACTCCCCACACGGGGGGGGTGGTGGCAATACTTGTTAGCAAACAGCTTCCCTTGCAGGTCCGTAGAATGGCAGTGGATCCCGAGGATGGTACAGATGTTTTTTTGGAGGACGAGCTTTTTGGAGACAGGGTTTTTGATGCTTTTTATCAAAAACTGTTGGATCTCATTACTAGGGAACATTTCCCGAACCTTATCCGGGGGTTGGGGGAGAGACTTTATTTGCGTCATGTTACTTGAACTGGATCGTTCTGGAGGAAAAGATCATCATAGAAACACCACGGCATTGTGGCAATTGAGTATGAGTGATCTAGATTTGGTGGACAGCTGGGGAACAGCCAACCCCAGGGCAAAAGAATATACTTTTTATTCTAATCCACGTAAGTTGTAGTTAAGGCTCGATTATTTGTATAAGGCTAGGGCGCACAATCACCACCTGGTGTGGGTATCACATAATCCCATCCACATTTCTCACCATGCTATGGTTCTCTTAACCCTGAAAATCAGAGGAGAGCAGGAATGAACTTCTACATGGACATTTTCCACCTACATGTTAGTGAGGGAGGAGTTCAAAATCTATCTTAAAGAGCAATGGGAGGTAGTCAAGACCACAAACCATGCAACTGCCCCCACAAAGATGGTACACTGGGAGGCAGGGAAAGCATTCATGTGGGGGGTTATCATCAGTGACATGGCACGGGGTCATAAAGAGAGATGGGATAAGCAGAAGGAGTTGGAAGGCAAACTAAAGGCACTGGAGAAGAAAGTAGCTGATGGGAGTGACAACGAAGCTAATCAAGAACTCACAGAAGCTTTCAATCTGTTCCTTAACAATGAAGCTAAAATGAGTTTATTTTGTGCCAGACAAAACTGTTTGAGTGGGGAACCAGGCCCAGCCTTACACTAGCTAGACTGGTGTGGGGAAAGAGGGGTACTACCCACATCCCAAAAATCAGGAATAAGCGGGGCTGGCTGGTACATGAAAAACCACAGGTCAGGGAGGAATTCCAGGACTTTTATGAGCAATTGCATAGAGCAGAGTGTGAGGGTGATCTGGACAGGGGACAGGCCTTTCTGAATGGCCTCACTTTCTACACCACAATGGAGGAGCAAAGGGACATGCTGAGTGTGGAGATTTCTGCGGAGATCAGGCAGGCTACTGGTGGGCTCAAGAGGGGGAAAGCTGGGGGGCCCCAATGGTTTTGTCGTGAAATATTATAAAGAAATGAAGGAGGCCTTAGTTGAACCATTACGAGAACTCATGGAGGTGGCCAGGAAAAAGGGGGTTTGCCCAAAACTTGCTATAAGGCTGCTCTCTGTGTGTTGCTGAAGCTGGGAAAAGATCCTGACCAGGTGTTTAGAGCAGGTACTCCCTAACCTTGTACATCCAGATCAGACTGGATTTGTTTCGGGTTCACTTTCCTGTAATACGCACAAACTGTTCAACATTGTGCACTGGGGCAATCAGCGTCCAGGGCGAGCACATGTGCTTTCCATGGACACCGAGAACGTCTTTGACCGCACAGAGTGCAGCGATTTGTTCAAAGCCTTGGCACGCTTTGGGTTGGGGGATGAATTTGTGGGGCTGGTGCGGTTGTTATACAAGGCCCCAGTAGCACGGGTATTAGTGAATTGAGTCCTGTCCGATGAATTCCAGCTTTTTGGAGGCACAAGACAGGGTTGTCCCTTCCCCCCTGCTCTTTGCACTCACTATTGAGCCTCTTGTTATTAAAATAAGGGAGAATAGGGACATACAAGAGGTGGCAGGCAAGCCGGGGGTTCAGTACAAACGGTTACACTGTATGTGGACAACCCGTTGTATATTACAGAGCTACAACAATCGATGCAGGCTTGCTTAAAGATATTGCAGACTTTGATGGTTTTTTGGGTTTCAAGCTTAATTTACATAAACTGGAGGTGCTCTGTATTGGCAAAGCCTGAGACTGGCGACCAGCAAGAACCTGGGGACTCACAGAGGTCAGTGGTTCCCTCAAGTACTTCGGAATTAAAGTGGGTAGGGATCTGGGCAGCCTCTAACAATTTAACTACAAACCTCTGCTCACCACTATTCTTAATGCATCTGAGAGGTGGAAGGTACTTCCCATCTCATGGATAGGATGTATTAACTTGTTAAAAATGAATACGCTACCCATACTGTTATATGTCCTGTGTGTGTGTGTGTGTGTGTGTGTGTGTGTGTGTGTGTGTGTGTGATGCAAATGCTCCCCATTGGAACCATTAAGGCTGATCTCAGGAGTCTGGAGAGAAGACTGACAGCATTTATATGGCAGGGAAAGTGCCCCAGAATGAGCCTGCAGAGGTTAAAAATGGAGATGGCCAGGGGGGCCTTAATTTCCCTGACTTCAAAGAATAATGTTTAGCAATCCAGCATTGGTACATCCAAGTCTGGGTGAACCAAGGTCCGGCTGCTAGTTGGTTGGACCTGGAAGAAGAAGGGTGACCCTGGCCCTCTTTGAGTATCTCACAACTGGGGGAGCTAGAGCCTATGGGCACCAGGGCAATGTTAACCCACTGGTTCACTATGTGCTCGAGGCATGCGAGCAGATGAAAAAAAAGTAGTGGAGCAGAAGGAGACCACACCTTGTTAGCATCTGGGACGTGTAACCCCTACTTCTTACACAGACTGGAAAATGGAGGGTTCAAGGAATGGGAGGAAAACAGGGTAAAATGCCTAGGTAATCTAGTCACCAGTGATGGGATGCACTCATTTGTGGACCTGCAGGGGAAGCTGGGGCTCTCGAGATCCCATCACTTCCGATATTTACAAATAAGGGCATCTGGAATTTTAGCAGAGGGCTACGTAGAGACTCAGTGGAAGCTTCGCCCTTAACACAGGTGGAACAGGCAGTATATGCTATTAGGTCAAATAGCAAGAGGTTGATACCAAAGGTGGCCAAGCAAGACAGATTTTTAATTACTGATTTTTCAGGGATAGTTAAGGCCCCTTTGGGAGCAGGAATAAGATCACAGATGAAAAATTGCAAAACAGTCTTACAAACACATATGGGACTACTATTTTGTAATAAGCACAAGGAATCCCAATACAAATTTATTTATTTGCTATATTGCTTCCATAATGTAGTACATAAATTTAACCCAACAAACTCTCCACCGTGTGAGAGATGTGGTAGGGCACTGGGTATATATATATATATACATACACACACACACACACTTGCTATCCAAATGCTAGCCCTGGAGTGCTTGACCCATTTTCTGAAGAGTAAGGAAGAAATATTTATTGATAGCTGGGGACCATTTCTGGATCCTCTTCCCCCAGCAGAAGCCCAGATACTGAAAGAAGCTATATGCTAAGGATCATGGGAAGGGGTGGACTAGCACTTGACTAATTACAATGGCAAAGTGTTAGCAGATGCCCAATAGCCTAGGCCTTGCTAGTGGCACATACACATTTACATATCTGTGGGAACTCTTTTTTGACATTGTGTAATAATCTATAGTGGAATGGATTGTTTGTCTTGTTTGTAGTCTTCCTGTTGTGTACTTTAATATATTGTATTGTTCTGTTACAAATTTAAAAAATTTCTAAAGAGTACCTCTTAAGATAGGTGGAATAAAATAGGCCATTACTCACCTGATCTGAAGCACTGAGCGTAACCCACATAGAGACATGGACAGATGCACTGAATAACATAGATTACAAACAATGTCTGGCAGTTTATAAATTGTGTAATGCTGACAGCTGGTCTTCCTGTGGGGTACTTGAATTCCTTCCCCTGTAAGCAGTGTTTACATATACTGCATCTATTACAGCAGTAACAACCAGTGGGTCTGGGTGACAACCAATTTAAACAGGTGGGCGGGGATGTGTCCATAAAAAGATATGTGACTAGGTGATTGGATCTCCTCATTTCTTGGCATATCAGTAGATGAAAAGGGATCTGGGGGCAACAGACTTAAATAGGAGAGGATCCCCTTCAAGACATGCTAAAACTTAGAGACAATGTTCACAACCTGAGGAGCCAACCTGTTGTATTTAAGCAATAAGCCACGAAGGGGGTGTGGGTGATCGGGGGATTTACCACGGCTGGGGTGGTTTGCCCACAAGGTGCAGCCAAGTGGGTAAGTCTGCCCCAGCCATGGTAAATCCTCTGATTAGCCCAGATACCCAGAGTGGCTTATTCTGATTATACCAATTACTGTTTTTTTTTTTATTATTTTATAAAAAGCAGTACTTGGTATAATGCTTAATAAGCCAGTCACTATTACAGCACTGTTTTTATTTTGTTTGGTTTTCCTGATGTACAGAGCTGCTCTTTTACGGTCTCCGCTTAATGGAGAAACAAGACGGCGGTCGGAGTTTCGTGATTTCGGCCTCTGACTGATTGTTTTTTAAAGATGTGGCTGGTTGGCACGTTTTGCGGTGATTATCAGTAGATAATCAACGGAGGTAAGGTGCCAGCCTGCCTATCTCATTGGTCAGTGGCCGAGGTCCATGGTATAATTTGTGATCAAAGTCACTACAAGTTTGGACTCATAATCTGATTCAACTTCAGCTGGTTTGCATCTGTATTCCCCCCTCGAGGCTGAAAATAAGCAATATTGTCTAGTCCTTCATTCCTGGTCAACCAAAACTAAATAAATAAATATTGTCTGTTGCAGGGCTGTAAGAAGGTAGTATGGTCCAACCGTCCAGCATTAAGGTATGCCACGTGGATCATACAAGAGGAACAGCTACTGTATGCAATATAAAGTGATATTTAGATCTTGAGCTTAAGCATCATAGACAGCAACGATGGAACATTTCCTCCTAAGCCTCAGAACAGTTAGTTTAGATCTATATCACGAGGTGCACATTCAACAGACCCATATCCCCCAAAACACTGTGGCTACCTCTAAATTGGTTCTTTTTTTAGAAAGCAGCAAAGCAAACTCACAAAAAAGAAAGAATATCAAACTGTCAGAAAAATGAAAGACAAACTGTGAGAAGACAGGGTGAGGTGGAGGAAGGCACTTCATTGCAACAATCACTGAGGAACAGAACTCAAAAGGCATAAATCTTTCGGACCTCACTCTCTCAGATTCACAGGTTAGCCTCTTAAGTAAAGTGTTAACCTTTACATCTGACCCTAAAGTAAATCCCTTTCAGGTCTCAACTGACCAAAGTATTCTTTAGAAAACTAGGTCTTAAATTTTCATTTGCAAATTCTTCGAATATGGGTTTCCTGACCACTGGAGTCTTAACATCCTCCTTCCCTAAGGAATTAGATATCCAAGTCCTCATGGATTTACTATCTTAAGGGATACTAGAAATTGCTGAAACATTTCCACCTCAGGGTATTAAGTAAGCGGAAAAAAAATGATTAGCAGTTTGACACATGAAAGTGCTAATCAGCTGTAAAAATGCATAGCACTTGGCACAGAATGGTTACTAAACTTTAAAAATATATTTATTTATTCAAGAGTTTAACCAGGCAGCCATACTGAGCGGAGGACCACTCGTTTCCAGATGCGACCTGGGGGAAACATGGGGGGGTAGCATAAGGGAAGGAACAGTAATTACACAAACATTCAGTACAGATGAGGAGGCACTGTCATGGAGCCTATACAGTAGGTAGCTAGGGTAGACATGAATTCTATATTATAATTTTATTAATTTTGTCTATTGTGCCATAGACTCACTGAAAGAAAAAAAAAAATGGTTAGCAGTCTACTGCTACGCATTTTTGGAAATGGTTAGCATTACCCCGTTTTGCATAACGTTTTGATATGCTTTACCAGCTATTTAAAACCCTGCCACCTACAGATGAAATACTTTTGAAAGGAAATATGATTGTTCTTGATTTGGGATCTTTCAATAATAGACAGGTAGTACTTAAAATTCATCTTCATTAAGATGTACCACAGCCTATTTTTGGTAACTGCATTTTCAAGGTCGCAGCTTGGACCTTATCAGCATCATCTTGGGGACATATCGACTTCTAGGCAGTGTTGAACTTGCTACGGGGGCCTCCCCCACCCAGTTCTTCCATTTCAGTGGGTCCAAACTACATACCATCTTCCAAACAGATAAACCTTTAAATTTGAATGATTAACCCTCGACAGAGCATGGGTTTACTGAGTATTAATCCATGCTGGGTGTGGGTGGGTGATGATGCATGAGGCCGCAGGCCGAGTGACTTCAACCACCCAGGCATGGCTTAATGCTCAATAAACCCATGCTCTGTTGTGAGTTAATCCACTTATAAAATGAGCAACTTTATTTTAGAGGTTTACCTAAATATAAAAAACAAACAAAAAAAAAAACACTGTTTTCATGCATTTGTAATAAAACAGTTCTTCCACCTAATGCAGGGGTTCTCAAATGGTGAGGCCAGCCTCCTTGGGGAGGCCCCAACCTGTTCAAGGGGAGGCTCAAGCAAGTCTGAAAAAGTGCTGTATTTAAATTTTGGGTTTTATATATTTTGTGTGAAGAGATGAAGCAAACGGTAAGAGGATAATAATAGTAGGTGAATTTTATGTATTTATTTACTAATAGGTGACAAGGGAAGGTGAATGAGCCAAGGCTCATTTCAGGTGCACCCAGGGAAGGGTAGGGAGTGAATACATTTCAGAAGGTAACTGCAAAA
Organism: Neoceratodus forsteri; assembly: GCA_016271365.2. Classification (NCBI taxonomy): domain Eukaryota; kingdom Metazoa; phylum Chordata; order Ceratodontiformes; family Ceratodontidae; genus Neoceratodus; species Neoceratodus forsteri. The sequence goes on from CM057458.1 coordinate 1,372,834,487, forward strand.
CAATCAATAAATATACAATGAGCAATAGTGCAAATAAATATGAACAATAAATGAATAACGAGTGGTGGCAATTTATCAATTTGTAAACTGATGGCAGAATAGCCCAAATACAACGGTTGAGCATAGAAGTGCTAAGACCAATAGCAAGAAGGAGCAAAGTAATCCCCGAGCTGTTGCTTAGGAGCAGAGAAGGAGGGGGAGAGGCAAAGTAAGTAGGAAGGTTATTTCATATAGAGAGGAAACAGAGAAAGTAGTCTGACCCATGAAGGTACTGCAACAAGGGGTAACAATGGTTCAAGAATGAAAATAGCAGAGCAAGTAGGTTGGCCTGTGGGGGGGGTTTACAAAAAGCTGAATAATATTATTTATTTATTTTATTTATTTGTTATTCAGATAACACCTTTGAGCACAGGAGCTCTTTTTCAAAAGTTCCAAGTCAGTATAAGACAAAGAACTGAATGTGAGCCAAGTACTCAAAGGGGTTTCAATTTATTCATGGTGTACTGTACGTTATTTTTCATTGGGGAGGCCCAAGACTATTTAAATTTTTGGGGGAGGCTCAAAATCTTTTCCATGGATTTGGGGAGGCTCACTGTGACAAAGTCTGAGAACTATTGACCTAATCGATTTGTCCTTCCGAGGATGTTGCAGTTGTAGTTCTCCACCAGGTGGATTTGTCCTAATGAGGATGCCATAGTTGTAGTTTTTTTTTACATGTGTCTCTGATGGAGTGATCTGAAAAGGTCATTTTACATTGCTGTCAGTCAGGATTTTGTAGTGCAGCAAGGCAACTGTGGGTTTACAGGGGATTAATCCATAATCAGGTAACCTAGTTTGACAAATCAGAATACAGGATTTTTAGCACCCATTTTATAATTACTGTTAATACACGCCATAGCCAAAAACTTAGGGGCCAGACCCTGGGACATAATCAAGGTCATATTTGTATAAAGCATTCATCAAGGGGCCACCCTACTTCATGCCATCTCCCAGCTTTGCTGTCTCCTACATTCCAAAATATTTTTTTATTTTATTTATTTATTATGCGGCAAATATATCTCCACACTGATGGCACTTGTCATTACTGGAATGCAGGATTTCCCAACTGCGATTTTACATGGGACAAAACATGGCATGATCTGTAGCCTTACATCAAAAATAACAAATTACGCCTTGTACAGTTTCATATTTTAAATAATCTTTATTATACACCCATAAAGTTAGACAAGATGCGAAGGCTGCAATCTAATTTATATACAAGATGTGGTGAAGTCAGCTCTTTACAACACATTTTCTTGGACTGTCCAAGGTCTGGGGGTTGTGGTCTTCCATTAAAAATAAGTAGGTCAAATTTGTCTAGTGGGCAATTATAGCACTACTGGCCCCATTTTCAAAAGGTTAGCGTGCACAAACCGAGATTGTGCCACGCTAACCGGGAATATCACCAGCTGTTGGGGGCATGCCCTTATTCAAAGGGCACATAAGTGCGGCATACTACCAACAGCGCTATCATGCACAATACTGTGCTAAGCCAATGCAAATGAGGGTTCTTTCATCCATATGCAGCACAGCACAATACTGAATATTTTCAGAAGCGCTAAATGGCCACTAGCAGCAGCGCAGTTTAACGCTTCTGAAACCCAGTCCTTAATAGTATGAAAACCCGTCTGCTGCACTGTCAAAGGCTGGGTATCCTGGTGGTCCAATGGTCGCTCCCCTGCCCAGTTATTGCAGTCTAAATCCCTGTTGGTCTAGTGGTCCCTCCCTTGCCCCGATCCTTTCCCTGGTAATGCATTCCACATCCCTGGTGGTCTAGTGGTCCCTCCCCTGCCCTGATCCATTCCCTGGTATTGCATTCCACATCCCTGGAGGTCTAGTGGTCCCTTCCCCTGCCCTGATCCCTTCCCCAGTATTGTAGTTCACATCCCTGGTTGTCTAGTGGTCCCTCCTCTGCAGCAATCCCTTTCCCGGTATTGCATTCCACATCCCTGGTGGTCTAGTGGTCCCTCCCCTGTCCCAATCCCTTCCCCAGTATCGCATTCCACATGCCTGGTAGTCTAGTGGTCCTCACTCCCAGATCTGTATAAAAATAAAACCCCCATCTCCCTGGCAGTCTAGGGTCCCCCCCCCCCCGATCTCCAATTTATGTAAATATAAAATAAAACCCCATTTCCCTGGTAGTCAAGTGGGCCCCTTCCCTGATCCCCAATCTGTGTAAAAATAAAATAAAACCATCCCCCTAGTATTCCAGTGGTCCCTCTCCCCTGCCCTGACCCCTTCCCCGGTATTGCATTCCACATCCCTGGTGGTCTAGTGGTCGCTCCCCTGCCCCGGTATTGCATTCCACATCCCTGGTTGGTCTAGTTGCCCCTCCCTGCCCTATCCTCCCCGGTATTGCATTCCACATGTCTGGTAGTCTAGTGGCCCCCGCTTCATGATCTGTGTAAAAATAAAACCACCACCTCCCTGGTAGTCTAGTGGTCCCCTTCCCTGATCCCCGATCTGTGTCAAAATAAAATAAAACCCTCATCTCCCTGGTAGTCCAGTGGTGCCCCCTCCCTGAGCCCCGATCCCATTCAGCAGATATAAAATCCCCTCATCCCTGGTAGTATACGTAACCCACTACCCTGCCCCACCACCCAGCTCATGCCGGCGACTGGCACAGCCCTCCTCACACTGCCATGGCCAGCAACCAATTGAACTGCCAATAAGTATGTACAACACATAGTACAAACTCAGTGAGTACTTTCTATTGTACACGCTCATTGACAGTTCAATCGGCGGCTTGCCACGGCGGTATGAGGAGGGCTATATCAGTTGCCTGCAAGAATCGGGTTGGGTGGAAGCGCGAGGTGGTGGGTCAATCCTGCCGGTGGGGGGAGCCACTAGACTACCAGGGATGTGAGATTTTGTATCTCCTGAATAGGATCGGGGCTTGGGGAGGTCAGGGGATTGAGGGGGAACCACTAGACTACCAGGAAGCAGGACTTGTTATTTTTACACAGGTCAGGGCGGGGACCACCACACCACTGAGAATTTTTTTTAATCAATGCATGGATCAGGAGAGAGACCAATAGACTTTCAGGAGAATGCCTTTTTTTTGTTTTTTCTTTTCTCAATACATGGAACGGGGCTTGGGGAAGGGGGACACGCACTCGGGTGGGCGCTCACATGCAGATGAGACCATAATGGGCATGCAAATAGCCCCATAGTGCCATTCATGCCCAATGGGTTCATCTGCATGTTTGGGCTGAATATCACCCTTGGGGGCCACGGCACTAACCAGTGTGCACCACAATGTATCCCTATGGACGGTCTTCAACCCCACACCCTAATAGCGCTGCGCCGCACTTGGCGACCACTTACCGTGCGCTGCACTACCAGGGTCCGATATTCAAAAAGCTAGAGTGGTCAGTTTGGATCATGTAAACTGTTTGAAAATGGGGCCAGAGCTGGCCGGCCCTATTTTTTCACGAGCAGCTGGCCAGCTCTGACTATGGGGCCATATATCTGTAAGACAGAGAAGATATCGAATTGCAATGATCTCCCTTATGGTCACAAAACTGGTGCTTCATAACTGGTTAGATCAGGCAGAAATTTCATACAAGGAGTGGCTGCAGGATCCGCTCAACTCAAGAATGGAAAAAATGATTGCAAGTGTTCACAACTCTTCTAAACCCCATGATGCTCAATTGATCAAACTGCACATATTATATTTGCTAAAACCTAAAGAAACAGTTAAATCAGCCACCCCCAGAAGGTCTATAAACTACCTTGCTAACATTTTTGACATGTCTGTACTGTATTACTTTTTACAAGACTGTCTGCACTTACACTGGAGACAGTTTTCAATTGTTTCTTGCTCTATCTGCATCTGTGGGACATATCTGTATTCTTGTTCGTATCATACTTGACGTGGAACTTATGAAAGAGCTTTCTGCTCAAAGCTGTTAATCCAAGATCTCAATGTAACCCCCCTATAAATGGGGGTTCCCGAAAAGTGTTCCTTGAGCTTGCCTAAATGCTCACTCCGAGGCTGGTGTCCTGTGTTTTAGCAGTTTAAATGCACTGCCAGAGAGTGCCTGTATAGCCTCTGTGTACTGTCTCTTTAAGAACTGCCTGGACTGCAGTCATAATTAATCTGAGACGGAGTTCTGTTAGAAGGTATACTTGTTTGCTGATCATTTGTTAGTAGTAGTAATATTGCAGCTTGTTCTAACATGCCTTCTTTGCCAAGAATATTGTACTGTTGTTATTTGCTGTGCTTAACCTTGTTTTACAGGGGGTCCCCAGGATCAAGCTAGAGGAACCAGCCCTGATGGTAAGTGCAAACAGTGTGGGTAATTGCCTGGTAAATAAGGGTCATTGTGAAATTAATTACTGTATATTGTTCAGGCCACTAAAAGGGAAAGAGGGGGGTTACAGTGTCCCGGAGGGCTGTGCCCAGGTTAGCTTGACCACTAACAACCCTGACCTCCGGGTTGAGACACCCGTTCCATTACCCAAGCCCCTTAACCTATTAGCCAAGCAAGCAGGGGCAGTAGCTCTTGGGATAGCGCCACCTAGGGGTTACATCTTGGAGGCTCAGCGCTGGGATTTTATGCCTTCTAGTGGCCAAAAATTATGAACTATTGTTAAAGATTAATAGCTACCAGAGTAGAAATGGCTGTACACCAGTTGGTGGGGTGGTGTACTGGGCAGGAGATCGACCCCCAAAATGCTCTGCTTACACAGGATATTCCCCTGGGTACCAGTAAGGACACTGTAGAGGAAGCACTCTCCAAAGTTGAATGTTTAAAAAACCCTGTGGTGGTGAGTCGACAGGCTGATTTGATCGCCCAAACGTTCATAGCCTTGGTAGAGTGTAGTGACCTCATGGACAGCTCTAAAGTGCCACAGACTATTGCCTCAGAAGGGTCCTAGCCACCTGGAGAGCGATAACTAAAGACAGTAAAGACCCCGAGGAGGATGAGCTCCCACCATTATCTCAGACTTTTGAGGAGAAATTTGCTAAGTTGTTGTTGGAGGAAGGGAAAACCGTAGAGGACTTTAAGAAACTATTCCTGCCACCTGGGGGTGTTCCTTCCCGAACACCCCCTCCCACTCCAGCACCTGCTACTGCCCCACCTTCTGTGCCCATGCCAATGCTGGCCCCTATATCTGTACCCGCCATTAGTCACGACTCTTACCAAAGGCTGAGAATCTTCTCGGGCACCTTCCCCACCGCCCAGGAGGAGGATGACTGGGAGACCTGGATCGACTATGTTGCCCCCTTGGTACCCAAGTGGCAGTGTGCGGAGGCTGAGAAGCGGAAAAGAATCATAGAAAGTTTGAGGGGCCCCGCCCTTGAAGCCATTACATTTTTACGGTCCACGAACCCTGATGCATCTGCTCAGAAGTACCTTTCTGTACTTGAAGGCAATTTTGGGAGCACTAAGTCAAGGGAGACTTTGATGTGGAAATTCCAAGGTACCAAACAATGGAAGGGGGAAAGTTTGTCTGTGCATGTTACTCGCCTAGAAAGAGCTCTGCAGAAGGCTAACCGGAAAGGTGGGGTAGCTGCCAGTGATTTGAACCGTGTGAGATTGGGGCACATACTGCAACATGCCAAGCATTCTAAACTGCACATCATCCAGTTAAGGCTCCAGGATAGGAGAGGTAACCCACCTGACTACTGTAACTTGATAAAAGAACTCCAGGAGGTAGAAGGTGAAGAAGGAAATTGTAATTATGGGGTGAGTGCAGCCCAAGTGATCACGGCACCGGAAGGCCCTTCCGAAATGGAGACCACTACGAGTGTCACACCGTGGGCTAAACGGTGGGGGGAGGAGTTGTTGAAGAAAGTCAGAAAAGTACATCCGGGTGCGTTTGCTGAGGTATCCCCTGCTGACAGAGACCCTGGCCCCGTCAGGACGTGACTGTTATGGGGTGGAGGTGCACCCTCAGGCATCTTCTACTGAGGGTGGCTTCTCGGCTGAGCTCAAGGAATTGACTGCCACCCTAAAGGAACTTTTGAGACATGGTACACTAACCGCAAAGCCAGATTACAATCTCCCGTTGATGCTCCAGCATCCCCTGCTATGTTTTCCCCAAGGATGCCCTGAAAGCCTGTCATTTGTCACAACTGCGGCAAGGATGGCCATATGAAGAGAGAATGCCGGTCTCAGAAGGACTTAGAGAAAGTGGTGAACCGGCTTTTTTTTTTTTTTTTTTATTTAGTTGTTTAACCAGGTATAGCACACTAAGCTGAAAGCTTTTTTACAGGAGCGACCTGGGAGCACAAGGAGGTTAAGTGACTTGCTCAGGGTCACACAGTATGCAAGTGGAAGCTGTGGGATTCAAACCCAGGTCTGGTCTGCTGGATGTCACCAGATTAGAGCTCAGAGCCTCAGACCACTGCGCTATACTGCTTCAAGGAGAGCTTTGGAAAACAAGTCAGTGGTCAAGGAGTACACGAAATGACTGCAGTGAAGGCTTCAGCCATCCTAACTCAAACCCCTCTGTGGCTAAATAGTCTGTCCAGGCCCCTGCTATTGTCCCTCCAGACTGGTCCAAAATGGTCCAATGAAGACTACTGTGGCTGTGAATGGTAGTCCTACTCAGGCTGTGCTTGACAGTGGGTCACAAGTGACCATTGTATTTCAGGACTGGTATAACAAACACTTATCTATGTGCCATTGCAGTCCCTGGAAGGCCTGCATGTGTGGGGGCTGAGCGATAAGTCTTACCTTATCTAGGATAAGTCCACCTCTGTTTGTCTTTTCCTGCAACTGTAACTGGTGTACAGGAGCAAGTGGAGACACTGGCCCTAGTGTGGGTCCCCCCACCGGACTGTATGATGGGGTTCCCCTGTTAATTGGAACAAACACCCACATGTTTGGGAGACTAGCACAACTCTGCCATGAGAAACAAGGGCAATTGACTGGATGGGCCCTAAGAATTCCAGCCTTAGTAAAAAGGGCATATGACTTACAACAGAAACCCAATGAAAAGGACCCAGATGAGCCAGTGGGGATAGTGTGAAAAAAGGAACCTGACTCCTTGGTATTGGCCCCCAATGCCCAGTGCACAATCCATGAAGAAGTCCGCCTAAAGAGAAACGTAAAGAACAAAATATTAATTTTGGATTCACCAGGTGATGGAAAGTTGCCAGAAGGATTATTGGTTAAACCCATCGTCTTGCCTGCCCGTGCCCTTGCCTGTGCACAAGTGGTGGTCCAGATTTGAAATGTGTCAGATCGGGAGGTCCAGGTGAACAGAGGGTGCACTCTAACTACAGTACACTGCGCAGACACTGCAGTATTACCCAATAACACATTCTCTGGCCAAAAGGAGAGCCCGGACTTATTTGACATTGGTGATTCTCCGCTGCCAGCTGAATGGAAGGCTAGGAATAGCAAGAAACTCGCCCAGAGAGACCAGGTGTTTTCGTAAAAGAATGGGATGTGATTTCGAGAGAGATCTCGACGCCTCACCCCAGCAGACACAGATGATGTGAGGAGACACCTGCAGGAAATGTTCGCTGCTGGCATGATACAGGAATCAAAGAGCCCATATGCCTCTCCCATTGTGGTTGTGCATAAGAAGAATGGGTCGGTGAGGATGTGTGCTGATTATCGAACCCTGAACCAGCGAACCATCCCAGATCAATACACCATGCCCCGTATACAAGACGCCCTGGACTGCTTGAATGGGAACAAATGGTTCTCAGTACTGGATCTTCACAGTGGATATTACCAGATTCCGATGGCCACAGAGGACTGTGAGAAAACCGCCTTCATCTGTCCTTTGGGGTTCTACGAATTCCTGAGAATGCCACGGGATTTTGGGTGCCCCGGCCACCTTTCAGCGACTGATGGAACATGCAGTGGGAGATATGAACTTGCTGGAATGCCTAGAGTACCTAGATGATGTCACTGTGTTCGGATGCACATTAGAGGAACATGAAACCTGACTGTTTAAAGTCCTAGACTGATTGGAAGAATTCGGCCTCAAGCTGTCCACTGACAAGTGCCAGTTTTTTCAAACCTCCGTGAAGTATGTGGGGCACATAGTATCTGCAGAAGGGATAGAGACCGATCCCAGTGAGGTTGAGTCACTGACTACTTGGCCCCAGCCCCATAACATGAAAGAACTACAACGTTTCCTGGGGTTCTGTGGCTACTACCGCAGGTTCATAAGACTATTCCAAGGTGATTCGCCCTCTCCTGAATCTCACCCAGGGTTACCCCCCCCCCCCCACAAACCGTAAATACAAGAAAGGAGCTGTCAAAGAACCGAGAAAGTATACTTCGAACAAGTGAATCTTTTGGGCCCCGCTGGACACTCGAATGTGAAGCAGCCTTCCACGAAGTCATATACCAGCTCACCTACACCCCCATCCTCGCCTATGCTGACTCTACCAAGCCCTATGTGCTGCATGCGGATGCTAGTCTGCAGGACCTAGGAGCTGTGCTGTATCAAGCCCATAAGGCTGGTTTGAGATCAGTGGCTTCTGCCAGCAAGAGCTTGACCCTGTCAGAATGAAACTATCCTGCGCACAAGCTGGAGTTCCTTGCACTAAAATGGGCCATTGTTGACCAGTTTCATGAGCACCTCTATGGGGCAAAGATATTGATCAAGACTGACAATAACCCGTTAACCTATGTACAGACTTCAGCGAAGTTGGATGCCACTGGGCACCAGTGGCTCTCTGCTTTATCAACCTATGATTATGTTGTCGAATACAGGCCAGGACTGAACCATATTGATGCTGATGCCCTGTCACAAAGGCCAGTCTCCAAGAGTGATTGGGTCAGGTTGTCTGAACCTGATATCCGGGAATTGTGCCAAAAGTTTGACAGAGATGAACAGATGTCTGCGGACACAGTGGACTGTCTAGTAGACTGCTTGGGCCCTCCTGATACCTGCATACCGGCTGCCTATTGCCATTTCTCTGCTCTAGATGTTAGTACACTACCTCAACTTGACAATGACAGTATTCAGTGGGCTCAATCCCAAGATCCTACGCTTCAACCCACACTTGATGCCCCATGTGCAGGAAAAGATGTGTCTAAGTTGGGTTCCCTTGACTTGCGAACTGCCCTATTGTTTAAAGAAGGCCCCAGGTTGAAGTTACTCAATCAGTTGTTATACAGAGAGACAGTGGATCGTAGTGGTCAAGTAGACAAGCAACAGCTGGTCCTGCCCACAGCCTTTAAACACTTGGTACTGAGGTCCCTCCACAATCACATGGGGCACCTCGGTACTGACAGGACTCTTGACCTAGTACGATCTCGATTCTACTGGCCCAATGTTGAGCACCATGTGAAGACCTGTAGTCGTTGCCTCCAAAGAAAAGCCCTGCCTTAGAGGGTTGCTCCTCTTGTCAATATCACTACCAACACCCCCATGGAACTGGTCTGCATGGACTTTTTGTGTTTAGAACCTGATCAACGGACTACTGGCACTGTGTTAGTGGTTATGGATCATTTGACACGGTATGCACAAGTTTTTCCAACTAAAGATCAAAAAGCCTCTACCGTGGCCAAAGTGCTAGTGGAAAAATTCTTCGTCCACTATGGTGCCCCACAGCGGATCCACTCTGACCAAGGCAGAGACTTTGAAAGTAGGCTAATCAAAGAAATGCTCTCTTTGTGGAAGTGCGGAGTCAAGAACCACCCTTATCACCCAGAGGGGCACCCTCAACCAGAACGTTTTAACCGCACCCCTCTAGACATGCTGGGCACCCTCCACCCAAAAGACAAGCATAAGTGGAGCCAACAGATTAGCACCTTGGTACATGCGTACAATTGTACCAAAAATGACGCTACTGGGTTCTCCCCCTACCACCTCATGTTTGGGAAGGAGGCCCGCCTGCCAGTTGATGTCTGTTTTGGGGTCTCTCCAGATCGGGTCCAAGCTGAAAACTACCTGCAGTATGTAAAGAAACTGAAAGTTCAATTGAACCATGCATATCAACTGGCCCAGACAATGGCCGCTAAAGGAAATCTCACCAACAAAGAGAGGCAAAACAAGAAAGTAAAGGCTCAAGAGCTACGGCCCGGAGACCGTGTGTTGTTACGCAATTTGGGACTACATGGCAATCACAAAATTGCTGATAGGTGGCACCATCTTCCTCATGTAGTAGTTGGAAAGTTGGATGATCTACCAGTGTACAAGGTACACCCAGAGAATAACTCCAAAGCTCTCAAGACCATGCACCGTAACCACTTGCTGCCTATCGGCTAAGTTATTATTGAAGCTAAGCCAGCAGACATTGCCTCCCCTGGGCCGGTGACTCGTGCTGCTGCAAAAAAGAGACAGTGTCAACCTACCCCAGTAGTTACAGAGTTAAGGTTCCCCCCCACCGCACCAGGCCCAGAATGATAGTGACTGTCAGTCCACCTCTGACGAAAGTGAGTGTGACAATGCCTATTACCCCTCCTATGAATTGAGTCAGCTATTTCAAGGTAACCCTATGACTAATTGTGGGGATGAAACTGGGCCTTCTGGACTGCCTTACCCCCCAGCTTCGTCACTGGAGCCAATGCTCCCTGAAAGTGAGGGGCAAAGCATCACATCTGAGGTTGCGGACTCTGTGTTTTGTGGAACTGTGTGAATTGCCCAAAGAAGGGGCTGATGGTCTAAGTCTCCCTGGTGACACACCAGAACCTGAAGAACAATGTGAGTGTGTTGACAGCTCCCCTTCAGTGCCTCAAAGCCTAACTGTGCTAGAGCCTCCTAAAAATGTGCCACCTGGGCCTTTGTCAGAGGATAATAATGAGCACAGTGTTGTAGAAACAGAGCATACAGAGCAAGGAGCTGACGGTGCTCCCAGTTTGGACATTCCCATCCATGCAGAGGCACCTCTCACAAGCGACGAAAGCTCCAAAGTTAGTGCTGAAAGGACAGAGACTGTGGCTGCTCCCCACAGAAAGACTGGCCAAGCTGTCAAGCCAGTACTACGCTTTGGTTATGATTCCCCTGGGAAGCCAGTGGATTTGCCTCTCAGTGTGGTTCACAAAGGGGTTTAAGTCTCGCCAAGCTCACTGCCCAAACTGAGCTTAATGGCCAATTTCAGGTTGATTGTTCTTCCTTCTCAGTATGGTGCCCCTGTCCCATCCAGGCCCAAGTTAGCTGATAGGGAAGGGCTCCCTCCTACGTTGTTTAATGTGCAGGAAGTTATAACATGAATCAGTATTGTGATGTTACAAGTATGTTAATCATAGTGGAATCAGTATCCCATGTATGAAACGTGCATAAGCATTGTCATTATAGATTTTTTTTTTTTTTTTTAAGTCTTTGGTAACCGGGTAAGGCCCAGTAGACACAAGTGCCTGTTTTCAGGGGCGACCTGGGAGCACAGGGCGGTTAAGTGACTTGCTCAGAGTCACAAAGTATGCAAGTGGAGGTTGTGAGAATCAAACTCAGGTCTGGTCTGCTGGATGTATCAAGCTTGTTCACAGCTCATTCCTCTAACCTCTAGGTTATATTGCCAGCCCCAGTATAGTACTGTGAAGTGTAGTGAACATATATAGTAAAGTAATAAGTTTATGTTAACTGATGCATGATGGTCCAGACTTGACGTGGACGCCAGGTTTTCTCCAGGCAGGGAAGGGTGTAACCTCCACCAACAAATGGGGGTTCCCGAAAAGTCTTCCTTGAGCCTGCCTAAATGCTCACTACCAGGCTGGTGTCCTGTATTTTAGCAGTTTAAATGCACTGCCAGAGAGTACCTGTACAGCCTCTGTGTACTGTCTCTTTAAGAACTGCCTGGACTGCAGTCATAATTAATCTGAGACGGAGTTCTGTTAGAAGGTATACTTGTTTGCTGATCATTTGTTAGTAGTAGTAATATTGCAGTTTGTTCTAATATGCCTTCTTTGCAGCATGGACAGTTCTGTTTGTTTCCATCACATTGGCCCAGGACTGTCAGAATAGACCAATTAGTACATTTGGGACTCTAAAATGGAGCTTGCCTAGAGGGGCTTGGTTTGGGCCAAAACTTGTAAAAATTGTAGTTTGGGGCTTTTGGCGCCTAAAATAACCTGGAGGGTGAGCCCTTGTTGTGACTGACAGACAGATCAGCCAACGAACCTTTTGGATCTTGGGGAAAGTCCCACACTACTTGCAGTTTCAGTCAGATCTGAGCTGGGAAGTGAAGAAGTAACAGCTTGAGATAGTTCGAGCAGCAATCCATAGTGGATTCGTGCAGGAGAACTGTGGAAAGGCCGGAGTTTGGCCTGCATGCCTGCCTGCTGTTCCTGAGAGAGAACTTGTGCTTTTCTCGGACTGAATCCGAATTTGGAGAGCGAATTAAGCCACTGAATTGTGACCACGCTTTAACCTGAAGACCACTGAAGATTTGTTGAATGCGATCGGCCTGTCAGGACTTCCAACTACCTCTGAACTCCCAGATTGTGCAGAGACTCTGTAATTGTGACTGGAGAGCCATTTGCCTGGTACAGTGGAATTTCCTTACATGTGAATGTGCTGTGTGCTTATAGTGGGTTGTGATTTGGTTCCCCACTGTGTGTCTGAACTGCGTTTTGCTTGCTGGAGGCTGTATCCAGCTCCACGGACTGAATCCGTATCCATTTCCGTTTGCCTGGGCCCTGCTACAATGGCCCAGCCAGAAATACCTGCTACGCAGATAAAGTCATCGACAAGAGTCCGGTCTGGGGATCAGCCCCCTGCTCAACGCCTTGAACAGGAACGACGCCTTGGTGATTCGTGTGGGCCCTACTTCTCCGGGCACTCCAGGCTGGGCATTCTCCAGCTCAACAGCCTGCAGTCTCAATTTCGTCCTGCCTGTATCCAGTATTGGGTATCGTGAGTAAACATCAGGGTAGCTCCCTGCAATAACAGCTAAATCTAAAAGTGTTGTCATCAGATTGTCTTCTTGCCTTTTCTTTCACGAACTGAGCCCTCCGGTTCCAGATTACAAATAGTGTGTGTTTTGCATGCTGCTTTCTTCCATCACAGGGCCCCAACCAGCTGCAACGTTCCTGGCTAGCCTACCATTTTCCTACCTGGGTACCCAGAGTGTGTGACTATGTAGAGACTCTGAACTGCATGCATAACTGTCCGATTAATATAGCTTTTAAGCAAATCAACCTGATTACGCACCTCCCTTGTTCAAGTCCCCTGAATAAATCAGCTCTAACCTTGTTGGCATTTAACCTGACTGTGGTTCCAGTTTGTGCCAAGAGTACTGTACTGTTGTTATTTGCTGTGCTTAACCTTGTTTTACAGAGGGTCCCCAGGGTCAAGCTAGAGGAACCAGCCCTGGTGGTAAGTGAAAACAGTGTGGGTAATTGCATGGTGAATAAGGGTCACTGTGAAAGTAATTATTGTACATTGTTCAGGCCACTAGAAGGGAAAGAGGGGGGTTACAGTGTCCCAGAGGGCTGTGCCCAGGTTAGCTTGACCACTAACAACCCTGACCTCTGGGTGGAGGTACCCATTTCTTTACCCAGGCCCCTTAACCTGCTACTAGCCAAGCAGGCAGGGGTAGTAGCCCTTGGGATAGCACCACCTAGGGGTTACATCAATAAATAAATACACTGAATGTGTGATTTTGCTATTAACTGTACTAACATTGGTCTCTTTTACTTTCCTGAACCATGTACATAGTTGGGGACATGTTGTTCTCTGTATGCATCATTTGTGACATGTTTGTTTGTCAGAAATGAAAATAAACCAACTAAAAAAAACAAAACAGAAAAGTCATCTGTAAACAACCATCTTGTTTTTGCCTGTCTCCAGCTGCATCCGTAGCACTGCAGACATACCAAAGATTGGTCCTTTTAGGAAGCATTCAACTCAAATTGGGGTTATCATCATAAACACCTCACAATCAAGGAAGAAAAAGCACTGCAAGAACTGATAAATAACCCTAACATGGAAAATCAAAATGGCAGACTAAGGCAGAAAAGAGCTTGCCATGAATAAACTCAAATACAGAAACGAAATACTTCAACAACTCAATCATATGGCATGTTACAGAAAGCTACCTTGTGATACCACCATTTTGAAGACTGAGACTGACGTTTTTTTCGAGTCCATACTTAATAAGGGTTGGATTTCCAAGAACGAGACTGACTTTGTTAAAATTGAAAAAACAGCGATATCAACTATTTATGTATTGCCTAATATCCTTAAAGCAGTAGTACTAGTTAGCCAGCAAAACATGTTAGCCTACTTTTTTTTTTTAAGCAGTAATGTATTCCTGATAATCTTATTCTTCATCTGGATATTTTAAATTCAGCTTGTTTTAAAACCCTGTTTAATTGCAACTCCCCTTCCCCGGGTCGCACCTGGAAACGAGCCTCAGCTGGTTACCAATTTTTAAACAACTAAATGTGTATCAGTCTCAGAACTGTCCAGCAGGTGGTTGACAGCATTCTGATATCAGTGACTGGATGGTCTGCAGCTGGTTGAGAATGAAATCCTGAGATGACAGAGTTGCTGCTGGCGGATATGGGTTCTCAGAGGTCGTCAGGAATGGGCAGGAGTGAGGGCTGGGATGAACTGGAACGCTGCCCCTCTCACAGCTGTGGACAGTGTCAAGACTCTCGGTGTCATCCTGAACTGCAAAACTCTATGCCAGTTACACCATCAGACCACTTAAAAAGTGGATACAAGAGCATGTCCAGTCCATCACTTAAGCTATCCTAAATACTCCCTTTGGCACGCATTTTTTAGAATGTCATAACGGTAACCAAACTCACATAATGAATATAGAAATTAAACACGTGCTGATGATGGAATGTTGTTCTGCATGGAAATCCATGACTAGAATAGGTTTGTTGTGCTGCAGTAGTGATGCCACTTCTGCAGCACAACAACTTAGAATGCTGCTGCACTGCTGCTTTTTTCTCTTGCAAATCGAGCTGGAAGTGGTTTTATTTTTTACCTTGAACTTACAGAAACAGTCCCAGTCATCAGTCACACACTGAATCATAAATATCTGCCTACCACCAACACTCAAGCACGCCCCCCCCCCCACAACTGTCAGTTCACTAAAAGAATGCACTGCGTCCCAAATGGGCATGGATGCCCATACACTTGAAAGATAATGTTTGAGCCTCCATATACAGACAAGCCTGTGTCTTCATCTCGAGTTTTCTATGGCAACAGGGAACCTTTGAAAGCTTCCCTCGGGGTTTCCTGGTTGCTACAGAAATCTCTCGATACAGAGACAGGCTTGTTCTGTATTGCTACCCATATATTATCACATATGCTGTACCTTTAAGGCAAACAACACAGTGCTAATCTTTTATACAGAATACCTGGAGTAAAACTGTACGAGTTTGCTCTGATATCACGAAATTGACCTTACCTCTAGATCACGGTCTCTGAATTCCAGGGATACAAACAAAAATACATTTTGCTTAACAAATTTCAGAAAAGTGGGTGGGTGTCAATGGCGCCTTTTCCCACTTTCCCCCTGAACAGAGGGACCCGCCAGGGCTACCCTATGTCTCCACTGCTTTCTGTACTGGCTATGGAGCAGTTGGCTGCCCATGTCAGACAAAATGTAGCCATTGAAGGCATTCGGATAGGTCCGATAATGCACAAACTGCACTTTATGCAGACCACACCCTACTGTTTCTCAATGACCCCAGGACATCACTCCCCGACCTCTTACACTCTTTAGCAGAGTTTGGGGCTACCTCCTATTTCAGGATCAACTCTGATAAAATCAAAGTAAGTGGCTCCTTTGACCAGCAATGAGAACGGCCTTTTCCTTTTCGGTGGGCACAGGATGGGTTTCGTTACCTAAGCCTGAATTATCACCATTAACCCACAACAATTATATGACAAAAACTACAAAGTTATCTTAGCTAGCATTAAGAAAGATTTAGAGAAATAGAGTTCTCTCTCCATCTCTCTATGAGCCCGAACTGAATCAGTTTGTATGAACATTTTGCCCACATTTTTATGTCTTTAGAATGTTCCCCCCAAAAAGACCCAGAATCTCTCTGAAAGCAGACAGATCAGATGATCTCTAAATTTATCTGGGATGGAAAACACCCACAAATCAAGAAATCCATCCTGCAGCATGGCAAATCTGTTGGAGGTTTGGCTCTCCCCAATTTAATAGATTATTATCTTGCAGAACAAGCTTCTCCAATACTGACTGTTCTGAAACATAAATCTGATATTGGTTGGCTTGAGGGTGAAGAGAAGGAGCAGCTCCCAGGTATCCCCCCTGGTTGTGGCCCCCCCTGTTACCACTGCCTCAACTCAGATTACGTAAAATCAGTGAACCCATGGACAATGCACGCTCTACGAGAGTGGGGTAAGTTTCGTAGTATGGTAGCAGGAGCAAATCGTTTGGGCTATCTTACCACAATCTGTGGTAACAGGGATTTCGAACCAGGAATTACAGACCCAGGCTTTTGTCTGTGGGCCCTTTGAGGCATTCAAACGATAGGTGACCTACTAGACCAAGGCTCTCTGAGGAGTTTTAAACAATTCGGACATCAATTTCATTTGTCCCACACAGAATTCTTCAGTCTTTTTCAAGTGCGTAACTATGTTCCCTCCCTTCATTGGTACCCGATACAGATAACTAGCCCATCACACTGGAACAATATCTTTTACAGGAGCATAGGGTGGACATGGAAGCCCACATAGTTTCTAATTTATATGCATTTTTACAGCTTCATAGGTATGAGGATCCTCAGCCAGTATGGGAGAAATGTGAATTGGCTCTTTCTGCAGAATTGGATTCTCAGATCAAGTCTAAAACTTGGATGGCGGTTCACAAGACCACTTGTTCTTATCAATGGGTGGGAGTTCTAGTGGAAGGTAATGGTCAGCTTTTTTTAGGACTCCAACCATCACACAACACTATGCCCTGGAGGCTCGGACTGGTGTTGGCGACACTGCAGAGCTAAAGGAAACCATTTTTGCATCTTTTGGTCCTGCCCCAAACTATAAGCATTTTTGGAGGGAGGTTTCCAGTGCCATCTCAAACATTCTAGCCGTTACACTTTCCCACATCTTTGAAATTTTCTTTCTAGGTGTACTCCCTAAAGTGGCCTACTCCCCCCAGAACAACTACCTACACCGCATATTAGCGGTGGCTGCACCGAAAGGCATCACTAGAAGATCGCTGGTTCCCACCATTCCTACAGTTAACGAATGGATTAACTAGTAGAAGAAGTTCGACTTATGGAAGAAATGTACACAAAACACAGGTTACTCACCTGTAACAGTAGTTCTAGGAGTGGTATATGTTGTTCATCTACATTTACTGGCAGCGTCCTTTCCCTTTAAGGTGCTCCGGAAAGTCTTCAAGCTGGCTCCTCCCACCCACCCGGGTGGTATATCCCTCGGCTCTGCCACATAACACCCCATCTTGCCCGATGGAAGCAGAGATTGTGCGCCTCAGCCTGGGGAGGTCGGGTGAGTCTGTGTGGATGAACAACATATATCACTCCTAGAACTACTGTTACAGGTGAGTAACCTGTGTTTCTAGGGACATGGATATGTTGTTCTATCCATGCTTACTGGCAGATTCCTAGCAGTTCTCCGGGAGAAGGAAAGCAAGGTGCACACCCCCAACTTAGGAAACAGAAATGGGAGAACTGAGGTCCCAAAACCAGCATCCCGGCGTGACTCGAGGCCAATGTGTTAATGGGAAATGAAGGAGTGTGCGGACTTCCAGGTAGCAGCCCTGCAGATTTCCTGGATAGGGACGTCCCTAGAAGCAGCCACTGACGCAGCAGTATGGCGGGTGGAATGAGTTCTTAGCCCTCCTGGAGGCTCCCTACCAGTCAACCTATAGCAGAGATCAATGCAGGATGTGATCCACCTGCCAATCATCTGCTTGGCTGCAGGTCTGCCAGGTGCGGCTTCAGTGTAGGTGACAAACTGCTAGCAAATATTTCCCCGAACTCCAGCCGTGCGCTCTTTGTAGTGATCGAGCGCTCACCTCAGGTCTAGAGTATGGAGCATGTGTTTGGTCTCCAAGGTGTGATTTGGGAAGAACACCGGAAGAGTCATCACCTGATTCAGGTGAAACTCCGACACAACCTTTGGGAGGAACTTCGGGTTGGGGCACAGGACAACCTTGTCCCTGTGGAAGACCAGGTAAGGAGATTCCACCGAAAGCGCCTGGAGCTCACTGATCCTTCTGGCTGATGTGACAGCCACCAGGGAGGTGGTCTTCCATGACAGGTGAGGCATGTCACACCTGTGCATCAGTTCAAATGGCCTGGCCATAAGCCTTGCCAAAACCAGCAACAAGTCCCATGGTGGTGGCGGTTCACGCACTGGAGGAGAGGGAAGGGGAAATGTGATCTAAGCATTTGAAAAAGTGCCAGACAATCTTCTCCTGTGCCGACTGCCAACCAGCCTGCGCCCGGTAAGCAGAGATGGTTGCCAGGTGCACCTTAAGGTTTGTCGAAGTCCCCCTTTGGAGAGGGACCACAAGTAGTCAAAAATGCTGGCCACTGGACAGGACAAAGGGTCCAGCCCCTTGCCCTGACACCAAATGGAAAATCTCTTACATTTGAAGGCATGGCATTTTCTGGTCATTTTCTTTCTAGATGCCTCCACCACGGTGAGGACATCTTCGGAGAGACCCAAAGCCAGGAACTCGAGCTGCTGAGGAGTACAGCTGGCAGTATAGCCTAGTGGTTAGAGTAATGAGCTGTGAATGAGTCTGGTACATCCAGCAGACCTAGGTTTGATTCCCACAACCTCCACCTGCACATTGTGTGACTCTGAAAAAGTCATTTAACCACCCCAGTGCTCCCAGGGCGCCCCTGAAAACAGGCATTTGTGCCCAGCGGCCTTACCCAGTTACCAAAGACTAAAATAATAAAATAAAGGAACCAGGCTGGCAGGTGCAGGGATTGAAGGTTCGAATGGAGTACCTTCCCGATTGATGGAGAGCAGGTCTGACCATACTGGAACACACCTCGGGAGCCTGTTGCCGAGGCTGAGGAGATCGGGGTACCAAAACTGGCATGGCCAGTTTGGAGCCACCAGGATTACCTGCACTTTGTCCCTCCTCACCTTGAGCAACACCTTGTGGATCAAGGGAAATGGAGGGAAGGCACAGAAGAGGCCTGGGGTCCAAGGCCTCGAGAAGGCATCTCCTGCAGTCAGCCCTGCTGAGGGGGGCGGGCACAGAACAACCTCAGTTTTGCAGTCTCCCTGGAGGAAAACAGGTCCACCTGAGGGGCGCCCCACTGGGAGAACAGACTGTGAACTACCTCTGGATGGAGGGACCACTCATGAGATGCCTCGCCTACATGGCTGCGAGCGTCCGCCAGCTGACTGGAGGTTCATGCCACATGGATGGCTAGTAGATCCGCTTCCAGGCTGCGCATGAGGGTCCATATGTGGAGAGCTTCCTTGCACAAAGGCAGGGGGTGCATCCTGCCCTGCTTGTTGAGGTAGTACATGGTCGTGGTACTGTCCGTCTGGACTTGGGCCACTTGACCCCAAACATATGGAGTGAATGCAGTTAGCGCAAGCCGAACTGCCTGGAGCTCCAGCAGGTTGATGTGCCATTGGGACTCCTTGAGGGTCCAGATCCTGTGGACTCTGTGTTCACCCAGATGGTCACCCCAGCCCGTGGGAGAGGCATTGGTCATCAGGATGACCACTGGCTCAGGGCGGACAAACGGAATCCCTCCCCACAGATGCTCTGGGACTAGCTACCACTGTAGGGCATCCCACATCTTCTGGGGCATAGTGACCAGCTGGTCGAAGTGACCTCTGTGCCGAGACCACCGGCTGGCCAACTCCCACTGTAGGGAGCACATATTCCAACGGGCCCAACAGACCACACTGGCGAAGGCCGCCATGTAACCCAGAATGTGCAGGAAGTCCCGGGCAGGGCACAACTGCCCAACCCAGAATGATTGTGCAAAGGAGGAGAGAACCTCCACCATGTCCTCTGGGAGCCGGGCTCTGTCTCAGTAAGATTCGAACTCTACCCCGATGAAGCTGATCACCTATGAGGGCACGAGTTCCGACTTGGCCTCATTGACCAGGAGGCCAAGGAAAGTGCAGGTCTGGAGGGCCATGACCCTGGACCGCTCCACCTCCTGCCTGGAAGGACCTGCAATCAGCCAGTCATCCAGGTATGGGTACACCTGGACCCCTGGGGGCCGATGAGACACTGAATGGCATGGCCCAGAAATCATAGAGGGTTCCCTCGGCTCGAAAGCACAGGAACCTTCAGTGGGATGGACAGATCAGGACATGAAAGAACGCGTCCTGAAGATCTAGGGAGCAAAACCACATGTCTTGCTCTAGAGAT
Source organism: Neoceratodus forsteri (assembly GCA_016271365.2). Classification (NCBI taxonomy): domain Eukaryota; kingdom Metazoa; phylum Chordata; order Ceratodontiformes; family Ceratodontidae; genus Neoceratodus; species Neoceratodus forsteri. The sequence goes on from CM057458.1 coordinate 1,372,854,759, forward strand.
GGTATGATCTGATGAAGAGTTACCATCCTGAAGGTGCACGACTTTAGGAACTTGCTCAGGTCATGCAGATCTAGAATGGAGGGCCAGTTCCCCCCCCCATCTGCTTTGGCACCAGTAAGTACCTGGAGACAAACCCTGGGTGTTCTGGAGGAACCGCTACTCTGACCACAACCTCCTTGTGGGGGAGCTGGGCTATGTCGTCATGAAGAGCCAACCAAGTGTCTGCGGGTACCAAGTCCTCCTGTGGGGTGTGAGCTTGGCTTGGAGGGTACTGCTCGAGTTCCAGAGGCAGACCCTGACTGACCACCTCCAGAACTCACCTGTCCATGGTAACAGCGGACTAGGTGGAAAGGAAGTGGTGGAGCTGGCCCCCCACAGGAGGACCCAGGGGAGGCGTAACGGGTATGAGGGTGGCACCCCCATCCCGTCACTGAGCAGGCTTGGAGGAGGAGGAGGACCTGGATGAGAAGCCACTGGGTCCCTTCCTTCCAGGCTTACAGACCATCGAGGCCACTGACTTGCACCTGGGTGGCCAGGACTGAGCCTGCTGGCCTGGCTGATTCGGGGCTGGTTTTGCCACAGGAGTGGAGGACCGAAAGGGCTTTTGCTTCTGCTGCCTGGAGCCCTTGGTTTCCTTCTGCATGGATGTAATGGAGTCCAAGGTGGCAGTGGACTTCTCAATACACTGGAGGTGATCCTCCACACTGGGCCCAAACAGGTCAGTGCCCAGGAATGGAAAATCTGCCAGCTTGTGCCAAGTGTCTGTCGTAAAGGTTGCGATTCACAGCCAAGCCCTACAGTGTATAGCAACTGCGGCCTCAACCGAGCGGGCACAGGAATCCCCCAGATCCAGAGCCATCTGAAGTTGCTGCTTGGCCACAGCCCAACCCTGATCTTGGATTTGCTTGACTGTGGTCTGGTGGTCCACAAGCAGGCGAGGAATCACCTCATCCAAAGGAGTCCAAGAGGGCATGGGAGAAGTGTGCCATCATGATGGCCGAGCTCGCCTGGCGGAGGCCGAGTAAGGAGGCAACATAGACTTTTTTAGCCGCATGGTATAAATTTCTTGGACTCCTTGTCCAGCGGCTTGTCGAAGTCCCCGTTATTGCCCAAGTGCTGAATCACGGAACTGGCCATCAACCCCTCGGGTGAGGGGTGCTCCGTGAAACCTGAGAGGGTACCAGTGGGCACCGCATATTTGCAGACCATCCGGGCAGAGGGTGCAGAGCAGGACACGGGGCGCTGCCAGAGCTCCAGGGCTGGGCCGACAATGGCCTCAGCCATGGGAAAGCCTCCGTCGGAGAGTTTCCTTTGTCCAGAATCTCTGTGAGGGGATAGCGAGATCACTTCTGGATGGGCTCCAGTTTCATTCCCGTGGACTCAGAGATGAGGCAGAGGATGCCCAAGAAGGAAGTGGGCCCTTCCTCCGTCAAGAGATCCCCCACAAACCCCTCGCTGACTGGACGGGAGTGCAGTGAGGAATCCTCGGATACAGAGGAGTCCGCATAGAGCAGCTGACTGCTCGAGTCACCCTCGACCCTCAGCGGACGGTCAGGTGTGAGAGTGACCGACAGCCAATGAGGAAGCCCCTTGGCCGGCCGAGACTCCTTAGTCGAAGCGCCGGTCGGTGGCTGCTTGGGCTGCAGCTCCACCACTATTTGAGGAGAGGCCGGCTTCAGCCAAACCGAGACGGTATTTACCGGCTCCACTGGGGAAGGGACAGTCTCCACCGACCCCACAGGGGGAGTCGGGGGGTTGGCCTGTCGAGCGACAGCCAAGTGATGGCCGGTGTGGGGGCCGGGGTCAGCTTTGGACCGGCCAGCAGCAACTGTTGCCACATGAGGTTTTCGTAGCATTGATGCAACTTGCGCCAAAGCCTCTCCTTACCCGAGGAGAATGAAGACGAAGAATAGCGGTGGCGCCACTTCCTGTGGCTTCAAAAGCAGGAGCGCCGATGATGGTGGAAGCTGCTCAACCTACTGGAGGAGGACTGAGACCTCGGCGGCCGGGGATGCCGACTGGGGATCTTGAAGGGAGTCGGGGAGTGCCACGGCTCCTCCTGGTCGGGGTCGGTGACCGAAGGGTATTGCTCAGTGGACTGAGCATCCCCTTCTGAGGTCACGGGCAGGATCAGAGTCCCGAAAAGAGAATTTTCAGCCTCTTCAGATGACAGCCGGTCGATAACAGTCGAGAAAAATCTCGGCCCCATCATCTGCCAGCATCTCAACCAACTGGTCTGATGGTGTCTCCGAGAAGCCAGCGGCCAAAGCCGTGGTTTTGACCGTGGTCAAAACCTGGGAGTCCTGAGACAGAGAATGTTCTCGGTCCCAGGAATGTCGACGATGAGTCTTCTCTTTTTCTTTCTTCAACTCCTTCCTGAGAGAGCGGGAGCCGTGCGAACCAGAAGCACCCTGCCACTTAGTCGGGAGGGCTGCCACAGCTCCTTGAAGGAGCCTGAAAAAGTGAAGCCAAGTTAGGAGCGGAACGAAGGTGGAAGCCAAGGAGGACTGCATGGTGGCCCGTGCCACCTCCTCCTCCTCAAAGGCCATAAGCTGGGAGACCACCCAACGGGTGTCTTTAGATTTGACCGGCAGATGTTGTTTTTCCGGGCAGCCCAACTTAAGGCGGGCGAGGCGGTCCTCGAGGAGCGTTGCGTGAAATGACCGGCAAATGTGGCAGGCCTGGGTATCTTGACTGTGACCCAGGCAGTAGACGCACGTGGCGTGAGGGTCGGTACGTGACATCTTCTGCCCGCATGGGCACCAGCGAAGTCTGGGCACAGACTTATCGTCCATTGTGGTCATGATCAAAGATCAAGCTGAAGACGGAAACTGGTAAGAGTTTAAAGTTTGGAAGTAAATCTGAAGATTTTAGCGCTAGGGCCTACTCAACACGGGAGCAGTAAGGAAGGAACCTGCTTCTTCCAGCTGGAAGGATGATCTGGCGTCATGGGGTGCAGCCAAGGGATATACCACCCAGGTGAGTGGGAGGAGCCAGCTTGAAGACTTTCTGGCACATCATAAAGGAGTAGCACACCCAGAATTTGTAAAAACACATGTTGTGCAGAGTGTTTTGATTTGTATGTGAAGTTCTAGTGTGTCCTTCCCTCTGTCTGCTATCAGGAGTTTTTCCTAAATTAGCCTGCTAACTTTATGGTAGTTTTACGACTCCTGGGGATCTCCATCTCAGCTAAGTTTATTGCTTTTCTTGTACCTACAATGCATCCTGTCTCATGCGACAGTGATGTAACCGAGCCCATAGAGTCAGCAACAAGCACTGCTTTACAATACAACAGCAGAGATGGCTATATTTTAAAAACTATACAGAATTCAGCTTGGTGACTACCATCATTGTAGAGGCCTTTTTGTTGTGAACAATTTTTACACTGGTTGTGCATGTGTAACTTGTATGGTTTTCAAGATATTTACATTTGTTTGGCATATGACAATGGGGTATGGGTTAGACTAGGATTTACCCAGCATGGTTCGGTCATGAGGGCGTAAGGCCTCATCTAGAGTATGGAGTTCAGTACTGGTGCTCACACCACAAAAAGGACATTAACCTGCTGGCTGGAGAATGTCCAGAGGAGGGCTACAAAGATGATAGCGGGTCAGCAGGGAAAGGCATATGAGGAGAGGTATTTTTGTTCTGAACAATTTTGACAGAGATTATGTATGTGTAACTTCTATTGTTTTCAAGATATTTACATGTGTTTGTCATGTCTACTTGAGTGTTCACTCGGAGAGAAAAAAAAAAAGCATCTGCTGTTTGTAAGTACATCTGCACATATGTCAAACAGAGAAATCTGTCAGCAGAAAAGGACCCCATGGCCCATCCAGTCTGTCCAAAGTCTGTCCAAATATTTGCCATCCAAAGTGGGAAATTTGGTAACAAAACCTAGAAATTTGGTTAATTAGATGGCTATATTTTAAAAACTATACAGAGTTCGGCTTAGTGACTACCCTCATTGTAACAATCTTTTTGTCCTTAACAACTTTGCTAATTGTTGTTTTTGTGTAGCTTGTATAGTTTGTTTTTTTAACTTTAAAAGCAAATTTTATTGAGAGCTTCATCAAGTAAGCAGTTACCATATTTCTATTATTCATTTGTTACATACAGCTGAATCATACACTTTACGAAACTTATTTGCTCTCACAAAATTCTCCCTTTATCATTAATGTTTATATATTCCTCTCCTTTTAAAATGTCCAAGACTGACCCCTTAAAAAGTCTCATCTGTTTCTCTTTTCCACAGGCATATTCCATCTTCTGAGTCATCCATCTCCATCAGGGAGATGCTTTTCATCCAATTTTGCTGTGCTTGTTCATTACTTTGGGGAATCAGAATTATTGCATATACCTAAATGACCATTCAGCGTTAATGATAATAACTGACAACCATAATGTTGTATATGATTAATTCACTCTCTTTTCATTTATCATTTTCATCTGGTGTTTATGCTTTTATTAAAAAAAATATTTAATTACCTTTAAAACTTCTACCAAGTGCCATGGTTAGTAAATAACCTTAATAACCAAATTTCCTAACCATGTATTGTAACTTTAATAAAACATATTTTGAGCTACACACTTTTTCTCCTTCATTATTATACTGAGTCAAACTTAATCCTAAGGGACAATTTAGCTTGTATAGTTTTCAAGATATCTAGATTTGTTTGGCATGTGTACAGATGCGCTTACAAGCAGCAGATGCTTTTTTTCTCTCCTAGTGAACACTCAAGTAGATATGCCAAACAAATGTACATATCTTGAAAACCATACAAGTTAAACATACTTAATTAGGTGTCAAAATTGTTCACAACAAAAATACCTTTACAATGAGGGTAGTCACCAAGCTGAATTCTGTATAGTTTTTAAAATATAACCATCTCTGTTGTTGTATTGTAAAGCAGTGCTTGTTACTGAATCTATGGGCTCTGCTACATCACTGTCACATGAGACAGTATGCAATGTAGGTACAAGAAAAGCAATAAATTTAAATAAATTTAACTGAGATGGAGATCTCCAGGGATCGTAAAACTACCATGAGGCTAGCAGGCTAATTTAGGAAAAACTCCTGATAGCAGACAGAGGGAAGGACACACTAGGACTTCACACACAAATCAAAACAGTCTGCACAACATATGTTTTTACAAATTATGGGTGTACTACTCATTTAAAGGAAAAGGACACTGCCAGTAAGTATGGATAGAACAACATATCCACGTCCCTAGAATCTGCATTTTCGTTATGATCGTGATAATTTTAAAACTTTGATGAAATGGACCAAATGGGATGCATACTTTATGAACTCCACATCTGCAGACTCTTCTACGGATTCCGAAACTGGGGCATAATAGATTCTTGTTGTTTTTCATCCAATTTTGCTGTGCCAAACTCTAAGTCAGTCATATCAAGTGTGCATGGCTGATCCAAAGTTTTCTGTTGTTTTTTGGGGTTTTTTTCTTCCACTATCCCGGAACTCTCTCTAGCGTCCCTCTCTCACCTACCATCCTCTACCGCCCATCTGGACTCTCCCCTCCAGAAAATCGGGGACAGACACTCCCCCTCCCTACCTGATCCAGCGGCCTGGGAGCGCTACCATCGTCAGACCTAGGTAGGTTGGAGGGGTCGGGAGAGCCGGAGGATTGAGCCCGATATTGGGCGTGTGACAGTGGAGGCCCTGGAGGGCGCCATCGCCTATCCGGGAAGTGTGGGGGGGGTTCTTGTTTGTCCCCAGAGCGTGGCCGTGCAATGGCATTGGCGCACCTTGCATGAAGACGCCCGCGGCCGCTCCACCCCATCTATGGTGTCGCTAGCTACAGTGCCTGCCCACTACAGTATATGTGTACCTTGAGCTCTTTATTGCTATGGGACATACTGTCATGTTACATAGCGATAAAGAGCCCAAGGTACACATATACTGTTAATTTTACACACAGAACATAAGGCTCCATAGGGACTGAATGCTGGGAACATCCTGACTTGCTAAGATTACATCATCACGTTTGACGTTCCCAGCAGTCTTAGCCTCCGATTGGCACAGTGCTGTGTAAATGTTTCCTGGTTTTGGCATTTGGAAAGAACTCGCTGAAAAGGTATGAAACTTAAGATTTATAGGTAACTGCTTACAAGATTCAGGACCTCTCCCTGTCTGCTCTGCTCCCAGAGGAGGGTTTTTAGAACAGTATGCCCCATAAAATGTATGTTTAGGTAGCCTTTAAAGGGGGTAGTACATGTGATCCACCACCCCCTAAACATGTACAAGTGCCTGTCTTAAGCGAAAGTTACACCTAAAGACTGCTGCTGCCCCGATAGCATTATAATGCTATCTACAGCCCTGTAGCCCCTTCCCTACTAAGCTACATCAAAACACGGTTTTCTGGGCGGGGCTGCAGTGGGTGCTCGGCGGCTTTAGAGGAACCAGGAAGTGCAATCGTGCTTCTATTAAATTAAAAATCTCATTACTGCTTGCCCAAAATGTTTAAAACTATGGCTACTTTGGGTCCTGAGGCAGGCAACTGCTGGACATGGGTTGCCTACCCCACACAAAAGAATGTGTCAGCAGCTCTATAAGGTTAGATGTGGGTCTAGGTACCTCATGCCCACCCATCCCATTTCAAAAGCACAGATTGAATAGTTAAGCTGTGCTAACATGTACTAATTTATAGTAATTCCCTACTCACTCTACCTCCCAGGGTATCCGAAGATTCCCTTGGTAACCAGAAATGTGTCCAGGCTTACTTTTAAGGCCTGTACAGTCTTCATTTCCACAGTCTCTGCAGGTATTCTGTTCCATAGGTTCAGCAAGAAGAAAAGGGGCCTCCGAACGTTACTCTTGGTTACCATCCCTGAGCTTCAACGACTCTTGACACTTTGATTTGACAGTACCCTTGAGTATGTGAAAGACTGAGGTCATGTACATGCTCAGCCTCCTTTTCTCCAGAGTAAACATGTAAAGGGTCTCCAGCCTCTCTTCACAGCATTTGTCCCTCATACAGCTGACCATTTTGGGGACCTGGTGTTGCACCCTTTTGACTGTCTTAATGTGCTTAGAAAACCTTAACTGATCACAACATACTACAGCTGGGGCCTGACAAGGGCCTTGTAAATTGACAGGATTACTGTCCCCACTCTGCTGGTCAGCCCCCTTCCCCTTTTGACATACCCCAGCATTCTGCTGGCCCTCTTCATGGCAGCCACACAATGCCTGTGCTGCTTTAGCCTCTTGTCTATTATGACACCAAGGTCATAACTGACTGCAGCAAAGAGGAGCCTTACACAATGTCCAGGGCCTGCCTCTGTTGTTCCTTTCCCAAGTGTAGCACCTTGTATTTGGCTACATTGACTCTGAGGCTTCAGGATTCAGAGCAATCACCCAACTTCTTTAGGCCATCCTAAAGTTTGCCCCTCAGCCAGCCCGGTGGAGCTGAGGGTTGAGGCACTGGATGCCACAACTCACGCCACGCCAGCGACCAACGTTCGGGAGCGAGCTCGGGCGCCGGGCATCGGCAGGGGAGGAAGAGGATTGAGCATCCTAAGGACTGCTCTCCTCTCCCTGGGGAGGGACCCAGGGTATTTCCAGCACAGTAGAGACCCCCGGTGGGGACTGGAGGTATTACTAGTGCAGAGTAACTAAGAGAGGGGAGCGCAGCGGACGTCTATCGGTAGCCATGCTGACGTTATTGCACGGCCGCGGTCCTGGGGGAAATATGGAAAAATCCCCGTCCTCAAGGATAGGCGAAGGCACCTCTGTCCCCATCAAGCCACACTCCCAACACCGGGCATTTCTCCCCTCCAGTCCAATCGCCCAACCCAGCACACTAAATTCCATATAGAACGCCCTGGGCGGATAGGGCGGCCCCACCTTGGGGGGTTCAGAGCTGGGGGTCCATCGGGCTGGTGCAAGGAGCGGGAGGTGTCTCTGGTGGGAGGTAGAGCCTGGGGGAGAGGCGGAGGATGCCAGAGAGAGTTCCCTGTAGGGCGGAGCATAAAGAAAGTCGACAAAGGAAAAAAAAAAAAGTTTGCCCCTCAAGGGGAGTCCACCACTTTGGCTAGCTTAGTGTCATCTGTAAATGTAAGTAACCTGCTGGAGGCTCCAGCTACCAAATCAATGATGAAGATGTTGAAGAGTAGTGGCCCCAGCATCAATCCCTTAGCGATGCTGCTGGGCACCTCCTCGCCATTCGGCCCACACTTTGCTTGCTGTTACCAAGTCAGTGAGCAAGCAAACCTGCGTATGTCTCGTACATACCACACTGGTTTACTCTGCCAAGAAGCTTGTTATGCGCTACATTATCAAATGCCTTTCTGAAGTGTAGATAGGCTACATACATGGCCCTGCCTCAGTCCAACTCTTCGGTCACATGTCGCAGGTAATCAAGTTGGTTTAGCATGATTGACCACTGCTACAGTCATTCTGAGAGGAAGCAAAAACATAGGACTCAACCATGTGCTCCATTATTCTGTCCTTGGTAATGGCCTCCAGGACCTTGCCCAGCACTGCTGTCAGGCTGACCAGCCTTTAGCTGCCTGAGTCTTACCTTGCAACCTTCTTTTTTTTTTTTTTTTTAATTCAAGTGTATTGTACAACTTGGGTACAGGATACATCACAGTGTAGCATGGTAGTTACAAGTAGTCACATATTTCATTATGCATGGTGAGTCAAAGCACCATGTTACAAGGCTAAGCATTTGTACAAGAGTAGGTGAGAGAAGGAGGAAACCACTATGGTTCTCAAGAGAGGTGGCAGACAAGGTAAGGGCCAAAACGGCAGGTTTCAGGAAATATAAGAAGACTCAAAGGAAGGAAGACAGGAAGGTGTACCTAATGAATCTAAGGGAAGCGGGGAAGGCTGTAAGGAGCGCAAAGGCGCAGACTGAGGAAAGACTAGCACAGACGGTGAAGAGACCAAAAGTATTCTTCCATTACATCAGCAGAAAGAAGGAAAACCGGGGAGAAGTTGTAAGGCTCAAATGGGATATAGGGAGTGTAAGGAGGAGACCTGGAAATGGCAGAAATACTGAACAAATACTTCTGTTCAGTATTCACTGAGGAGGGGATGGTCAGGGACCACAGCAGGGTAACAGACACGAAGGGGGGGGGTACACACAAGTCCATTCACAGAGGAGAGAGTCCTGGAGGAGCTCACAAAACTAAAGGTAGACAAAGCAACGTGGCCAGATGGCATACACCCAAGGATATTAAGGGAGCTAGCAGCGCCTCTGGCAGCCATGTTCACCAAGTCACTCAGCACAGGAGTGGTTCCGGAGGACTGGAAGAGGGCACATGTAGTCCCTCTACACAAAAGTGGTAGTAGAGAAGAGGCAGGGAACTATAGGCCAGTCCGCCTCACCTCAGCAGTGGGGAAGATCATGGAGGCACTGCTTAAAGAAAGAATAGTGGCACACTTGGAATCCATCAGTGCAAAGGATCTGAGACAGCATGGATTCACAGCAGGAAGGTCGTGTCAGATGAATCTGATAAGATTTTTTTTTGACTGGGTGACGAAGGAAGTAAATCGGGGGGAGGGGGGGCAGTGGATTTCACCTACCTCAATTTCAGCAAGGCCTTCAACACTGTCCCACATAAAAAGCTGATTAACAAGATGGGTAGTCTGGGTATGGGGTACAAGGTGGTAAACTGGGTTAAAAACTGGCTAACGGACAGGAGGCAGAGGGTGGTGGTAAATGGGATCCAATCCGGGGAGAGGGAGGTGCCCTGTGGGGTACCTCAGGGATCGGTCCTTGGGCCAATCTTGTTTAATGTCTTCCTTTGTGGCACTGTGGAAGGGCTGGAGAGAAAGGTCTGCCTATTTGCAGATGACACCAAGATCTGCAACAGGGTTGATACACCAGACAGAGTGGAGAAAATGAGGAGGGACCTGGGGAAGCTTGAAAAATGGTCTGAGGTGTGGCAACTGAGATTCAATTCAAAGAAGTGCAAAATAATGCACCTGGGATGAAGGAACCCTGGGAAAAGCTACAGGATGGGGGGGGTAGTTGCTGATGATCATGAAGGAAGAAGGGACCTCAGGGTTATAATTTAAGACGGCCTAAAGGTGTCTAAGCAGAGTACAAAGGCAGCAGGGAGGGCCAGTGGCATGCTGGGGTGCATAGGCAAAGGTATCACTAGCAGAAGGCGAGAGGTGATGATGCCATTGTATAAAACACTGGTGAGGCCTCACCTGGAGTACTGTGTGCAGTTCTGGAGGCCACACCTTTGTAAGGACATTAACAGAGTGGAGGCAGTCCAGAGAATGGCGACAAAGATGGTACAGGGCTTGCACCAGGAAACATATTAGGACAGATTATAAGTCCTCGATGCGTACTCACTGGAGGAGAGGAGGGATCGGGGTGACATGACAGAAACATTCAAGTACCTTAAGGGCATAAATAAGGTGCAAGGGGGCAGTCATCTTCCAATACAGGACGAGTACATCAACGAGGGGGCATGATATGAACTTGGAAGGTGGCAGTTTGAGGGGGAATGTGAGGAAATTTTTCTTCACAGACAGGGTGGTGGACACATGGAATAGTCTGCCACAGGAGGTGGTGGGAGCGAGGACAGTGGAGGGATTTAAACATGCCTGGGACAGGCATAAGGGAACCTTAGAGGTGGAAAGGAGAGGTGAAAAGCCATTGACCAGGTAGGGTCATAGGCCACATACAAGTGTAGGGCTTAGGGCAGACTGGATGGGCCTAGCAGTCCTTAGGTGTCAGCGTGGCTCAGTTGGTAGCACATCCGCCTCCAGACCAGAAGGTCGTGGGTTCTCGTCCCACACCGGGATAGACTTGCACCTAAAAATCGCTGGCATCCGAGTGCAGTATTGGGGGGTGCTGTACTGCTGGGGTGTGCCATCCTTCGGATGAGACGTTAAACCGAGGTCTCTTCTGCCCATCCTGGTATTGTCCTGGTGGGTGTCCAGGTGGAAGTAAAAGAACCCAGGATACTCTTCGTAAAGAGCAGGGAACATTCCTGGTGTCCTGGCCAACATTCCCCTTCCCATAAACCGGTTCATGCAATTATCCAGGCTGTGTGTGGGTGATGATGTGCGATATGGCCGCCACCACACATTCAGTCACTTCACTACCAGTTTAGCATTGCTTGTAAAGTGCTTTGGGATACTGTGAATGAAAAGCGCTATATAAATGCTGATTCTTCTTCTTCTTTTTCTTATCTGCCAACAATTTTTATGTTTCTATGTTTCTGTTACTTCAGCCTTGGGACATCGGTATCTGTGTAGGCCAAAAGGAGTGGCAGCTCTCTGCCTGTGTAAGCTTTGCCCCTGTGAGCCTGACTTAAGTCAAGGGAGGGCCTCCAGAACCTATTGTGGGAAGCACCTTTATGGGGTTACTTCGGGGTCCCTTCCGTGTAGATATAGCATCCACCTCAAGCATCTACCTATGAATCTAGGCTTACAATGGTTTACCTGGTATGAGAGTTCTTCATGCAGTATTATCTCTCCAATTATATCTATCCAGTGATTATGTGTAGGAGACCATGGTTGAAGCCAGATGCTATGGCTTTATGTGCTACCATCAGGAGCACATGCCAGAGATGGAGGGTGTCCCTGCCTCTCGCCCATCCGGCGGAAGGCCCAAGATGGCTTGCTGGATGGTGAGTAGTGCATGAAACACAAACAGCTCTGTCAAGGGTTTTTGTGATCTGTTCCCAGCAGCTGGTGAGCTCAGAGCATGACCAGAAGATATGCATGAGGTGTGCTTTAGTTTCTGAACACAACCTCCAACAGGTCTGTGAGGAGTTCTGTATCCACTTTCCCTGTATAGTACTTATAGGTGTACAGAAGAACCAAGTCTTCATCTTCCAGGTAAACTCTTGCCATAGAGAGATAACTAGTTGTTTTAAAAGCAGTCTGGAAGGATGTGTCCAATTCTCTGTCCGTGAACTCTATCTTATTCTCCCCCTCCCATTTTTGTTTGATATTAGCAGCACAGTCTATATAGAGAACAGATACCTGTCCAGTGTCTACTTCCCCCAATAGAGCCACCAAGGCTGCCAAAAACTGTTTGACAGAGGGTACTTCTTGCACAGCCCTACTCTTGAGTTTGTATGTGTGCTCGTATTTGGAGGTACCTATAGTGGTCAGCACTGTTTAGTTGGAAAGCATGCTGGAGAGATTGAAAGTCTATCAGGTCTCCTCCTTTTCGCAGCTGCATCGGGGAACATAGGCCACAAATGAGGGCTACTCACCTGTAACTGTAGTTCTAGGAGTGATATGTGGTGCAAATCCATACTTCTGGCAGTCTTCTTTTTCCCTTTAAAGGAGTAGTACACCCATAATTTGTAAAAACATATGTTATGCAGAGTGTTTTGATTTGTGTGTGAAGTCCTAGTGTGTTCTTCCCTCTGTCTGCTATCAGGAGTTTTTCCTAAATAAGCCTGCTAGCTTTAATGTAGTTTTACGACCCCTGGGGATCTCCATCTCAGCTAAGTTTATTGCTTTTCTTGTACCTACAATGCATCCTGTCTCATGCAACAGTGATGTAGCCAAGCCCACAGATTCAGCAACAAGCACTGCTTTACAATACAACAGCAGAGATGGCTATATTTTAAAAACTATACAGAGTTCAGCTTGGTGACTACCCTCATTGTAAAGGCCTTTTTGTTGTGAACAATTTTGACACTGGTTCTGTATGTGTAACTTGCATGGTTTTCAAATTTGTTTGGCATGTCATGATGGGGTGTGGGGTTGGGTTGGACTGGGATTTACCCATGGCTGGTGTGGTTCAGTCATGAGGGCGTAAGGCCTCATCTAGAGTAGGGAGTTCAGTACTGGTGCCCACACTGCAAAAAAGACATTAGCCTTATCGCCCTAATTGATCACTCCGCTCAGCCGACAAGGGGCTGCTAGAGGTTCCAAGGGTGAATTTGAAATTTCTGGGCGCTTGGGCATTTGCGAATGCGGCCCCCACCCTTTGGAACTCTCTACCCCGTCGGTTGCGGGAGTGCACTTCTGTGGAGGGCTTTAAGAGAGGTTTGAAGACTTTTTTATGAGAAACTGCATTTTTAGAACACTGATTGTTATGATTGTTCTGATCTAATTGTATTTTTTAATGATTTTTACTGTTTTGATTTGTTATTTATGTACGGCGCCTTGGCAATTGAAAGGCGCCTTATAAATAAAAATTATTATATAACCTGCTGGAGAAGGTCCAGAGGAGGGCTACAAAGATGATAGCGGGTCAGTAGGATAAGGCATATAAGGAGAGGTTGAGGGCACTGAACATGTACTCCTTGGAAGACATAACAGAGAGATGAGACATGATTGGGACCTTCGGGTACTTGAAAGGGATAAATAAGGTGGATAAGGAGAGTCTCTTTAAGCTGAGTGGCAACCATAACACACAGTGTCACAGTCTTAAGCTGGAGGGTGGGAGGTTTAGGAGGGAGGTCAGGAAGTACTTCTTCACAGAGAGGGTGGTGGACACTTGGAATGTGCTGCTGGACGAGGTGATCTTGTTGAAGACAGTGGGCAGCTTTAAGAGAGGCTGTGACTGATTCATATGGATCAGGCAGACTTTGTCCCGGGCCAACAGACCTTGGACAATGTCCGTAGAACAATTAACATAATAGAAAAAATACAGAATACAAAAAAATCAGCTATTATTATGAGTCTGGATGCCGAGAAAGCCTTTGATCAAGTATCATGGGAATTCTTGTGGGCTTCCCTGGCCGGCTTCGGGTTCCCGAGGACTCTCCTTAACATAATAATCAAGATGTATACATCTCCAGTGGCTTATGTGAGAGCTAATGGCTATATCTTGAAACCCCTCAATCTCACTAGAGGCACACACCAAGGTTGCCCATTGTCGTCGCTCCTCTTCGCCCTTTATATAGAACCATTTGCTCAAAGCATCAGATTGAATGGAGGACTAGAGGGGTATAAGTGGGGCAACACAGTGCATAAAATCGCACTTTATGCAGACGACATCTTGCTTTATCTGACCCAGCCAGAAGACTCACTGCCGAAGGTATTTCAACAAACTGAAACTTACTCTAAATTATCAGGCTACGGACTTAATTGGGCAAAGACGGGGGTTCTGGCCATTAACGCGGAGGTACCCCAGGAATTTAAACTTAAATACCCAATGAAATGGGACTGCCAGACTATTAAATATTTGGGGGTGCATACTGGACCGTCCCCCCAAAATCTCTTTAAAGATAACTTTCCTCCCTTAATGAAAAGAGTGTGGGCGGATATGGAAAGGTGGTAGCTTCTGCCACTCCCCTTTTACTCCAGACTTCAAACAATCAAGACTAATATAATACCCAGATTTCTCTATTTATTCCAGGCTGTTCCATGCTCTGTCCCACAGAAGATTGTCGGGGTGTGGCAAAAAAGAATGATGTCGTTCCTCTGGGCTAAGTCCCATCCGAGGATCTCCCAAAAAATACTAACACTACCTAAGCAGAAAGGAGGGAGGGCATGCCCGGACCTATACAAATACTGGGTGGCAGCACAAATGAAAAATGCCTTGCTGTGGTCCCATCCTTCATATAGGGTGCACTGGCAACAAATGGAGCTCTCCATAGCAAACTCCCCTCCCTTACAAGCTATTTTATTTTACCCACCTGCACAAATTGATATATCCTCTTTCAGAAGTTACACAGTACAAGTTACACTACAGGGATGGATCCAGGGTACAAGGCAGGGTTGTACAGCCAAATGTTTATGGAAATACAGATGGTGGTATTATGACATAGAATATGCTCCGGTGAACTTGCATACTTGGTATAAAGAGCAAATGGGAAAGGGGATCGTTGCAGCCTGGCAGGTCCTTAGAAGAGCAGATATTTTGCCTTTTGAAACCTTACAGGCTAAGTATAGCTGGCCAACAGGGGATCGTTTTTTCTATTTTCAGTTACGGGACTATGTATCTAAAAAATTGAGACATACCATGTCATGGCTGGATGAGCGACCATTCCCGAGTGTATCTGAGAAAATATGGGAGGGAGATCATGGGAAGGGTGCAATTACTATGCTATATGGGAACCGGATTGCAGACTTGGCACATAATATAAATAAGACACAGGGGAAATGGGAGGAAGAACTGGGGATGGTCTTAAGCTCTAAAACATGGGGTATAGTATTCCAGAACACCTGGAAAACAACATCATCACCAGGGTGGAGGGAATATGCCTGGAAGGTGAGGATCAGATACTTCTACACACCGAGAAAGCTCAGTAAAATGAGAGCACAAGCACAGGCAACCTGTTGGCGCAGGTGTGGGGAGACGACAGCGGATCAAGCACATGTGTTTTGGTATTGCTTGGGAATTCGTGACTTCTGGTCACATATAACTAAACATTTGGCTGCCCTGTTTGGCCTGACAACGACAGTAGGTCCTGAGCATTGCTTGCTTGGTCTCTGCCCAGCTGAAGTCGGGGATAAGGCTGCTCGATACCTTTGGTCCATTATGTTAATCTCTGCTCTAAAATCCATAACCAAAAGATGGCTACAGAAATTGCCACCTACTTTGCAGGATTGGTTAGGAATAGTTAATCAGATTCGACAAATGGAAAGAATAACATAGTATAAACCACAGTGGGAGTGCTTATGATGTCAGATGGAATAGATGGGAGTTATATACGGATGAAATGGTTTGAGGCTAGTTCCCTAGGCCTTGCCTCTCCCCCTCCCCTCCCCTCCCTCCCTCCTCCCTCCCTCCCTCCCTCCCTCCTCCCCTTCCCCCATTTCCCTTTTCCTTTCATTTCCCCCTCCCCCCACCGCCTTTCTCTCCCTACTGGTACACCCTGTCCCTTAAATGCTGTGCCTTTCCCAAAATAGTCCCGGTTTTATCTAGGAATGAATGAGAGGAATGTATGTTCGCCCCCGAATAATGCTGTACCCCTCCTTGGATGACCTGATCATGATGACTGCAGCAAGAATTAATTCAATTGACAACACTTGTTTCATTTTGTTTATGAACTTGTCTCCCTTGTTCTTAATAATTTAATAATTTTATCTTCTTTTTAAGCTTTTATTTAACTTTTTTTTTATTTGTGTTTAATTGAAGTAAATAACAGTATGACTAATAAGTGAAAATGGTTAACTACTGTGTTATGAGCTGTACCTGTAAACTGTTGCTTGGGTTGACAATAATGTTAATGTATAAGCAAGAATACTGAATAAAATTTAAGTATAAAAAAAAAAGAGAGGCTGGGACAGGCACAGGGGGAAGGTAAGGATCATGGGTTAGGAGGATGGGAGGAGTGGGGATGGAGGGAGGGCAGGGACAGTAGCTCAAGCTGTGGACCCTGCAATACGAGCAGACTAGATAGACCAAATGGCCTTCTTCTGCTGGCTTATTTGTATGTTCGTATGTCTACCTGAGTGTTAACTTGGAGAGTAAAACAAAGCATCTGCTGTTGTAAGCACATCTGCACACATGCCAAATAAATCTAAATATCTTGAAAACTATACAAGTTACTCAAAAATAACAAGTAGCAAAGTTGTTCAGGACAAAAATATTGTTACAATGAGGGTAGTCACTAAGCTGAACTCCTTACAGTTTTTAAAGTATCTGCCATCCAAAGATGGACATTTGGTAAAAACAAAAAAAACATGGAAATTTGGTTAATTAGATGGCTAAATTTTAAAAACGATACAGATTTCAGTTTAGTGACTACTCTCAATGTAAAGGTCTTTTTGTCATGAACAACTTTGCTGATGGGCGCTTTTGTGTAGCTTATAATGTTTTCAAGATATTTAGATTTGTTTGGAATGTGTACAAATGTGCATAGAATTCTGCACAGCGTCTTAGGAATTTCATAGCAAAGCTGCCAGGAGTTCATTCTGAATGCAGAACAGAGTAGAATTAAGCAGTACAGCATGGCAGGAGATGTGTTATGTAAGCAATAAGACACGAGGGTGTGTGTATGAAACATGTTACCACACACCCAGGGCCGTGGGCAGCCTCGTGCCTTTCAGACCCTGGAAGTGTGGTGAAATACGTTTCATACACACCCTGGAGTGGCTTACTGTGCTTATAAAATTTTTTTTTTGTTGTTTTTTTTTTTAACTTTTTACAGTTGGGAAAAGCATGTTTATATGTAGAAACAACAAATTTACTTATGCGCATTTATGATAAAATAGTCCTTCCACCCACTGCAATTGGTGTCATAGATGATGTCATTGTATTACTGCTGGACAAAGTTTGTCCTTTGCTGGCATCAAGATTCAAGATATAGAATATCTGTTATGGAAGCAGAATGTTTCTCTCCTAACATACAGTGCACCCCCCCCCCCAAAGGCCTCTGTTACAGCCAGAGACTCAATTATCTCACTGTCAGGGCAAGCCGAAGAGATTTCCCTGATGAGCAGATAAAGATAGAAGGGGGATTGTTCTTTGTCAGTGATGAAACAGTTGTAGTGAAAACTATAAACAATATTTAATGTTTCTAATTTGCTTATGTGTGTAAGGAAAGTGTGATGATCAGGGAAATATCATTTAATTACTTAGTTTTATTTTTAGGGCCCAGTTGAAGTTTTTTTTTTTACTGTGTAAACGTAGCAGTCATATTTGTGATGGAAGATCAATTCTGGTTGTAAGGGGACTGATGGAAGATAGTTCTGGTTGTAGGAGGACTGATTTGCTCGTTGTGTGATGTGGTTTAGGACCAGAAAGACTGTGCATGAAACAGATTTTATACACGGCCACATGATATATTTTGACCAGTGAGACTTCTTAATTCTGGATGCCCATTTTATAATGTGCAATAATGTCATTCTTGGGGTGGGGTGAGGCATGAGGCAAAGCCAGTTGGAACGTCTTCCAGCTAAGCTCCTCCCACTCACCCAGGTGGTATACTCCTTGGCTCCACTTTGTGATGTCAGATCTTGCACGCCAGAAGCAGGGATCTGTGTGCCACTTGTCAGGGGAGGTCAGATGGGTTGTGTTTGGATGTGCACCATATACCACTCCTAGAACTACAGTTACAGGTGAGCAACTCTCATTTCTAGGGGCGTGGATATGGTACACTATCCACACTTCTGGCAGACTCCTAGCAGTTCTCTGGGAGAAGGGGGCAAGGCACACACCCCTATCTGGTGAACAGGGATTGAAGAACTGAGATCCCAAAACCAGCATCCTGGCATGACTCAAGGTCGATGTGGTAGTGGGAGACGAAGGTGTGTGCCGACTTCCAGGTAGCAGTCCTGCAGAATTCCTGGATAAGGACGTCCCTGGAAGCAGCCACCAAGGCAGCTGTATGTCAGGTGGAATGAGACCTACGCCCTATGAGAGGCTCCCTATCAGCTAACCTATAGCAGAGGTTGATGCAGGAGACAATCCACCTGCCACTCATCCATTTAGCTGCCGGTTTGCCAGGTGCAGCTTCAGCATAGGTGATAAAGAGCTGGTGGCCCTCTCCCAGACTCCAGCTGTGTGCTCCTTATAGAAAGCGAGCACTCGTCTCAGGTCCAACGTGTGGAGCCTGTGCTCAGATTCTGAGTTTGGAGGGGTAAAGTACATAGGAGGTTAATCACCTGTTTAAGATGATACTCCACCGCAAACTTTGGGAGGAGCTTTGGATGGAGGTGGAGGACAACCTTGCCCTTGTGCAACACCAAATATGGAGATCCCACCGAGAGCACTTGGAGCTCACTGATCCTTCTGGCGCAGGTGACAACCACCAAGAAGGCAATCTTCCACACGACAGGCGTGACATGTCACACCTGTGCATCAGTTTGAATGGCTTGCCCATGAGCAATGTCAGTACAAGCAACAAGTCAAAAGGTGGTGGTGGTTCACGCACTGACAGGGACTGGTGGTCAAGGCCCATAAAGAAACACCCGACCACCTTCTCCTGCGCCACCGTTGGCACACCAGCTGTGTCCAGTATGCAGAGATGGCTGCCAGGTGCACTTTGAGGGGTCATCGACCTCAGGCCCGACTGACAGGGGGACCACAGGTAATCCAGAATTATAGCCAAAGGGGAGACTGGGGGTCTAGCTCACTGCACTGGCATCAAATGGAAAACCTCTTCAACTTGAAGGCACAGCACCGGTGGGTCAACTCTTTCTGGGAGGCTTCCACGACATGGAGAACCTCTTCGAGAGACCCAAAGCCTGGAACTCTAGCCACTCAGGAACCAGGCAGGTGCAGGGACTGAAGGTCTGGATGCAGGACCTTCCCTTTGAGACAGGAGAGCAGGTCCGGGCATAGGGGCAATTGCCACAGACGTCTGCAGCTGAGGAGATCTGGGTAACATAACTGGCATGGCCATTCTAGGGCTACCAGGATCATCCCTGATTTGTGCTTTCACACCTTGACCAACACTCTGTGGATTAGGAGAAAGAGAGGGAAGGCATAAAGGAGGCCTCCCCCAGCAGTGTCCCACACTGTGGGGGGCAGCACAAAACTGCCTCAGCTCTGCAATCTCCCATGAGGTGAACATTTTGACCAGGGGAGTGCCCCACTGGGAAAAAAGGTGGTTCACGAACTCCTAATGCAGGGATCACTAATGAGACGCCTCACCCACCTGTGGGCATCCTCTAGCTGGCTGGAGGATCCTGCTACAGGAATCACCAGGAGACTGGCAGCCAGGCTGTGCACAAGGGTCCAGGTGCGGAGGGCCATCTAACACAATCGAAGGGAGTGTGTTCCACCCTGCTTGTTCAGGAAGTACTTGGTCTTGGTATTGTCCATCTGGACCTGCATGACCAGACCCCAGATAAATGGAGCAAATGCCATCAGAGCAAGGCACACTGCATGGACCTCCAGCATGCTGATGTGGTAATGGGACTTCCTGGGGTCCAGAGCCCATGGGCCCTGTGGTCCCCTAAACACACTCCCCATCCCACCAGGGGCATGCCGGTTGTCAGGGTGACTGTCAGCTTTGGGCAGAAGAACGGGACTCCTTCCTCCAGATGTTTTAGGATGAGCCACCACTGGATGGCATCCCACATCGGCTGAGTCACCATCACCTACTGGGTCAGGTGACCTAGGCGCTGAAACCACTGATGGGCCAGTTCCCACTGCAGATGATGCATCTGCCAGTGGGCCTATCTGACCACGCTGGTGCAGGATGCCATGTACCCCAGCAGCCTCACAAATCCTGGGGAGGGTGCGAGCACCCAACTTGAAATGATCAGGCAAATGAGGTAAGATCAGATGTCTGGTCTGCAGGGAGTTAGGCCTTGGCCCGGAGGGTATCTAACTCTTCCCCACTGAAGTGGATAACTCTGCAAGGAGGTGAGTTCGGACTTGGCTGGATTGACCAGAAGGACCAAGTCTCTGCAGGTCTGGAGGGTCAGGTCCCTGGACCACTCCACCACCTCCCTGGATGGCCTGGCTATCACCCAGTCATCCAGGCACAGATAGACCCCAACTCTTCGACGTCACAAGAATGCTGCCATCATTTCAATGCACTTGGTGAAGACCCTAGGAGCAGAGGACAAGCCAAAAGGCATGACCTGAAATTCATAGAGAATCCCCTCTGCTCAGAACTGGAGGTACTGTCAGTAGTACTGACAGACTAGAATGCTGAAGAAGGCATCCTGGTGGTCCAGAGAGCAGAACCACATGCCCTGCTCCAGGGATGGAATGACTTGGTTCAGAGTGACCATCCAGAGCCTGCGCTTCCTCAGGAACTGATTAAGACTGTGAAGATACTGTATGGGGCGCTAGCCCCTGTCCGTTTGGGGACCAGGAAGTACCTGGACACGAAGCTCTGACTGGCTGTGGTGTCTGGGACATGGGCTATGGCTCCTTTCTCTAGGAGTTGAGTGATATCCTCCCCGAGGGTGGACAAAATGTCTTGCAACACCACGGACTCTGGAGCAGCATGGGCTCAATAGGGCAGAAGAGCCTCGAAGTTGAGAGGCAATCCA
The DNA here is from genome assembly GCA_016271365.2 of Neoceratodus forsteri. Taxonomy (NCBI): domain Eukaryota; kingdom Metazoa; phylum Chordata; order Ceratodontiformes; family Ceratodontidae; genus Neoceratodus; species Neoceratodus forsteri. The sequence continues at coordinate 1,372,875,616 of CM057458.1, forward strand.
TTGCCCACCACTTCTAGCACCCATCTGTCAGAGGTGAAGGCAGACCAAGCATGCCAGAAATGGTGAAACCAACTCCCCATGGGGAGCTGAGGCAGGGGCTGGGTGGGAGACAGACACACACACACGACGACCTGTCACTGAGCAGCCTTGGAGGTGGCACCAGCACCAGTTACCACGTGAGGATGGGCCCTGCTGCCCCAACCTCTGGGCTTCTTGAAGCCCTGGCTGGTGAACTTAGGCTTAGGTCCTCAGACCTGTGATTGCCCCAGCTATTCTGTTGGGATGGAAAGGGCCGAACATGAAAGGGCTTTTACTACGGCTGCTTTCCTGACTGATTTTTCTGTGTGGACGTCACACAGCGAGGGTGTCACTGGACTTTCTGATCCTCATAAGGTGCCCATCCATTCAAGGGCTGAAAATGTCTATGCCCAAGTAGGGGACATCAGCCAATTTGTGCTGGGTGTTCACCGTAAAGGTGGAAATCTGCAGCCAGGCCCTGCAGCGCATCACTACTGCTGCTGCCATGGACAGGACGCAGGAGTCTCTGATTTCCAGAGCTGTCTGAAGCTGGTGTTTTGTCAGCACTCGACCCTGGTCCCTGATCATCTTAATCTCAGTCTGCAGATCAGCAGAAAGGGAAGGGAGGACATGGTCATGGACTCCCATAAGGGACTGACCAAAGTTGGCTAGCATCAAGGTGTAACACGCCTGATGGAGATCAAGGGTGGATGCAGCATAAACTTTCTTGGCTGCATGGTCCAGCTTCTTGGACTCCTTTTCAGGGGTTTTGCCCATTCCCAACACTGCTGGTGTTACAGAACACACAGTACACCACCAACCTCTCAGCTGAGGGGTGGTCCGAGAAACTGGACAGGGAGCCAGTCAGGACCACATACTTGCAGACTATACGTGCCAAGGGCACCATGCAGAAGGCCAGATGCTGCCAGAACTCTGGTGCAGGTCCCAGAATAGCCTCTGCCACTGGGTACAGGGTGCATCTGGACTGGCTCCAAGGGGATCTCTATTGATTCGGAGATCAACTGAAGCAAAGGCCTGAAGGATACCGTCCCGTGTTTAGTGGTCAGTTCTTCGGCCAAGTCACAGTCAAAGCCTGGGGTCCTCGAAGATTTCAAGGAGGACCTAGAGTCCAAAGACTCCTCAAAGACTGCCCTCGGACACTTTTCTCCGTGAACCACTCTGAACCTGTCAGTGTGGATGATCTCGACCAACAGCCAACCAGGAAGGCCGGTACTGGGCGGGAGAGGTCTTGGCAGAGGTTCCCTGTAAGGGCTGGTGGTTCCACCAAAATTGGTGGAGAGGCTGGCACCGGAGACACCAGGTGCGGTAGGACCAGGGGCAACCAGTGAAGCACTGGGCCATGGGAAGGGGCCTACCCTGCTAGAGGACCCACTGCTGCCACATCAGCTCCTCACAGCACTGATGGAGCCTGCGGAGTCTCCCATCGTCCGAAAATGAAGAGGAACACTGACAGTGCTTCCAGGCCGAAGGTCAAGCACAGGAACACGTGGAGTCCCTCGACTGAGACCTGGATCTCAACTGACAATTGGAGTGTCGACAGCAAGGAGAAGTGGGCAGTGGGGCTGTGTACAGTAAGTAAGTAAAACTTTATTTTTATAGTGCCTTTCCAAAACCAAGGCGCGTCACAAAAATACAAATTACAAAACATACATAATTATAAAACGTAAGGATACGTACAGGATACACACCGGCTCCTTCTACGGGACCCCAGAAGGAGGTAAGTCCTGGGAGGAGACAGTTTGGTCTATCCACAGCTTCCAATCCCCTCTGGAGAGGGTCGAAAGGACTGGAATCCTCAAGACCAAGTCATCCGATCCCCTCAGACAACAGGTCGACCAGATCAAGAAAAATCTCGATTGCCTAGTCGGGCTGTGTCATGGCCAACAATCCCAATGGGGGTACCATGGAGCTAGCAGCCTGACCCTTGACCAACACCAGTTCGACCGAAGCCGAGAGCGCAACAACCGTCGAGCGGTCAAGGGAATCATGGGAGCAGGAAGAGCATGCTCGTTCCCTATCCTACGATCATCGGTGGGATTTTTTTTACCTTTTTCTTTTCACTACGGGAAGGGCCCTCCCCAAGTGTCTGAAGAGACTGGTACATTTCTCAGAATGTGCCTGTGAAGAACACCCCAATGCTGACCCCGACCTGGGGATACTCTGAAAAAAGGTATAGATACCATGGTAGAGTATTCATTGTTAATGAGCCAATTCTGGAGTACAGTAGGAAGTTGGTAATGGCCCATCTATTCAGATCCACATGAACTTTTCTTGTGAGGGGGACAAAGCTGGCACCAAATTTATTTATTTAGTTAGTTACAGCATTTGGGTAAGCAGGTAAACTCACTGAGACCAATGGTCCTTTTTTCAGGGGCAACCCGGAATTAGTTACATACAGTATTTTCAAGCACATCAAGTCTTTGGTAATAATAAAAATGGCATGAATAACAACAAAACACTGGCAACTGTGCAAATCGCATACTGGTACAGAGAAGTTTCCGGTAAGTCACACAGTAAATTATAAAAGACAACTTAACAAAAAGTACATTATAGAAAAATACACTCAGTGATAAATACGGTGATTTAAAGACAATGATCTGTCAGCAAACAATACACCATACACCAAGCTGATAATGTAGAGGGACAACAATGTATGAGGAAGGATCAATAACAGCAACTGCACTGACAGCATTCTAGCAGACAGACCTTAAGCCCAGGCTTGAACCCTTCTAGAGAGGTGGCATTAATTAGGTTTTCAGGAAGGGAGTTCCAATAATAAGGGGCAGAGTGAGTAAAGGATCTTTTTTCCAAGGTTGGTCCGTACCCTGGGAATTTCAAGTAGGTTGGTGTTTGTGGATCATAAGGTACACCCCACAGGATACGTGGGGTACAGACCCTGGTAAGTTTAAAGGCGAGACAAAGGAGAGGATAAGTGAGTCTGTCTTCCAAAGTAGGCCAGTTCAGCTCAGAGAAAACCTAACAGTGGTGCCTCCTTGGTGGCAACCCAGATGCAAAGCGACTAATCTTGTTATACAAGACACCCAGATTGCAGGCTTCTGCGCTCCTAAGAACTGTAATACTGGGGCACCATAGACCAGTGTAGGAAGCAAGGTACCTCTTGCTATGGCAATCCTGGAGTCAAACAGCCAAAGAGTTTCCCAACCTGGGAATTGCATATTGTGGAGGGGGTCAAGGGAGGGGGGAAAACATTATTTTAGATACATAAGGGAGGGGGCAGGGTAATACATGAAGACAGGCAGAAAGCAGCCATGCTGAACGACTACTTCTGCTCATATTCACTACGGAGAACAGTAGGCCCTTTCCAGAGAATGGAATAAAACAGCTGATAAAGAGGTCCCAAAAATAAGGCTGCAGAAGTGTACTAGTGAAAGGGTTAGCAGTTCTGAAGGTAAACAAAACCCCATGGCCAGACGGGATGCAGGTGAGGTTACTAAGGGAACTGGTATTAGTTTTAGCTGGACCCCTGCTCGGACTGTTCAACAGCTCTTTGCATCATGAGGTAGTTCCCAAGGACTGTAGGATGGCAGACGATGTTCCGCTACACAAGGGACAGAACAAGGAGCAGCCAGGAAACTATAGACCCGCCAGCCTTACCTTCGTGGTAGGGAAACTGATGGAAGACACTAGTCAAAGAGGACCTAGTGGAATCAATCAATCAGTCAATCAAATCTTTATTTATCCAGGCGAATCACCATTGAGCAAGCTCATTTACAAGGTGGACCTGCATCACACAGGTGGAAGCAAAACAAATGATTACAATTCTAAAATTTTACATACGAATAGAAAAAGTTTACATAGCTAAGATACGTGTTCATAAGCAGTCATATATATATATATATATATATATATATATATATATATATATATATACACACATACACACACACACACACACACACACACAGTGTATATATATATATATATATACATATACACACACACACACATATATATATATATATATATATATATATATATATATATATATATATATACACACACACACACACACACACACACACACACACACACACACACACATATATGCATAGTAACATAGCTGATGGCCAAAGAATGGGGTAGGAAAGAGAAGGGGGAAAGGAGAGCAATTATAATTACACTTAAAGGTAGGGGTTTGGACAAGGACGGATAAGTGCAGGAAGCCCAGGAGTGCCCTGCCTGGCGCAATGGATGGAAGGGTAAATGAGGGGTTGTGAACCAAGGAAGGGGAGAAGATTTGAGTGGACAACATTAGACAGAGAAGAGAGGTTGGTGTATAAAGGCAGTCGGCAGTAGGCATACATGGAAAATAATGGGCTTCAAGATAGTAAACAGCACAGGTTTGTTGCAGGGAGGTCTTGTCAGACCAACTTGACAGTATTTCTGACTGGGTAACTACGGTATGCAGTAGACTTACTATACTTTGACTTCAGCCAGGCATTCGACTCTGTGCCAAGCTGAATGCTGCTAAAGAAAATAGGGGATCTGGGTGCAGCCAGGGAAATAACATACTGGGTAGGGAGTTGGTTGGAGGAAAGGCAGCAGAGAACTGTGGTGAATGAGGTCTGATCACTGTAAAGAGAGGTCACCAGCAGAGTACAACAAGGATCTGTCCTGGGTCCAGTCCTCTTCAGTATGTTCATAAATGATATAAGAGAGGGAATCCGGGGCAGGTTGTGTCTATTCACAGGTAACACCTAACTCTGTTGTAGAGTTGACAACATGGAGGGGATAAAGGAATTGCAGTGAGACATGCAAAGACTGGAAAATTTGTCCAAAGTCTGCCAACTGAAACTCAATGCCAAGAAGTGTGATGTACTCGGGGAACAAAATCTCGAGACTAGAGTATTGGATGGGAGGGGTTTAGCCAGACACAGCATCAGAGGAAAGGGACTGAGAAGTCATCATCAGTGTCTCCCTCAAACCAACCAGTGCAACAGGGCCTTCAGTAAGGCCAACAGGATGCAAGGGTGCACTGGGAAATGATTCGACAGTAGGAAGCAGGAGATACTGTTTCCTCTGTATAGGTCACTGGTAAGGCCACACCTGGAATACTGTATCCAGTTCTGGAGTCTCCACCTAAAAAGGACAGTTGACAAGGAGAAGAAAATGGCAAGAGGATGGGAGTAGTTGGGCCATTTCTCGGGCAGACTAGATGGGCTAGTTGGTCCTCTTCTGCCCGCAGAATTCTAGGATTCTATAAAGCTAGAGACAGTACAACATATGGTGACTAAGATGATTCAGGGCCAGAAAGGCATATGAGAATCGGCTAAAAGCACTGAACACGTATTCACTTGAAAAAAGAAGGGAGAGGAGGGATATGACCGAGACCTTCAACTTCCAGAAAGGAATAAACAAGGTGAACTGTGAAGAGCTATTTTCCAGGAACAGAGAAGCCAGGACGTGGGGTCAAGAGTGGAGGTTAATGGGGGTAAGGTTCAAAAAGGATTAAGTATTTTTTACAGAAAGTGAAGTTGAGTCATGGAATGGTCTGCCAGCAGAGGTGGTTGGTGCTCAAACCATAAACGGCTTCAAACACAGCTGGAATAGAGCTAAGGGTATAATACTTACTCAGTGGGGCGAGGGAAGCAGAAACATGGAAAACAGAAGGAGAAATAGGGTAAGCATACAAGCAAGCGACAACAGCTCCTGAGGTACAACAGGATAGTATGGGCAGACTAGATGGACCGGTCTTTTTCTGTTGTCGTCATCGTCATCATCAATGTTTCTAAGTTGATATGAATTTCTATTCTGAATATTGATTGCCAGATCTATGGGAATTCCTGCAATTTACAGGAAAAGTGATCTGCTACAAAAACAAATTGTTACCAGGGATTGCCTTAATCATATGGGGGAACAAAGCACCCCCTGCTCCATAGGAAATAATGAAAAAACGTGAGATTACATGAACTTCATCCTGGAGTTACAGGAAAATGTCAAACTGATCTAGGAGCATGTAGTGTAAAGTAAGGTAGGGTATCTTTTGCACATGGAACACATACCTCTAACCCAAATTTTACCTTGTATTATGTGATTTTTAACATGAATGCACATATTTTATATGTGTTTCTCTGATAGAAGCCTGTGTCTTCCATGAAAATGGGATCTTTGTATTCCAGCGGACTTACCTTGGTTACCAAAAATAAACTAACCATAATTACAACGTACCACTAGAGGGCAGGGGACTGGTTACTAGAATACCAGACCCAGAGTCGCAGAACTCGAAAGACTAGCATGGCAGCACCCTGTATAGCTGCCTAGTGATAGTACGAAAAGTGCACTACCCTATGTTAGTCAAGATCCCGAAGCAGCCACACTTACATCCACATGGTATTGGCGGCACAATGAGCATCAGCTGGATTTTAAAGTTGAACAAATAAGAAACAGAGAGAAAGTGGTTCAATTCCACAAACGAATCCCCTCCGCAGCCCAAGCTGTCCTTGTACTTAATTTTTTCCCCTGGACTTTCGGGGCCTACTGTGTTCCTGTTCCCACCCCACCCCACCCCACTACTACTCCTCTTCCCACCTTTCCTCTTCTCCAGTCTTCACCCTTCATCTTCCTCCTTCTCAGCTAATTACCTTTCCATACAGTCCTTCACGTGATCTCACGACAATGCCTCCACAGGCTACTCCTGCATAGCTATTCCCATTATACACTGGTGTCTTACTGTCTGCCGTAATGGCTCCCACTGTAACTGGCTCTTCTAGACTTAGCAAATATTCCCTGGTTTCTTCAATGCTACTTTCACCTGGATTATTGTAGTACAACCCAAGCAGTCTCTTGAGACGTCCTTACAGTAACTTTGTACCTTCCCAACTGTATATCCTCGTTAATCTGTCGGTGTACCTGATGTATTGTTCATTGCTACTTGTTATGTTCTTTGTTTCTGTTTTAATTGAGTATGTCTATAAACTCTGACCTGGAACCTTTGAAAAAGAGCATTGTCCTCAAAGGTTACCTCCGAAGAATGAAATAAATAATCACTGCCTGAATGTAAACATTGAGAAGTCCTTAAAACAGGTATAACTGGGTTCAGTACAAAATTAACTACAGTACAAAGCCAGTATCTAAAAGTCATGCTATTTTTACGTGACAAGATCACACTGAAAATATGTATCAATGTAGTGGTGAGACTCTATCCATTTCTCAGTTTTGTAAAAAAAAAAAAAAAAAAATTTAAACAATGCAGCTATCTAAGAATCCTCAGTTTTGAATCTGCCCATGTAATGGGCTATGGATGGCAGCCCCAGCACACTGGTCAGGTGCTTCGCACTACCTGCAGCTGGGAAGGGGGGGCAGAGTAAGGCAGGCATCTCCCCCCCCCAAAAAAAATGTTATTTAACATCCCTTGTTTAGGCTTATCCTGCAGAGGAGGTTGTGGCAGTAGATACTGATGCAGGGGTATGCTGGCGACTGGTACAGTGCTGTTAACACTGGGAACTGGCTTCTGGGGTATCTGGTCTGTTGGGGAAAGGGAGGGATTGACTGTTGGCCATGCCACAGGGGAGTTCTTAGCCCCTGTACTAACTGAGCACTAAGGTGGTCCCCAAGACCATAACGTGCCCTGCATACATGGAGAGTGGAATACTGCGGTGTCCCAACTGCAGGGAGAGTGGTTAGAGTGGGGGCAGCTGGTCAGTGGATGGGAAGCAGGGCTAGAAATAATTTTTTGCGGATGGCTGTCCAAGGAGCAGGTACGATATTCATGTTGACTGTCCCACAGAATTTGTATCCGTTTGGTTAATTTTTGTTTACTAATTTTACATTTCTATTTCCAAATATGAACTAATAATAACTAGTGTGCCCACTGGCTGGTACTGTGCCCTGAAAAGGTTCTAATAACTGATGATGCCCATTTTAAGGTGCCTTAAAAAGGGCTACTAAATATTACCCACTGACTGGTAGGGTCCTGAAAAGGACTTACAAGTGTGCCCCCAATTCACTGCCCTGGCTTTTAATTTACTACACCCTCCTCCTCCTGCCCAATAGTAGCCCTGACAAGGGCCCTTAGTTAGCTCCCTTCTTCTCTGCCCCGACAAGCCAATCAGCTTCCTCTGCTCTTGTGTGTAGCCTGTACAATACAAGTCTCCCTCTACTCTATAACCCTAATGAGGGCAATCTTTTCATTTGGATGTGGCTTTTAACCAGCCTTCCCATCTCCTGTCTCTGAAACCCTTCCTGCCCTGACAGGGGACTTTAAGTGGTTGTCTCAGCCCTTCAGTCACTCTCCTAATCTCTAAACACAGAGTCTCCTCCTTTTTTCTGTCTTGACCATCTGCCCTGAAAAGGGATTTCAAATACCGTTTTCTAACCCTTACAATGGCTTTTCATTAACCTAACCCAGGCCCCTCTTAGTTAGTTGACAGCCCAGAAAAGGGCTTTTAATTTGCATCCCCAAAACTCTGCTGCCTGTGAACAAGGGTTAGTCTTGGGCTGCTACTGCAAGTATAGTACACAGAGAAATGCAGCACGCAGTTCAGAAAGCAAAAGGAAGATGAGCAACTGCACATGCACAATGACAACGAACACATGCGCAGTCTAGTGCTACTGCGGCACTGTTTTCATTTCTGTTTCTTGATGAAACCACTGACCACAACGAAGAAGCCCATCACGGGATGCTGGGTTGAATGGACATCTCTTAACATGTGACATCATGATGTTGGGACATCCATAGCTCAACCTTACAGGGTGGCAGTCATCTCCTGGGTCCCAGTGCCTGCTAATGCTTTTTCACTTTTAGCCTATTCCCGGAAACATGCAGAGAAATGAAACCACCTGTCCCTGGGAAAAACAGGGTGTGTGGGACAGGCAGACAGGTGGTCATTTTGACCCTTGTCAATAAGGGTGATACGGGGGGGGGGAATCCAGCTGCAAGTAAGGTGTTTGTCTGGGGTAGATGCAGGCTCTAGGGTTGTGCAGTCATCCAGGAAAGGTGCTGAGCCTGTGTGTCACTTATTACAGTGCACTCCACCAAAGACAGACATGGGTAATTCGGACAATCGGGTTAAACGGACAGAAAATTGTAACCGAAACCAAAGCCATTTCTATCAATGTTAAAATTACTGTTTACAGCAAACCTTAAAGACTGGCAAAGGTGGACAGTTTAGGAGACAACTAGGTGCTACATTCTGTAGCAGGGCACTGCCAAAGAAGGTGTTAACTGATGTAGTATTAAGCTGACCTTGTGAATGCAGCAGTTTATCACCTTCCTGTTGTTGTGCTGCGTGCGCGTGTGTGTGTGTGTGTGTGTGTGTGTGTGTGTGTGTGTGTGTGTGTGTGTGAAGATCTTTGCAGTGTGTTCCTCACCGTTTCCTTTGCTGCTTCCTGGCAGGTTTTACTGTGCAGTCTAATTTGCCGCCCCGCCACCCCCACCCCACCACACCAGTTCAGGACCTCATCCCTCCACCTGCAAGACTCACTGAAAACTAATTTTATTCCCTTTGCCATGTTGGTGATGCAGACTCTCGAGGAAGCACACTGTATTACTGATTGGCAGACCATGGAAAGCACAGAACGAAACTCCGGGGTGTACACTACCACACTGTACTCTACTGTTTTAACCACCACCACCCTCCCGAAGATGCACACAGAACAGAATAAACAAAATGAAAACAGTACAGTACAGGAACCAGCAAAAAAATCATTACTGTACTGTAATTACTGTTCATACAGTCCAAATAAGTTAGAATACATCCACACCGTAGCCATAGCTTACAATGCACCCTACCACGTATACTGATCCAGTCACACAGATTGTCCTACATCACCTGACAGTAACCACGGACATCGCGTAACGTGGACAAAATAGCAATATACAGATGTGTCTGCATTAAGCAGCTTGCACTGTACCACTTTTTGACCTTTTCTCCTCCATCGCCATACTGCAGAATTTCCTTGTTTTAATGGGAAATGGGGAGTGGGTGGAAAGTCCTCCATGGGAAGAAGGGGTGCTCTTTGGATGTAGTAGGAGTGTGCAATCCCGCCCCCCCGTGCAGGCCCTTGCATGGCAGAGGGAGGGTTACAAGCCCCAACATGGGTAGGGGGTGCAGGGCTCTGCATAGAGAGGGAATGTCCCTGAATCCTCCCCACCACGACCCGCAGCTCCATAGCCTCTACACCATTCAAGGATCACTGACACATTTCCTCCACAGCTACCTTGACATCCCTCTCCCTCCCTGACACCACACCTTACGTGGTCATTTGAGAACTCCCTCAGACCCTTGATATGCACACTACCTGCATGGCCCCACCCTTGACAGCACCTGCACCCAAGACAATTACCCACCCACCCTATATGTGTTCAGACACTTTTCCTCCACAGGGCCTGACACTACACCCTCCTTCCACATCCCAAGAGACTAACCCACTCCTTTCATGTCCCTTGATACTAGCAACCCTACCTCCCAAAGCCACAGAAACTAGCCCCACCTCCTCCCATAGCCTGACATTAGTCCCTCCACAGCCCCCAACAGTAACTCCTCCCTCAAATCCACAGCCCCCCACCCTCCACAAACCCTGACACTACCCCTTCCTTCCATGGCTTTGGCAATACACCCCTCCCTCCCTCCACAGCCCCAACACTACACCCCTCCCTCCATGGCCCTGACACTAACACCCCACAATAACCCCTTCCTCCATACCCCACTCACTTCCTCCACAGTCCCTCCCCAACATCCTAGCTACCGCCTCAGTCACCACCATCCTCACTCCCTCCACAGTCCCTGTTCACCTCTCTCCCTTGACTCTCTCCCTCCCTCCCTCCCCACTGGAAACTTTCCTCCTTATCCATACCACTGGGCACCCCTTCCTTCCTGGACAACCTCCCTCCCCAGCCCACCATAAGATGAATACAGGAAAGGGGAACCTAGAATAAGATGGGAGAGCAAGCTACAAGAGAAAAATACCTCCCAGTCGTAAACGATGGCTCTGTGGTAACCTAGACCCCTCGGCCTGGCACAATCGTGTTCCAGTAGTGCACAGAGCTCTGCTGCAGCAATGTGTAAACCACATTATAATATGGGTTCTGAAAATACTGTCTTCTGATTCGTCCAAACAGGTCACCTGACCATTGAGTAATCCCTGAGATACCCACAGTTGCATGTTCACAGGGCTTTATTTTACTATTTCTTTAGGTAAACATCTAAAATTACATTGCCCATGTTATAAGAGGATTAACCCACTCCAGGGTATGGGTTTACTGAGCAGTAATCCACACCTGCGTGGCTGAAGTCACTTCGGCTTCACCTCGTGGCCCCCCAAGTGGATTAATTAAACCAATAAGCCCACAAGGGGTGGCGGGTTATCGGGGAATTACCACGGCTGGTGTCGTTTGCCCATGGTAGGGCAGCGAGTGGGTAATTCGCCAGCCATGGTAAATCCTCAAAACTCACCTCCAGTAGCTTATGCGATTATACCATTGGAAGGAAGTAAGATTAGAAAAATATTACAAAAGTTAAAAAAAAAAAAAAAGAAAGTTTTTTTTATTGATTTGAATGTGAGGTATTCTTCCTCTATAGTAAATAGTGCCCTGTTGCTAGGCAGAAGATGTGCTGTGCTGCCCCCCCCCTTCAGCCGCTGCACAGTTTCTAACACAGGCTCTCCCTCCTGTGTACACACAAAGCCACGTAGTGTGCTGTTTGGGTTTTTGCCTACAGTTTGTGATGGAGACGGCATGATATTATGTAGGAGCAGGCAGTCTGTGTGGTGTGCGTGGGAGCGCTACGCTAAGAGCTGCCACCTCGGGGTACAAGCTTCTGGCAAGAAAAAAAGAAACAAACCCTTGAGACATGTGGAATTTATTTTTTTATGTGGGAACGGGGAGTTTTTTCGGTAACATTGTGAAGGTGGTGTGGACGTGGCGCTACAGCAGATAGCTAATACTGGGAACGGAGCATGGTTTCTGACATGAGTCAGGTAACAGTTTTTGTGTTATTATTTATTGCTGTGACTGGAAAAAAAACTGCTACTTGTTGTGTCGCTGCTACAGTCCGTGTGTTCTCTGTGAGTTGAATGTTGCTTGACTTCGATGTGTGGAGGTGTAGTTTTGTGACGCTCACTTAGCGGGCAAACAAGATGGCGGTCGGCCATCAGTGATTTTGGGTTCGGATTTTTTTTTTTTTTTAAACATGCGGCAGACTGGCACCTTTTGTGGTGATTATCAGAGGATTTACAACGGTGGTAAGGTGCCAGTCAGCTGGTCTGATTCGATGTCGTCTAAGGTCCATGGTATAATGCTGAGTAAACCCATATCCTGTCATGGGTTAATCCCTCCATATTGCACAGCTGACAATTTTTTATTTTGAGAGACAGAAGATGAATATGATTACTAGAAATGGGTAAGTGTTGCAAAATATATTTCCTGCGTGCCAGTTTATGTGCTAGCTGTACAAAATAACAAGAAAATATTAGCCATTTGCAAGTCTTTAACATTCAACTGTGCATGCAGAATTGTTACAGAATGCAACTTTTAGCAAGCATTAGCATGCTAAAGCATTTTATATCGGAGTTAACAACTTGTTCCTCTTTCGAATCTTGATAGATCCTCAATTTTGCTGGCATCACCATTTACAAATAAGTTTATTTTACAGCTGATAATGCTGTGGAAACTGAACATGCCACCCGAAACATGTAATAATACACTGTAAGCATGTTTCACTGGTGATATTGAAAACTTGTTCTTCACATTTCAGAATGCTGAGACAAGTAGAATACATTGTTCTTAAGATGGGAAAGTGAAGAACTAGTTTTCATGGCCATACCAATCAGAATCCCGCTCCCGCTATGAAACATCACAGAAGCGCAAGCTGAGATATCCTCGACCCAGACTGAAAATCAGTAGTTAAAGATAACCATTCAAATGTATACTGTTCATGATAGAAATGACCAATTTATCACTGAATGTTGGTGATGATGTGTTGTAAAACACGCTTAAATTGCATTATCTAAAATAACAAAATCCCTGTGTTAAAAACGAGCAGATTCTCAACACCTGGTTTAGATAGGGGACATCAGAAAGCACTCAAGCTTTGCACTCTTGCTGCTGATGTCACCAATTTTATTCGGTGCTGAGAATCTGCTCATTCTTTACCCAAAGTGGTTAATTACTCTGTATGATGTTAATGGGCTACTTTAGGCATTGTGCTTCATGTGCTCCGCTGTGACACACTGCCATTCTAGTCTCTCCTATTCTAGTTCTGTGGGTTGGGGACATAAAATGAATATTACATGTTATGGTTGGGGACACAAATCTAGAAGGAAAGACTAAAATGGCAGCGCCTATCAGGGATGCCCAGCGTGAGAATGTAAAGCATGCTACCATACTGTGGACATTCCAAAAGCAGCCACTGACAAAATGTTTCGACTGGAGTGCTCAGTCTCCACGGCAGTTTTAGATTAAATAAATAAACAAAACTGCCATGTTCGTGGCCACCAACAAAACACACTTGTTGCCACATCCCAAACTCTGTAAAATCAGGAGCGGGGATCCTGTCTGCCAGTCAGCAAGCTCTGGGCAGCATCACAGCAGCAGTTTTCTGCTTCTGTACATCTTCCACTCCCCGGCCCTCTCCCAAACAGCACGCGGGGGAGGGGGGGCAGCTGCAGAGGGCTGCTGGTATGTGGGAAGGGGAGTTCCAACTGTGGGGTGGTGGCAGGTCTGTGGAAAGAGGGATTCTAGCTGTGTGTGTGTGGGAGGGACTCACTGCCAGTCTATTCTGGGGGTTGGGTCAGCTGTAAGGGAAGTCTGGTCTGTTGGATGGGGGCTCCTGCTGTGTGGGGTGGGTAAGCACATAGCTAGTCTGTTCAGGGGGGTCTGTTGCAGGGGGTGTGGCTGGTTTGTGGGAAGGGGGGGTTCAAGAAAGGGGATACAAACAGCCAGTCTGTTGGGAGGTCTATGTGAAGGACAGTTCCAGCTGTGATGGGGCATGGCTGGTCCACTGCCCCCTAACCCCCGACATCCACTCCCTTTATAGCAGAACAAACCTCCTCTGTGGGAAGGTGGGTTTCAACTGTGGGATGGGGACACACAGACAATATGTTCTTCGAGAAATGTCCAGCTGCAGGGGAATTGCGGTCTGTGAGAAGGGGGTTCCAGCTGCGTGGGGGGCACACAGCCAGTCTGTTCTTCAGGGAAGTGGTGCCCAGCTGCAGGGTGGTGGCTGATCTGTAGAAAGAGGAGTTCCAGCTGTGCATGGGGGTGCTCACTGCCAGCTGTCTTGGGGGGCTGCTGCAAGGGGGATTCTTGCTGTGTGCGTGTGTGTGTATGTGTGTGGGGGGGCACACAAATAGTCTGTTCTGGGGTCTACGCGGGAGGGGGAATTGTCTGTGGGAAGGGGGTTCTGAAGGGGGATGCCTGCGGTCAGTCTGTTGGGGGCTCTATGGGAAAAGGCACTCCAGCTGTAAGGGGGTGTGGCAGGTCCACTGCCACCTAACCCTTGACATCCACTCTCTTTACAGCCCACCAAACCCACTCTGTGAGAAGTGGGGTACCAGCTGTGGGGTGGTGGCTGGTCTGTAGAAACAGGGGTTGCAGCTGCGAGGGCGTGGGTTGTCCACTGCCCCTACCTTTGATGCTCCCTCTCTTTACAGCCCACCAAACCCCCCTCCCTCCTGCCCCATGAACTCCTTCCATGATCGTCAAGCACCCACCACCTCCAAAGCCCCTCCTCCAAAACACTGACATCTTTCATCTACAGCAGCCTTGACATCTCCCGCCCCTCCCTGGTCATTCAAGAATCCTCAGACCCTTGAAACACATCCACCTGTATGGCACCCCACTGACAACACCACACACATCCATGTCACACCCACCCAGCCACCCTATATGGGTTATCCAATTTCCCGCTACAGGCCCTGCCACTGCTCCCTCCCTCCCTCCAATGCCCCAGACACTAGCCCCCTTCCCTTGTCACCCCCAACACTAGCTAACCCTCCTTCCACAGCCCCAAATACTAACCCCACCTCTTTCCACAGCCCCAACACTGCTCACCTTCCCTCCATAGCCCCCCCCCCAGTACTCTAGTACCTCCTACAACCCGGACATTACCCCTTCTCCATGACCCAACACCTACTACCCCTACACCACCTCCTTCCTCCATGCCCCCTTCATTCCGCAGTCCTCCCTAAAACCTTCACTCCCTCCACAATCCCCTCAACACCCTTGCTCTTTCCACAATCCACCAGCACCTCCACTCTCACTCCCTCAATAGCCCCTCAGACATCTCCTCTCTCCCTTCCCAGCCCCCCGGACAACTCTCATCCCTGGCCCACTAAACACCTCCCTCCCCAGCCCACTGGACACTCCACTCTCGTGGCACAGTGCAGTGTCACAATACACTTGGCACAGCATAATGTTGGCATCGCACCTGGCACAGCGCTGTCTTAGCATAGCACTTGGCACAGTACTATGCCAATGGTGCATGTGGCACAGCACAGTATCAGCTTCACAGTGTACAGCGTGGTGTTGGCATCCCATGTGGCACAGTGCAGTGTCAGCACTGCATATGCCAGAGAGCGGTGTTGGCACTGCACATCGCACAGGGTGGTGCACGTCGCTCAGCATGTTGTCGACACTGGACACTGCACAGTGTGGTGTCGGCATTGCACGTGGCACATGCCACATATACTGCAACTACAGTGAAGTGCCATATATGCTGACACTGCAGTCTGCCATGAGCAATGCAGACAATGCAGTGTGCCACATGGTATGCCAACACTGCACTGTTCCACATGGTTTGCAGGCACTGCACTGTACTTCACTGCCATCACTGTGCTGTACAAATGTGTACTGCCATCACTATGCTGTGCCACATGTATAACTGTCACTAAATTGTTTCACTTGAGTGGCTGTCAATGCACTGTGTCACATGTACTGCCAATACTGCACTGTGCCAGATGCACCGACATCACGCTGTGCCATGTGCATTGCTGACATTAAGTTGTGCCACGTGCACTGCTGCCACCATGCCATGTGTACAAACAGACACACACACACACACACACACACACACACACACATATATACATACACCTACACACACACACACACCTCTCATGAAATCAGGCTTTGGTCCAAACACACACTAAAGCTACAACACAGCATGAACAATTTTTTTTTTTTTTTTAACTTTACGTTTATTAATTCTATGTTTAAGCAGACAATCAATATCCCCAAAATCTCATACAGGATACAGGACTGGTGTGATATTACATCAATAGGTAAACTTTTATAAACACATATTAATGCTCCCTGTATTCTTGTATAAAAGGAACTGGGGGAAAAGTCTCTCAAAATTGCCAGCCTCTTCATAGTTGAAAGTGTTTCCTGTAAGGGAGAAATGGACAGGGAGAACAAACACAATCTAATAGATACAGCACAAACAATTGATGCACACCACACAGACACACAGAAGCATAAGTCACACAAACACAGATGCTTACACCTAGCACAGTGCAGAGACAGTGGTACAGTGACAACAGTACACGTGGCACAGTGCAATGATGGCAGTACACAGTACAGTGACAGCAGTGCATGTGGCACAGTGACGGTATCGCATCTGGGACTGTGACAGGGTCAGGGGGCTGTTTCTTTTTCTTATTTTGTTTTTTGTATTTCCCCAAATACAACACAGGATGAATAGTACAGACAGTAGTTAGGTTTCAGGTGCACATAGGGGTCTTCCACAGGTAGAGGTCACACAGCCAATATGAAAAAGTCCCATTATGCTTACATGACCAGTTCCGATGGAAACTGCATACTAGCGCAATTGTGACACACTGCCCATTTTTCAGCAAAATAAAAAATTAAATGAGTAATGCAACTACCTAGGGCTCTTCTATTTTGTAGTTGCCCATGCGCTGGGCTATGGACAGCAGTCACAGTGTGTGGGTCAGTTGCTTCATGCTACCTGCCGGGGGGGGGGGTGGAGGGGAGGAGAGTCTGGGTATGAGAGGTAGCTCCACAAATAAAAAAAAAATATATATTTTAAAAAGTTCCCTGGCTTGGACGTCTGCTGCAGAGGAAGTTGTGGCAGTAGGTACTGGTGCAAGGGTTATGCTGGGGACATGCTGGGACTGGTGCAGGGCTGCTACCAAGGGGAACTGGCTGCTGGGGTATCTGTACTGCAGGGGCAGGGATTCACTGTACTGTTGGGCATGCCACAGAGGAGTTTGGAACTGGGCAGCGTGCCCAAAATAAGCATATTCTTCCCCCAAACACTGTTCCATGGGACCCTGTTCTAACTAACTGGGCCATGAGGGGGTTCCCAAACATCCTAACGTGTCCTGTGTCCATGAAAAGTGTGACACAGTGGTATCCCAGCGAAAAGATGAATGGCTGGCAGCTGATTAGAGGGGAAGGGTGGTCAGTGGGGGTCCAGCTGCAGGAAGGGAGTTCGTCTGAGGGGATGCAAGCTTGTGAGTTGTGGAGTGGTCCAGAGAGGGTACTCGGCATGGGTGTCACGGTTATTAAATTCTGACCTTCTCTCCTCAACCACCTGTAGGACTTCTCTTTTACTGAGTAATGGGAGGGGTACAAGGCCCTCCATGGGAGGGGTACCTCTGTGTGGCATGAGGCAAACTGCTGAGACATAGGTAATACCTAGTGGAAGGGGGTGAAAGCTGCTGCATGGTAGAAGTAAAGGCTTGTGTAGGAGGACACACCCTAATTCCTACCTCCACGGCTCCCCATCTCCACAGCCTAACCCATCCTCCCTATCATGGACACACCCTTACTCCAAAGCCACCTTTTCATCTGCCTCCCTCCTCGAAATCACTCCTTCCATGGTCACTGGACACCAACACTTAGACCCATCACACACACACACACACACACACACACACACACACACACACACACACATATATTCCCTCTATGGAGGTCCAGACAATTTCGCTCCACAGGCCATGACACTACCCCCTCCCTCCACAGCCCCAGAAACCAGCCCCCTCCCTTCATGGCCCCTGACACTAGCTACTCCTTCCATAGCCCCCAGTACCAGCCCCCCACCTCCTTCTACAGTCCCCTGACACTGGACCATCTTTTTTTCCATGGTCCCTGACACTAGTCCACTCCCCAAGGCCCAGACCAGAACTGCCCTCCTTTCACAGCCCCCGAAGATCCACCCTCCACAGCCCCTAACAGTGCCTTCCCTCTATACCCCCAAAAACAATCCCTTTCCCTCCAAGGCCCCAACATTACACCCTTCCTTCATTCCCCCTTGCTTCCCCCACAAACCCCCCTCACACCCTGGCTCCAACATCCAGGCTACCTCCACAGTTCCCACCATCATCGCGCTCGCTCCTTCCATGACCCCCATTGTTCACCTACCTCCCTTGACTCCCTCCCTTCCTGGACCACTGGCAACTTCCAGCCCTCACAGACTACCAGACACACTCTTCCTTCCCCAGCCCTCTGGATACTCTCCCTCCCGGATCCCCCTTGGACACCTCACTCCCCGACTGGATACACACCTTCCTCCCTCTCTTCCCAGCACCCTGGATGTCCTTCTGTCCTCAGGACATCCCTCACTCCCTGGTCCCACCAGACATAGCCCTTCATTGCCCCCGGGCCCCCTCCCTCCTGTGCCACCCACTCCACCCTCCTTCCCTTCCAGGTCCCTTTCAATAGCCCCCTCACTCCCTCCTGGGTCCCCTGAACACCCACTCTACTAAACCTCAAAACCCGCACTCCACTCATCGAACAGCAACAGCTTCACCCCCAATCTTACTCTGCTCTATGGCCATCCTGTCCTTGGCCCTCACTATGAAGTCCAACCAAGCAGCCAAGAAAGAGACAGTAAGTGGGCAAAGAGAGCGCATCGATATGGACAATCAAGCCCTGGCCCCTAAACCGGCACTCCCTGAGCAACCCATGCTCTACCACCAGTGATACCAACCAAGAGAGGCTCGAGAGGGGAACCTAATCCCGGCTCTGAAAAGAGAATCCATGGTAGGGAGTGGTCAGCTGGGGGGGGGAATCTGGCTACAGAGAGAGAGAGAGAGAGAGTAGCTGGCTGGGGGAAATGCTGGACTAGAGGCTGGTCCAGTTGCAGGGAGTGTTGGAGGAAGGGTGGAGGCTAGTTATGGCGTAGGGTAGTGGTGGTGGGTGGTAAGGAAGAAGGTTGGTCCAGCTGTAGGGACAGTTGCTGGCTAAGGTGGGGAGGTTGGTGTTGTGGGCATGTTCAAGCTGCATGGAGAGTGGTCGGGGGGGTGGAAGTTGGTTCATGGCCTTGAAGGTGGTCCAGTGGCACTAAGTGCTGGGGCTGATCTAGCTGAAGGGAGGGTGGCCAGGGAGCAGAGAGGCTGGCCCTGGCATTGGGTGGTGGTGACGGCAGTGGTGAGTCCACTACAGGGAAGAGGGCAGGGGGCATAACCTGCCACCAGGGTGGGTGGGCTTGAGAACCAAAAATAGAGTGGCGCTTAGTAATCACAGTGCACAGTAACAGGGCAGCCAGCCCCAAACTGATGCCTAGGGAAACAAAAACAGACTGGTGCTCAACAAATCGGACTGCATAGTAATAGGATAGCCAGCCTCAAACCAATGCCTAGGACGACGACGACAGCAACAACAAATTACTGGCATGAACAGGGAGGCACTGTGACAAGGCAGACCCCCCCCCCCCAAATCAGCCAATCAAGCAGTAACAAAGCACAAAGAAAACAAAGATGTTTTATCTAACATAGGTTAAACACGTTACATGCTGTCAATAATACCCCTTTGACATCCGCATACCCAGCCTACCGCACACACAATGCTTCTGATCCCCCCCACACAATATTTCCGATTCCCCATCCCCCAATTTTTAACCTGTCCCATTGTGCAGAAATCTGAATGTCTGATGATTATTAACACACACACACACACAAAAATCCCACCCAAAAACCTCTCACATGGCCCCAGGTTTACTAACAGGCAAAAAACATATTGGCTATACAAAACAAATTTTATTTACCAGACTTTAAATGCCGTCGACACTCACCACACTGTCCCCATATTCTGGATGTCTACTGGGTCCACTTCCACAGCAGACATCCACGATATTTGCTGCCTGCTGCGAGGGACCGAGGGAGGTGAGGGAGACCCTGCTACAGTCGGTCCCCCCTCCTGCACCTGGACTGACTGTGCTATTCTTAAAGAAAAAGTCGTGACCCGGGGTCTGAGGTGCCAGATGGTTGCCACGGTCGGGCGGATCTCCTCTGGAATTCAGAAAAGAATGAGAGAAAAGTGTGGACTTTCAAAAACAAAAGAATCTGTACTAAACTGGGATGGGGCTGCTGTCCCGCAGTTGTGCTGTGGAGGGGGAATTTTTTTTTCCGCCCACCCATCCCAGTCCCTCCTCCCCATAAATGCTCCCTAGCCTCTCCCACTAGCCCGGGGGTGCCTACAGCATTCTCCTCCTCGGTTGGCCCAGCACCAGGCTTACTGGTGTCCTATCAAATGTGCATGTGCGGCTTTACCCTGTTCTTACTGGTGCTTGCTATTAACTAATTTCTGACTGTGCATGTCTATCAATTCTCGAACCATAAACAGCATTCTATTGTTTTAAAATTAGAGCTAGTTATTCCTCATGTGCATGCACGGTAGCTCTGGAGCCTGAAGCAGCAACCTACTGTCTTTACTAACTGAGCTAGGTAATCTACTAGGGTTTCCTGTTCCCAGAGTGTCGTAACCTGCCACCCTCTAATCAGCTTAATGAGCCTGTATCATTAACCTGGGCAGACTGAGCAAGGGCGGGTTACCTAATCACCCATGTGTCTTGTGCTAGGGCTCTGCCACAAAACAAGCCCACTCTCAGTGCCCCCCCCCCCGTGGCCATACAGGGTGCCGCCTCTAAGTGGTTGCTGTGGGCTTCACGGTCTGGCTGGGGCCTCAGCCCAAAACCCTGGTCCATAGGTTGCCAAGCCCTCTCTGAAGTCCACCCCTGCCTGGCTATCTGCCAAGGGCATGAAATTGGGGCACCTGAACATACGAAGCTTATTGCCTAACCTAGCAGAGCTAACAGCCTGGGTGGCACATTACAACCCTGATATTATGGGGGTCACGGAAACCTGGCTGAAGCCCCACATCCCAGACTCTGCATGTGCCCTCCCAGGGTACAACCTTGTTATGCTAGACAGAGTAGGGAACAAGAGAGGGGGTTGGGTGCTCCTATACTATAAGAGTCACCTAAATGTATCTGTTATAGGGCATTCCCCACACCCATCGCACACCTGTGAGTTCTTGCATGCCCTTCTCCTGCTAGGCAACACCAAAAAAGTACACCTGACCTGTGCCTACAATCCTCTGAAGGGTGGTGTACCACGGCTCTCCTCCCTCCTCAACAGTCTCAGCCCCATGGTTGGCTCAAATGAGCTATTAGTCCTAGGTGACTTCAACCTCAACTGGGTGGGCCGCAACGTCCAGCAATAAGAGCCCCTGCTGGCTGGTCTCGCCCTCAGCTAACTCATTTCGGAACCCACAAAGCACTCCTCATATGGAGACAAGGAATCACTCATTGATTGCCTGCTGAGCAACAGACCGGATAGGACTGTCTCCTGTGGTATTCTCCCAGATGTCATCTCGGATCACTCTCCCATCTACTCTATATGGGGCATCTCCTCTGCCAAAATTCCCTGCAGGGTGATCCAGATGAGGGACTACTCCAAACTTAACGCTGGAAACTATCTTGCAGACCTGCGACAAACTGACTGGTCCCAGGTCACTGCTGCAAAGGATCCCTCTGGGGCCCTTGACAACTTTCTTGCTGTATTCACTCCCCTGCAAGACAAGCATGCTCCTCTCACAAAAAGGAGGGTGAGGGGCACTGTCATAAAATGGCTCCATGGCGGCCTTTTTTTCCCCGTCATGAAGCACAGGGACAAGTGCTGGGTGAGGTACAAGGCCTCCCTCTCCATCACTGACCACCTTGAGTACAGACAGCTGCGAAACTCATGCAAAAGAGCCATCTGTGCTGCCAAGAGCAGGTTCTGCCAATCTGCCCTACTCTCCTCAGCCAGAAACCTGAGGAGCTTCTGGCAGAACATCAAAAACACGGTTGGAGGGTCCGCCAGAGCTCAGGTCACTGATATATACATTGACGGCGTTAACTGCAACAATCCCCTCACAATTGCCAATGCCTTTAACTTCATGTTCACTGACTTGCCAGCTCTCCCCTACCAGCCCCATAACCCCAAGAACCTGGAACCCCCCCCAATGGGGTAACCCCCCAACCTCCCTTCTACCTGAGGGTTATCTCTGTCATGGAGACCCAGAAGCTCTTTGCTGGTCTCTCCCCTCACACTGGTGCCGGGCATGACCTCCTTGAGCCCAAACTAAACATAGAAATATAGAAGGTGATGGCAGATAAGGACCGCAAGGCCCATCCAGTCTGCCCATTTCTTGTTCTACCTTATAAATGTGCCACCGGCCTTTGCTCTGTTCATGGCCTATCTCTTCATACTCATCTGTATTGATCCCTTATGCCTATCCCATGCCTGTTTGAAGCCCTGCACTGTATTCAAACCCACCACTTCCTGAGGTAGGCCGTCCATGCATCCACCACCCTTTCTGTGAAAAAGAACTTCCTCACATTACCCCCTTAATCGGCCTCCCTCTAATCTCATGCTGTGTCCTCTTGTCCTGCTATTTTTCTTATATTGAAACATGTTAGACTCTTTCACCTTGTTAATGCCCTTAAGGTGTTTGAATGTTTCGATCATATCACCTCACTCTTTTGCTCTAGGGTATACATGTAGAGCTCCGTTAATCTGTCCTCATATGTTTTCTGATGCATGCCCTACACCATTTTGGTTGCCCTTCTCTGGACTGCCTCAATTTGGTTAATGTCCCTGTGAAGGTGTGGCCTCCAGTACTGCACGCAGTACTCCAGATGGAGCCTAACCAGTGTCTTGTAAAGAGGGATTATTTCCTCCCTCTTATGACTTGTGATACCCCTACTAATACACCCTAACATCCCCCTAGCCTTACCTACTGCTTTAGTGGTCTGCTCGGATGATTTCAGATCATCGGTGATGATGATGCCCAAGTCTCTTTCTTCCCTTGTGACTGCCAGCAACTCCCCTCCCAGCCTATAGGTAGCTTCAGGGTTTCTCTTCCCTATGTGCATGATCTTGCACTTCTTTGCATTAGACCCCAGTTGCTACTCTTCTGACCATTTTGCTAGTTTATCCAGATCTCTTCTCATTCTGCCCACCCCATCTGGATCATCTACTCTGTTGCAGTTCTTGGTGTTATCTGCAAACAGACAAACCTTACCCTCCAGTCCATCTGCAATGTCACTGATGAAGATACTGAAGAGGACTGACCCCAGGACTGATCCCTGAGGTACCACACTTGTGACTTGTATCTCTTCTAACTGTATACTGTTTATCACCATTCTCTGTTTTCTGCCCGTCAACCAGTTTGCCACCCAGTTGACCAACTTCTGACCCACCCCGAGCCTACCCAGCTTATTAATCAATCTTCTATGTGGAACAGTATCAAAAGCTTTGCAGAAGTCAAGGTAGGCGACATCAACTGCTCCCCCTTGGTCCACCACTCTGGATACCCAGTCAAAGAAATCTATGAGATTAGTTTGACAGGAACTTCCTTTTGTAAACCCATGCTGTTTTAGATCCTGTGCTCCTATGGATTTCACGTGCTGCACTATCCTTTCCTTAAGGAGTGCCTCCATAATCTTGCCCACTACCAAACTACTCAGTCTAGGGGCCTCTATCCTAGCCCGACCCATCACCCACATCTTCCATGAATCATTAACGTCGGGTATCATCCCGGAAATCTGGAAAGTTGCCAAAGTCGTCCCTGTTCACAAACAAGGCGACCCTAAGGATCTCAAGAACTACGGCCCAACAGTGATCCTGTCAGCGATCAGCAAGCTTCTTGAGAAGGTGGTTGCCTCACAGCTCACCCACTACCTGCAGGCCCAAGATCTACTCTCCCCCCCCCGCACAATATGGCTTCAAAAAAGGGCACAACACCTCCGCTGCCCTTGCCGTTGTCATCTCTGAGATCAGGTTGGCTGCAGATAGAGGTAAACTGACTGGTGCCATCTTCGTTGACCTCTCGAAAGCCTTCGACCGGCTCAACCACTCACTCCTGTGCTCCTCCCTCCTGTCCCTTGGCTTCTCCTCCTCCTCAGCCCTTGCCTGGATCACTAACTACCTCACAGGCAGACAGCAGTACACCAAATTCAACAAGGCCCTGTCTGAGCCCTCTCCGGTTAACTGCGGAGTCCCCCAGGGCTCTGTCCTTGGGCCTCTCCTGTTTTCCATATTCATAAATGATCTGGCCTTGGCCCCGGCTCATGACTGATCTACTCTGTATGCAGATAACCTTGTCATCCTGACCAGCTGCCAGGACATCTCTCATCACCGCCAAGCTAAACTCTGACTTCGATCAAATCCAAACCTGGCTAAAGGACCACAAGCTCACTATCAACCTGCAGAAGACTCAGACCATGCTCTTTGAGTCTACAGCCAAGACAAAAGCTGTCCCTGCCCTTCTAAAGATCTCATGTGCCGACGGGTCCCTTCTACAAGTTGTTGATTCTGTCAAGTACCTGGGGGTGACACTTGACCCACAACTGGATTTCGCTCTGCATATTCACAACACATATTCACAACACATGAAAGGCCTGTAAGCTGGGTCTTGCATACAGAGCTAAAAGCTGTCTCACCCCGGCTGCCCGTCTCGCCCTAGCCAGGGGGGCCCTCCTACCCACACTATGCTATGGACTTGTCACATTTGCCCATGTCACAAAAACCAGTCTCTCAAAATGGGATACAGCGTACAACAGTTTCTGTCACTTTGCACTCTCAGCCCCCCGCCTCTCCCACCGCTGTGAGCTCTACTCCCGGCTTGAGTGGCTCCCACCATAACAGCACTGCACCTTTGTCTTGGGCAACTTCATCGACAATGTTGTCTGAACTGCCACCCCTTCTGCCCTTGCCGTATCCCTCTTATCTGCTACCCCTTCCTACCATCTAAGATCCAGTGACTCATGTCCTCCTGACTCCAAAAACTTGCACACAAATGGGAGACTGGGCCTTCACTGCGTACGCACCCCGGTTATGGAACACCCTTCCAGCAAGCACTCGCTCCTCCACCTCTCATCCCTCCTTTAAAGCCTCCCTCTGGGACTTCCTCGTATTGGCCTCCGCCTGCCTCTGCACTTAATAATCCCCCTCGACCATTCCAATCTGACTGGCTGAGTCATTACCCAACTCCTCTGCTTAAGGTGGAGGGGCTCTGCCCCTTACTCACTAGTGAGCTTGCAGCTATTTAGAAGAAGTGATTGTGCTGGGTCCACTTTGGCCCTTCTGACCATTAATGTGTATATGTTCACTGCCCCATTTTCATGTTTTGCCTTGGTCTCTCCAATCCCCAATTGTACTAATCGTTTTTACCTACTTCCGTTATCCTTTTGGGCATTGTTGCCCTGGTATGTTGACTACTGCCTTCCTTGCCTGAACCATGCTGTTATGTAAAACCTGATGTTATTGTATTGCTCTTACTCTCCTTGATTCTCCTGAATATATCTTGTACTTGTTTTTGCCTGATGTTCTTGAATGTACCTCTGTAATCTCCCGGGTCGCACCTGAAAATAGGCACTTGGTTGTCTAGTGTGCTTACCTGGTAAACAAAAGCAAATAAATAAATATGGTGGAGCGATTTACATATTCCACGATGACGTGCTACTATTCTAGTCTTTCCTTCTAATTCTACGCCCACAGCCTACTTATTTGGTAGTGCCTCTGACCAGAGTCTAGTGGGAGGAGTTTAGAATGCCAGTGTGAGAAGGGTGACAGTTTGCCTTCAAGGTGCCTTGCCACTGGTTGCTTGCTAGGCTCCCTGACATGGCAAAGACCTCACACAGTGCAATTGTCAATGGAACCAGTTCTTGACACCAACTCATATCGATATCCAGTTGCCTGGTACCTTTAGGGACAGGTCCATGGCAGCAGTGGAGACTCCAGGGATCTGCGCAGTTAAAGTAGATCACTTTTAAATCCTGGGAGTATGGGAGACACTAGGAATGTGTTGGAAACCCAAGTGGCTTCATCTCAAGGGAAGTCCCTGGCAGTCTTGTGGCACAAGAAGGGTTCCACCGAACAAGGGTTTCACAATTTGGGGGTGTCTGCGGTCCCATGCCTGACAGATGCTGCCAGTCAAGCCACTGAGGAGAAAAACTTAGCTGCAGACTAAGGCAGGAGATATGCCCAAACCTAGTATAGGAGATACCAAGTTGGGATGGGTACTAGAGACACTGCCTCTGGCAGAGAGGTTGGGGTGACTTCCAACCGCTGCCAGAGGGCAGGCTGGAGCACACCTGCATGCAGAGAACTTAAGCTTATGTGAGGTGTGCAGCACAGGGTCACCACAGGGCTCCAGTAGGGAATACTGAGCTGGATGGAGTTACGGCCTTCAGTACCCAGGGCACCCTCATGGATTCTACCAGTGAACAGAAGTCTAAAAGTAAAGTTACTAGGCGGTGATGTCTCCAGCACCATCTGCTGACGAGACACTACAGTGTCAGTGTGCGTATGAAGAAAAATGTAAACATCAAAGCATGTAGCACTGTGGCAGAAATTGGTTAAGTTCCGTGTAGCAGCTGCTGCTATACTGGGGCCCTTGGGGTTCACCTCTCTGCCCCTTCTGAGGAGGCCGGCCTGGGTTACCTGAGGATATGCTACACTGGCCTAACACAGCACAGTGCCTTCACCTGGGGTGGCAATATGGGGTACCTGGACTGAAACACTAGGCTATCACCCCCCCCCCCCGAAACAGTGCATAAACTGCCTGCACAGTCCGGGGGAGCAGTATGGTAAAATGAAAACAATGGTAGTAGCATTACCTTTATACTTCAAGCAGTCAAAATGCTAATACTCTAGACAATAAATGGTACATCATCTTTCCCCACAAACTCTGCCCACCCCCCAGTACTTCTCAAGCCCCAGTGCAGGTGCACCCAGCTTAATTCCCCCCAAAAGTCATGGGTGACAGCTCTCTTAAGCTGCAGTGGATACCACACTGGGGACGCAGATGCTGTTAGCAGAGTGGAGCTCAGTGACAAGCCAAAGCATTTTAACAGGTAAAACACTTTTAAACCACAACTGCTGCAGAACAGAAATGGAAAACTATTACTGTTTTCAAACAAGTTTCAAACAAGGCCCCTATTTGTAATCCACTGGAATGTGTGGCTGGCTGGCCTCCACGTCTTCTCCCTGGGCCTCTCACACTGGCACAGTCCTGCCCAGGAGATCTCCCTCAAATCCTGGCATAGTAAACTCTCTCCCCAGTTGCAGGGTTGAAGCCTGGGTTTTACTCAGTTCTGATGCCTCAAACGATACCCTCTAGGTCAGGTTACTAGGGCAGGCTAACTGGATGCAGTTGCTCCCGGGTGGGACGCAGGCTCCCCCAGGCTCTCTCTCTCTCGCTGAAGCTTAGGACTTGGAACAAAACGGCCACACTCTTGGGCTGGAGATGCTGTAAGAGCTCGCTCCCCCCGCCCCAAGGAAAAAGTCTGTGGTGGGTCAAGAAAACCCAGATCCAATTTGCCTTTAAAACTGTAGTTTTGTTTAAAACTTCTTCTTAGCTTAAAACACTTTACCTGGGATCCCAAGCATTTTTAATCTGCTAGGCCTGCAGTGCTTAGACAGACAGTTTCCCACTGGGTCACATCTTCACACATAGTCACAGAAGTGCCTTGATCTTTGGAAACTGACCTTTTTTATCTGGGCTGAAACATGATGCCTGTTGGGTCACACTTGTTCACAGGCAGAATGTCTCTAGCACAAGTTGGCTCCAAACTGGCTGAAATTTGCGGGCAAAGTTGGTCCTGACCTGCAACCCCTTCCCATGGTGCTCTGCAATCTCTTCACTCATGGACGTTGCCATCTTGGTTTGCTTTTGCCAACTTTGGCAGCTTGCTGCCTAAGTCCCAACATTGCTGCCTCTTTGAGCTGCAACATGCTGCTTTTTCTGCCCTGGGTCCTGGGATGTGTTTGTTATACTGATCAGTTAGCCAGCATCCCTGTCGGAAGCTGCTGCAGTAGGCAGAGACATCCACACCACTCTCCCACTACTGTGCGCATATGCACGTGTTTGGATTTCCTCCCCAGCCCCACTTCCTACCCTGGGGCAGGAGACTTCTTTAGAATGTACCTGGTTGCGTGCTCAGCAGTTGTTCCTGGTTCTGCTGCCTACCCTAGAGCTGGGACAGTGATTGGATTTGGGCGCACTGCCCATTTCTCCCACAAAGCTCACGCTCTATTACATGCATACTGTGTATGCATGGCAGGCCGGCATGGCCGCCAGGCTCCTTGGCTCTGTTCCCCAACCCCACTGTGTCTTCTGAGCTTGGGGAACTGAAACTGCTGTTTTTCTTCCCTTCTGCCCCGTCTCAGCCCCAAAAGACTTGGGGGGAGGGGGGCTGGAGGACGATGGGAGTGTGCAACTCCAGCCACAAGGATCCTTATACGGAGACCTGGTTAAATTCCACCAGGGCTCCTGGCTGCAGATGCGAGTGCCCTGCCGGTCCCACCCCCTCAACAGTCCTGGGGACAGGAGGGTGAAGACAGGGTCCAGGAATAGTAGGCGGCAATTAAGGTAAGCCCCAGACTGGGGGAAAGCTTACATAGGAAAATTAAAAAAGGCTCTGACCCAAAGTATGACCTCACCCACTGGTGTTTCAAAAGAGGAATAAGAGAGGTTGTGTGGGTAAAACCTTTAACAAAGGGACGCTAAGGTCCTGATTCATGTCCGGGATCATGCTCGAACATGTCCATACAGTGCTAACCAGGAGAGCTTTCAGGGACTGCGTTCCCATGTAATTGTGAATAAGTTTAGTAATGAATTCCTACTGCTTAACCTTAAACCACCCTTGCAGTTTAGTAGTTTCAATCAGAACTCACCTCAAGTGTATATGATGTACAAAGAACACACAGGCGAGCTTACCACCTTATCCCTAGTCACGAAAGGTCTCCCTGCAGGGATTTATATAATTTTGCTCATAAAAGTGCTAAATCTTTGTGAAAATGCATAGCTCTTGTCTCACTGTGTTTAACAAACACAGCACTTCTAGAAAACCTATATAAATACTTTCTGTACAGTTAGTACAGTCCCAAGAAAAAAAACTGCTAATCAATTATTCAAAACCCTGCCCTGGGCTATGCCAGGCCCCTGCTGACACCAAGAGAGGGTTATATCATACAGTACTAGCCTGAGCTGAAGAGAGAGCACAACACCTGGGCTGCATGTAATGTAAGCCATAGAGGGGGGTTGCATAATTAATCAATAAGGCACGACAAGGTGTGTGTTATCATGTAATAACGTCACTCCTGGGGTGGAGCGGAAACGCGAGCGGCAGGTGCTTCCACCACCACAGGAGCGACCAACACGATATGCTACAACCTTGGAGTGCCTATTGCAATTATATAATGGCTCGATGTTATAGAAAACAAAAAATAAAAATGTTTTTAGTAGATTTTTAGTGAGGCAGTATATCTTTGTTTCTAAAAAAAAAAAAAAAGGCTCCATAAAATCAGCACAGTGATGTTATCGTGTAATATCATCATTGTCTCAGGCACACACTGACCAGAGTTCAAGAAATTTTCTTGCCATTGTATAATTAACTAATTACGCTTTCTCTATGAAGACATACTAATATCCCACGTAATGACAGGCCACAAAACTATTACAAGATTAAACAAACTTGATTGAAAATACATTCCTTAACACACCAAACATGGAACCCACTATTCTCAAACATATTATTTTGGAAACAAAAATATTTTAAAGTGCCACTGCTCCACATTTTAAAGGGGCATTTGGAGCAGTTCGGCGGCAGGAGCCACACTGAAGGAGGGCGGCAGGAGCTGCAAGGGCTATCGGCGGTGGAGCCGCAAACCAGAAGGCAGCCATTGCCGCATTGAAGGAGGGCGGCAGGAGCCACAAGGGCTTTGGGAGGCGGAGCCGTAGGGACACAGGGCGGCCATATCCGCAAACTAGGAGGCGGCTGTTGCCGCGGGGACGACTGGTGGCTGCTGCCACAAATAGACTGGTCGGGGCTCCATGACAAGGGAGAGCCAATCAAGGCACCAAATCTGAACACTGGACTCTGCTATAAAAGCAGAGTCTACAGGTGCAACTGGCGCTTGGAGCAGTTCGGCGGCAGAAGCCACATTGAAAAGGGCAGCAGGAGCTGCAAGGGCTATTGGCAGTGGAGCCGCAAACCAGGAGGCAGCCATTGCTGCATTGAAAGAGGGCGGCAGGAGCCACAAGGGCTTTTGGAGGTGGAGCCGTAGGGACACAGAGCGGCCATACCCCCAAACCAGAAGGCAGCCGTTGCCGCAGGGATGACTGGCAGCTGTTGCCGCCGATAGACTGGTTGAGGCGACCTGAAAAGAGGGAGCCAATTAGGGTGCAGAGCACCAAATTTGAACACAGGACATAGAAACATATAATTTGATGGCAGATAAGGACCGTTTGGCCCACCTAGTCTGCCCATTTCCCTATCTGATGGATAAGCTGCAGATGCTAGTTAACCAACAGCTTACTTCCTCCTAACCCCCCGCCCCCCCCACTAGAACTGGCTTATGTCTGTCCTATGCATTCTTGAATTCTCCCACTGTTCTTGACTCCACAACCTCAGGAAGGCTGTTACATGCTTCCAAAACCCTCTGTGTGAAAAAATACTTTCTAACATCACCTCTGAGCTGTTCCCCCTCCATCTTCAAATTGTGCCCCCTTGTTCTTGCACATCTCTTTTTCTGAAAGATGCTATCCTCTTGGACTTTGTTAATTCCCTTGAGGTACTTGAAAGTTTCTATCATGTCCCCCCCCCGCCCTCCTTTCCACGAGGGTATACATATTAAGCTACTTTAGTCTCTCTTCGTATGTGTTTTCTGGTGCTAGACCTGCACCATTTAGTGCCCTCCTCTGAACAGCCTCCACTCTGTCTAGGTCTTTGCGGAGATGGGGTCTCCAGAACTGCACGCAGTACTCCAGATGGGGTCTCACCAACTGTCTGTACAGAGGGATAACAACTTCCTGTTTTCTACTTTTGATGCCTCTCCCTATGCACCCCAGTATCCTCCCAGCCCTCCTTACTGCTTTCTCACATTGCTTGCCTACCTTTAGGTCATCTGATATAACTACTCCCACGTCCCTTTCGATTTTTGTTGCTGTTAGTATCTCGCCTCCCCATTGTGTACTTTTCCCCTGGGTTTTTGTTTCTCAAGTGCATTACCCTGCACTTCTTTGCGTCAAATCTGAGCTGCCACACATATGACCATTGCTCTAACCTTGCCAAGTCCCTTTTTATCCTTTCCACCCAACCTTGTGCATCAACCCTGTTGCAGATCTTTGTGTCGTCTGCAAAGAGACATACTTCTCCTACCAGGTGCTTTCCAATGTCACTTATAAAGACATTAAAGAGGACCGGTCCCAGTACTGAACCCTGCGGTATCCTGCTAGTTACCCTCCTTTCTTCATTGTGGACTCTGTTTACTACTACCCTTTGTGTCCTGTTGTCCAGCCAATTTTTATCCAGGCTATACCACCTTGGGACCCACTCCAAGGCTGGCTAACTTGTATATTAATTTTCTGTGTTGAACTGTGTCAAATGCCTTGCTAAAATCCAGGTAGGCCACATCATAGTCCCTCCCTGGTCCACTACCCTGGTCACCTAGTCAAAGAAATCTATTAGATTAGTCTGACACGACCTTCCCACTGTGAATCCATGCTGCCTTGGGTCCTGTGTTTGCCCCACTGGTCTCTAGGTACTGAACAGTTCTTTCCTTCAGAAGTGATTCCATCATTTTCCCTACCACTGAGGTCAAACTAACTGTACTGTAGTTTCCTGCTTCTGCCCTGCTCCCACTTTTGGGAAGTGGAATCACATCTGCCCTCCTCCAGTCCTCAGGTACCACCCCATCCTCCCATGATTTGTTAAAGAGAGTAGTCAGTGATGTCACTAGTTCTACCCTTAGTTCTTTTAGAATTATGGGGTGAATCCCATCAGGCCCCATTGCTCTGTCCACCCTCAGATTCAAGAGTTCTTTCAAAACCCTTTCTTCTGTGAGTGGACTGGTATCGACCCCCTATCCAGAATGTTTTATCTTATTTGGTTTAGGTACCTTCCCCACCTCCTCTTCCATTGTGAATACTGAGCAGAAATATTCATTCAGTATCCCTACTTTTTCACTGTCACCTTCTGCCCACATTCCCTCCCCTTTATTAAGCCTCAGTATCCCTCCCTTGGTCTATAAAATTGTTATAAAAGCAGAGTCCACAGGAATAGTTGACTTAAAAAAAAAAAATCAATAAATTTAAAAAAGCCCACCCACCCTGCACCACCATGACTTCTTAAATGTTCAGGTCACTGAGCAGGGATTGGGCAACACAGAAGGGGAGGAGAGTGGAGGAAAGGACAAAAGAAGGAACTTTTCTAGAAAGGGCTGGTTACTGCAGAGGAAAAACAAAAAAGAGCACTTTATAGGCAAGTGACCTCCAGCGGGGCAAACTGAACTGGTAGCTCAACTGTGACACTGTATCGACTTAATTCTGAAGGGACTGTTCACTGCATTAGTTAAAGGTACTGGGGTAAACAACTGACATGTCATAAAAATGACATTTTCAGGATAAAAAGAGGGTGCAGGGCTGGCTGAACCTGCAGCACCTGAGGGAGGAAGGCAGACAGATTGAAGTTACAAATAACTTCATGCTTTAAAAATTAATTTTAAGGGTAAAAAGTGTGCACAGTGCTGGCTGAATTTATAGCACTAGGGAACTGAGACTGTGAAATATGGTTAATAGTGTAGAAGCAGAGATAAAATGGACAGGTGCTTCAACAGGTAATATACTGAAGGAGAATTTACTGGTCCAAAAACATGTAAGAATTTGAAGGTGATTACAACTGGTCTAAAGGAAAAAAGGGGATGAAATTGCAGATCAAGGCATTTGCAGAGTATTGGACTGAAGACAAGAAACAAGAGGATAGTGGCATACATGAGAAAAAGGTCAGGGACTTGAACTAAAATTGTAACAGGAGCAAGGACAAGTGTGAAGACACAAGAGCAGGAGTGGGACACTGAATGGGGGAGAAGGGAAATGGCTATCTAAGCAGGGCAGCAGGGGAAAGACAGTGGGATTTAACACATGTGGAGCTGCAGTGTTCTTGGAAACACTATGGAAACTGAGAAAATGCCCGGTGTGCAGACAGTATGACATTTTAAAGAATGAAACAAGATGCTTAAATGGGATCATACAAGGCATATTAGGTGCAAGAAGACAGGATCTTCACGGGATTACAGGGGGAGGATTTGAGGAACAATGAAACAACATATTGAGGTGCAGGGAGGGAGGGCAGGTAGATGCACAGGGACAAAGAACGAACCAGCAAGGCAGCATCCTTTTTTGTGACTCCTCCCTCCGGGGACCAGAGGATCCAGACTCCCCACTCGTCGGCCCCCCTCTACCCTGAGCTCACCCCCCCCCGGGTGGGCACCCCCTCTCCAAGGATCTTGGTCACTAGCCCTGGCTTGCCCCCCAGGGTGGGGCCATGGGAGCGAGACTCCCCGTGGACTTTGATCAGCAGCAGGAGGCGGTGGTGGAGGGGAACCATCACTAGCGGACCAGCATTGTTGAAATCCTCCTCCCACCCTTGATTTGTGGTGCTGGCCATGGCGCTACCCCCAGCCTCCACCAGAGGTCCGTGCTACGCTGGACACTCTTTCCCCTCCCCCCATAGAAGGACAGCAGTCCCTGGGACGCTCAATCCTTCTCCCCTTGGCCAGCCCTCCGACTCCCAAGTCCATCGCC
Organism: Neoceratodus forsteri; assembly: GCA_016271365.2. Taxonomy (NCBI): domain Eukaryota; kingdom Metazoa; phylum Chordata; order Ceratodontiformes; family Ceratodontidae; genus Neoceratodus; species Neoceratodus forsteri. The sequence goes on from CM057458.1 coordinate 1,372,909,496, forward strand.
AAACCCAGGATGTTGGTGCCACAAGCAGACTCCTTGCTGGTGTGCCAGTGGGCCCGGCTATAGCAAGGCAGCATTCTAAATAACAACAGAATCAGTACAGAGGAGTGGCAAACGTCAGGAAGAAGGAGGCAAAAAAAAAGCTAACTTAAAAAGTACAGGAGAGATACAGAATAACTCGCAATTCCAGATACCTATTTCTAATAGGTATGAGGTGCTGGAAGACGGGAAGCAAGGGGCAGGGAAGACAAAGGAGAAGAAGGGGGGTAAGGGGAGGATGTACAGACAGCAAATAGGGTCAACCAGGAGGCAGAAACCATGGTTAAAGGGGTGAATAAAAGAGAGTGCAAGGAAGATAAGGGGGAGGAGAGACCAGGAGAAAGAACTAGACTGCAAAGGTCTACAAACCAGCAAGGGGGTAGTAGGCACAGTAGAAGTAAGGAATACAAAGGGGTAAGGATGCAGGGACGGGGGGCACTGAAACATGCACAACAACCGAGGTAAAGGAACAGAAAGGAACACAGGCAGCAGGTAAGAACACCAGAATGAAGGCTATGGTAGCAGGGAACTGGCATGCTAGGAACACAAAAATAATAGTTTTCGGGAGACTCAGTTATCAAAGGTATAAAATGGAGACGAAAAGAGGACCCACACAATAGGACAACAGTAGCCTGCAGACCAGGGATGGAGGCAAGGAGAACACCACTCAGTGTCAAGAAGCAGTTAAGTAAGGTAGAGGAAACATCAGACCTGGTGTTGCACATTGGTACCAACGACTTAGCTGGGGAAAAAGTTGAGGTGGTTCAGGAGTGATTCATGGACATAGCTAGGTCATGTGGGGAGTCAGTAAACACAATTTCTTTATCGGAAATAATTCCAGTCCCCAGGGCTAGTACAGCAAGAAAAGAAGAATTGCTGAATTTAACAGTTTTGAGCCACAGTGCATCACAATTCGAACCTTTCAATCCCAGAGTACAAGCTTTACAGACGGGATAGGGGAAACCAGAAAGGGTGGGGGTTGCGCCATACATCAGGGAGGGGATAGTGTGCGCAAGGGAAGAGGAGATGGAAAAGCGGGGCAGTGAAGCATTGTGGCTGCAGCTACAGAGCAACAAGGGTAGGGAAATTAGGTTATGGGTGGTGTATATAGACCGCTGAAGGGATCCGTACGAATGCCCGACTGTCAGTTGACCAACTGTTACTTGCCCGAATCCAACTGCCTGTATCTCTCATCTGCCTGCAGTCCGTCTTGCCAATCGACGTCTTCCAGACAAACATTTAGAAACAAACGCAAAAGCATTTATAAACGGCACAATTAAGCCAAACACAAGCATGTACTTACGCACCTACTTAGCACTTAGAAACAGCACACAAGCACACATTTGTGATTAGGGGTTAAAAGTGAGAAAAAATAAACTTCCGGGCGGCTGTTGCAGCAGATACAGAAACAATTTTAAGCAGAACACAAGCCTGTACTTATGCACCTGCTTAGCACGTAGAAACAGCACACAAGCACACATTTGAGATTAGGGGTCAGAAGTGATGGAAACTAATCGGCTCGGCTACAGAATAATGGTGATTGCGACGAGTTCCCTGCTAGCTGATAACTGTAAGCTCCCTGAGTTTCTCTAAGCACAGAACACCTGTAAGAGTACAGAGCAAATGCAATAGCTTGTGTGTTAATTAAAAATTGATGCCAGAGCCAAGCATTTCCACGGTGACTGGGGTGATTTCCATGGTGACTGCAGCGAGTTCTCTGCTAACTAATAACTCTAAGCTCCCCGAGTTCCTCTAAATACAGAGCACCTGTAAGTACAGAGTAGCTGCAGTGTGTTCCCTTTTCTTATTAGATACTACAACAGCTTGTGTGTTGTTTCCCATATTTGTCCATATGTTCAGGTCGAGAAAATGATCGAGCGGTAAGATGAACGTCGGGAGACAGTACTGGTCGGGAACTTGGATGCAGGCTAATGACTGTCGGTAAATCCGAAATCGGGAAATCGTACCAGACCCCTGCCGAACCAGGGAGAAGAGGTGGACAGGGTACTAGGTGTGCAGTTGACAGACATAGCGGGGAAGGGGGTAGTAATGGTAACAGGGGACTTTAACCTGCCCAAAACAGACTGGGACACTCCCGCCACATCCTGTGCCAGACGTCAGGTGACCCTTGATGCAATACAGGATGGCTTCATGACACAACTGGCGGTGTGACCAACCAGGGGGGAAGCGACCCTGGACCTAGTGCTTACTAATGGGGAGCACATCCAGGGAATTGACATCAGAGAACCCCTGGGTAGAAGTGACCACAGCTCAGTATGTTTCAAGATAGATATGAGAAAAGAGAATATACAAACATGGACCAAGGCGCTGGACTTCAGGACAGCTAACGTTAAAATGAGGAAACTGATCAGAGAACAACTAGGGAACTTAGAGGAGGGAATGGAGGTGGAAACATCATGGAGAACCATCAAGGGAGCCATTCAAAAATCTACGTGTAACCCCCCTGCAAATGGGGGTTCCCAAAAGACTTCCAGGAGCTTGCTTGAATGCTCCAAGCCTGAATGGTGTTTGGCGTTTAAGCCATTTATCAGTGAGTGTTTTTAGAGCCTCTGGTACTGTCTCTTTAAGAGCTGTCTGCTTGCAGACATAATTAGTTTGTATGGGGGAGACTGTGTGCTTCTCTGTTTGAGTACCACTCGAGCTGCTGCCAATTCACTCCATTTTGCAGTCACTAGGGTGCAAAGGAACCTATCTGAAAGATGTAACTGTTTGCCAGAAATCATTTACAGTAATAATGAAATTACAGTTTGTCTAACCTGCTTTCTTTGCAGTCAGAACTGTGTCTGCCTAGTTCCCCATTCTGGTTTTGAACTGCTGAACTGGACCAATCAGTGTGGGTAAGCTAGCTCTAAAATGGTGCCTTGGACGAATCAGAACTTGGACTCATAATCTGAGCCAGCCACAAGAGGATTGATGGGCAGTGACTCTGGGAGATGTAGTTTAGACTTGGCGCCTTTTTGGACCAACAGCAGCAGTCTATTGTGAGTGACAGCCAATCCAGTCAAGAACTGGGAGGAACTCAAAGGAAGTGCCCGGTTTTGTCTGTTGGGAGTTTCAGTTGAGCTTTGGCAGTGAAGGGAAAGGAACCCTGTGCTCCTTCAGTGCACAGTTTTAGTCAAAAAACATGTGTAAGGTCCAGAGTTCGGTCTGCAGCTTGTTGGACTGAATCCGTCCTGTGAAGAGAATCAAAGGATATCTGAAGAGTAGAAACCAGGCTCACCCTGTAGAAGACTGGAGGAACTGCTGAAAATTGCACTCGGTTTGTCAGGAACTGAATCTGCTGTGTGTTCTCCGGGTATTGTGCAGTAATTGCGATCGGGATACAGATGCAGCCTGCCTGGTATAGTGCTTTCTTTTACCATATAAATGTGTGAAGAGGTTTGTGTACCTCAAGTGAATCCTGCTGCCATTAAGTGACTTTTGCCTGTGACTGTTTACCATATAAATGTGTGAGGAGTCTCTTGGAGCTCAGAGTAGCCCTGCTGACACTGAAGGACCCTATCTTATTTGGAGGTCGTGAGTACTAATTCAGGGTCGCTCCCTGTTGAATTGCCACATTAAATCCAAATGGAATTACTGTACTGCTGACTGTTTAATTCTCCTTTTCTCTGTGTGAAAGGGCCCCTACCAGCTGCCACGGTTTGGACTAGCCACTAGGGCTTGGGTACCCATGGACAGTAACTGATAGGGATAGGCCTGTGCACAGAGCCATAGCTAGATGAGTAGAGTGATAAGCTAATTAACCTGATTTCCCCCTGTCCTTGTTATATCCCCCTGAATAAATCAGAGCTGCTTGTTTCAGCAAAGTTATACTGCCTGAGGTATTTGTCTATGTTAAAGTACTGTACTGTGATTGTTGCACTGTATCTTATTTCACAGGAGGTCCCAGTGCGGAACCAGTCCTGGGGGTAAGTGTATACTGTAAGGTAATTCTGATGTATTGTGTGGGCCACTAGTGGGAAGAAAGGGGGTTGCAGTGTCCCAGAGGGCTGTGACCAAGTTAGTTTAACTATTGTAAACCCTGACCTCTGGGTGGAGGCACCTGCCATTGGATCCAGGCCCCTCAACCTGTTAGTGGCAAATCAGGCAGGGGTAGTAGCCCCTGGGATAGCGCCATCTAGGGGTTACATATGGACAGCTGCATAAAAAACGAGAGGTAAGAGAAAGGGGGCAAGACGGCCTATCTGGTTCAGTGAGGAGGTAGCTAAAACAATAAGGGAAAAGAGGACAGCCTATAGGAAAAGCAGAACTGCCAAGGAAGAGGAATTTCACAGGCTGGCCAAATTAGCAAAAAAGGAGGTACAGGAGGCCAAGGTGCAGAAAGAGCTCCAGATAGTGGAAGGGATACAAAGTGGAGAAAAGGCCTTCTTTAACTATATAAAAGAAAAAAGAGACAAGAAGGACGGCATTGTCAGACTCATGAATGGGGATGAATGGGTAACGGAAGACAGGACAAAACCAGAAGTATTAAATACTTCTGCTCTGTCTTTTCGAAGGAAAAAGATGGACCAATGCCACAGGCGGGGATGAGAAAGGAGAGAACAGGGGCAGATCCAGTAGGGGTCATTGGGATAGAAAGGGTGAGGGAGGGACTGAGGGCACTGAAAGTGGATAAATCCCCAGGGCCGGACGGGGTACACCCCAGGGTACTCAAGGAATTGACCAAAGAACTGGCAGTCCCAATGACAATTCTATTTACTAGTTCCCTGAACTCAGGAGTGGTGCTAGAGGAATGGAGAACTTCTAATGTGGTGCCACTCCACAAAAGTGGTCCCAGGGAGGGCCCAGGCAACTACAGGCCAGTCAGCCTGACCTCTATAGTGTGCAAACTTATGGAGACCATACTGAAGGAGGAACTAGTGAGATACATGAAGGAGAATGGTCTACAAGATAGTAAGCAACACGGGTTTGTAGCTGGCAGATCATGTCAAACGAATTCAGTTGAGTTCTTTGACTGTCACGAAGGCAGTGGACAAAGGTCAAGCAACAGATGTCATTTACCTGGACTTTAGTAAAGCCTTCGATTCAGTGCCACACAGAAGGCTAATAACAAAACTGAGGGAGCTACGGGTGGGGGAAAGATTGGTAAGATGCACAGAAAACTGGTTGTGGGGGCAGGACACAAAGGGTGGTGGTGGTGGGGTAATCTCCAGTACAAAGGATGTCACTAGTGGGGTTCCACAGGGGTCGGTCTTGGGCCCGGTATTAACATTTTTATAAATGACATTGGGGAGGGTATTCAGGGCAAGATGTGCCTATTTGCTGATGACACCAAGCTCTGTGGGAGGGCAGACACCCAGGAAGGGATACAGGAATTAAGGGGGGACCTAGCCAGACGGTAGAAATGGTCAGTGATGTGGCAGCTGGGGTTCAACGCCAAAAAATGCAAGGTGATGCACATAGGGGAAAGAAACCCGAGAGCAGAGTACTACACAGGAAAAGTGCAAGTAGTCGAGTCGGAGGAAGAAAAAGACCTGGGAGTTGCAATTACTAGTGACCTGAAGCAGTCCACACAATGCAAAAAGGCGGTGGCAAAGGCCAACAGGATGCTAGGGTGCATCGCAAGGAGTTTCAGTAGCAGGCACAGAGAGGTTATTCTGCCATTGTATAGGTCACTTTTAAGGCCTCACTTGGAATATGGAGTGAGGTATCGGCACCCGCACCTGAAAAAAATACATTAAATTGCTGGAGAGGGTGCAGAGGAGGGCAACTAAAATGATCAGGGGATAGCAGGACAGGTCATACAAAGAGAGGCTGGGATCCCTGTGGATGTTCTCATTGGAAGGGAGGAGTCGGGGGGGGATATGATAGAGACCTTCAAGTATCTAAAGGGAGTAAAGTAGAATGTGAGGGTCTCTTCAACATGAGAGAAAATACCACTACCAGAGGACACAGCCTAAAGCTGGTGGGAGGAAGGTACAGGAGGGATGTGAGGAAGCACTTTTTCACAGAAAGAGTGGTGTCACCATAGAATGAGCTGCCAGAAGAGGTCACAGCAACCAAGTCAGTGGGAGCATTCAAAAGAGCCTGGGACAAACACAGTGGGGAGACGTGGGACCAAGGAAAAGGGAGGGGAGAGAGAGGACAGGAGGCGCAGATGTTGATGTAGGGGTAAAATACAAAACCCCAACACAAATCGGGCAGACAAGGTAGACCAGGTGATTTACTTCTGCTGGCTACTTCTTATGTTCTTATGACACTGTCAACCATTTTTGCATCACATTACTTTGTGTTGAAAACCCATGTTATGATTGCTTACCTTCTCTAAAATTCATTGATGTTGCTGGTGGCTTTATCTACTTCCTTTCTTAGCAGAACTGAAATGCATGCTAATGGCGTACTTATTCCAGCTGTTTTTATGTTTGCTTGCACGCATGTGCAAGAAACATAGTGCCATCATCGGAGATTTCGGTGGTGTGTCACCTCCTCCTCCAATTCAGGCAGTGTGCTGGCAGGCGCGGCCCTGTAAGCCAATGCATTTTGGAGCTGTCTATGACACGCTCAAAATGCAGTGGCGCTCTGATTGAAGGAGCTACGGCAGGTGAGCAGCGATAGAAGCTGCTCTGCAGCTCCCAGCTACAGAGCATACGCGCCCCACATGCAGTGTATAACCGGCAGGTGCCCAATCCCGTCGGCTGAGCTCACATCGTCTCTCCCAGTAGTTGGTGCCACGCTGGGGTGGGCTCCCCAGCGTGGCAATCAGTCATTTGCCGCGTGAGTGCCCAATCCCCTGTCGGCTGAATGCCCCCAAAGTCCTTGTGCCCGCTGGGCCCACCCCAGTGTAGCGAATCCCACAAAGTCTTTTTTTTTGTTTTAACCTGTAAAACAAAAAGCGGTCCAGCCGTGGCGTCTCGAACCCCTCCACAACCCGCACCCACCACTGCGCACCCAGCCTCCCCACACCCCATCCCTTACTTACCTCCGGACTCGGTAGCGGCGATCTTCGGTGGACCGGGAACACGTCTGCACTCTTCAAAGCCGACCGCGAACTGAGGAAATGCCGGTAAGCTGTATAATGGGCTAGATAGGAGGGGTTCAACTTTATTGCATATCTCAGGCATTTTTGGGAATTTTTGCACCAAATTTTCAACATGGGGTTTTTGGGACCCCTTCTCATGAATGATGTCACTGTCATGGCGTTATTCGGGCTCGAAGGGTGATTTTGCGCAGTGACTGCGCGGTGACTATGAAATCATCCTTGGGACCGAATCCAGCATGACAGTGACATCATTCATGAGAAGAGCAAGCCCCATGTTAAATTTGATGAAAATCAAAAAATGACTGTTTAACAGCGTCGTTGCGCAGTTCCTCACAGGCTCGTAAGTTCCAAATTTCAAAATTTTCACTCCAGATTTTCAACATTGCCATTTCACCACACCATCTTATGAGTAGTACAGCTGTCATTTTTCACATCTCACCCAAAATGTGTTTCCGCCCTTGTAGCGCAGAATGGCGCAGTCGGTGTGCGAACTCAGTGTATGGGACACATTAAGAAAATCACAGTGTCACTGTTCATGAGCAGAGATCTTAAAATGGCAATGTTGAAAATTTGGTGACAGAATTCCTAAAAATGACTGTTTTACGAGTGTGCATTGCACAGTTCCCACGCACGCTCGTAGGTTTGCGAATTTTCAAAATTTCCACTCCAGATTTCCAACACTGCCATTTTTCCACACCTCCTTATGAGCAGTACAGCTGTCATTTTTCACATCCTGCCCAAAACGTGTTTCCGCCCATGTAGCGCACAATGGCGCAGTCGGTGTGCAAACTCAATGTATGGGACACATTAACAAAACCACAGTGACACTGTTCATGAGCAGAGGTCTTAAAGTGGCTATGTTGAAAATTTGGTGAAAAAATGCCTAAAAATGACTTTTACGAGTGTGCGTTGCACAGTTCCTATGCATGCTCGTAAGTTTGCAAATTTAATATTTTCACTCTAGATTTTCAACATGTCCATTTTATTAAACTTCATTATGAACAGTACAGCTGCAATTTTTCATATGTCACCCAAAATGTGTTATCGCACATGTAGCGCACAATGGTGCTGTTTGTGTGCGAAAGCAAGGTTTAGGACAGATTAAGAAAATCACAGTTACACTGTTCATGAGCAGAGGTCTTAAAATGGCTATGTTGAAAATTTGGTGACAAAAGTCCATAAAATGACTGTGTTCTGAGTAGGCATTGTGCAGTTTCCACGCATCCTCGTTAGTTCATGACTTTGTAATATTTTCAGTCAGATTTTCACTAGTGGCATTTTCAACACTTCCTTATGAACAGTACAGCTGCCATTTTTTCACAACATGGCGAAGTGTGTTTTCACACTTTCAGTGCAGAGATGCGTGGTCGCTGTGGGAAATCATTGTTCGGCACAGATAAAGAAAATCACAGTGACACTGTTCATGATCGGAACACCAAAATGCCTGAGTTGACAATCTGCTATAAAATATACCAACCTACTTGTATCACTGAGTTGTGTTGCACAGTTTCTATGTCAGCTCATGACTTCACCATTTTTTTAAATATTTTTACTACACATTTGCAACATAGCCATTTTTACACCTCCCCATGAAAGAGTACAGCTGTCATTTTTTACATCCTCTTCGGAATATTTTTGCACCAGTGGTGCTAAATCCCATAGTCACTGTGCATAAGCAGCTTTCGGCTACCAAACTGATATTCCCCCTGTTCATGAGGTGGGGTCACAAAACAAACATGTTGAAAATTTGGAGTTAAAATACCAACGAATGCCTGAGGTATTAGGCTTTTCAATTAAATCGCCCAACCCTATAGAGAATGACAGGAATCAGGGGCGTGACTTGGGATTCTTGCCTGTGATGCTCATACCATTCCACACCCTGCAGTCACTGAGGAGGCATTTAGGTATGCCTTGGACTCTCTGACCCCAAACTTCACCCCATTCTTTCTATATCTAACCCATCTCACAGTATTTCTAATGAAATGGGTGCGATAAGGGCCAAAGACCCCAAGGAACACGTGACACTTGTCAGTCTCTTAAGAGTGGGGTGTGGTGAAATGGCGTGGCCGTTATGCCTGATGACCCAAACGCACACCCCAATGCCTGTCACTCTCTGCAGGGTGGTGGTGGGGTTGGCTTCAGTTCAATACTTCACTGCCATTCCTATTACGCAGCTCTGTAACTTCTACACTACCACTGCCAATGCCAGTAAGCAAACATTCGGCATTGACAAATGCTTGTTTTGTTTGTCTCAAATCCCTGATGCACTCTTACCGCATACTTCCTGAGCATTAGGAATACCCCAAAACAGTGTAGTCACTCATGACGCAATAGTTGCCTCTCCTCCTCCCACTGAATCAAAAGTGGCTAGACTCTGTCAGGGGTGTTCCCAAGTCCAGGAAAGATGCAGTGAGTGTTGATCAATCAAATGTAAACAAACATGTTGTGTGGTAAAACCAGTATGGTGGGCAGTCTGTTTTTCACTTTTAAAAGGAAAAAAGGATCAGACTCAAGCTACCAGCTACATCAGCAACTTCTATAGAATGAATCAATCATGAAATGTGCTTTTTAAACTAAAGACCATTTGAGGTCTATGGGGGTTGACAGCGTCCCTTTAATGCTGACAACTTTGGGCTCTTGAAGGGTTACATGAATGACGCCACTCTGTGTGACAGTGCAAGGTATGCCAAGGGAGTAACTAGGATTTCATAAACTGAAGGCCTAAGCATAAATATGCTGTTTAGGGCACACTAGTATTCATGGCCAGCTGAACTGCAAGAGAACAGCGAGCACCAAAGGCCCCACACCACATATGCACTTTGTGTGCAAAAACATTTTATTTATTTATTTTATTTATTAGATCATCGGTTTACAACCCGAGTCGTAGACTCATTTACAAAGGCACCTCGCCAAGAGAGCAGCACAGCAAACAAAACAGTACAGTACATAACACTTAGATTAAAAAAGCAACCAGTGTTACAGGCATTCACTGGTGGTACACGCTTGGTAATAGATAGAGCACAGTAGTCATAATATAGGTACACGAGTACCACGTCAGGTAGCAGCTAGAGATATTTTATTACAATGGTCAGCAGATGTTGCCTGAGACCCCGGGTATATACAGCAAAAGTAGACAGGGCAGACCCAGCCTTGGGGTGAAGGTAAAGGGCAGGTGGGGGATTATGTGCAGTTGCAGCAGCGAGTGCTTGTCAGATGGCTTCTGAGGGAGACCTTGAAAGGACCAAGCTTAGTGGAGTCAGTTATGTTGGCTTGGAGGGAACTGAACCAGGAGGGAGCCTGATAGCAAAAGGATCTCTGAGCCATAGAGGTCCTTACCCTGGGGACAATAAGGGAGGTTTTGACAGTGCTGCGGGTGGAGACTGAGGGGGAGGCACGCTGCAGGAAGGTGGCGACCCCAGTGGGGGAGAGCCCTAGCAGGGTCTTTTTTCACAAGAAGGCAAGTTTGGAAGCGGAGTCTTTCTTCAAGGTTGAGCAAGTTGATGGTGGAGTTCAGCAGGCACGTATGGGTGCGTCTAGGAGCTCCCAGCATTAGTCTGCAGGCCTTGTTTATAGAGAGCTGGATTCTTGCAAGCGCAGTGCTGTTGGCAGCAGCATAGATGGGCAGCCCATAGTCGATTAGCGACAGGACAGAGGATGTGATTGCCAATCTAAGGGCCTCTTGTGGTAGGCAGTCCCTATGGCAGTATAATAGTCCAATCCTGACATTGGTGGCAGCAGAAAGGGCATTGATATGGGAATGGAAGGAGAGTGCCGAATCAAAGGTAATGCCCAGGTATTCGTAGGTGGAAACCTGCTCAATGGGGTTTAGTGTGCTAGGCAGTATCACGAGAGGGGCACCACTGGCTTTGCTTTGGCGATGTAAGAAGAGCAAAACTTTGGTCTTTTTTAGGTTCAGGACTAGCCTTTTGTGATGTGAACCAATGCTCAGCTCCATCAAAAGCTTGTTGGAGGGTGGCCTGGAGTGTGTTGGGGTTGGGGTCAGCAGCGAAGAGCACAGCGTCATCCGCATAGAGGAGGATCTTACTTGGGCATGCCAAGGGGAGGGAGTTGAGGTAGAGACTGAAGAGGAGAGGGCCTAAAATGGAGCCCTGGGGAACCCCAGAGCAGACAGGTCGTGTGTCAGATAGGGTGCTACTGATTTTTACACACTGAGTTCTGGCAGAGAGGTAGCTGGTGAACCATGCAAGGGGGCCAGGGGAGAAACCAAGGCATCTGAGGGAGTCAAGCAGGAGAGGATGGCAAACCATGTCAAAGGCCTTGGACAGGTCAATGAACACGGCACCGGCTGGACTTCCGGCATCAAGAGAAGAGTGCATGAAGTTGGAGAATTCAAGTAGCATGGTTGCGGTGCTGTGACCTGCAAAAAAGCCATGCTGTTCAGGGCACAGGATATTGTGCATGGCCAGATATTCGGCAAGCTGGTTGGCAACTACTTTTTCAAGGGCCTTGGAGAGTGGGGGGAGGATGGAAATAGGTCGATAGTTACCCGGGGTCGCTCGATAGCCACTCTTTAAGATGGGAGTGATGTGGCGGTTTTCCATGTGCTGGGGAACTGCCCCAGGCACAGAGAGCGGTTGAGCAGCTCAGTAAGTGGGACCAGGATAGCATCCAACGTCAGATGAAGTAGCCTAGTATCCAGTAGGTCGGGGCCGGGGTTATTACTACTAACTGCTTTTTGCAGAAGGGGTCTAGCCTCCAACAGGGAGATGGTACCTAGGTAGAAAGGAGGCCTCTGGAAAGTGGGAACGGGTGCTACTGGGGGGGCAAAGAAGTTACTGGGCATGACTGAACTCGGGTCTGAGAAAGTGTGGTTTAGGCAGGTTTAGGTTTTGGGTCATAGCAGACAGTGCCATTAAAGGAGAGTTGAGAGGGGGTGGGGAGCGGGATTTCTCATTCAGCTCCTTCACATTATCCCAAAAGTTTCTTGCCGACCCCCAGGAGGAGACAAGAGCAGATTTGTAGTACTGGGCTTTGGCCTGTCGAATGGCCCAAGTACGCTTTTTGCGCTCAGCATTGTATGCTTGCCTATCAGCTGGTTTGCCAGATTCCACGCCAATGTGCCATGGGTTGTCTCTCATTTTAAGTTTTGAAGGAGGGAGGGGGTAACCCAGGGCATGTTTTGCTTTTTGGTGCGATTTCTAGTGAAGGGGGCATAGAGGTCACAGGCAGTGTTAAAAGTGCGAGTGAAAAAATCCAGTGCCTTGTCTATGGACAGTGCAAGACCGACTGGGAACCAATCCAGTTGTGAGAGGTACAGTTTAACGCGACGCCGGCCGCCTGGGAGTAGGCGACGTCGCTGGGTGGTTTGTGGTGCAGGTTTGCTGTTGGCAGCGGACCAAGAGAATATGACTGGGGAGTGGTCACTAAGTGAGTTGGGCAGTACACTGATATTGAGCACCCTCTGGGGGTGGTTGGTAATGGTGATATCCAGGAGGGTACTAGAGCCAGTAGAAGAGTTGAATCTAGTTGGGGTGGTGAAAAGCTGAGACATGTCAAGGGCGGTAAAGATATCTCTGGTTTGGGAGGCCGTGGCAGAGAGCCAGTTGATATTCAGGTCACCAACAATTATCTGGGCCATTTTGGGTGGCAGGCCAGAGAGGTAGTCAGCAAGCGCCTGAATGGTGAGGTTTTGCTTTCCTGGGGGAATATAGGAAATGGTGAGAAAGAGTGGGCCCTTACCAGGGTTGGGGGAGATTTTTAGCGTGAGGGCTTGTGCCCCATTATCAAGTTTGGGTGCTGGAAGTGCATGTCCAAAGAGGGAGTCACACATGTAGACAGCACAACTACCTCCACGCTTACCCACCCGATCTTCCCTGAAAAGGGTGTAACCAGGGAGGGAGATGAAGGAGTCAGGGTTGGATTTGGATAACCAGGTTTCGACGAGTGTGACAATGTCTGGCTGGTGCTGAGTAACCCAGCATTGGTTTACTGTAGTATGTAAGCAATAACTCACTCCAGGGTATGGTGTTACTGGGGATTAATCAACACTGCAGTTGCACTGTGAGGCATAGGCCACAGGCCGAGTGTCCTCACAGCAGCCGGGGTGTTGATTTATGCCCAATAACACCATACCCTAGAGTGCGTTATTGCACGTCTATAACATGAATTGTTCAAGAACAGTACTAGAATTGAGAGAAACGCTTCTATTAGTGTTTAAATTCATGAAATGCTTTTGTATCCTGCCACCTGAAAAAGTAGTTCTCCACAAATAATGCAGGGCATGGTGATGTTCTGACCAGACAAATGGTAGAAATGTACTATTAGATTAATTTCTGCATTTGCTGTTCAAAACATAATTGTGACTATCACTGCTGCAGTCTGTTTTACTCTCTCGATGAGCAGCTGCTCTGTCTCTCTCTCTCTCTCCCATTGTCAGTCAGTGCTGGAATTACACTTTGAGTTTTTGGAGCTGGGGGGGGGGCTATAAAAGGTACTATTTTTAAACTGAGCCCTCCTCTCCATTGTAAGTCAATGGGAGTGATGTATGAGCTACCAGGGCTCACATCAGAGCTAGGGGGGCCAAGCCCTGGCAAGTTCTCCTGTAAGTCCAACACTGCTCTCTCTCCATAGGGTGCAGCAAGGTTGCTCACTGTCTCGGAAGGACCCATGGTGTTGCCTCTCTCTGTCTGTTAGGAGGCAGGACAAGATTCTCGCATATCGGGGTTGCTGTCCATTTCTCTCCGTGACACATATCTCACTCGCTCTCTCTCACTCGCTCTCTCTCACTCTTGCCCCCCAACACAGCTTGTTTTTTTCTCTCTCTGATACTAAAGCTTCTTCTGTCAGTTATGCATGAAATGACAATGTCCCACTCATTCTCGCCCCCCCCCCCCAAAACTGCCTCACTCTTCCCATCGATCTCTCCCGGTTCAGTTACAACTCTTTGGAGGACAGTGCGGAGGCCGATCTGCTCAGCTTCACAGCACCGCGGTCTGTTTGGCACAACTAGTAGTACTGCATATCGCCCACAGCACAATGAAGCAGCACCTCACCCTTGCTGCTAGCCCAGGTACCGTAACTATCCCGATCCTGATGTTGCTGTCAGTGGCTCTGTCTTTCTGTCTCTGATGTATGGGCGAGGGTGCCCTGCTGGCAACCACTTGCACCAACTCACAGGGGGAACAGCATGTGGGTGCAGGTGACACTTTTATCGCTGAGTTGGTATATCACTAAATAATGAATTCTTGTAAAGCCGCATTTACCATACCACAGGGAAATGGTGTGGAGGGGGTTACCAATCAATGGCTGGTTTTCTAATTTTCCTTTGTACAGTGCATCACAATTTTGAATATATACAGCATAGGAGAAAATATAGTAAACCATAAATTCAAGTAAGGTTAGATAAACATACTCATATTTTAATATGACCGCACACTTTCTGGCAACTGTACATGGCTGCCCGCTTTCATTCAGCTGTGCCTACATACAACAAGATCTGGCAGCACAACACCTGACTCCCTCCGTGGAACTGTGGATTAAACAGGTTGCTTAATCCACGGCTACGCATTGCTGGTCCACCAATTGGGTTGCATGTTCCTCACGACCCATATTATAAAAGTAGATTATGAACAGATTATGAACTGGGGATCGTAAATGGACATCGCTGATTGGCAGAGACGTTTTTGAAGCCGTGATGATCTCGGCCTACATCATCATGGCTTTAAAAAACTCCGGGCAACCAGCTTCTTCACTCACAAAATTTCCTCTGTTAGCAGCATTCCTCAGATCCCTCACTAGCTTCCCGAAAGTCTGCCCAAACAGAACATGTCCTCCTATATACTGCAAGCAACCACAAATGTAAAAGAAACAAACAAACAAAAAAAAAAAAAAAATCAACCCATTAGCAAGGTGAGGGGCAGCTGCACACAAGTTGCAGTCGGTAACTTCTCACTCGGTTTCAACAGCAGCAAACACGACTGACAGTAATGGGCAAGTCTTTTTTTTCCGTAGATGATAAAAACAAAGCGGGGCTCGAATAACACAATGGCTGCAACTCCTCCATGTGGTTCCTTACCAATGTACTGTACGTTGTCTCACCCCAGCCACAACTCTTCTCTACACTGACTCGCGGCATTGGCACACCATTTCAGTGCACAGCTTTTTACTCTTCATTTAAAAAAAAAAAAAAAAACAGTAAGTTCCACAAATCCCTTACACGCCGCTCACTACCACAAAGGAACAGGAATCTCTTTAAAACAGCCACAATTCACGTCCAGATGCAATGTAGAGTGAGAGATGAGTTCACACGGACACAACAGCCCCACCTCTATCAACTACTAGTATAATAGTGCCATCTACGGTCTTCAGAAGTATTTTATCAAGATGTGACCCTACACCACCCAAAAACTAATTTTAAAATGTTTTAAAACCTGTTTATTTTTAAAACTTTAAACCCAATTCATAATAGCAATAAGTCACCCCAGGGTGTGGTATATCAAGGGATATCGTCACTTCTCGGATGGTTGGACTCACTCAGCCTGCAGCCTCGTGCCCAACCATCTGAGGTGTGACGATATCCCATGATATACCACATCCTGTCGTGCCTTATTGCTTAATTATACAACAGGGCCTAAAAATTCACTATTTTGATTGATCAGCTGCTCCTTTATGCCTTTGGGTAATTTTTGCATAACCACCAATTAAAGTACTAGCTAACCGCACATTTAGAAAAAAAAAAGTAAACACTCTACACAGAACCCTTAGTGTTCCAATACATTCTCGCAAAGCTGCCATTTTTTTCTTCCAGTAACCGCGCTGTTCTGCAAAATCAAAAGCTGTTCAGGAAAAGTGAAAACAAAAAAAGTCAGTCTAAACTGCAGTTTTAAACTCCAGGACAGCTGAGAGCTAACCGGCACTGCTAAATGTTTTCTCACAGCGCTCAGCTCATTCATGTTGCGGTCAGCTGTCTTGCTGTAGTTTACAGAGCCACACACTTTCGGCTGCACTTCGTTCTCTCTTTCCTGCTGACCTGCTTCCAATTACAGGGGAACGGGAGGGCTTCTGCCCAACAAAAACAAAATATTTTGTGTAAGAGCATGGATATTTTATTTAAATCAGCATAAAAATAAATAAAAACACTTTTCCTTCCCTTTTTTGTATAATTGTCAGGTTTCCTACTTGTATAAGCAAAATACTCCACGATAGGGTGTGGGTTGGGCTGGGATTTACCCATGCCTGATATTGTTGCCGCAGTCTGTAGCCTTGACCGAACCATGCCAGGCGTGGGTAAATCTCAACCCAACCCACACCCCATCCTGGATCATTCCTTAATTATATCACACTAATTTTGTTTACTTCTAGGCTGACATTTTCTATTACTACAAATCCCAGAATCCCCTGTAGCTGACATCAGAACAGTAGACAGCAGTGGGAGATTTAATAGCCTGCAGTGCATGTAAGATCTTTTATTTGCAGGTCCCACTGTCCTCCCTGGGCTAAGCAGAGTCACAAAAGACTGCACTTAGCCCCTAGAGAAAAGCAAACCCAGAAACCATCTAATCAGAGATTGCAAAACCTCTATTATACAATGGCTACAAAAATAAAAGGATGATTGGCTAGCTGTCACCCTATAGCTACTGTAAATGCTAGCATCACCCCATGGAAAAAGGTACCAGCCGCCAGTCAGCCACATCAGGAACTCACCCTGAAATCACTCCAAGCATCACAAACCCAGGACTGGCAAAGACTGCAATCCTCGCTAAACGGCCGTCTCGCAGAACTGCTACTCTGCTCCCATTCCGATCCAGCCTGCTCGTATAACCAGCGAGAGATCTACCAAAGAGGAGAGAGGATTGGCTACAACAAAAATAGAAAATGTTCTCCCCAATAATACAAGGTCTCTGAACTACCACTGTAAAAACTGTCCAAACAACAACACTCAACAACATTACCCTACAGTGCAGTTCCCGAAACCACTGAGAAAGGAACATATGACGCAACAGAGTTAAAACGCCTTCTCCGTAACTGGACAGACCGCACTCACCTCGCACTCAATCTCCGGTCAACTCCATTCCCGATTTCTCCCCTACCTAGTCCCTTGTATTTGAATCTCTTCACTCTCCGGCCCCAGGAGTGCCAAAGATGGGGACCGGCAGGGCAGTCAGCAGAATTCCACATTTGAAAATCAGTGGCTGCTGCCCACTCTTGGACCCTCTCCAGTGTTCCTGCGGGGCCGAGGCAGAGGATACAGAAAATAAAGTGAATGTATACTCCCCCCCCCCCCACACCAATCAAAGAGTCGAAGACAGCTGGAGAAAGAGTGCTAGGAAGTGCATCAGCAATGCCACATATGTGCAAGAAAACAGAGCCAGTGCTCTGTACTTCAAATGTGGCCACGAAGCAAGAAATTAAATAAATAAAAATAACTACAAATATACAGAAGAATATATTTTTTTTTTTATCTTATTTGGCACAAAACAAAAATTGGAACTGTTAAAGCGGAGCAGTTGCAGTTTATGCTGCAGGTGCCATGGTGGACAGGAAACAGTATGGCTCAGCATACCATCATGGACGGGAAGTCCTGCCAGTGCCATAACTGTATGTCCATCGCAAAGGTTTCCCCAACATAATTCAGACTTTTGTGGGGCCCGCCCCTGTAAATGAATATAATCAAGTCCAAGGTTGCACCAAATTGAAGAAGAAAAAATATTTTAGCAGCCCACTTTCAGTCTGCAGGTGCGACCAGAGATTTTACTTATTTACCTACCGAAAGTACAGTAGGAGGCTGCGAGACCAAACCCTGGCCCTATCGCAGTCCTGTCTGCCTACCTACCTACTTCACAGTCCACTACCCTAACCACTACACTAATCAAGACCAGCTGCTGGAATACGTTCCACCTGTAAACCTTACAGTTTCAGATGGTATGTGATGTTCCGAGCAGCGCATGAGTAGTCCCGAGCAGTACTCTCGTGCAGCACGAGACTCTTGTCCGCTATACCACTTCCGCTGCAAGGTGTCCGCCATGACACCTGCAGCAGAACGTGCAAGTGAGTTGCTAAAGCCACTGCAAACCCGGAAGCAGAAAACAGCAACCTCACCTCTCACAGCACTGTCTCTAAACATCTACTAGGAAGGAAGTGTGAGGACGTCAGTTTAAAAATAAAATAAAAGAAGTTCAAACCATGCTCTCTTGCTCCAAATGTAAGACACACCAGGGCAGTAGGGAGGGAATAAAAAAAGGGGGAGACTCAGGCTCCTCTCTCGCAAACATATTGGGGGGGAGCATTCTGCCTAACAACAAGGAACTACTTTTTCTGGTGGAGCAATAAAAATAATATAACATTTAAAACAAATTATTTTTAATTTTTTTTCTCACCAAAAAAAAAAAAAAAGGGAGCCATTGTATTCGCGATATACCACTCCAAGGTGTGGGTTATGCTGGGATTTACCCACTTCTGGTGTGGTTTACTCACTCTGCCTGCAGCCACACCAGGGGAGGGTAAATCCCAGCACAACCCACACCCTGCCGTGGTATACTGCTTAAACATGCACTGTAGGATACTGAATGTCCAACCGCTGCCTACTGCTCTGATCTCAGCTGCATGAGGATTTGTAGTAGCAGAGGATATCAGCCTAAAAGTAAACAAAATGAGTGTGATACAATCTATTATACAATGGCATGAAATAATCCTGGACTTTGATTGGCCAGTCTGGGACTGGAACCGTGATGTTATCCCAGCACAACATCACGGCTCTAGTCCCAGCACAGAAATGACCACATCAAATCTTAACCCCCCCCCAAAACAAAAAAAAATATCACTCCACAACACGATTTGCTGCCCATCTACCCTCCTTGCTGAAACCACAATCACTTTCACTACCTCGTCTGCCCCTACAGTCGCCCTTCCTCTTCTAAAACCTCTCTCCCAGAAAATTCCCAAACACACAAAGCACAAACAAGAAATTTTCTCTCGCCATTTCTTCCTGAACCAGCTGCTTTACTATTACCGGAGACCATAACTACGGTCATGATTCCGCCGTCGCTTCGATTCATGGGAAAAAAGGGTGAAGCGGCTGTGCGCAAACCCACTTGCTCACCCAGGTATCTCTGTGTTCCCTGACTGTGATAATAAAAAAATATTTAAAAGCCCTACCACAACAGCACAGCAGCAGCTTCATTCTGCGATCGAATTGGCGGCCACGCTGTTTGGCTCACTACAGCACTGTGGTAATTTAAATTAATTCACCAATCAGCTCAGTCACCGCAGTCCTTAAGTTCCAAACATGGCTACATCCACAAAAAAGAGAAACGGGGTCAGCATGTGTTGTGTGCCACTCTATAACAAAGGAACACACTGAGACTTATACTCAGGGCCCCTGGCGTTCTGCAGCAGAATTTTCTGATTTCTGCGGCAGGGCTCCTTGACTTCTGCGGCAGCATTTTCTGATTTCTGTGGCATGATTTATTCATTTCTCTGGCAGAATGCAGTCCTGTCATTGGCTAAATATGATGTGATGACATCATATGCTGAGCATAGAGGAAGGGCTTCAGGATACATGAGGTGGAAAAGAAAGCCTGACACTATGGAAAAAACAGTATATTTATATGAAAATTCACCAAAAACAATGAATTCTGCAGCACTATATATATTCTGCGGCATGATGCAAATTCTGCGGCAAATTCTGCAACCACAGAACCGCAGAATTCCAGGGGCCTTGCTTATACTGGTCAGAAATAGAAAGCTGTAAGGAGGGAAGCAACAGGCATGTTACACTGGCAGCACCATCTAGTGGCCAAAATAGAAACTGTGGGGTTTTTTTTGTTTTTTTTTCCCCAGAACATATCCTTCCACCATACCTCTCAACCTTTTGTCCCCCCAAATGTGGAACACTGCCTGTCAAAATGTGGAACAAATGGGCAAAATGTGGAACACTTAATCAAATCTTTACCTAGGAAGCTCAAAACACTGTTAACATGCTGCATTTATGTTCCGAAAGTCTGTTGTGAATTGAATAATATATTTTTTGCATCATTTACTATGGATTTTTGCTTTACAGTGTTGACTTTGAATGTGGAACAAGTCCTCACAATGTGGAACAGGGAGCTTTTGAGAAGTAAAATGAGGAACGTTCCTCGTAATGTGGTACAGTTGAGAGGTATGCCTTCCACACACAAAAAAATTATAAGGAAAAAAAAATGTTCTCTCTTTCTTTTATTTAAAGGCAAGCCATTGTATAATAACAATAATACACTCCAGGGTGTGTTGTGCTGGGATAACCTCACTTCTGGGGTGATCAGTCCCACTCAGCCTGCGGCCTCGTGCCTAATCACCCCATGCGTGACATTAGCCGCACATTATCCCTGTTTCTGCACACTAAGTGCACACTGGTACCAGCCCCACACTTGAGTGTGGGGTGGGGCTCTTTTGTGGTGACTGTTCCCCTTAAGGCACGTTTGGTCAAAATGTTTGAATCCAAATGATAAATGAAAGCCAAGCCTAGGCCCCCATGCTACGGCCTGGCTCCTCCCCTACATGGGGGGGTCACCCAAAAATTACAACTAAAATGAATTTTAAAATACTAAAAATAATACAGCAAAGGCAAGACATCTGTTAATGACGGTGCTGCTGCAGGCTCTAACAGGTCACGCATCACCCAAAAGTGTTTTGCAACTCTCCTTTTTTGGAGAAATTTCTCGGTCATTCACTTACCTTTCATCAATGTGAACAGCACAGAGCGCCTCCAAACTGAAAGGAAAACACTATGCAGCAGCTTATTGTATCTCAGACTCGGAGCAACGCCACAACCACTACTATAGCAAAAAGGATGACGGCTTTGCTGTTGATGTTTTGGTTTTGGCTGCAGGTGTTCAGCAGCGGCGAATTAGCGACTAAGCCAGCAGGACGGTTCCAGAATAAAAGCTGGGGCTGTGCTGCGCTATGCTATGCTGCTCGTCCTAATTACGGATCAGCGCAAAAGGCGTAGTTGCAGTTTTATTTTAACTCCGCAACTGTCCTACGGTTGGTGTCCGTGCCCCTCCCCTTGAGGACGGAGGTACTAACTGCGATTTCAGGGGCGCCGGGAGCCCGTTTCAGGCGTTGTGGTCTCTCCCTTTATTGTCAGTTACTTTATCTGCTGCTGTAGACCTTGTCTTTCAGGACGGCTCTAGCAAGTTCGACTGTTTTGATCACATGCTGATACAACAGCACTCCTCTCCAAATACGGTACCACCAGGAGAAGCCGTATGAGCAAGGGGATTTTGAGAGCGTTAAGCTTCCGAAAGTGTTTGTGTTTTTCGCGAAATCTCCTAGTGCTACTACAACAGTACTACTGCTCTAATCGCACCTACACTGCAAACATCCTGCTGTCTCAGCGGTACTAGTAGCGAACGTGCACCACACACATGCCCACTGCTCCAGCACAGCTAGTCAAGCCTCCACCGACCACCACATACCAGTATTAAGCAAATCAGCAATAGTGGTCACACACCAAGGTGCAACCCCTGCACTACTACTACTATGTAACACCCAACAGGCCATCACTAGTGGCCACACACAAGCCTGCTGCTCCAGGACTTTGGTCGCACATGTCCACCACTCACCAGCACTGGTGGTCACACATGAGGTGGCTCCTTGCGTGGCATTAAGCCTGACGAAGGTGGCATCTAATGCTGGATTGATGCATGGTTGGTAGTCTGCTACAGCCACCGACATCCCACCATGCATCGAGACAGATGCCACCGCCAGAGTGCGGCTTAATGCGCTTGTAACATGGGTCCGCTGGTCGGTGGCAGCGTCGGGAGACTGCCCACTGTGCGAGACGGAAAAGAAAACACGGAGGCGCTGCCATGCTTAACAACTTTTACTGCACTTTGAAACAACGGTGCACAAGATTATTTACATACTGATGCAGTCACTTGCTGTACTACCTGCAACCACAGAGCTCACTGCAGCCGACACAAGTGTCCCGGACATTTCAAGTTCTGTGCGGGTATTGCCGTCATACCCTCCACTGGAGGTCTCCGGTACAGTTCTCCATGGCAGCGAGGAGGGATCGGCTCACGATTTGCATATCGGAGGCGCTCACTTCCTGCTGCCTCCCGCTGACTGGTCTGACGCTGCCGTGTCCCACCTGGGCTCGGTGTCCTGCTGTCCCCCGCTGGTTCTGGTCTCACCTCCCCATTTCCGTCCTCGGGTGGCTAGTCTGGCTCCCGCTCTGCCTGTCTTGCTGCTGTTACGCTCGCTCGCCACGAGTACCCAATGCTGCTAACCTGGGGGTCTGGCTGGTTTCAGTATTACCTCGGCGGGCACGGCATATACCCTGGATTAATACCCACTCCGATTCGGGTCCCATGATGCCATTCCGCCTATCGCTGCTGCCCATTTCAACTGTCTCATTGATGCCATGTTACAATACTAATTGTACCATACTTGACTCTGGGTTGTTTTACCCTCTGCATTCAGATGAAATACCTTTCAATGTATTGATGTACAGGGATTTGGCTTCATTGGGGACTGGGGCTCCACCTGGAGGGATGCAGGCCTATACAGGCACGATGGTCTGCATCTATCCTGCAGGGGAACCAGGATCCTAGGTGACAGGTTTAAATGCTTCAATGGCAAGCATTTAAACTAGCCAAGGGGGGAGGCACTGAAGAGGAGAAGGGAAATCCTAGCCCCCCCAAAAAAAAAATCAGGGTAATTAGTGAGGTAAACACCAAGATAGAGCAGTCGATAGGGGAAGGGCAGGAGTAAATGGAGAAAAAGACAAAGGCAATAGGGACAGGGATGGGGCAAAAAGAAATAAAGCCATAACAAAATGGAGGGTAATGAGTACCAATGCCAGTAGTCTAGTTAAAAAGCTCCCTGAAATGGTGGCCTTGATGGAAGAGGGATGCCTGGATACTGTGGAAGTCACAGAAACATGGTACATGGAGAACCATGACTGGGATGTCAACATACCAAGGTACACAATCTACAGGAGGGACAGGGAGGGAAGAGGAGGAGGAGGAGCTCTCTATGTAAGGGAAGGGATCAAAGCAACAGAACTAAAGGTTAAACAGGGAGGAGAGGAGGCACTGTGATTCAACCTGGAGACTGGACATGGCTCCACAATCCGCATAGGGGTTGTATAGAGACCCCTCGTCTCAGGAGGAGGAAATGGACAAGGAAATGATAGAAGGCATCCTTGAGATAGCAGAGAAAGGGGAGATGTTGCTGATGGGGGACCTGAATATGCCAGATGTTGACTAGAGCACCTTTGCTGCAGCCACAACCAAGAGCAGGGCCATTCTCGAATCTCGATGCCCTACAGGGGGCATGCCTCAGACAGCTAGTTTTGGAACCCACTCGGGAGAGAGTAGTCTTAGACCTGGTACTCTCAAATGGGGACAGAGAGAGGATCTCTGATCTTGAACTGGATAGCATCTGGGAACAAGCGACCACCAAACAGTGTGGTTCATGATAAACTTAGCTGTAGAGCCAAGCCACACAAAAGTGAAGGTACTGGACTTCAGGAGAGCTGATTTTGTCAAAATGGGAGAGTGCCTCAGAAAAGCACTAGCAAACAGGCAAGAAGGTGGGGTGGAGTAACAATGAGGAAACATCAAAACCACCATCACAGAGGTAACAAGCCTTTGTGTGAAGCAAATACACAAATCAAAACGAAAGAAAAAAACACTATGGTTCTCAAAAGAAAGTGGCGGGTAAGGGAGAAAAAGATAGCATTCAGGAAGTATAAGGAAACACAGAAGGAGCAGGACAGAGAACTGTACCAGTTAAAGCAGAAGGAAGCAGGTAAGGCAGTCAGAATAGCAAAGGCCCAAACAGAGGAAAAGAAAGCCAACTCGGTTAAGAAGGGGGATAAAACCTTTTATAGGTACTTTATGGAGCAAAGAAAGACTAAGGCAGGGATACTGAGGCTGAACAAAGAGGAAGGTGGTGGGGCAGAGAGCGACAGTGAAAAAGCAGGGATACTGAATGAATACTTCTGCTCAGTATTCACAATGGAAAAGCAGGCGGAAATACCTAATCCGTTCAATAGAAGCACTCTGGATAGGGGGTTTATATTAGTCCTTTCACAGAAGAAAGGGTTCTGAAAGAACTCTTAAAACTGAAGGTGGATAAAGCAATGGGGCCTGATGGGATTCACCCCAGAATTCTAAAAGAACTAAGGGAAGAACTAGTAACACCACTGACTACCCTTTTTAATAAATCATGGGAGGATGGTGTGGTACCTGAGGACTGGAGGAGGGTGGATGTGATTCCCCTTCACAAAAGTGGGAGCAAGACAGAGGCAGGAAACTACAGACCTGTCAGTTTGACCTCAGTGGTAGGGAAAATGATGGAATCACTTCTAAAGGAAAGAACTGTTCAGTATCTAGAGGCCAGTGGGGCACAGGACCCAAGGCAGCATGGATTCACAGTGGGAAGGTCATGTCAGACAAATCTAATTGATTTCTTTGACTGGGTGACCAAAGCAGTAGACCAGGGAGGGGCTGTGGACATGGCCTACCTAGACTTTAGCAAGGCATTTGACACAGTCCCGCACAAAAGATTAATAAACAAATTAGCCAGCCTGAAGTGGGTCCCAGGGTGGTAGCCTGGTAAAACACTGGTTGGACAACAGGACACAGCGGGTAATAGTAAATGGAGTCCACAGTGAAGAAAGAAGGGTTACTAGTGGGTACCCGAGGGTTCAGCACTGGGGCTGGTCCTTTTTAATGTCTTTATAAGTGACATTGCAGAGGGACTGGAAGGGAAAGTATGTCTCTTTGCAGATGGCACAAAGATCTGCAACAGGGTTGATAAGCAAGGTGAGGTGGAAAGGATGAAAAGGGACTTAGCAAGGTTGGAGGAATGGTCAAATGTATGGCAGCTTAGATTCAATGCAAAGAAGTGCAAAGTAATGCACCTGGGAAACAAAAACCCAGGGGAAGAGTGCACAATGGGGGGTGAGATACTGACTACAAAAACGGAAAGGGCTCTGGGGGTAGTCATATCAGATGACCTAATGGTGGGCCAGCAATGTGAGAAGGCAGTAAGGAGGGCTGGGGGATACTGGGATGCATAGGGAGAGGCATCACCAGTAGAAAACAGAAGTTGTTGGCCCTCTGTACAGACATTTGGTAAGACCACATCTGGAGTACTGTGTACAGTTCTGTAGACCCCATCTCCGCAAAGACATAGACAGGGTGGAGGCTGTCCAGAGGAGAGGAACCAAAATGATGCAGGGTCTGCATCAGAAGATATATGAAGAAAGACTAAAGGAACTAAAGATGTATAGCCTTGAGGAAAGGAGGGAGAGGGGGACATGATAGAAACTTTCAAATACCTCAAGGGAATCAACAAAGTCCAAGAGGGTAGCATCTTTCAGAAAAAGAGATGTGCAAAAATAAGGGGGCACAATTTGAAGACAGAGGGGGGACGGCTCAGAGGTAATGTGAGGAAGTATTTCTTCACAGAGAGGGCTGTAGATACATGGAACAGCCTTCCTGAGGAGGTCGTAGAGTCAAAAACTGGGGGAATTCAAGAATGCATGGGACAGACATAAGACAATTCTAGTGGGGGGTAGAAGGAAGTAGGCTGTTGGTTAACTAGGATCTGCAACTTATCTGTTAGGTAAGAAAATGGGCAGACTAGGTGGGCCAAGCGGTCCTTATCTGCCATCAAATTCTATGTTTCTATTGTTCGTTACTTTTGTACCATGCTTGACTCTGGGTTGTTTTATCCTCTGCACTCATTTGTAATACCTTTCATTGTATTCTCCATGTCTCTTGTTTTGTACTTCCATGACGTGGAGCCTTTGCAAAGGAGTCTCTGACTCAATGGTTTGTAATTCTGATCTCTCAATAAATAAATAAATTAGTGTCACACACACTCACACTCCAAACCAGCCCAAGTAGCCACACGCAGTGGCGGAGGAGTGTACTAAAAAGTTGGGGATCAGAATTGCATATGTAATCTCCATCCCACTTAACTTTCACATGATGGCACTTTAAAATTCACTTCAGGGAGGTAAATACTTTTTCTTTCACTCACTCCTGCTCGAGCACTTCAGGGATTCCCTTCAAGCAAGCAGCAACTTCAGTCCCAGCACAGATAGCAGGCTCCAGAAAACTACCCCACTCCCCTCCATGTCTAGGGGTTTTGGATGGTATATCTGTCTCTGGGAAAGGGAAGGGGTACCATCTTGACTGTAAGCACATATGGGAGGGGGTACAAAACACTGTACCTTTAAATTGTAGATTCAGGTTCCTCCTGGTGACGGTTCAAGCTCCGTCTGAGTGCTGACTCGCTGTTGACTTTCTCCTCCCCAGCACCTTGGGTGGTCGCAGGCTCAAAAGACAGGCTGTAAAATAGTTGGTAAGGCACACAGCAAAATAACACAGTTTGTCCAACACGTTTTAAATAATTCAGGTCCAAATGATTTAAAATACAACAAGCAGCATTTATTTCTCTTCATAAGAAAGGCTCAAGCAAAAACAACATTTTCTGAGGATCCTCAATATGATTTCTAGCACTGTTCCGTCATTTTCTGTGGCACTCAGCCACGGTACAGACTTGGGGGACTCAAGGTTTGAACCTGGGACCTAATAACTTTTCTCCTTCCATTTCAAGCTAAATGGGCTCAAATTCCTATCAGCAACATTCTCTTTGCCCTTGCATGTAATTTCTCTATTGACACCCTGCCTGTGGGAGCAGAGGTGCAATTCCTTTAAACTCTGCAAACTTTTCTCTCCTGGGAGGGACGGGGATACGATAGTACACATTACAGGCACTTCCAGTCCTTTCTACTAGTGGCCACCTGCACTGAAGATCCACGGGCAGGGTTCTCTCAAAAGCAGGGGCCTAACTCTTCCCTCACAGCAGTCCCAAAACTTAAGCAGCATAGTACCTTAAGTGGACATGTCAGGCAAAGCGGTATCTCATCACCTACCCCACCGGAGACATCACTGCCACCTCAGTCTCAGACGGTCCCTTCATGGCAGCCACTATCTCAACCTTCTGGTACAGCCAAGCAGGCTCCATCGTGATCCTTCAGAATTTGCTACTCCTTTCTGCTGCAGTTGTTCCCCATACTGCCACTTGGGGGGATCCCTCCTCACATTTGGGAACCAGGGGGCAATCTCCCCACCCTGGTCCCGGGCCTCTCCGGCCCAGATTGTAGGCCACCCCTATGCGGGCCTGCGAGCAGGCACGCGCTCCTCCTCGAACATTCGCTTCACTCACTTTCCTCATGAATCTCCTGATTCGTGCCAAACGGCGCTTATTTAAACAAACATGCACGCGCCTGAGCAGAGCTCAGCAACACGCGAGCTCACCTCCCAGGATGCCATCAGGGCATCTTAATTAGTAACCCCCGATTGTCACAAGGGTTGCACATAGAACACCTCAGGCCAGAGCACTGTTCAATTCAATGTCTGACCCTTCAGCTACAAAAGTGAGGGGTCGCCTGACCCCGCCCCCGGCTCCGCTGCCTATGGCCACACATAAGCCTGCTGCTCCAGCACAATTAGTTACACATGCTCATCACTGGCCATAAACATGAGCCCGTTGGTCCAGCATTACCAGTCACATGCACCCACCACACACCAGCACTAATAGCCAGTGACACAAACAAATCTGCTGTGTTAGTTATGTGTATCCAACATGCACCAGCACTAGCTGCTGCTCCAGCACTACCAGTTAGATATGCCCACCACACACCAGCACTAAACACACAAGCACACTTGCTGCCACAGCACTACTAGTTACATGTGCCTATCACACACCAGCACTACCAGCACACTCAAGCCTACAGGCCCAGCACTACCATGCCTCTTAGCTGTCCCACATTATGAGAGTTACTTCTCAGACTACTGTTAAGTATTCAGAATAGTGCCACCGTGCATCTGTCCCGCATATTTAAAGTACTGCCCACACAAAGAAGGTGCTCATCTCCTTTTATCAGCTCAGACCCAAAAGCAGAAATTCCTAATACTCTATGGTGCTAAATCAAACTTAGACGATAAAATAATAAAGTGTATGAAGCCCCCTTGTTACATACTGAAATCTATCAGTGTCAAAATGTTGTGACACAACAGCAGAACATTCTAAGAATACGGTTATACCACACTGTGGTATAACAACATTTTGACTAGTTTTCGGAGCAGACGAGACGGCACTAAGTTGAATGGGAAAACCGCTGTGCACACATCTGACAGTATTCAAACAGTCCGTGACAGGATGGCGGCAGCAGTTTTTTACCATTTCGTTTACATATTTGTACTGTAAATGAGCTCAATACTTTATCCTGTCTCTGCCCCTTATTTCAGGCATTTTGCTGTACTTTTTGAAGGGGTCTCATCTCCATACACTATATAAAATACTAGCTGGGCAACTGTGCCCAGCCAGCCAGTGCTGCCACCTCGGGGTTCTGATTCTGCAAGACCTCTTGAGCTTTGCTGTCGATGTCTAATGGAATCAGAACCCCTTGGTGGCAGCACAGGCTGGTTTTGCACAGTCGCCCAGCTAGTATTCTCTATATAGGAACCAGTTTCCCATGTTCTGAGCTTGACAAGAAATTGAGAGGTATGCATGTGCCCACCAAACACCAGCACTAGCCACATTTGAGCCTGCTGCCTCAAAACTATTGGATACATGCCCAGATACACACCACACCCAGTGATGGTATGAAATTGTACCTTTCAATGCGTTTCTCTGTGAAGCAGTTTGAACAGCACTAGTTACACACACCTACACCTCTAGAAGGTTTCTCTAACACACAAGGACAGCTCTCAGAATTGTAAAATTCAGTGTTTGTTTACTATATCAGTGGCCTTGCCCAGATGTTTTATGCTGCCTGAAGTCAATCAAGACTGCACTTTGAGAAGAAGAACAAAAGTGATAAAAGCTCTTGTTTCACAGGTCATAGGTGTAAAAGGAAGTGTGGGCACTTATTAATCTGTCCGACCATTATAATGTGAGCTGTGACTGAACTTTTCACAACCTGTCAACACTAAAATGTGTAGTACAGGGACACCAAATAGTTGCTGTTTAGTGGCACTCACAGTGACCAGAATGGCCATTTTGTGCCACTTCTAGTTTGAGCCCCTACACAATGGGGTCTCAAGACTTTCCCTGCACTGTTGTATGCATTGTGACAGCACTGGGAATGGGGTGGGGGCTGGCATACAAAATGTGTGCAGTACTAGGTACAAACACATGCCAGCACCCACACAGTGGCTATGTGGCAGAGCACCACTAGTCCCAAAAAAAATGTTACAAGCAGTTCTTCAAGGTGGCACAAATGTAGGACAGGCTTAAAGGCATTCATCAGAGGATCGAGATCGACAAAGGACCACATGAATATATAACTGTGACGGTGGGAGCACCCTACAGTCTCCAGTGGGCCTTTCTTTCACTCAGGCCTTTGCCACTGAGAATACCTGGGGCCATATATTCAAAAATGCGCAAAGCAGATCGCAAAAGTTTGTGCTGCACTTAGCAATAGCGTGGGTGCACAAAAATGCTATATTCAGAGGAATGTCTGAATATAGGTCCATTTTTGCCCAGCACTAAGCCACTTAGCATGGCCTGATAGCACCCCCGAAATAGGGCCCCGCAATGGCTTGCACCCTGGCAGAATTTTCTATATTCAGAAGTCCCCATGCAAATGAACCCATTGGGCATGTAAAACACTAAGGGACCATTTGCATGCCCATTATGGGCTAATTTGTATGGGGAGCGAGGTTGATTTGCCCAGCGCAGCCAGCCCCCAATTTCCCCAACCCACTGAGCTGTCCCTGGTGCTAGTAGCTTCCACCCACCTTCAATCCCAGTCCTGTTAAAATGAAACAGTCCCTGGCATCCAGTGGTGCCCCCTCCCTCCAATCCCAGTCCTGTTAAATAAAGATATATCCCTGGCATCCTGTGGTGCCTCCTCCTTCTGATCCCAGTCATGGTATAAATATACAATTTCTCTGGTGTCCAGTGGTCCTTCCCCCCACCTGATCTCAGTTCCGGTAATAACACTATTGTCCCAGGTGTCCAGTGGTCCCTCCCTCCCACCTGATTCCCAGCCCAATAATAACACTATTTTCCCTTGTGTCCAGTGGTCCCTCTCCACACCCAGTCACCATCACAGAATCCTTATCACATATCCCTGATGTCCAGCAGTCCCTCCCCCAACCCGATCCTCCCCATTCCGGTCCTATTAACATGGATACCTGGCATCCAGTGGCCCCTCCACCCACCCGATCCCCATCCCAGGAATGCCCCCCCCCATTTGCCAATGCTCCCCCAACAGCTGCACTGTCCTTGGCATGGCAGTAGCAAAGAGTCCAGCCCCCAACAAAGCTCCATCCCGAACCCTGAATAGCACCCCACAGCCCATACCCAGTTGGTGGCTAGTGGCCCCCTCCCACTCACAGCATGGACACCCACCCCCCACGGTCTCCCTACCTGTCCATCAGTGGTGCGGTTCAACGACGGCAAGCAGCATAGCCCACTTCACACCACCTCGGTCAACTGGCATCTATCTGTAGCAGGGAGCATGGCTTATTTATTGGGCATGGGTGACATGCCTTGCCCTATAAAGAGGCAGCGCTCCCTGCTACAGATAGATGCTGGGCAGCTGAGGTGGTGTGAGGTGGGCTGTGTTGCTCGCTGTCATTGAACAGACATGTAGGGCTACTGGGGGTGGGTGTTGGTGCCGTGGGTGTGGGGGCCATTAGCCACCAAATGGGTATGGACTGGGTGGGCAGCTGCTCATGGTTCTAGATGGGGCTTTGTTGGGGGGGTTGGACTTCTTTGCTGCTACCATGCTGCAGGCAGTGTGGCTGTTGGGGGGGTGCTCCTGGGACGGGAATCAGGTGGGGGCCACTGGACGCCAGGGATACGTGCTAATAGGATGGGACAGATATTGGGTGGGTAGGGACTGCTGGACACCAGGGATATGCAATAAGGATACTGGGACAGGGATTGGGTGTGGGGAGGGACCACTTGACATCAGGGAAAATAGTGTTATTACTGGGACTGGAATCGGATGGGGGGAGGGACCAATGGACACCAGAGAAATGATATATTTATACCGTGACTGGGATTGGAGGAAGGGGGCACCACTGGACGCCAGGGACATATATTTATTCAATGGGACTGGGATCACGGGGGGGGGCACCACTTGCCACTAGGGAGTACTGTGTTGGGGGGCGTCAATGCACTACCTACGGCAGTCACTAAGGTTGCACTGCATTAAGATGAGGGTCGGGTCACTGGTATTATCTCTGTGCAAGGGGCCCTTACAAAGCGCCCTTGCATGAAGCAAATACTGTGAATATCGGACTGCGCCAATATTCAGGTCCCCGCCCCTCCCCCCGACTGCAAAATTTTGCCTTGTGCACCCCTCCACTGTTTGCCTGTGCAAACCGAGCTTTTGAATATATGGCTTCTGTATAAAACCCGGTTTGCATGTGCAAAGTAGGATTTGCACTGGGGAAAACTTTGAATATAGTGCCCTTGGAGCAGCGTCACCACCATTTAGGTCCCGTCTATAGAAAGAGGGTGGGCCCCAGTGCTCTTATAACCCTTTTTCACCACCTTCTACCCTTTAAACTCCCTATAATGAGAGTCTCTGCTCTGAGTAGGACACACTCTCTCGCTGTCTCTGAGACTTTTACTGTAGTCTGCACCCCTTTATTCAGGTACCTTTCCCTCAGAGAGGCAGTCATAAACAAAAAGTTGTATTGCTAAACACTGAATGTCCAAAGACAGCGGTAATATTCATGTATGTGCACTATTTACACATGGCAAAAGAACAATACACATACAGGATTACAAAAGAAAGTTTGCAGTCTTGTGCAGGTAAACACTTCTATGTTCATTAACAGTTACAAGGCCTTCTTATCTTACTGTTCAAACTCTTTAGTACCTTAAATCTCTCTCTACAGATACACAGTTCGGCTCTCTCATTTGGTAACAACCCACACAGGATCCCCAGCAAAAAGACAGCAAGCAAAGATGAGCTGGGGCATTCATGCCCTCTCCCTCTCATAGGTGCCTTGGTCAAGCGAGGTTGTGACATTGCTTCTCTGTACCCAAATTCATCCATTTGGCTTAAGCCAATTCAGATCTGGAATTTGAGTGATGCTCACCGTAGGATATTATCTGTCACTGTTGGTCTCAAGAACCAGTTTCCTGCTGAAGATTATTTAGCATCTGAAAGAATGTGGCCGCGGCTCGATCAAGACAGAGTGTCTCCAAGCCTTTGTTCACTAAAGACACTCTTCCCCCCCCCTTTCAGAAGGCTTCCACAATGAAGGTTTAAGCACCTGTTAGATTCAACGGAGCTTCTGAAATCTCCACAACAGGTCATTTTTTTGTCACAGCTGAGTTATGCATTCTGGCCTCCATACTTCTACAGACAATAAACAAGCAGTTGACAAAATAATTCAGACTACCTGCTAAAACACTGTATAGTAGTCAGAATAACACATGCAGGAAAATGGGGCCGGGGAGGGACTCGACACCATGGCTATAAACCAATCCAAGGAGTAGTTAGGAGGCCAATGGATCACCAAGGATGACTAGCCTGGGACCTGAAAAATTAGACTTCTCAGTCCACAGGTGAGCCTTGAGGTCGGGGGGGGGAGGGTGAATGAAGCAGAAGCATCTCCAGCTGTGGACTCCTGGCACAGCGCCATGCAGCTGGTGCTCTGTCATACTTAGACCTCTGTGAGTGGTGCACACCAGCACGCTAGCAGACACAAATCTGGATCCACTAAAATTTGGCAGCCAAATTTGCAGTGCAACCTAGCCAAGTCTCTCCCAGTATTGCTTCCCCCATAACTTAGCTCTTCTTTCCTGACGCCACTGTAATCTGCCTTGGCACCAGTACATACAGTATTGACACTCTATCTGTATATAGCTGTATTTTTTTTCTGTCCTTTGATTGTGGCCAATAACAAATTTATTGCATATACTGGCACTTTATCCTGCTTTTTCACTGTATACAATATAACCATATCCTAGCGTATAGTACTCTACTGCTCTAATGTTCTCCCCAGGACCCTCTTGGAAAATAGGTGTTGCACCTAAATGAGGCTATACTGTGTGCAAAATTCCAAATATTAAAGATCATGGGAGTGACCATGTGATGCTCCCAACCTATCACATGGCTTCTTTCAGTTGCATGTGAGGTACTCTTATTGCCATAAGAGTATCTCATGTGCTGTTCCACCATAATAGGCTTCTCGCTTGCACTGCTTGCACTGCACAGAAAGGGCCCATTGTACAGATAAAAAAAGTAATTAAAAAATATATTGTTGCACAATCTATAATAATTTTATAGGGACCGTAGGAAGGCCTCATATGGATATAACAGTGCATCCCTGGGGCACTGGAACTGCTCACTTTGGGTTTGCAGTTCTCTTGTCCTAAGAATGCATGAGGCGACACTTTTATACAGGGATGCTCAGATGTCTTGTAATATGATCTGTCAGACGGATTTTGGACTTGGAACTATCCTTGTCCAAAATTCTTAATCCGGCTGTGAAATGGTGAAGTTGCTTATCCGCGCCCCCCAGCATTGCATTACTGTGCAAGCTCAACACAACCGCTCTACAGATAATTACTCAGACTCCTTACTCAGAACAACCTATAGCCACCAACCTCCCTCCTCACCAAGCCTCTGAAGTCTGAAATTAACGAGGGCCTGACTGATCTGTAATAAAACAAATGGCACCTATAATAAAAAATCCTGTCCCCTGCACATGCATTAGTTTCCCTCCACAGTGGCCCCCCCCCCGCACATCAAGGCAGCAACAAACAGATTTCCTCCCCCACCCAACACACCCATTGGCTCCCACTTCCTCCCCTCTCCCCCACAGCACCCAAATAATAATTAGCCAAAGCCGGTTGGGGTCAGGGTGTCAGGTAGTAGGGGTAGGAGATCAGTCCCATGGTGGAGCTGCTTTCACTCATCTTCTGACTTGTGAATTAAATGATGTTGGTTGGCCCGTTGGCACAGCAGTTGGAGTTCTACTTGCGATGCTGGCAACCCAGATTCAGGAATGGACCCAGGTCACTGGAGGGCCAACCGGGAGGAGAAGGCTCGAGCGTTCGACGACTGCTCACCTTCTCCTGGGGGGAGGGAGGGGATGCGGCTCACTGTGTGCCACCTCCTGGAGGAGGCTGGGAGTGTGACAATTCAGTGAATCCCGCTGAATGCAAGGGGCATAGTGGACATTGGCCTTGACGTCTGTGACACACCACACACCCGGGGAGCAAACCAGGAAAAAAAACTGCTTCTCAGTTTGCCTGATGATGGCCACTGGCTCCTGCCATCTTGAGTGCCCTGAGCCCCCGTAGCCACCTATGCAGCTCCCAGGGACCAAACAGTCAGTACGCTGGCTGTCCCCCCGGTGCCTTTCCCCTTGGAGGAGAGGGATCCATCCAGTGAAGGGATACACTGGGCTACCCCTGGGATGGCTGCAATGTGAGATAGGTAAAGTAGGTTGGGGCAAGGGTGTCAGTGGGGTCCATGGCTGGCTGGAAGGAGAGGTGGGCCGGGAAGCCTAAGGAAGGAGCAAAAAAAAAAAATGCTGATGTCCTTCTCTAGTAACACCTGACTGGTCAATTAGGAGTTACAATAGGAGAGGATGTCAGTATTCATTCACAGCTAGTCGGAACTCAAGCATAAGCAGCTCCACTGCAGGACTGATCTCTGACTCCTACTACCTGACACCCTGACCGAAACCAGCTTTGGGTGATTATTTGGGTGCTGTGGGGAGGGGGGTGAGGAGTCAGAGGGAAGTGATGGCCAGTAGGTATGATAGGTGGGGGGAAATCTGTTGCTGCCTTGTAGTGCAGGGGGAGCTGCCATTGAGGCAAATTGTAAAGCGTGGGTGGGGAATGGGATTTTATTATAGGGCAGAGTTGTTTTTTTATTATTGAGAAGGTTGCGGGCCATCACTTATCTCTTACTTCAAGGGCTGGGGGATTGGGGGCTAGAGGGTGGTTTGTGCAGTGTGGTAACTGATTACACGGTGAGACTGAGGAGGGCCTTCACTGGGCTGGGGGGAGTTTTGTTTTTTCAAAGCAGTTAGGATTTTGGATTTTTGGCACCTCTATCTGAAATCCTAAATGTTTGCTGAAAACTGAGGGATCTATTTTTAAAATGGATTATCCGAGTACCCCTACTCTTATATCCATAAGCGGCCTTCCTAGCATCCCTATAAAGATATAAAATAAGTAAGGGCTCCATGTATGTTTTTAGTTGTGGCACAACAGGGTGTCTCTTTGCACCCCGAAATTGCACATCCACTGATTTTGACTACATATTAGGCCTCTGCTCTTGAAATCTTATTTATTTATTTATTTGTTTACCTGGTGGGTACACTGATCCCAGGGACCATTTTCTGGCATGACCCAGGCCACTCAGATGGCACATCTCATACAAAACAGTTACATTACAATCACAGTGAAGAGGAGTAACATCAAGTAAACAGAACAGTGGCAGTATGGTGTACATACATGGAACAAGTGGTCAGAGACTACCAGGCCTCTGGCCGTACATGACGCCGACATCCAGCATTAAGTGCATATATATGCTATTGAACTAGTCATATGCTAATGGTGATGTATGCCATCATTTGGTATGGCATTTACATGAGGGCCTTCCTAGCATAGCTTCCTGGAGGTTCTGTTTGAATGTGTGGGGTAAGGCCTGCAATTCGTTAGGAAGGGAATTCCAGTACTTGGGAGAAGCATATGAGAATGCTGTCCTTCCCAGCTCGGTAGAGCACCTGGGGCATTCCAACAGTCTGCAGGTGGAGGACCTCAGTTCTCGCCTGTTATATTTTAATATCAGCAACCCTGACAGAGGTGATCCAGCCCCATCCTGTAAGGCTCTTGCTATGAACGATCCAAGCATGAGGTCTCTCCAATCGGCAGGTGGGAGCCATCCTAAGGACTGGTAAAGATGGCAGTGGTAAGTCCGGAATGCGGCTTGGGTGATGAATCTGCAAATATTATTATAGACTGTGTTCAAGCGATTTAGTAGTGAAGAGGATGTGAGGGCAATTACTGGGAAGCAGTATTCCAGAATGGGGAGGATGTGGCCACGGCCAATCACAACTCTTGCATCGGGGTCAGTAGGTGCCTCAGTCGATAACACATTCCTATTCACTGATTCACCTTCCTAATTGCTGAGCTGATATGGTGCTCAGACTAAGAGATGTCGCGCGTGACCCCCAGGTATGTGAATTCTCTTACCTGCTCAAGGGTCAAGCTGTCAGGGGATAGTATACTGAGAGTTTTGGTGTTGTTGGGGTGCACTTCGTGAGCTTCGGTTTAGAGCCAAACAGCACACATTTAGTTTTCTTGGTATTTACAAGAAGCCTGTGCTGTGTAAACCAGTGTACTATAGCAGTAAAGTCCGTGTTTAGATCTAGGTTTAACCCAGGGAGGTTGTTACACTTTTGAAGATAATGAGGCCGTCCGCATACATTATTCTGTTGCTGTTTGTGGCTGCCGCAAGTAAAGGATTGGCAAAGAGGGAGTAGAGCAAGGGACCTAGTACGGAGCCCTGGAGCACACCGGTTCGTACACAGAGTGGTGTTGGTAGGGCATGCCCTATTCTCACTAGTTGGGTCCTGTCGGTTAAGTAGCTTCGGACCCAGTTTGTAACATTGTTGGGGAAGTTCAGGGAAGATAGGGTATTTAGTAGTAACCCATGGGCCACCATATCAAAGGTTTTTGATAAGTCTACAAATATAGCCCCGTGAGGTTACCTTTGTCTGCTTCACCGAGCATGTGGTCTGTGAATTTAGTGTGGGCTGTGGCAGTACTAAAGCCTCTGTGAAAAACATGTTGGTCCTTGGATAGCAGGCCATATTTTCCTTTTTTTTGTATAATCTTTTTATTGAACCATTTTTCTTTTCTTTCCTTTACAAACACTACATACTACATTTTAGCCCTTCTGTTACATTTCCGTAGCATTTGTTTCTGTTTACATCTTACAATCCTTATAATCAAGATTATTCCATCTTTGCAACTTGTAGTGCTATCCTATCATTAGTCAGACACACCATTAAACAATAATGTTAACAAACACAAATAAAACATCTTTAAAACAACTGCTTGCGCACAGTACATCTTAGATTTCATATAACATTTTCACTTGATTAAATGCCTTGTTCTAGAAAAGTGCTAGGTATTAAGTGTTCCTCATCCTCTTGCTTCATCAATCTGTGTTTCTAAACTACCTGAAGTCCTTTAATTTATCCAGCCTCCAGCCCAGTGTGCAAAATCTGCACCTCCATTGGCGAGAGTGTTGTTAGGAATGGTCTCCAGGTGTTATAGAAGCCCTCCCCCTTCCCCTCACCCTGAGCGACAGTTGCTCCAAGGTCAACATCTGTATGGCCAGTGCCCTCCATTGTCCTACTGTTGGGGCTGCGCTCAATACCCATGTGTTTTGAATACAATGCCGAGTAAGTGCCAGTAACACACTCGCCAACCTGAGCAGGGGTACCCACTCCTCTCCTTCATCCTCCTCGATTCCAAATAACCCCACAATAGGGGCCACTGTTAGCGGCCTTACCATCATCTTTCCTACCTCTTCCAGTACCCCTTTCCAGAATAGCTGTAGAACTGTACATGACCAAAAACAGTGGTAATAGGTGCCCACCTTAGTACTGCATCACCCACACAATGGAAATACCGCTGGGTGAAATTTATGCACGATCTGAGGAGGGCAATACAACCGGGGTATGAATTTAAAGAAAGACTCTTTAAATCTGTTGCATACCAAGAGTCCCATATGTAGTTTCAGCAATATCTTCCAATTGCCCTCCCCCACCTGTATACCCATATCCTGTTCTCACAATGCCTTGGTCTTCTCTGTGAGGTCTCGAAAAAATTATCTACCCAGCTGCGCTGCCTTGCAGATAAGACCCCTTTGGTCCCTTCTGGCATTGTGTATCAGGAGTTCAACTTGCCCTAGCGGTGTGTTGCTTGTGCTAACCCTTTTTAGCTTCTGGGTGTAGGCCCTAACCTGCAGATACCTAAAAAAGGTGTGTACCATCTAGCCCCGATGTTTCCTGTAGGGCCTCAAATGAGCGCATCCTCCCCCTGGAGAAGAGATCCCTTATACTTTTAATACCCTTTTGCTCCCATTCCCTAAACCCAGGATCCTCTAGTCCCAGCAAGAATGGTGGATTCTTAGTCACCGGGAGCATGAGTGTGTCCTGCTTCCCCATCCCCCGGTCTGCATAATCTGTACTTAACTTTCGAACACTGTCACCACCATGGGGTTAGTCCTTCCCATATTCATATATGCCTTCCATCCTCTTTTAGTTAAATATGCTGACAGCCTTCCGGGACAGCCTTCTTCCTCCAGGTCAACTCAACTTGCCTCCTTCGGGCGGTTTACCCAATCTTGTATATAGCGATGCTGGATTGCTAAGTAGTAATTACGTAGGTCCCAGAAGCCCAACCCCCCTCCTCACTGCTCACCTTGAGCCATTGCAGACATGCTTTGGGACTCTTGCCCTGCCAAATAAAGGCAGAAAAGTCTGCCTCCAACTTCTGGATGTCTCCCCAGACCATCCGATGTGCACCATCTGCATTATGTACAGGATGCGTAGAAGAGTATCCATTTCAATTAAGTTAATCTTACCCATCAATGAGATAGGCAGGGTGCACCACCTGCACAGGTCTGCCTCCACCATCTTAAGGAGTGGGGTATAATTCAGCTCATATACTGACCCCAGACTTTTATTCACCAGTATTCCAAGGTATGTAAATGATTTATTAACTTCCCTTAATCCCCAGGAACCCCCACCCCATCCCTCCCTCCCTCCTTCTCTTCACACGGTCATAATTTCTGACTTCCCTAGATTTATTTTATATCCTGAAAAGCCTGCAAATGTAGCTATAGTCCACAGCAAAGGGGACATCAATTTATGTGGTTCCCTGATAAATAGCAGCATATCATCTGTGTATAGTGCAGCCTTGTGCATTCGTTCTGACACACCCCTTACCCCCACTATTTCCTGATTCTGTCTAATGGCCATTGCCAATGGTTCCAGCGCTATGGCAAAGTAGAGGGGAAAGGGGACACCCCTGCCTGGTTCCCAGGAATAATGGGAACCATTCGGACAGGGTCCCATTAATCAGTACCTGTGCAGTGGGGGAGCCATACATTGCCCTGACCATTCCCACAAACTTGTCACCCAGACCAAACCGGATTAGGGCTTCAGACAGGTACTTCCATTCAATATGGTCGAATGCCTTCTCAGCATCCATAGACAACACATGTGTTGGGGAGGCAGTATAGCGCAGTGGTTTAAGGCTCTGAGCTGCAAATCTGGTGACATCAAGCAGACCAGACCTGGGTTTGAATCCCACAGCTTCCACTTGCATACTGTGTGACTCTGAGCAAGTCACTCAACTTCCCTGTGCTCCCAGGTCACTCTTGTAAAAAAGCTTTCAGCTTAATGTGCTACTCCTGGTTAAACAATTAAATAAATTAAAAAAAGAAAGAAAGAACACATGTCTCCCTTTGCTCGAGCCACCCCCACATCACATTTAGCAGCCTGCGAACATTATGATAGGAGAGTTGCCCTTTGATAAACCCGGTCTGGTCTGGGTGAACAAGCTCCAGGAGCACCTGTTCCAGTCTATTCACCATAATGTTCACTAAAATCTTCAGGTCACAGGTCAGGAGAGATAGGGGTCTGAACGACGCACATTTTTCCATGTCTTAGCCTGGTTTTGGGACAAGACATATTACTGCATCAAAAAAGGTTTCAGGCAACCTCCCTCCTTCCTCTTGCCTCTCCTGAAAGACCTCATTCAGGGGGCCGCTAATATGTGCCATCATGTGGCTGTAATATTCGACAGGAAACCGATTTGGCCCACTGGCTTTACCCTTGCGGAGCCCCCTTATAGCTTTCCTCACCTCTGCTGGAGATATAGGGGCTTCCAAATGATCCCTCTGCCTCTGTGTAGCACTGGGCAATTTAAGCTGGTCCAAGAACTCTCTTGCTTTCCCCAGAGTCCCACCACACTGTGCCTGATACAGCTGTTGGTAAAACTGGTGAAACCTTTCTCGTATCTGCTTTTTGTCCCTTATCTTTCTTCCGTCCTCTTCTTTAATGCCTGTTATCACAGTCTGCCTTCTTCCTTCCTTCATCAATTTTATCAACAAAGGGCCTGGCTTATTTCCCCATTCAAACATGTGCTTCCTACTGAACATCCATGACTTCCTAGCCTCCAGCATAAGGAGGGCATTTAAAGCTCCCCTGGTTGTTTTTAAGAGGGCTCCTGCCCCTCCACCTTCTCCTCCCGCTATCCTCCATTCTAGATCCTTTAGTCTGCTCTCTAATGTTAGTCTCTTTTCCTGTTGTTTTTTGTGTTTGGCCACATAGCTGATTATAGCCCCCCTCATAAAAGCCTTCCCTGCATCCCAAATAACCCGTTTTGGCAGATTCTCATTCCAGTTATCCTCCATGTAATGTTTCCACTGCTCTACTAAGTACTCCTTAAAGTTCTTATTACTCACTAGGTAGCAGGGGAACTTCCAAGGGGGTGGGCCCTCTCTTAGCTCATTTGTGGTAAAGGTTGCGCAGACCACAGCATGATCCGAGATCTGTATAGGGCTGTGTGAGGTGTTTTCCGTAACCGTACAAACCAGCTCCTCGGTGTATATATGTGTGTATATATATATATGCACACACACACACATAGTCAATACGAGACCATATTTTGTTGTGCGGGTTGGAGTAAAATGCAAACTGCTGAGCCCCGGGGTTTGCTATTCGCCAGCAGTCTATCAGGTCCAGGTCACACAGCCCTATCTGCCACTGTCTCACGGCCCCCCGCTCCTTCCCCTTCCCCTTCCCCTCTCAGTCCTCCAGCTTCGAA
Source organism: Neoceratodus forsteri (assembly GCA_016271365.2). Classification (NCBI taxonomy): domain Eukaryota; kingdom Metazoa; phylum Chordata; order Ceratodontiformes; family Ceratodontidae; genus Neoceratodus; species Neoceratodus forsteri. Next base: position 1,372,950,396 of record CM057458.1, read on the forward strand.
TCCATGGTGCAATTTAGGTCTCCTCTCAGGATGAGGCCCTGAAATTGTTCCTTGACCAGCAGATCCAGCACCCCCTGGTAAAACTGCAGGTCAAAAACTGCCAGGGCATAAATAGATCCAAATGTGACATTCTCTCCGTACATTTCCCCTGTTACAAACACGTAGCGCCCCTCCCCATGGTCCTTCACCACTCTGTGAACCTTAAATGGTAGGTTCTTGTGTATCAAAATGCCCCCCCCCCCCATTTCTGCGAGGAGTAGGATGCTGCATGACATTCTCTCACCCATCCCCCTACTAATTTGGCATGTTCCACATCCGTTAAGTGCGTCTCCTGCAGTAAGGCCACCTGTGCTCCCTGTCTTTTCAATGTGGTCATTAAACTGGTTCTTTTGTCCGGTGTGGCAAACCCCCTAACATTCCAAGATACCACCATTATGTCTTTACATTTAGCCATGACTTCCTTTACATCTTCTTCCCTTTCCCCCACATTTTCCACTCTCTTTTAGTCCGTGTTGCTCCCAGCATATACATTCAAGTGTTCCCACATAATCATAATTATTTCTTTGTACTGTGCACATTAAATAAAAAACATAACAAACATCAATAACAGATAACCATTTAACTATGATACAGTCCCTTCTCCCCCCCACTACCCATCGCCCTCAATGGTGCATAGTCGGGCAATCCTGCCTGGTGGTTAATATTCTACCTCAATCATAGACTTATCCCCTCCCCGCTCCAATTTACATCTTCAACGTAGCATATTTGTCCCACGAATAACATTAATATTTCCATTCTTTATCTACCCAACATCTTATGTAAAAAAAAGGAAATGGAGGAATTCTCCATCATTCCTCTCCCCTTCAAGTCTCCCGCCCAGAACAGCAGCCCGCAGTAGTAGTGATGATGAGGCCCCCTTCCTTCCCTTCATTCTCTCTCATTTCTTTTTCCTTTCCTGTCCCCTATTTTAGTCCCATTATCTCTATTATCCCCCTCTCTCCACTGTTATTACTCTGTACTGTCCCTCAGGGGGCGGGTATGAGTCAGCACAACAGACACACGTGTATCACCCCCTCCCACCTACCTGGGACCCTGAAAAGAACCACCAGGGCACATGGCCTGTTCTCAGGTCTTATCTGCACAGATCATGTTGGTCTGAACTTGTGTCCCATAGTACAGTCTCAGTCCTGTTATTTGCACCAGTTTACAGCTATCTGTACACCTTGGAAGTCGAGGGGTTTCCGAGATATCCACCTTGAAGCTTCACATTCCCGGGGTCACCAGTCCCACCCCACAGGCCGCTCCTCTGGTCTGAGACCAAGGTGAAAGAACATTAAAAGATCTGTAGTTCAATGTAAAGTCCCCCAGCTATTCATCCTAGCTTGCACTTCAATTCTTGCACAAAAGTTTTTGCATTGCCCACTTCTCAGAAAGAATATGTCACTCCCTCATTTTTTTTTTTTTTTTTGTGTATTTATTTGTGCGTCTATCCCCAGGAGCCCACATCGGCCCGACCGGCCCCCCCAGCTCCAACTCCCAGAATTACCGGGACTTACCTTATGCCCGGCCCGAGAGCGGTGCCTGTGGGAGGTCGGGCTTCATCCAGCCGCCGGGAATTTTTCTCCTCCATTTTTCTCCCTTGTTAACCCAGGGACCCAGGAGTAGAGATGCATGCGGATGGAGGCGCGCATGCATACTACAGCCCCGGTGACAGCCCCATCCACCCGCCCTATGGCCTAATGCCTGTGAGCTCCCTCGTCTGTTCCACTCCCAGCCTCCACCAGGAGGCAGACCTGCACCGAGGGATGCACCAGATCCTCCCCAGAGAGGAGAGCTGCCTTTTGGCTGCTCTAGCCAGCTCCAGTACCTCCCCCTCGCTGGCCTCTGATGGCCCGAGCCTGCCCCAAACTCGGTCGCCGGGCGGTGCGAGGTAGCGTGCCCAGCGCCTCAGCCCTCTGTGCCACTGGGCCGGGCGCTCACCCCTCGTTTTTAATCTTTAACATTGCAGGGTATACCATAAAGTTCTCTACTTTAAGCTCCTTGAACTGTGCCATTACAGCATTTATCTGGCACCTTTTCTTTTGCAGTCACAGAGAGTAATCCTGACTCAGGAACGGCCGCACACCTTCATACTTCAGTGCCCCAGTAACCAGATATGCTGCCAACACCCCTTCCCGGTCTTGAAAGTTGTGGAAGTGCATTATGATCTGCCATGGAGGGTGGTCTACTGCAGGCCTTGGCATTACAGTGCAGTGCGCCCTTTCAAGCTTGATTTGCCTGTTCTTGGGGGTCATACCCAGCAATTCGGGTAGTTTCATCACACAAAAGTCCAAAACACTCTTTCCCTAGTTCTCCTCAAGGAGGCCTCGGAGTCTGAGGTTTAAGCATCGGCGATAATTCTCCTAGTAATCGAACATTTCTTTAAATTCCTCCAACTCCTGTTTCAGGGATTTCAGCTGTCCCCCCAGCGGGTTGACCGCGTCCTCCAGCGTTGATATCCAATCTTCTGCCTCTGCTAATCGGGCTGTTTGTGTGGCCTGCAGGTCCAGTACCTCCTGCAGCTTACTCTCAATTTTTTTCCATTTGTCCCAGTTGCAGCTCCAGAGCTACTAGGACCTGGCCCATCACTATGTAGCCTAGGATGCTCATCTCGGCTGCTGACAATGATATTAGGCCTGCGTTCTCTGTCTGAGTACTTTGCGGCTGTTTCTTACTGTTTTTGCCTCCGGTACATAACGATTTCCCAGCGTTATGGGACAAATACTCATCTATGTTCACTTAAGGTACAGATCTTAATCTTTTCGGAGGGTTTTCTTTTATAAAAAGCTAAGTTTTAATACTTATTTTGCAGTATGTGGAGCAGAGCTAGGGAAGACACGTCTTCATGCGGCAGTGCTCATTAGCGCCCCAGGCCGTATTTTTCAATGTGCTCTAATGGTTGACGGTGAGCCACTTTTTCCAGTATTTTGCCCACGTATGGATATGGGTCTATAGTTGTCAGGAAGGTGTGGGTCTCCTGCCTTAAGTATGGGGACTATTCAGGCTTCCTTACAGTGTGCTTGCACCTTTGCGGTGATCAAGGATAGATTAATAATGTGCGAGAGTGGTTTTGCTACGGCTGCCGAGGCCAGCTTGAAGAACTGTGGCGTGAGCCCATCACTTCCTGCGTTGTCTGTTTTGGGTAGGGACTTTAATAGGTGGTATATCTTTGTCAGTGATGTTATTTTAAAATAGAAAGAGGGAGATCCAGTTGCTTTACCCTGCTTTCCAGTGCTTTGGGTTACAGTGGGAAGCTGGTCTAGGTATGAGTCTAGATTCGAGAACTTGTTCAGTAGGTTCACCACTGACTCCAGATCTGTTTGTAGGCCCAGATCACTTGCTCGAGAAATAGTTTCTTGGTGTTTACCTGGTTTGATGACCGAGTTAATTGTAGCCCAGAATCTGCGTAGTTCGCTAAGGTTCTGAGTTTGTTGGACCTTGATATATGAGGCTTTTAAGGATTTGGTATCCTGCTTGCATTTGTTTCATAGATGCCTGTACTTGGCCCAATTACCCAGGGTGGGTGCGGCCTTATGAGATGCCCATGCCTCATGTCTCTCTTTCATCAGTGCCACCAGCTCCTTGGTAACCCATCTTATGTTTCCACCCCTTACAAGCCGAGTGGTAATAGGGCAGTGTTTATCCTGTACCGCGGTTAAGGCAGCAATGAAGAATCCCGGTGCTGTGTCCACATCCTTCGATGAATAGAGGGTGGACCAGTCTATGCTGCCCAGATCACTATTCAGTGCATCAGTGTCTACTTTAGCAAAGTTCCTGATAGAGATGATCCTTGATGGGGGCTTGATCTTTCGGCATGACCACATACAAAAGGTAGGGGAGTGGTCGCTGATGGAGTCAGACATGACTCCTGAGATGCTCACCCTGTCTTCTCTGTTTGTTGTGATCCAGTCAAGTAATGTGTGGTTACTTGGTCTAGAGTTGAGGTGCGTAGGCAATTCTATGATCTGAGACAGGTTAGTGTCTTTGAGAAATTCCGTATACCTATGCTACTTGTTGTCTAACCAATTTAGGTTGAACTCACCTAAAATGATGGTGTCCCTTACTGGTGCTAGACCGGCGACTTCAGAGATTATTTCCCTGAGCCCATCTACTGCTCCCTGTGGAGGGTTATATACACAACCCAAGTGTAATTTGATCACTTCAGCAATGGTGATTTCCATCAGGAGCCATTCTGGGTTCACCTCCTGAGTTGAGCTGGCAGCATTAATGGAGCCGGTTATGTGATCCATCAGGTATATCGTAACCCCACCCCCTCTCTTAGGGCCTGGGCTGTCATTCCAAAAGATGTTATAGCCCTGAATTTGGCATAGAGAGTCAGAGATTGTAGGTTTAAACCAAGTTTCGCTTACCACAAGAATGTCAGGTTTATGGAGCGACACCCAGGCTTCCAGTTCCTAGATCGTCGGCACCATGCTTCCAGCAATATGAGCAATTCTGATGCCATGCATGAAGGACCATTGAGAGCACGAGTGCAGGGGGCCAGGGTTTGCCTCCACATCCCCACACATTAGGAGCAGAAGACCGTAGAGTAGCCGCAATAGTCTGTTCCCACCCGAACCCCGCGTCGCATTGACTCATTGGGCAATTAGTAGTGCGCCTAGAGTGCCAGTTGCCTTTCTACCGAGGCAGGCTAATGTCACAATTGGGTGCTTTAGAAGCAGAGGTTGAGCCCCCTGGGTGGGTCCACTGTGACCTTTGAGGGAGTACTTGTTGTTTGGGGAGCAGTCTTTAACTAGAAGGCAGCTGGCCACATCACATAGGATTAATGTGGCTAGCAGTATCATAGCCATAAGGCAACTTGGTGTTAATTGTTTTAGCTTTTTTGTCACCATGGTCCTTAATTTCTGTGTTGCCAGACTAGCAATAGGATTGAGTAAGCCTCCTTAAGGGAGTTTAATAGCAGATGCCCACTACAGGTGATCTGTTATTGGCTGCAAATGGGAAAGTGGGGAGATAGTCACATGACAGCCATCCACTATAAAGCTACAGCTGGAAAAGGGTGGTTGGGGAGCAGCCGCGTGAGGTGGGTCTCTCTCAGCCCTTCCTATTTAAGCTAGGCAGCAATGGAAAATACAACACAGTCCATAAAAATTAATTTCAGATTGTGGCACAGCTGGAAATAATATTAAAAGCTGTAGTTCCACTGCTAGCCTATGCAGTTTGGATTGCTGTGCTAATTCAGTCCTGTCCTGGTTAAGCCGACTATCCCCTATCGAGACGAAAAGGCGCCAACTTTCAAATATGGCACAGTATTCTCGGCATAGTCTCCTGCTACCTCCGTACTTCAGTATATGGTGGCGGCGTTGTCCTGGAGCTCTGGGAGGGCAAGTAAGCTGCTCTGGGGGGCAGGGAAGACCTAGAAATGAGAAAGAGAGAAAGGGAAGAGATGGAATTAAGTGTTGGCTGAGATAGATTAATGTCTTACTTTGGTGGGGACAGGGGCGAGAACTCCCGACTGGGCAGGCTTGTGGGAAAAAGTTAAGGTTTTTTTCCTTTTTTAATTCTTTAGACAGGCTTGCTGGACCTGAGTAGATTATGAATGCAATTTAGCAAAAGGGGCCAAATTCTAAGGTGCTGACTGAGAGCTACACAGGTCTTAAATTACTCAGATTAGCAGTAACAAAAATGCCAGGTGAATTATTAGAATGTGCACAACAGTCTTAATTTAAATCATTGTTTTTCTGCATCCAGGAAAACATTTAAAAATATAATATTCAGGCACGATTCAAGTTATATTTAATAAATATTTTTGTATTTATGTTCCCTTGTTCTTTATTACTGAGGGCATTTGCATGAACATATTATCTTTGCTTATGTAACCCCCCTGCAAATGGGGGTTCCCAAAAGACTTCCAGGAGCTTGCTTGAATGCTCCAAGCCTGAATGGTGTTTGGCATTTAAGCCATTTATCAGTGAGTGTTTTTAGAGCCTCTGGTACTGTCTCTTTAAGAGCTGTCTGCTTGCAGACATAATTAGTTATATGGGGGGACTGTGTGCTTCTCTGAGTACCACTCGAGCTGCTGCCAATTCACTTCATTTTGCAGTCACTAGGAGTGCAAAGGGAACCTATCTGAAAGATGTAACTGTTTGCCAGAAATTATTTAGAGTAATAATGAAATTACAGTTTGTCTAACCTGCTTTCTTTGCAGTCAGAACTGTGTCTGCTAGTTCCCATTCTAGTTTTGAACTGCTGAACTGGACCAATCAGTGTGGGGTAAGCTAGCTCTAAAATGGTGCCTTGGACGAATCAGAACTTGGACTCATAATCTGAGCCAGCCACAAGAGGATTGTATGGCAGTGACTCTGGGAGATGTAGTTTAGACTTCAGTGCCTTTTTGGACCAACAGCAGCAGTCTATTGTGAGTGACAGCCAATCCAGTCAAGAACTGGGAGGAACTCAAAGGAAGTGCCCGGTTTTGTCGGTTGGAGTTTCAGTTGAGCTTTGGCAGTGAAGAAGGAAGGAGCCCTGTGCTTTTTCAGTGTGCAGTTTTAGTCAAAAAACGTGTGTAAGGCCCAGAGTTCCGGTCTGCAGCTTGTGTAACAGCTTGTTAGGACTGAATCCGTCCTGTGAAAAGAATCAAAGGATCTCTGAAGAGTAGAAACCAGGCTCACCCTGTAGAAGACTGGAGGAATTGCTGAAAATTGCATTCGGTCTGTCAGGAACTGAATCTGCTGTGTGTTCTCCGGTATTGTGCAGTAATTGCGATCGGGATACAGATGCAGCCTGCCTGGTATAGTGCTTTCTTTTATATGGATGTGTGAAGAGGTTTGTGTACCTCAAGTGAGCCCTGCTGACATTGAAGGACCCTATCTTATTTGGAGGTCGTGAGTACTAATTCAGGGTCGCTCCTGTTGAATTGCCACATTAAATCCAAATGGAATTACTTGTACTGCTGACTGTTTAATTCTCCTTTTCTCTGTGTGAAAGGGCCCCTACCAGCTGCCACGGTTTGGACTAGCCACTAAGGCTTGGGTACCCAGGGACAGTAACTGATAGGGATAGGCCTGTGCACAGAGCCATAGGTAGATTATTAGAGTGATAAGCTAATTAACCTGATTTCCCCTGTCCTTGTTATATCCCCTAAATAAATCAGAGCTGCTTGTTTCAGCAAAGTTATACTGCCTGAGGTATTTGTCTATGTTAAAGTACTGTACTGTGATTGTTGCACTGTATCTCATTTCACAGGAGGTCCCAGTGCCGGAACCAGACCTGGGGTAAGTGTATACTGTGAAGGTAATTCTGATATATTGTGTGGGCCACTAGTGGGAAGAAAGGGGTTGCAGTGTCCCAGAGGCTGTGACCAAGTTATTTAACTATTGCAAACCCTGACCTCTGGGTGGAGGCATCCGCCATTGGATCCAGGCCCCTCAACCTGTTAGTGGCAAATCAGGCAGGGGTAGTAGCCCCTGGGATAGCGCCATCTAGGGGTTACACTTATAAAGCAGGCCATGAAAAACCTGTAACCTCATTGGATGAAACATGTCACATGACCACTGATTATTTCTGACAACAACACACCTCACCTGCACTACTTTTTTTTCCAGCAAATAAAGGCCCATATTATAAGTGGGATAACACACTCCAAAGTGTGCAGTTATAAGGGAATAATGCACTTCTCGGGTGGTTGCTGCACTCTGCTATGCCTCAGGCCTAACAACCATCCAAGGTGTGCATTATTCCCTTATGGCCACACACCCTGTCATGTGTTATTCTTTACATCTCAGACTCGTATCATCCTGTTTCTTCCCCCGCTGAAGTCTTAATTCTGTTTGTGGCTTTATAATCTGTTACTGTGGCCATTACTATTTGGTACTGTTTTCTTCAGGGCCTCATTGTAAACGAACTAAGGTTGAATGAGTTCTCCCTTGGTTATAAGCTACTGCACCACGGAGCGCTTTCCCCACCGACTTCACCCCAGGTACTGCATTCTTGCTTGGATCCGATTCCAGGGAAGTGATGAGTTGCCGAAGGAAGAAGCCGATTGGCTACTCCAGGAGTAGCAAAGCTCTGTTTGGCTGGCTGATCTGCTTCTAGCTACACTGATTTGTCACCCTCCCTCCGCCTCACCCCTAAACCAGGCCACCCCACCCCACATCAGGCCTCCTTTAAATACACTCAGGCCACTCCCACTGTCCTGGACAACTATTTTGATTGGCTGCACCTCTTCTGATCTGTTTGCAAGGCAATCCTCTTGTTTCGGCAACAACCTTGTTGACTCTGTGGAAAATACTTATACTGCAATCTTCTGGTCCTCATTGCAAGATCATCTTAATCAATTCTGCTCTAGATCTGATCTGAAATCCCTTGCTGCTGCCACCCACTTCCTGCATGCTGGAAGCTTGAAAACACTAGTCAACTTTGAGTGCATCCAGCCTAATGGGGGCTTTTTACTTCCTTACTTGCTTCTATCTCATACTGTTCTGCACCCTGGATTCCAGTGTTAGTCCGCAGCAGTCTCCCTGCAGCATGGACAGTTACAGCTCTACTTTGGATCATCTGGTTTCCTTCGGCACTACAGATTCTCACATACTGGCTTTTATGTTACCTGATTTAGATCCTTCTTTCCAGCCCCCATGGCAAATTGATACTTCTTCCACGAGGGTAACAGAGTGTAGGATCCCGCTTACCTCTGCATTGATCACCCAGCATGCCTTGCTTTTTACAGCCAGGGTTCTTCTTTTTACGTTACTTGGCCCCATAGGCATGCACCTCAGGAATCCCCGAAGCTATGTAATAGCAACCCTAAGTGAATTTCACCTAAAGCTCACAGATTTCTTCTTGAAGCTATCAAGAAAACCTTGCTGCTCTTATGTTCTGGTAATGTCGAAATCTACCCTGGTCCTCCTGCAGCAATCTCTTCGCCTGCCGACCTAGCCAGTATCAAAGGATTGAGCTTTATGCATATTAATGTGTGCAGCCTACTACAAAAGTTTGCCTCTATTCAAGCATTGACTTCCCATACAATGCCTGATATACTCGTGGTCACTGAGACTTGGCTCAGACATGGTACCCCAGATAGTGAGGTGAATATCCAACTTATACCCTGTTCAGAATTGATAGACTCACCAGAGGAGGAGGAGGAGTTGCTATCTATGTCAAGGAGAAATTGTCTGCATCAGTTATATATTCATCCTCACTCCCAAAGGAATTTGGGAGCCTGACTCTTAATGTCAAGCTATCTTCCTCTGTCTCAATATGCGTCCTAGGATGCTATAGACCTCCATCCGTGGGGCTACAATTTCTGGACCATATAACTAATACGATGGGATCCCTTCAATCGGAGATTATTATACTAAGGGACCTCAATGTGGACTGGTACTCCAATAGTTCCTTACCCCTAAAGACTATTTGCGACTCCTTTGGTCTTTACCAACTCATTTCTGAAGCAACACTTCCAAACAAAAAGTGCCCTAAAAACAGCACACTTCTAGATCTCATTTTAGTAAGCAAACCCCATCTGTTTTCACATGCAGGAGTGTTCTTCTCAGATTTCAGCAACCACTGTATTATAGCAGGTGTAAGATCCACCCCAAAACTACCATCCCTTTCCAAATTCTCACTCAACAGGAAACAGCATCATTTTGACAGCTACACATTCCTCTCCGACTTGCGAGATTACTTGAGATGGCAGGATTTTTACTTGGACAACTCAGTGCCTGTGGCCTATGATATCTTCCAGGAAATTGTGTTAGGGGCTCTGGATAAATATGCACCATTGGTCTAGATTTGTTCTAAAAATAAATCATGTCTTTGGTTTATGGCCCAATTAAAGGCCTCCCTGTTGCATAGAGACTGGCTTTGGAAAAAGACTTGGAAATCAAAACTTCTAGATTACTGGACATCATTCAGGAAGGCTAGAAACCATTATACCAATCTGATTAGGGAGGCTAAGGCTAGCTATTTCCGCAAAGAACTGGACGCTTCCACCAAGTGCTCGGCAAACTTCTGGAAACCATCAAGAATATTCAAGGGTACTTGGCTATGAGCAACTTACCCACAAAAATCGCCATTGGCGCAACTTTGGTGTCTGATAAATAGACTATCCTTGATGCTTTTAATAACCATTTTGCTACTGCAGGTCTCGCTTTCAGTGCCTCCCCTGCCATTAACCTCCGCTCTAGTCTTGGAGCACCGGACTTACCAGATCAAGTCACAAGCGTGGCCTTCTCCCTCCAGCCTACCACCCTGAGAGAAGTTGAGGATCTCCTCCTACAATTGGATACCAGGAAGAGTGCAAGGGCAGACCAATTGGACTCATTCTTCCTGAAACTTAGTCTTCATGTCCTGGCTGTGCCCATAATGCACCTCTTTAACCTCTCCCTTTTGCAGGGTGATATTCCTCCCATATGGAAAACAGCTCACGCTATCCCCCTTTTTAAATCTGGAGACCCCAGTGACCAGAATAACTCTAGACCAATCTCTCTACTTCCCACCCTTTCCAAACTGTTGGAGAAAATAGTGAGTGTGCAGCTCAAGAACTACCTCAAAAGTGGGAACCTGCTCAATCCTTATCAGTCGGGATTTAGGCCTCATCACAGTACTATTTCAGCCCTGGCATAGGTCGCCAATGATTGGCAGTGTGCCTTGGATTCAAAGAACTTCATTTGCCCAGTATTTCTAGACTTAAGCAAGGCACTCGATATGGTTGACCATGAGCTGCTGCTTGTCTCCCTCAGAAACATCAGCTGTGACCCACTATCGCTGAGGTGGTTCTTGAACTTTCCAACAGAGCGACAGCAGCAAGTCAAGGCTGAAGGGGAATTCTCATCCCTGAAACCTGTACTGAGGGGCATATTGCAAGGCTCTATACTGGGTCCATTGCTTTTTGCAATTTACATTAACGATATTGAAGCTGACATCAAATCTGCTAACATACACCTTTTTGCCGATGACACAGTACTTTATATCAGAAGACCCTCTCCGGAAGCAGCTTGTAGGGATCTGCAACGGGAATTTAATCTTCTACAACTACTGCACCAGAAACTGCTCCTGAATACCAAAAAAACAAAGGCGATGCTTTTTTCTCCCTTTTCATTCATCAATAACCCCACAATTCAAGGTAATATTCCCCAGATCCACACTCTTCATGGCGAATCAATGGAATATGTTACTAAATTCAAATACCTGGGGGTGTAGATAGACCGAAAGCTTTCCTTTTGCGATCACATTGAGGATCTCTTAAAGAAACTTAGGCATAGGCTTGGCCTCTTCTATAGGATCAAAAATTTTCTAACACTGGATGCCAGGAAGAGACTGGTCCAAATCACATTCCTTACCTTATTGGACTACACAGATTTCCTTTACAGCCAAGGTCCCGTGTCTACCCTGGCTAAATTAGACACACTCTACCATCGGGTCTTGAAGTTCATAACTGGTCTCCCATACTCCACACATCACTGCTCCCTTTGCGCCGCAGTGGGTTGGTCATCCCTTAACTACAAAAGACAGAGAAATGCAGTTCTCTGGACATTTAAGGCCATCACGAAGATATTGCCTCACTACATCTCGGGATGTTTTCCTCTAGGTGTGATGGGTAAATATGTCTTAAGGAGTTCTTCCGTTATCTCCCTTGCAGTACCGATTATGTTTACTCTCTCTCTCTGGAACAACTTGCAAAACGCCCTGAAGTTGGCCTACCCAATCAAACTATCAGCCTTCAAAGCACTTTATTCTCACTCTATCAAGGAATCCTGTAACTGCTTCCCCTGACGTCACCTTCCCCTAGCCTCAGCTCCATCTGTTCCAGTGCATCCCTTTACTGGTACTTCTTTCCCACCCCTCTTGGGCAATGTTACAGCTTGTAAGAACTTACCTGACTGCTTCTTCTATCCTGATCCTGTGTTTTTTTCCTTATCATTAGTTCCTTTTCCATGTCCCCCTGGCTCCCACCTACACTCCTTGCTTACCCCCCTTGACACCGTGATGGTGTTTTGCTTTCCACTCCCTAACTGTTGCCACCCTCACCCCTGCAATCACTACATGCCCTTACGGGCATGTACCATGTACCTGTCCTTACTCACCCTCTTGCGCCCCCTCCCACCCTCCCATGCCCCACCAAGCTCCTTCCAGTCAATAATTGTGTTCAAGGATGCTTCAAATACACAGTGTAATTATAGTTGCGTATGTTTAACCTGTATATACTGTACTGCAGTTGCTATACTTTTTAGCTGCATACTCTTCATGGTTTTAGCTTAATGGCTCTTTTTATTACTCTGTTTTGTGTGTATTATAAACCTCCTGTATATAATTACTGCTCTATGTAAATACTATGTAAGTGTGAATTAATTTTGTATATATTGTTTACCCAATTATGATGTAACTGAGTATTCCTTTGTACTGTATGTTATTGTTAACCTCTCCTTTCCAGGTCCATCTTGAAAATGAGCTTGCTCAATGATATTCGCCTGATTAAATAAAGATTTTGATTGACTGATTGATAAGTAAAAATGAATAGAAAATGTAAAGAAATTAATATGCATTCACAGAAGAGTATAACTTCACCAGAGGGGGGAGCAGGAGGATAAGGTTGTCTGAGACACAAAATATCCTGTTTTCATGTAACTGTCCTCAGTAATAAAAAATGAGGGAAGAACATAATATACATACATATAATTAATCAAATCTAAGCTAAATTATGTCTAAATATTAGATTTTGAAAAGTTTTCCTGAAAACAAAAATCGGTTTAAAGGAAAACTGCAATTAACCTGTGCACCAGTTTTTACATGGAAAGTTATAGCTTCTGCATATTGTTGTCACGCATACTCATCTGTGCCGGTTTTAAAGATTTTTGTTACGTTTTGTGTATGTGAGTTGCCTGTGATGAGACCTGAGTAGTGACATGTCAAACAGAATTTAGAATCAGCTAAATAATTTTCTAGTCAGTATACCCCTTCAAACACACACAGATACATTATGCTTTGTGTCGGGTTTGAGGCTTTGGATTGTATATGTGTTTACAGAAACCACCCAAATTGAAAAGTATCTACCTTCTTGTGTCGTTTATGCATCCTACAGCATCCACTTTTCTTTTTTTGTGAGCAACTTTTATTATACTTTCCAACTTACAATTCAGATTTTTCCAACACACCAAAGCACAATCTGATTAAACAAGTTATTCAAAATCAACTGTTGCAGATGCAGTTATATATTCTTTACAAAAAAAAACTTTGTTAATGCACCAGTTAAGGTTCAAGTTAACGTCACAAAAGTAGGGAAATGTGGCATCAGGGTTTCAAACCCTAACTCCCCAGTCCAACACTCTAAGCAGCAAAAGATAAAAATATTAGGGGTTTGGGTCTCCAGGGTCTTGGTGAATCAGTGGTGGAGTCTTCCTTAGGGTTGTCAACCCTAATGCTCACCCCTCACCCCCAGCCTGTAGCCTCCTGCCCAAAGGACAAGGTATAGCTCCAAGCCAGTACCTCATAGTGATACATTCTTCTAAAGGGAAATAACTATGTCTTGATGTTGCCAGAACAGTTGTAGCTTTCTTGATGTAGGGCCCTGTGGGCCCTGCATGAAGAAAGAGATCATATCTCACATTGTTTATTCAGGAAACAGGGTGGGATTAGGATTGGCAACCCCAAGGAAGACCCACCACTGATCACAATACTCCAGAGACACAAAACACTAATGTTTTTTCCTTTTGCTGCTGCAGGGGTGGGGAGTTAGGGTTGGAAGCCCTAACGCCACATTTCCCTACTCTTGTGGCATTAACTTGATCCCTAACTGGTGCATTAACAAAGCATTTTGCAAAGAATTTCCTTTCTGGGATAGTGGAATCATATCCTCATTTGGGACCTGCATGAACAGATGTATATGCACAGGGCCCTTTTGGCCCCTGTGGCAAGGGAAGACTCCATCCACATACAGAAGTACAGGGTCCTTACAGGCCCTGCACTTCCATACAGTGACAGATGTGAAGAATTCATGGGGCTGTCTGGTGGGCTGTGGAAGCACAGGGCCCTGTGGTCTCTGCGCTTCCATGTGGCCACAGTTACAGATGCACAGGGCAAAGAATCCATCTGTCAGCCAGTGCACAGGCCCTCATCCAGACTGCCACCCATGGGTATATAGGTGCAGGGCCCCTATGCCAAGAGGACATTTCTCTTCATTATATGGTACCCAAGACTGCGTGGACAACTCTGCAGCTTTCATTTCCTGGCTAGGAGGGTGTTGCATAACAGCACCATCCCTCCACCCTCACCCCATCCAGGTAGGTCACTGAGTTCACCCCTGAACTCAGCTCACCAGCATAGGATCACAAAGCATACCTGCTGGGGTCAAGACTGGCACTATGCACAAAGTTTTTTTTAACAATTACACAAATATATATATATTCATTGCAAAAAAACTCTGTTAATGCATTAGTTAGGGTTGATAGTACAGTGACAAATGTTTGGAAATTCGATGTGAGGGTTCCCACCCCTGACACCCCCACACCCTCCACACACCAACAGGCGTCGGGGTGTGTCATGGGGTTGTCAGGCCCAACTCTCACCCCATTCCACATGTAAACAAACTGACATGGTACAGTATAGGAGAATGGGGTGAGAGTTAGACCTGAAGACCCCATGGTACACCCCAAAGCCTGTTGGTGTGTGGAGGGTGGGGTGGTACGGGGGAACCCTAACACTGACTTTCCAAACTTTTGTCACTTTACTATCAATCCTAACTGATGCATTAACAGAGTTTTTTGCAATGAATTTCTTCTTTTTAAGAAAGTGTAATGTAACTGGTATGTGGTTGTCTCCCTTCACGCTGCCCATTTTTGCATAATAGTATGCATATGTGGGAGCACGGGTCCTCTGGGCCCTGTGCTCCCACTTACACATAAGTACAGAGACATACTGCAGCCCTAGAGTCATGAAAAGGAACCCTTGTAACATTAATTTGGCAAATTCTCAATAACCATAGCAACTATGAAAAAAATTCCACTGCAGTTGTAGCCATGACTTTGAAACCACCACGCGAGCTTAGTTCACCTAATGGTGGACTAAGCCACCCAGAGCAAAAAATCTGTATCTCTAATTGTTTTTGAGATATGGGTGCTGAAAGGCATTGCAGGCACCGCAATGTTATCCTATGGGAAATTTCTCAACTTCAGAACACTGTAACTATGGAATCAGGGTACTTTTTTTTCACCAAACCAGCAAAAGGCACATCTGTGGGGCAAGGGCTTGCCACCCTACAAATTTCAGCCCAAAAGCCCAACTGGTTAATTGCAGTGAGGAGGCAAAGAAATTGTATTTTCTGAGGCAGTAGTGTCATAAATTGAGACACTTTCGCAAAATTTGCTAAAGAACAGGCACATAAGTGTCATAAATTGCAAAAGTGTCGCATCCATTTTTTTGCAGTTTGCGACAGTACCAGGGACACGACTGTGAAAAAGGCATTTCTGGGGGGTTTTAAGTTAAAATAATGGCTGCATTGTGTTCCTCAGGCCCCAATTAGGTGAACACAACTGTCAGTGTTTACCTAAGGGCAGGCAGATTTGAACTACAGCCATTTTTCTCTGCCACTAACTGAAAACAAGATGGCGGCAGCACGACATAACTGAGGCCATTTATGACGGGAAAATGAACTTGTGGCAGCTTTCGAGAGGCACAGCTGTTTTTCCCCATTGACTATAATGGGAAACTTTAAATTTCAATAACTTTTGAATGGTTTAATATTTTTTCACCAAATCTTCAAAAGACACATCAGTGACTCAGACTGCATATTCCCTAAGAATTTCAGACCAGACGGACAAACTGTTTGGCTATAGCCCTGAGCAAATAAATAGCCAAAAAGTGTATTTTTTTTAAATTTTTTTTGGTGCTCTGCAGCTCCGCAACCGCACATCCGACCATAATGCAACTTGCCAGATCTAGAGATCTATGGTACCAGACCAGGCGTGCAAAATTTCAAGCAAATCCATCACACATTTGAAAAGTTAATAAAGTGCTAAATTTTGGTTATAACATAGAAGTGGCTGGGCAACCCTAACTATTGCTGCACTACCGTGCAGCTATAATATATATGTACAGTATATATATATATTTATACCATGGAGTGAGAGCTTTCTCAGTAGAATATCCTGTGTTATTTCCACTGTGAGGATAAATCCTGATGACATCAGCAGAGTGAGGATAAATGCCATTTATCCACACTCTGCTGATGTCACCAGAGTGAGGATATCTTCACTGCAATCTGCATTCAAAATGAAACTGCTTCAGAAAACAGTTTCTCTTTCTCACTGCAGCTGCAACTTACTCAATTAGTTTTGCAAAACACACTCACCTGTGTCCCATTGTGTCTCTAACACTAATAGCATATTAATGTGCTGATGTGCTGATCTCAGCTTCAAAACAACCTGCATTCTAAATGGAACTTCTTCACAAAGCAGTTTCTGTTTCTCAGTGCTACCTGCAACAGTTTCTCTTTCTCACTGAAGCCTACAACTTAGTCAATTAGCTTTGCAAAACGCATTCACCTGTGTCCCATTGTGTTTCTGACTCTCAGTCCATTCAGAACAACACACACACACTCACACCACACACAGAAAGAGCAGAAAACACACAGAAACAGAAAAAATGTTCCTAAAGCTCTCACCCCCATGGTATAAATGCACACATGATGTGCAGATCATGGGATATGGAAAATATTTTCAGTCCTTTGCATTCTCACTCGTGCCTTCGGCACTCATGAGAATACAGAGCTCACTCTGCAGGAGTGAGAATATTTTCCATATCCAACTCCTGCCCATCATGTATCCTCTATATATAGATATAGAGAGATATATAAGGGATATGCGTGGGGCGCCTGTGGGATAACCAAGTTATTTGTACAGTAGCCTGTGACCTTGAGTAACCTCACGAGTGGCAAAGCCACGAGTGAGGTTTACGAGAGGTCACAGACTACTGTTCAAATAACTTGGTTATTCCACAGACGCCCCACGCATATTTGATTTATGCAACAGGATTTTTTTTGTTCAATTTTGTTACATTTTATTTTTTTCTTAAATTCCTTTCCATGTTTTTTCTCTGTGCATGGTTGCTGTGTTTGGTTTGCAGGATTGCTATGCTGAGAAAGAGGAAAAAATGGCTTTTTTTCTTAAGATTGTTTTAATTTAAAATGTGGTTCCAGTTTGGGGGGGTTGGTTAGGGTGTGCATTTTGTGAGTCTTTGGGACTGTGATAGCTTTGCTTGTAAAGAGCACTGTGAGAAGGTGAAAGTGAAACTGGGAGGCAGTATTGCTGAGCAGGCAGCACAGGAGGTGGTGGTTAGTGATGCAGTCACTGTGTGGATGAATGGGTGATGATGTAATCACTATGTGGATAACTTGAAGTTATCCACATAGTGATTACATCACCACCCATTTATCCACAGAGTGACTCAGACAACTGAAGTTATGTGTCAGTTTTATCCTGACAGCTGTTGCATAAATATATATATATATATATATATATATATATATATATATATCGAGAGAGAGAGAGAGAAAGAGAGAGAAAGAGCGATATATGCATATTATATACAGTATATATATTTTTTTTAATTTTTACCTCAAATTTTCAAGATAGTTGTTTTATGACTCCCTTTATAAACATGACATGTAACATTTATAGAATATTGGCCGAAATGTCATTTTACACCAGAAACGCGAAAACACGTCTTTTCCAAGATTTAAAAAAAGAAACCTGTCATGTTTATGAGGTGATGTGGAAAAATGGCCATGTTGAAATTTTGGAGACAAAATATTGAAAATTAGAAAAGTTATGAGTGAACACTGAAATATTGCAACATTCACTCGTAACCTGGGCATTTTACCATATTTGTACACCAAATTTTCAGCATTGCTTTCTTATTACCCTACCTCATCAACCAATAGGTGAAAATTTTCAGATTCCAGCCAAAAAACTTCATTCTGCACCACAGGTACGAAAACACATTTTGTCCAAGATTTGAAAAATGACAGCTGTCTTGTTCATGAGGTGGTGTGAAGAAATGGCTATGTTGAAAAGTTGGGGTCAGAATATTTAAAATTACCAAAGTTATGAGCAAGTGTAGAAAAATTTCAATGTACGATCATAATTTTGTCATTTTTTACATATTTTGACCCCACATTTTCAACATAGCCTTCTTATGACCCCACTTCACGAACAAGGGTGGTGAAAATTTTCAAATACTGCCTCAACAGTGATTTCACAAAGTGACTGCAAACTCACCTTTCAGGCCAAATTTGCATAATTCTATCACCATTGGTCATGAGGTGGGGTCCAAAAAAGGTCATGTTGAAAATCTGAGGTCAAAATATATAAAAATGACAAAGTTATGAATCAAAGTTCAAAATCCCATTGAAATACATTGAACCACACTTACCTGACTTTCTCATATTGCAGTAGGCAGTTCCAGCAGCAAAATGTTTCTTTGATCAGGGAGTAGATGTACGCTGTGGGACATGTTCAGGTGAGTAAGGGTGTGTGTGTGTGGGTGGGGGTATTGGGGGTGGTGGGTGCTGAGGGAGGTCGGGTGGGGATCAGATTGGCGGGACTGTTTTGTATTCAGTGTAGTATAACAACTTGGAGGAGGGGACATGAAAAGCAGTATGGGGTGGGCACCCTGGTCCACTTAGGTATTATAAAAATATAGAACAACATTTGGAACTGCGGGCAGGCAACCTGAAGAGGAGAGTGGAGAAACAAGCTGTACTACCAGTTCCATCAGCAACATGTGTCTCTGATTGAAGAGTGGCTCTACACCATGGGACATGCTCAGGCGAGTGAGGGTGTGTGGGGAAGTGGTGGGGTTTGGGGTGGTGGGTGCTGAGTGGGAGGTGGGGGTGGGTGGTGTGTGTGTGTAGCGGGTGGGATTGGTGAGGGACCGTTTTCTTTTTTATAGGGTTAAAAAAAAACATGGAGTGACAGTTAATTTAATTTATTTATTTATTTAAGTCTTTGGTAACTAGGTAAGTACACTGATCTGAGGGATCGTTTTCAGGCACGACCCGGGCCACAGCAGGTGGCAATACAGAAAGAGAAAATGTAGTATACAGTGAATACAATTGAGTGAGGATACAAACATCACTGTGGGCAGTGTACATTACATAGTGAAATACAGGCATCACTGGTGCATTAATTACATAGTGAAAAATACAGACATCACTGGTGGATATAGAAAAAAGAAATTACATAGAAGAGAAGCAGAAACAAGGACAGACTGTATTCCAGCACTCCCTCCCACCTCCATAGGCCCAAGCACAACCAACAGAGCAGGCCACCCCCCCCCATGTGGCCCAGGATAGGTGGTGAAACAAAGAAACATAGAATTTGATGACAGATAAGGACCATTTGGCCCACCTAATCTGCCCATTTCCCTACCTGATGGATAAGCTGCAGATTCTAGTTAACCAACAGATTACTTCCTCTTACCCCCCACCACTAGAATTGCTTTATGTCTGTCCCATGCATTTTTGAATTCTCCCACTGTTCTTGACTCCACAACCTCCTCAGGAAGGCTGTTCCATGCATCCACAACCCTCTCTGTGAATGGATAATTAGTAAGTCCCTTAGAAAGTCAGTGACAGGGCTGGAGGTGCTCTCTGGTGGAATGGTGGACAAGGAGGCCGGAGGGGGAAAAAAGCAAGGCTGAAGGGGAAAAAAAAAGGATCCATAGACACCACTTATTTTTTAAAACATTTTTGTCATTTTCCTGATTATCGTGTTACATGAGGCAACAGTGGAGTTTGATACCAAAAGGCAAACAAGACAGGGCAATTCACAGTTAAAGGGGAAACTTCCACCTAAAAACCCAAGTTGTATTTCAAGGATTCATTATTCTGACACTGGGGATTGGGCACGCCAGTTTCGGGCTCATGTTTGGCAGCACTGGGGGTGGGCACCCATTGCCGCCAGCTACAGAAGAGGAATGGGGTAGGCAACCTGGAGGAAAGGGGGGGTCATGAGAAGTGGTACAGGGGGAGGGCACCCCAGTCTGCTTATATAACTAAAAAAACATAAACATTGGGAACAGCAGACGGGCGACCTGGAAGGGATGGGGTGGGCATCCCATTTCACTTAATAAATAATTAAAAGAGATGAGAGAGAGACAGAGATAGAGATAGACAGACAGACTGTCAGACAGACCATCAGATAGCTAGACAGACAGACATTCAGTCTAAGAGACACAAAGAGATAAGGAATATGGGATCACCGGCTCACTGCTTCAGCTGAAGCCGACAGCGCGACTTCAGAATGCTTCAGCATTCAAGAAAGTCCCGCTGTTCTCATACAGAACGCAGAGCTCCTTTTGTTAAGGTGGGTGCCCTGGATTTTGGGGTGCCCTGAAAATTTATTTCTGGCCATTATTTTAAAAACCAAACATCAGACTCTAGTTAAATGGGTCCTGTTTAGCTAGGTACAGGTGTTTGTTGTTTAAAATGACACCATTTGTATGTATTTTCCATGTTTTTTTCCGAGGGGGAAAAACAAGATGATGGCTCTCACAGCACAAAAAACAAATTCTCATGCTGTGTGAAGCAAGTGGTGAGAAACCAAAAATGGTCTTGCGACACAGAATTTTTGGTGTTGTAGCAGAACGTTATCCCAAAAACAATATTGAGCATGCTCAGAATAGAAAAAATAAAACTTTAAATCCTTATATCTGTGGAACTATTTCATTTTTTTATGAAATCTTCCAAAGCACTATGTTGACACAGCATGCTTCTACCCTGAACATTTTGGAAAAAAATTCCATTCCATGTAGGTTGTAACATAGTAAAATAGTAGCAACATGGTAATTGATGGCAGATAAGGCCCATCTAGTCTGTCCGATCTCCCTTCCTACATCAGCGGCCACTAATCCTACTTGGTTAATGGCTTTAGCCTCTCCTTCCCACCTCTAGGATTCCCTTATGCCTATCCCATGCATGTTTGTATCCCCCACTGTGGTGGCTCCCACCACCTCCTGGGGCAGGCTATTCCATGCATCCACCACCTGTCCCGTGAAGAAAAACTTCCTCACATTCCCCTTTAGCCTGCCCTCCTCCAATCTCATAGTGTGCCCCCTTGTCCTTGTACATCTCCGATGCTGGAAGATATTCCACACTTGCACTTTGTTCATGCCCTTTAGATACTTGAAGGCTTCTATCATATCCCCCCATTCCCACCTCTCTTCCACTGTATACATATTGAGCTCTTTTAATCTCTCCTCATATGTCTTCTGGTGAAGCCCTGCACCATCTTTGTTGCCCTTCTCTGAACTGCCTCCACTCTGTCTATGTCCTTATGAAGATGCAGCCTCCAGAACTGCATACTGTACTCCAGATGAGGCCTCACCAGTGTTTTGTATAGTGGCATCACCACCTCCCTTCTTCTGCTTGTGATACCCCTTCCTATGCACCCCAACATGCCACTTGCCCTCCCCACTGCCTTGGTGCACTGTTTGGCCACCTTTAGATCATCTGAGGTGAGATTCCCTAAATCTCTTTCTTCTCAGGAAACCATCAGTAACTCCTCTCCCATCCAGTAGCTCTCTGTGGGATTTCTATGCCCCAGGTGCATGATTTTGCATTTTTCTGCATTAAATTTTAATTGTCACACCCTGGACCATTCTTCCAGCTTTCTCAGGTCTCACCTCATCTTCTTGACCTCCCTTGGAGTGTCTACCCTGTTGCAGAACTTGGTGTCATCTGCAAATAGGCAAACCTTCCCCTCCAGTCCCTCAACAATCTCCCTTATAAACAGGGCCCCTGGTGTTCTGCGGCAGAATTTTCTGATTTCTGTGGCAGGGCTCCTTGACTTCTGGCAGCATTTTCTGATTTCTTCGGCTTGATTTATTCATTTCTCTGGCAGAATGCAGTCCTGTCATTGGCTAAATATGATGTGATGTCATCAATGACATCATATGCTGAGCATAGAGGAGGGGCTTCAGGATAAACAAGGTGGGAAAGAAAACCTGACACTATGGAAAAACAGTATATTTATATGAAAATTCACCAAAAACATTGAATTCTGTGGCACTATATATATTCTACGGCATGATGCAAATTCTGCGGCAAATTCCGCAACCACAGAACTGCAGAATTCCAGGGGCCTTGCTTATAAAGGCATTAAACAGGACTGGCTCCAGGACTGATCCCTGAGGCACTCCACTGGTCACCTTACTTTCCTCAGATTGGATTCCATTAACCACCATGCTCTGCTTTCTGTCCCTCAACCAGTTTCTAATACAGTTCTCCACATTGTGACCCACCCCTAGTCTACCCAACATGTTAACAAGTCTTCTGTGTGGAACGGTGTCGAAGGCTTTACTGAAGTTGAGGTAGGCGATGTCCACTGCTCCTCCAACCCACCGCCTTTGTCGCCCAGTCAAAAAGGTCTATCAGACTCATTTGACAAGATCTTCCTGTTGTGAACCCAAGCTGCCTCAGATCCTGTGCTCCACTGGATTCTAAGTGCTCCACAATCCTCTACTTAAGCAATGCCTCCATTATCTTGCCCATTACTGAGGTGAGGCTGACGGGCCTATAGTTTCCTGCTTCCTCCCTGCTTCCACTCTTGTGGTGAGGAATCACATTTGCCCTCCTCCAGTCCTCTGGAACCACTCCTATATTGAGTGACTCATTAAACAGGGCTGCCAGCGGTGCTGCTAGCACTATCCATAGCTCCTTTAGTATCCTAGTGTGTATACCATCTGGTCCCAAAAACCATGCTTGTCCACCCTCAGTTTTGTGAGTTCCGCCAGGACTCTCTGTTCCGTAAATGGACTGGTATCTACCTCCTTCCCCTCTGTGCTTCCTACGCCCAGATGCAGACCCTGCCCCACCCCCTCTTCAGTGAATACTGAACAGTAGTATTCATTCAGTATTGAAGCTTTTTCTAGGCCCTCTCCACTCCCATTCCTTCCTTTCCTCTGAGTCTTACAATCCCACCCTTAACCTTCCTTTTTTCACTAATGTATCTATGGAAGGTCTTGTCCTCTGTCCTAATTGACTGTGCTAATCTTACCTCTGTTTGTGCCTTTGTGCTCCACACTGCTTTCCTGCTTCACTCTGTTTATCTAGGCACACCGCCCAATCCTGATCCTTCTGTGATCCCTCGTATTTTTTGAAAGCCACCTTTTTTCCCTTACATTCTATGCCACCTCCCTTGTGAACCATAGTGGTTAATTCCTTATCTTGCCTTGTTTTCAGCCTAATGCACTGATTTGTTGCCTCTGCTATGGCTCCCTTAAGGTTTGCCCACTGCTCCTCCACTCCCTCTCCTGCCCCCTTCCTCACCAGGGCTTCTTTGATACCTATCTCCATCCTGATAAAGCTTTCTCTCTTGAAATTCATGACCCTCACCTTTGTGTGGCTCGACTGTGACACCGTTCCAATATTAAACTCTACCGTGTGATGGTCGCTGGACCCCAGGTGGTCTTCAACCCAGACTTCTGTGATTCTGTCCCCATCGGTCAGAACTAGGTCCAGAATTGCCTTGTTCCTAGTAGGCTCCCTCACTAAGTGTCTGAGGCCTGCCCGCTGAAAGGATTCCATGATGTCTCAGCTCCTGACTGTGGCAGCTGCTGGGATGGTCTAATCAACATCCGGCATATTAAAATCTCCCAGCAGCAGTACCTCCTGTTTGGCTGCCATCCCATGTATTTCTTCCACCAGTGCCCTATGTACCTCCTCCCCCTGTGCTGGAGGCCTGGAGAACATTCCTGTGTGAATAGCTGTGCCACTACCTGACTCAAACATGACCCACAGTGCCATGGCCTCCCCCTGCTTTCCTTGCACTGCTGTTGCTTTTATACCCCCTATGACACAAAGGGCCACTCCCCCCCTTTTTTTTCCCCTCCCTATCCCTCCTGAATAGAGCATACCCTGGTACATTTTACTTCCCAGTCATGGTTTTCAGTGTACTATATCTCGGTAATTGGCACAATATTCAGGTTCGCCTCTGCCATCAAGGCTACCAGGTCCGGGATTTTATTTCTCAGACTGTGGGCATTAGTACACATGGCTTTCCATGTTTCACTGCCTGTCTTCCTTGTATTTCCACTTTTGCCTTCATGTCCCCTCTTTCTAACTCTGGTTTTTGTCTTTTTCTGCCTCCCCTCTTCTGTCGTACCCCCTGTTATGAGTTCAGGTATAGCTGTCTTCAGTGTTTCCTCCTGATCCTCCCTGCCATCTTCTCTGTCCTGTGAGGGTGGGCTGCTTAATTCTTCCTGCTCCTGACCACCCCCCTGGCTAGTTTAAATGCTTGCTAAGGAAGCATTTAAACTGCTCATTGAGGACTGCTATCCCCTCCCTGGATGGATGAAGGCTGTTGTCCTTGTACAGGCCCTCATCGGTCCAGGTGGGTCCCCAGTCCCTAACAAAGCCAAACCCTTTCTCACTCTACCAGCCCTTCAACCAAGTGTTGAGCTGTCTGATGTGGAGATTCCTAGCCTCCCCCTTGCTATGGACCGGCAGCATCTCCGAGAACGTTACAGAGCCTGCTACCTCTCCAAGACACCTACCTAACTTCCTAAAGTCCCTCTGCACCTGCTATATCTTGCCTTCTCACTGGCTAGGTCATTTGTCCCCAGATGGACAATGACCTCCAGTTCCCCCTTCCTTGCTGCCACTGTGTCGACCCTCTGGATTTGCCTCCCTTCCCTCCAAGCTATGCCTCCTGGGAATCACTTGACCTACCTCTCCACTCTGCTACCAGTGCCCAGATCCACTCCCTGGACTACTGAGTCCCCCACCAGGAGTAGCTTCTTTCTTCTCTGGGGTCTTCTACTTCCCACCCCGGGTCTCCCTCCTGGAGGACCAACTCATCCTCCCTGGTCTCAATCTCAGGTTCTCTTGTGGAATTTGCCCTCTCCTCCAGGACATCAAAAGAGTTTTTTTTTTATTAGTATTTTCTGCCTTTTTTTCCCCCGGTTTTCTCATGAAGATCCTGGGACCCCAGCAGGCATGGCAGTGTGTGCATGTAGAGGCGCACACGCACTCCGGGTACTGGCTCGGCCCCTTCTGCCCCTCCTCTGGCTGTCACCGGGCTCCCCATTACCCGAACTGCCATCTATCCTCCACCAGGTGGCAGCCCAGGGCTGGGGAAACCACTCATCCCTCCCCAGGAGAGGAGAGGAGAGCCGCTTTGCGGCAGCTCAATCCCACTTCATGCCCTCCCCCCTGCTGACCCCCGCTAACCCGGGCTCATTCCTGAACCTGGGTCACTGGCATGGCATGAGCTGTGGCGGCCAGCACCTCAACCCTCAGTGCCACTGGGCTGACATCAGCAAAAGAGTTTTTACATTGGACTGGATGGAGGACGTGTCTCTGGCCCCCTTCCCTCAACCTCCCTGAGCCCACCGTAGTCTAGCCAGCCCTCTGCCCGGGTGTCCATTGTGGTAGTGGCTGCAGACATGGTGGCCTCTGGGTGGGGTCAAAGACTATATGTGACAGCAAACCCAAATCCCATGTAATACAGGAAAAACAATTTGACGTATGCAGGAAAATGACATATATGGATCTAAGAAACAGCACTAGCTGCCATCACGAAACTTTTCACAGATTTAGATCTTGCCTCTTAGACACCATATGCAAAATACCAGCTAGTTTTGTCAAACACTGCCAAAGCTATTAAGGTGCACAGTTAGGAGTTTAACATAGAACCTCTTTCTCAACCCTAACTATAGGGGTGCTACCTGTGATGCTCTGCCCCCTTGCTTATGCTTATTGCATGATATCTGTAAAATAAATAATTGGTCTGTGTACGAAATTGTCTCAGACAAGTTAACAGATTTGGCCTGTAACTTTAAAGGTCAGTAGCTGGAACTACAGGATGTAATTAAACTGACCAGGGGAACCAGTTAATTAACTGACTTCCTTACAGAAGGGCATTTTATTACCTTTTTATGACCTGCCCATGCTTTGGAAGATGGAAACTAAATATGCATTTTATGATATCTGGAAGGAACTTCATTTAGACTGATCCTGTATGTTTCCTATCACCTAGCTGAGAGTTAGTGACAGAGTATGAGATTGTAAGACATGAAAGGGGATATGTTGATCAAAGACTCATAATTTGGGAAATGTTTTTTTTTCTGATGTTCACATTCCATAAGATACATCCTCGTAGAAAATTATGAAGAATTAAAACTAAGAGAGGGTCTAACAGTGATCTCACAAGAAGGGTGGAGCGATGGGAGTTTTAAATGAACATCTATCTGGGGAAAAAGAGACATGAAATAGACTGTGACTGGGAGAGCACTTAGAAAAGTAATAGTTAAAAAGCAATTAAGTCTTCACTGGGTAGGAGTGTTGTTATGAAACTTCCTTTTTGTTTTATAAGATTGTAAGCTGTATGATATATTGTTCTGTGTTTAATTTTAAGCTGTTGGTTAACTAGGATCTGCAGCTTATCTGTTAGGTAGGAAAATGGGCAGACTAGGTGGGCCAAGTGGTCCTTATCTGCCGTCAAATTCTATGTTTCTATGTTTACCTTTTTATCATATTTTTAGGAAACAACCATTTCTTTGAAATACTACCTGGGTGTCTTCTCAGTTTCTTTTTGCATGTGATGTATAAGTGGTTAAGTCTGACAGCTGTTTAAAAGGCTTGATGGCGTTACTAAGTTTGGAAAAGGTAAGAATATACCTGAGGTCTCTTATAGAGTTTTAAGGGTTCATTTTGGAGACCTGACTGGGTGCCCCAGCGAAAGATTGTACTGCAGTCCCAAAAAGGGTACATATCTGAGCCTGTAAATTGGGTTACCCTGTCTGTTATCTGTTCACACTATTGCGCTCTGAGGTTGGCACTGTGGAAGCAGAGGACCTGACCTGTGGAGTGCGTTTGTGACACTACCAAGCCCCTATAATACATTAGTCTGGTAATATATTTAGGTTATGTGCTGTGTTTGTTGCAGGAGCATCACATAGAGTCCTGGAGGTCAGTCCAGGAGGAAGGTGAAAGAACTGTGGCCCGAGTCTGTGCAAGAAGAGGAACACCACACATAAGGGGCACAGAAGCATGAATTACTATTTTTATGGCACAAACAATGGGTCCATCTGCATAATGTCATGAATCCATCGGGTCCACCTATTGTTCAACAAATCCTATCTGAGGTCCAGGTTGTGTGTTAGTTTGTATAGCGTGCAAACAAGTAAAAGCACTGTATCACTGTTGGCATGTTTGGTGTGAGCCACAGTTTAGTTATAGCCTTATTAGCCATCGTAAGCAGGAGTCTTAAGTGATATGTTTGGTGCTTGTCTTTAATATTGGACAAGAGATGTAGCAATAACCCCAATCCTACCATGAGAGAGAGAGAGAGAGGAGGTCAATTAAGTCTTGTGCTTTATTGCTCTGTTCCCAGAGTAGCTACACTTTTGGACAATGCCCAAAAACATGTGAGTGTGTCACCCTCATATTCCCACAGCTGTACCAGCAATCTGTAGTGATAGCGCCTTGATATGTGGCTTAGATGTGTGGTAGTTTTAAGTATAGTACTGCTACTTTCCCTGCAAATTCTGTCAGTACATGTAACGTGGCTACAGTGCATGTACACTTTGCAGTGCCACTGTCCATCCCAGGGGAGCTAGCTCCATTTCCAGCTGCTCCTCCCATTTCTCCTTTACAGAGTGGTTATTACGTACTCTCATCCATCCAAGGGTTTGATATATGATGGCAGCTATATGGCCCACGATTACCTGCTGCATTGACAATAAGAGCTGCAGGACGGAATGATGTTTCACCTCTGGATGGTTAAGGTGCCTTTGAATACAGCCTCTAACTTACAGGTATCAAGAAAAATCTCTCTGAGGTACCTGGTAGGTGTCTACTAAGTGTTGGAAGGGCACTACAGCACCATCCTGCAAGAACAGAAAAACAAACTCCAGTCCTAACCTTTTCCAGTGTCTATAGGCGTGGACTGGGTTTGCTGGCTGGCAATGTTTACTATTACACAATGTGGTAAGTTTAAAATAATGGTTCACTATACTCTCAGACTTAATGGTGTAGAAGAAGGTGTACTGACTGCACAGCGAAACCACAAGAGCGAAGACCATCACAGCAACAGAATCTGACAGAAAGCAACAGGTTGTTATGATGGTCCCTGCTGGAACTGGCACTGCATCACCTGGTGTTTTGCCCCCTCCCTGAGACAACTCCAACTCAGAGTTATATATTTAGAAACCGGGGGTGTGGGGGTGGAGATCCCCACATGGGGGGTTTGGGGGGGCACAGCTTCCCGAAGGAAACACACACATATCCCCTGTTACACCTGGGTTATGTCCCCTATCATCCCATATACACCTCACACTGTATTCCTGGTCCATAGTACTGTAATACTGCTATTTTGCACTATGCTAATGTTTATCATGCATGATTCATTATACCTCATTATAATACATTTATCTAGATTATGTTTGTCTTTCATAGATATTCCATATATAATCTACATAATCACTGATATGATGATCCTGAGGGATCATCAGTGATTATTGTATGCTTATATTCTCATATAATTATATGTAGTGTGTGTTTTACACTCAGGCAGATATGCCACGTGTAACAGAGCCCTGTCAGCAGTTCTTTTTGTCTCTAAGCAAGCTGACACAGAGAGAAAACCTTTGTTATGTCTCTATGTCTTATACTGTATGTAAGCAAGAAATGTCATATGTAGTTTGAACCCATCAGCATTTCTTTTGTCCAAGCTATAATGCTAATGGAAGCATATTCTGTCTCATATGATACTCATTAGTAATTCTGTCTCCTAAGTCATTATCCAATGGAGAATGACTTAAGACCAATACATATTGTTCCTCATATCTGTAACTATGAGGTAATCTCTGTTGCTATGCTGTTATCTGTAGTATATAATTGTCTGCAACCCACTGTAACCTCTTTAGAAGATTAGTACTCTAGAAGAGCAGGGAGAGAGACAAGACCTTAGAGAACCTAAGATCTACAATCCTGGAGATTATGTACATTCTTCAGGCTAGTGGTGAGAAATCCATCTCCCTTGTGATTTTCTTTGTCACATGCTTGGCGTAAGTAGTATAATAAACTTTATTAGTACTCCTTGCTTGTTTACGAATGTTTCTTGGTAGACTCCGAGACACAAGAATCTGTATTATTATTATTTATCATACACACCAAGAGTGTTTAGACAACACCCCGAGAGTACAATGCCGACACTCGCCATTGTGTCTGTCATTGTCAGGGATGTCAGCGATGCAGACGTCGCTTCGCT
This sequence comes from Neoceratodus forsteri, assembly GCA_016271365.2. NCBI lineage: Eukaryota > Metazoa > Chordata > Ceratodontiformes > Ceratodontidae > Neoceratodus > Neoceratodus forsteri. The sequence continues at coordinate 1,372,979,657 of CM057458.1, forward strand.
ACAGGTAAACCGTAGAAGACGATAACTAATGCCATGAGAGTAAATGGATACAGACATATTCTCACAGGGGCTAGTAGAGGTAGTGGTAATACATTCCTTCCCAATAAATTAGTAAATGGCAGTGTGTTTCTGAGCCGCATGAAAATAAGATTTAAGATAAGGGAGTGCCCCCACCCCACCAATGGCTTATACAGTTGTATCATTTTGTATGAAACTCTGGGCCTCTTACCACCACTCCTTCCATATGAAACAGAAGATTTTTTTATCCCATTGTGCTAAGAGGCATACTGGGGGTGCTAAAGGAAGGCAATGGAAAAGCTATAATAGATGGTTCATTCTGATGATAGCCAGTTCTGCATAATGCCAATTGGGAGAATCTTCCAGGACTGCAGATCATGCTCAATCTAAGTTGTTAGAGGGGAGAAATGCTTAGCGTGGGCCTTTCTGGCCCTGGATGCACATGGCAGGCCGGACAGAGTGGGGCACAGGAACCGTAGCGTATCTCACTAGGGGGGTACGCTGCCTCACGCCTGAACAGCAGGGAAGGTTTGGAGTAAGTAAGAGCCCACTATCTTTGTATGTGTTTTGTAAAATTCAGCTAGCCATCTGGGCCTGGACATTTTCTTTTAGGGGTGCTGGATTGTCTCAAAATAGCATATAAATTTCATTTATGTAGAACTGTTCATACACTTCATCCAAAAGTGTTTTACAAGCAGTTTATTTATGCAGGCTAGCATAGCTGAGATGCCATGTCTTATCTCAAGTGTAATCCGACTTCTGCACAGAAAGTCTGATGTCTCTCAGTGCTAATGGTATTTTTCTCTGTAGAAGCTGTGTTTCCAATACTGGTTCACATTCTGTTATTGTTCTATCTATACTAGCCTTTCAGTAAATTCATTGGGTGTTTCTGATTTAAACAATTTAAACACTGGTGATGAGGACCATTACAGCTGTATGAAGTTTATGTCCTTGTTAAGTTCTCACATTGTTGTCAAAATGTATCTGATCCACAAAAGAACTCTGGAGTTTAAAGAAACATAAACAACATCATAAGGTTCAAAATTGATCCTGACCAACAGCGTGTATCAGAATCACCAACTGAGTTTATAAAATGTCAGTAAAGATGAAGCAAAAGCAGAATTTGAACATGTTTTTAAAGGACTACTGCCAACTCCCTTAGGCTGCAAAGTGTTTGTAGTTTAAAGGGACACTATCAGCCCTTTACTTTCTTGTTTGAACATATTCCAAAACGTGCCTGCACCCCCTGCAACAGTCTCTAATGTGATGCAAAATACACTTCGGCAATGGATGTCTCAAATCTACAGCCGTTTGTATCCATTTTATTCAAAAACCACTAGTCATTTAATTCTTACCTCTACAGTATGACCTCTGCTGAAAGAACTGTGGTTGCACCACGGTGGATCAGTCGCATATTTTTTGGTCATGCCCAGTACTAGCTTGCTTCTGGCAGCAGATTACTGACCTAGTCCATAAGTTGTCTTTTGATGTAACCTTGGCATCGCCTATAATGATTCTTTTTTCAGTTCCTCCTCCCCAGTGCAGGATAGGTGCTCATTTCATGGTATTTTTATATATTTTAGTAGATAAAGAAGGCATTACGTATGTCCCATCAGTGCTAGAGCCGGCCTTCTACCAGACAATAATAGACATACTTACTAGGGAGCAATTCCACAACTTAACAATGGGAGGGGATTTCAGCTGTGTGGCTGAACCCAAGATGGTCTACTCTGAGACAAGATCCAGAGTGGTAGCAGCCATTCAACAGTGGCAAATGGGGCTATCGGATCTTAATATGGTGGACGCGTGCCGAACTGCCAACCCTGGGGCCTAAGAGTATACATTTTTTTCTGACCCATGTTTCCTGGTCCAGGTTGGACTATATATATGTCCTGAGAGAGCTATGCTCATGACTGACAGATGCTAGGCATAGTCCCATTTTTGTATCTGACCATGCCATGGTACAAATAGAGGTGCTTTTGACACAGAGGGAGGAAGGAAGGGGAGGATGACGGGTCCTTATTTATTTCTTAGTGTAACCCCTAGGTGGCACTATCCTATGTGCTACTACCCCTACCTGTGTGACTAGGCACAGGTTGAGGGGCCTGAGCATGGTGAACGGGTGCATCCACCTGGAGGAATGGTTTTGGGGTAGAGTAACTGCAGTGGCAGAGCTGGGGGGGGGCTGGGGTGGCGGTCCCTCTCCTGGCTGCCCCAGTGTGAGTAGTGGCACCCCACCACCGTCTTTATTCATTGTTTAGTGCCCATTGTGGAGTCTGTGATTGACTGAATGGCCCCCCAGCTCCCAAATGCTCCCAAACCTGGCTCCGCTACTGCGTAACTGCTGTTGGTATAACCCTCTGGGATGCTATAACCACCCATTAACCCTTCTAGTGGCCTACACAGATCAACAGAATAACATTCACATATACCATATGACAGTAGTACTGAGCCCACACTCCTTGCACTTACCACCAGGGCTGGATCTGCTGCAAGTGCCCTGGAGACCCCCCTGTAAAATAAGATCAGTGATGCAACAATTCAATGGCAGTATAATATCCCCACCAAGAAGGTACACACTAGCCAGGTTAAGTGTAGAAAAACCACAATCTGATTTATTCAGGGGAATGTGAACAAGGGTGGGGCATGAATCTAGCAGATGATTAGCAGATCTGATTAACTCAGGCTGAACAAGCATGCACAGTGAGTCCCTTTGATATAGTCTCACAACCCTGGGTACCCAGTTGTTAAACAGGCTAGCCTGAAGCATTGCCCGGAGTAGGCCGGCTTTGCAGCTGTGGTTGGGTCCCTTCGGAAAGAAAACAATTAGCATGCACATCAACCCAGAATTTGTAATCCAGAGCCGAATGGCTCAGTTTGTTGTAATAATCCCAAACAAGCAAATCAGATGACACACAATGATTGTAGCTTTGTTGCAGGGAGCTACCCTGTCTTGTATTCACACTACCCAGACCAGGAGGCAGGACTGATGAGATGAAGACCTCTGGATGTTGTACTGGATTGCCAGGAGAAGCAGGGCCGACACGACTCACTGTGGTGGTCGCTACCTGTTCGATGGTGTTGAGCAGCGGGCTGAATCCCTGAGTGGGTCTTTCATTGGAAAAGTCCTTGCGGTGGGAGCAGCAGTCTAGGCCAAAATGGCAGGGCCCAGACAGAGCGAGCAGTTCAAATACAATCCGTAATGAGTGCTGGAGCAGCTTCCAGCTAGCATAACATACAAGCTGGTGGGGAACCAGATCGCGACCCACACTACACATTCAGCACACTTATAAGCAGTACAACTATTAGCCACAGTTCCGATAAAGTCTGTTTGTAATTCAGCAGGGTTTCTGTGCAAACCTTTTGCTCTGAGGCTCACTTCTGTACCCGACAGGATGATCGGTTCTGGAGCAAGTCTTCAACCCACTTGCAGGCAATGAACACATGCGTTTCTGATCAGCTTTCCAATCTCAGCAGGATTATCGGAATTAAGTCCAACTTCTATTCTTACAGGATTCTTCACTCTGGAAGATGGTGGCAGGCAGGCCAAACACAGCCTTCCTGCCAGTTCTCCCATGTTACAATGCAGGAGCAGCTGCTCGAATGGCGCAAGCTGTTCACGCTCCAAACTCCAACTTTCGACTGACTCATTGCTGCAGGCAGCTCTGGGCTTTCCCAGTGATCCAAAAGGTTCGATTGGCTGAGGGAACTGTCTGTTACAGCAAAGGCTCCCCCTCCAGGTCCATTTAGGTGCCAAACCTTAAAAACTACAGTTCCTACAGAAATTCAACCCCACAAGACCTCTGGGGACAGTCTCCATTTTAGGTCCCCTGAGGTTCCAACTCTAGCAGTCTAGAACCAAAATGGTGGCTCTTATGCAAAAGTTCAAGCTGCAATGGAAGGCAGGTTAGACAAACTCCTATACTATTATTAATAAGGCAGATAAACAATAAACAATTACAGTTCCTAACAAAGCTCCCTTTGCACTGATAGCGACGGCAGAATGGAGCAGTGATTCAACTTACATGGCCGGTCATGAGCCTTAAACTACTCGACCCAGCCTAGACTGATCTCTAGCACAGCATAATGATTCTCTTAAAGAGACAGGCATGGAGGCTTACTATAGCACCCTCATGCAGACAATCAAACTACTACAGACACAGAACACCATCCTGACAGTGGGCATTTGGCAAGCCCAGGAAGACATTATAGGAACCTCTATTTGTAGTGGGGTTACATTAGCGAAGAAAGAGTTCCAGGAATATATTAAAACACAAAGGAAGTCAAATGTGGAACACAAACGGGACAGTAGACACAGTGGGTAGCTATTGGGAAACAGGGAAGACTTACATGAGGGGGGTGATAATTGGGTATACGGCCAGAGCAAAGAAGGAAAAGAAATAGAAACAGCTAGACCTAGAGAAGAAAATTGAGGACTTAGAGCATAGAGCAATTGATACTAGGGACAGTGGAGTACTGCGGGAACTGCAGGTGGCTAGGGGAGCATTGAATATTTGTCTGACAGAGGAAGCCAAAACAAGAATGTTTTTTGCCCGACAAAAAACATATGAATGGGGAAATAAACTGGGATCTTTACTGGTGCACATGATGAAGGGGGGCTAGAATGATGAAAAGGATAGTAAATATTAGAACTAGGGAGGAAAACCGTGTACATAAGGATGTCCAAATTCAAAACTGTTTTCAGGAATATTATGAAATGCTGTACCAGGCAGAGTGCAAGGGCTCGGAGCAGTTCATGGAATCTTTTCTGGAGGGGTTGAATATCCCAGCTCTAGATGAAGAAAAGAGAGCTATACTAGGGGATAAGATCATGGTAGAGGAAGTGACTAAGGTGATAGGGACCCTACAGAGAGGAAAAGCGGTGGGACCTGATGGGTTCGGGGTGGAGCACTATAAGGAACTGAAGGGAGAGCTGACCGTGCTACTACGGGACTTGCTGGAAGAGGCAAGAGAGGAGAGGGGACTACCCAGAACATGTTGTGAGGCTAATATTTGTGTCCTTCCCAAGCTGGACAAGGATCCAGTGGAGTGCTCCTCATACAGCCCAATATATTTTCTAAACTGTAAATTTATACTACTATAAAATTATATTAAAATTATAAGCTGTTTGTTTTTGTGAACATCGTTTTTTTTTTTTAACTTCATCTATTTTATTGTAATCCATATCAATGTTATATCCAGTTCCACATCACATCTTAATACGCTCATCTATACTTTACTTACATTCTAGTCTTATTCATTCTGTCCTATATCTTACTCTACTACTATTCAAACTTTCTGATATTTAACAATTTTCAGTCTCTTGTCTCATCAGTCCATAGAGTGGAATTATGGGGACACATTATCAGGCCTTTGGCCTTTAGTTGATGTGTTCAGTTCGTCATAACGTGGCCCATTGTGATGTCCCAGATCCGATTATAAGTCTTCTTCATTTCTTCTATCTTAATGTTTTCTTTTCTTTCCTGGGAATTCCACTTCCACATTTAACTACACATCTTATCATTTTCTCACTACTTTTTATCTATCCTTTTAACCAAACCCTTTCTAACTATATCAACTCATATTTATCTAAGCCAATGCACTATAACTGATGTGTTAGTTCTATCATCAGATTACATTTATATTCGTGTATGTACTTGAGTGTCTCTGCATGTCTATGTGTGTCCTCATCCCTATTTTTAAGGAAGACCATCTTTTCTCAGGTACTCTTTGCCTTCCCGTTATCGATTTCTCCTTTTTGCCTTTTACACCATCTCGCTCCTTTCCCCTATACTGTTTTATCCTTCCTCCTCCTCCCCTCGTGAACATTTGTTTTTGTCAGTCTATGCTGTGATTTTTGCAGTTGCCTTAACAAGGTTGTACTGATCTGAATTGGTTAGAATTACTGCACTGTTTGAAACCAAATTAGTTTTGAAATGCAGCATTAATTCAATGTTAGAGTTCTGTGCTTACTTTGATAAATCTTTGTGCTCTTGTTTCTCGGGCTGTTCTATGCATGTGCAGTCCAACCAAGCCCTGGTCCTTTGTTCCACTTCCTGCCTCTAACCTAATCCTTTTGTCCCTCTTTTACTACCCCAGGTTGCAAGCTGTAACCCACCTCCATTCTACCTGCTCCTCTTGCCGTTGGAGCACACCTGGGAGCTGCAGCGGTATGTGAGGCTGAAAAGACAGCCTGCTTTCAGGGACTAGACTATTTGGCAGGGGTGTTAGCCTATTGATGCTATGAGTCAACTGCCCCTCCCACCCTGGGCCATCCCTACATTTATTGGGTTGCCTGGTCACGTTCAGTCACATGACCGACCTGACAGATTTCTAAGCACCATATTCTCCATTAGCAATTTATAACATTCTACCACAAGGAGTCAGTAGTGTGACCCCTTCTTCTGTCTTCTCCCCCTGGTGTCTCTGTCCCTGTCACTCTAACCTAGCTACTTCCCTCCCTCTGCCCTCTAGAGTAACCCTCCAGTATCTCCACAAATCACCCAATGCTATGATAGTGCATCAGCCAGACTTGAACCCACTACCCCCTCCACTAAAGGCAGACATCCTACCGCTGCACTACTCTTGTACTCACACCTCTCCCTATACTTTTTCTTAACTTTAATTTTTCTCCCTAACTTGCATTACTTCAAGAGCATCCAGCCTCAGTGCCCCCCCCATTTTCCATGTGAATCTAACCTGCTCTAACTCAAGATTTTCCAGCCCTAGTGCCCCACTACCTTTTACTTCCCTTTTGGATCTCTCGCCTACTACATATCACTCGTCCTAACATACTGTCTTCTACTGTCACTTCTGCTTACTGCCTTATCCCCAGGAGGTACCCAATTTTAAGAATTCAACCTGGTCATGTACCCACTTCTACTCACGCTTATCTTAATTAGTAGGGTCCCTCACACACCAATTCTCCTGGACCCTGCCCAGAATGTAATTCTCCAACTACACAACTTGCTCCCCTTCATTGAGTCACCTGGTATCTTCTAGGCCCAGGTACAGCGATCTCAACCGGGAATCTACGCATGCTAAGCGGGCCACTTCTAGCATTGCGTTTCTCCTACCTGGTTCCACCAGCTCAACCTAACCTATTTATAGTAGTTGATCCCCTAGCTAAATTCAGAGGGAGCAACTGTACCCGAGCACAGGTCCGAAAACAATTAAAATGGCACATCACAAGACTAGCTTGGCTATTACTAATGCTATCAGGGAACATCCACTCCAACCCTGGGCCTAGGCCCACTCTACCAGTCCCCCTAACAAAGAAAGGGGTCCTAACAATTGTCTCAATAAACATTTGTAGCCTCATGGCTAAACAGGACTCCCTACAGGTTTGGATGGCACAGCATAAGCCCAACATCCTATCCACAGTGGAAATGTGGCTAACCTCAAGAGTGCCTGACCTGGCCATCCAGATAGATGAGTACACCCCTTTTAGACAGGACAGAACCAGTAAAAGAGGTGGTGGCTGCGTCATCTATCTCAGAGATACCCTACAAGGTCATATTCTTCCAACCCCTAGCACCAGTGGAAACTCTCAAATACTACCACTACATGTCCAAATAGGGTCCCAGGGGAAATGCCTCACATTAGTCACTGTTTCTGTCCCTCCACAAGAGCAGACCTTGGGCCGTAAGGAAACCACAGAGTACCTCACCAGGCACCGGAAGGTATCTGAGATCCTAATGCTCAGAGATTTCAATGTAAATTGGCTGTCCCTAGAGGTGGCACCTTATATTGATGCCATCACTTCTATCAGGATGTCCCAACTTGTGGATTCCCCTACCCGGATGGACTACCATACCGAAACCAGCTCCCTACTCAACTGGTTAATCAACAACCACCCAGAGAGAATAACAAAAACAATAGTACTCCCAGACAACATAAGTGACGATTCCCCGATCCTCTGCACTTGGACTAACAAGACCCCCTCAAACCACCCCTAAAACAATCAAAACCAGAATTCTGAGAGCTGGGCAACTAGGACCCCTAAAATCCCACCTCAGCCAGCAAGACTGGTCAGCCATATACAATACCAGCGATGCTGACGTAGCACTAGAGCACCTTGTGTGTACTTTTAATGCATCCTGCAACATCTATGCCCCACTCAAAAAAACGAAACGTGAAGGGCTCCAACAAATCCTGTATCACCCACTCCCTTCCTGAACAAATGAAGATTAGGCACAATCTCTGGAGCATTGCTTGCAGTACGGGATCTAGCTCAGACGTTCAAAACTACAAAACTGCCTGCAATAACTGTACCCAAGCCATTCAGGTTGCTAAGAGGCAGTATTTCAAGCAAGAGTTAAACAGCTCCTGGGGGGACAGCCGGAAGTTTGGGGAGAACATAAAACCTCTAACCGGGAAATCTAGCAAATTACCCCCTATGATGCTCAATGTCAACTGGAATCTGACTCGGGACCCCAAAGTGATTGCCAACACCTTCAACAAGGCCTTCGCTGACCTTAGTGGGGTGCTCCCCCTGACTTCCTAACTCCTCATAGTGGCTCTTACCCCACATGCAATGACATCTTGAGTACACCCTCTCCTCCTCCATTCTACCTCAAAACTGTCTGCCCACCTAAGGCCAAAAAATACCTCACAAAGGCCATCGGAAAAAGCAGGGTCAGCGAAGACTAGCTTGACCTAAAACTTTTAGTCATCACCCTTGACATGGTTATCCATCCTCTAACCCACATCCTAAGCCTGTCACTGATTAAAGCCAAGTTCCCCAAGCTCTGGAAAAGATCCATGGTCACACCCATCTTCAAAAGTGGGGATAGAGCTGATTACTCTATTACAGACCAATCTCCATACTCCCCCCCCCCTTTCCAAAGCACTTGAAAGGATTGTTAGTGATCAGTTACTGGACTACCTGGGAAAATACCAGCTCCAATGCAAGGAGCAACACAGTTTTAGGAAAAAACCATAGTACCACCACGGCCCTGGTAGAATTCACTAGCTACTTTCACGATCCTGACCATGGGCATATGGTAGGAGCAACCTACATTGACCTGTCTAAGGTATTTGATACAGTAAACCACAAATTACTACTGTACCAACTGTCCTCTACAGGTCTCTCCCCAGATTTACTACAGCGGTTCCGTAGCTGTCTAACTGGTCAGTCTCAACAGGTTAAAGTCCTACACTCCATTTCTGTTTCTTGCAATGTCACTACTGGGGTACCCCAAGGCTCAGTCTTGGGCCCCCTGCTTTTCAGTTTATTTCTAAATAATCTTCCGTAGGCTTGCACTGACCAAGTTCTCTTGTACGCTGATGACGCAGTGCTGTTCTCCGGTCACTCCAACCCAGCTACTCTAGAAGACCATATGCAGACCTGTTTCACAGCAATCGAGACTTGGTTTCTAAACCAAAAGCTCCTTCTTAACTACAAGAAGACAAAGACCATGCTCTTTGCCACACCACAAAATAGACACAAATCTCATCAACTGCGAATTCACAATAACCGAAAGGATATGCTGGAAATGGTCCACAATTTCAAATATCTGGGGATCACCCCTTATTGCGCCCTCTCTTTTTCACAACACATTGACCAGGTTGCGAAGGCTGTAAACACCAGAATAGGGCTGCTGCACAAACATAAGCATTGCCTTACTGACAAAGCCCTCAAACTCACTGCAACCAGTTCTGTCTTGTCTTTTATTGACTATGGACTAGTTGTTTATGGGGCGGCTTCTGACTCTGCACTCCACAGAGTAAAGGTAGCCTTAAACAAATCTTGTAGGCTGATTCAAGGTGCTCATAAACTAACGCATACCTGTGAACTCTATTCATGGACAGGATGGCTTAACCTGGATAACAGGATACAGTACCAGGTCTGTCTACTAGCCCCTACGTTACTTGGTCTTCTCCCAAACAGCAATAGCATCAGGAATACAATAAACAGCAATAGTCAACCACTAAAAAATTCCCTTCCGACAGATCTCCCAAGGTCAGCAATCCTTCGCTTGCAGAGCACCTAAATGGATGAACTGCCTCAGCACAGACCTTGTCTCCAATACCAAACATGGGCAATTTAAAACCTACCTAGCAGCCCACCTAGCAAACAACAATTCGAAGTGTGATTGCGTGTGCTAAGCCCTCCTCTCACCCACTGCCTGCATGGTGCTTCCCATGAACTTCCCCTGCTTTATCCCCCTATGATTCTATTTTTAGCACTTAACACCTGACATCTGCTTCTCCACTATCCTCCCAACTTCACCTGATTCTTCCCTCCTCTCCCAACTTCACCTCAGACAAGGCTGTTAGCTGTTTATCTCCTTTTCCCCCTCCCCCGGCTGCCCCTTCCCCCATTCTACCATCACCCCTGACAAGGCTACTGAGCTGCTTACTCCTCCACCCACCCACTGGTCTCCCCCCAACCTTTCTGCTTCACTTCCCTCATCCTCACCCCCTCCTAATCCCACCCATGTCATGGCCTCTGTGCCACTCATCCCCTCCCTACCCCTCTTCAGCCCACCCTGCACCCCATGCTTTCTATCTACGCCCGACCCCTCCCTTCTCAGGCTTTCTTCCCTTACTTTCTCTTCTTACAGCCCCTATCCCTACCACCTTTCATGTACTCTATAAGGTCTCCATTTCACTTCTGTATTCTTTATTGTCTTAATCACCAATATTATGTATCTCATGTTAACCCAATGTACCTATGGACTGTGTTTGTAAAAAAAAAAAAAATGCAACCTAATGTAAAACAAAAAGGTTTAACTAAATGTACTTTATGGCTTTGTACTTGATAATTCTGTTGTCTTCTCATTGTAATTGTAATTGTACTTGTTTGTACTTTGTCTCTGACGTGGAACCTATGTAAATGAGCTCCTAGCTCATAGGTATTAATTTTTCTAGCATCAATAAATAAAAAAAAATTATGATTGTGAGATTATGACAAAAGTGCTAGCCCTGAGGCTGGAAAGGGTGCTCCCTCTGATTGTTCACCCTGACCAGATGGGATTTGTCCAGGGCAGATTATCATATCACAACACTAGAAGATTATTGAATGTGATTTGGTGGGGCACTCGGCATTCTGGGCAGGCATGTGTACTGTCTATGGATGCCGAGAAAGCATGTGACAAGATAGAATGGCTGTACATTATGGGGGTTCTGGAGAGATTCGGACTAAGGGAGAAATTCATAAAATTGGTGGGGGCTTTTTACAGAGCGCCAACAGCACAGGTCCTAGTTAATGGTCTACCGTCTGAGGAGTTCTGGCTTGGGAGGGGCACCAGGCAGGGGTGTCCCCTCTCTCCTCTCCTAGTTGCTCTTGCAATAGAGCCACTGGCTATAAAAATCAGAAATGACCTATGGTTCACCCAGTCAAAAAAGTCTATCAGATTCATTGGACAAGACCTTCCTGGGTCACGGGTGTTATGGGTAGGGGGGGATCATAGGTGGTATGGGTAGGGGAGCTGTCACACTATTACACTATATGCAGATGATATTTAACTTTTTATAACAAACCTGAGAGGTCTATGCTTGCTCTCCCGGGGAACATAATCCATTTTGCGAAATTCTCAGGGTATAAACTAAATATTCATAAATACATAATGTACCTAAATGGGGAAGGGGACGTGGGGCTTAACATTAGTGGATAAAGCATTAACACATTTAAGCATCAGGGAGGGGCAGGACTTGGATAGCTTGTATCCCCCAAACTACACTCCAATGTTTGAGACAATTCTGAAGGACATTTGCAGGTGTCGAGCCCTACCAATCTCATGGTTGGGTAGAATTAACCTCCTGAAAATGAACATCCTTCTCAGGATTCTATATGGGCTGCAGATGTTGCCCACCTGTCCAACTAATAAAGGCATTAAAAAGATAGCGAAGGGCTTTACAGATTTTATTTGATAGGGTAAAAAATCCAGAATTAGTCTGAAAAAACTTAAGGCCTCAGGAGAAAATGGGGGTATGACCTTCCCAGATATTAAGGGATATTTTCTAGCTACACAGCATAGATACCTACATAACTGGTAAATAGAAGTGGGGCAGCCATCTGGCTTGATTTAGAGGAGGAAGGGTGTCTGGGACAAGTTTTGGCATATCTAGGAGAGGAAGGGGTACAAGCATACAGACAGTTAAGAAACCCAACTTCATTAGTAACCATGGTACTAGAGGCATGGAGGCATATTAAGAAAAGGAGGGGAGCTGACCAAGTAAACACCATGCTGGTACCGGTGACGGGCAACCTGGAATTCTTGCCAGGGCTTAAGGATGATGGATACCAAATGTGGCAAGATAGGGGGTTAGGTGTGTGGGAGACCTTCTCACCTGGGAGGGGATGTATACATTTGAGGAAATTCAGCTAGGATTGGGTATACCCACCTCACACTTGTTTAAGTTTTTTCAGGTTAGAAATTATTGCCAGAGATTAAAAAGGGTATTGTCATTAGAAACTCCTTTGACAGGGGTAGAGAGAGAAATTCTGGGGGCTAAGAAGAACGAGAAGTGGCTGATAGGAAGGGCGGTACAATTGGATAGGAATTTTTTCCAAGAGGTTACCCAAAGGGTAAAGCAATGGTGAGAACATGACCTTGGCACCCTGATATCAGAGGATAATTGAAAGTTAGTATTAGCCTCTTATATAGGGCTCCTCCTTTGTAACAAGTTCAAAGAAATGCAATATAAATTTTTACACAGGTTATATTGTCCACCCAGTATGGTCCACAAGTTTTATCCAGGGGTGTCTCCACATTGTGGCAAATGCAGGGCAGCCCAGGGCACTTATCTTCACTATACTGGGAATGCCCTCATCTAAAACCATACTGGAGGGGAATTGCACATGAGTTGACCAGGATGGAAGGGCGACCGATTGAGATATCCCCGCAGTCGGACCTGGGGGGAGGCTAGAGGGGACTGTGCCCCAGATGGCTGTGAATTCTGATAGTGGTTGCCCGGCACAGGATAAAGAATCTTTGGATTACTAACTCAGTCCCAACAGTGGAGCAGTGGAGGGGACTGGCCATTAAAGTACTTGCAGTAGACAGGTTAACATATGTGCTGAAGGGCAGGGAAGAGAGATTCATGAATGACTGGGGCAAATTTCTGACTGCTCTCACTCCGGGAGAGGTGCTGATATTGAGGGAGGGAGGAACAGTATAGGCCCTGTGCAAGCTGAGGGGAAGGGGGGTCTTGGGAAAGTATACCCCAGAAAACAGACTGAGGGCACTGACTGGATATTAATGGAATATGATTTGGAGAACCTGCATATTATAAAATCATGCTGACAAAGCTATATCTGAGTGAAGAATCTTTTTACTTTTATGTTTTTAGATCATGTGGTTTTAGTATATCTAGTTGAGACTGTTGTTTGTAGTCCTATTAGGACTTTCCTGTTGTTATCTTCTGCATTTCAGCTTTTTTAGGCTGAACAGGTATGCCATTTATAAACTGGTGGAGCCTTATTGAATGCACCAATGTTTTTGGTAAATAAGAGAATGAATATGAAATGTGCATTTTTTTTATAAGTAAATGGAATATCTGAAAATTCTAATAAAAATATTATACAAAAAAAAAGGCATTACTTGATTATGGCATTAACCATAGCCACCTACGGTGGACTCTTGGTGCAAAATTGTGTGGAACATATTTACTCAACTACTGTATTATATTTGTACAAAATCTCATGCTATGATTTGTCAGTCACTGTAATATTGCTGTGTACTGGGCCTAGGCCCCCAGGTCGCATCTGGAATCAAGCATGTTGCTCAGTATGCCTTCCTGGTAAATCTCATAAATAAATAAATAGAATAAATAAATATGAAGGCCACTCTGCATAACAGTATGCCCCAGATCGTGCTTCAATGGAAAGGTTAGGTTAACTATATGATGTCTGAAGAAGACTCATTTGTATCCTGGATGAAAGGAGGGATCAATATGTAAAATTTATCTGAAGACTTAAAACTGTGGATGTGTTACCTAGGAGTGTAATATATCAGCTAACTGGAAATGCTGAGTTTATTAATAATAATTTTGTCTTGCTGTAAACAACGTTTCAGGTTTATATTTGTATTGCTATAATGACCACAATAAGTATACCTGTGCGAATATAAAATTACTGGCTTATTGTACCTGTACTGATACAATAAAAATTACAAATTAAAAAAGAAAAACTATAACCATGTTGGTCTTCTCGTATTTGCGGCCGCCCATTGACAAAGCATGCTCACAGTTCTTATATGTTGCCAAAGTGCCAGTAGGCTCATCCATGGATGAGTTTGGTCTGTTGTAACTGAGTTCAGCTAAACACTGCTTGTGATAGCAGAAAGCAAGCCGAACTTGGCAAAGTATTTCATTTTTAAAAAACGAGCACCCTAACTTGTGTAAATCCCAGTCTGAAAGTCGAATCCGTGATACCGGGCATGCGCAGGCTGACACACATGTTCAGTGTCATGGCTTGACTTTTTGACCAGGATTTACACAAGATAGGGTGCTTGTTTTTAAAAACGAAATAGTTTGCCAAGTTCAGCTTGTTTTCTTTCACAAGCAGTGTTTAATGGAACTCGGTTACTTTGGATTAAACTCATCCATGGACAAGCCTACTGGCACTTCGGTGTCATTTTAGAACTGGGAGCGCACTTTGGCATCAGGCATCCACAAGTATAAGCAGACCGACATGGTTACAGTTTTTGAATAAAATGGCAATATATTTCAGGCACCCATTGCTGAAGAGTATTCTGCATGCCATTAGAGACTGCTGCAGGGGGTGCAGGCACGTTTCAGAATATGTTTAGAAAAGTAAGTAAAACACAGACAGTCCCTTAAAAAAAAATATATGTCATGATTGATTACATTCTGTAAGCTTGCTGATATAGCTGGCTATTTGATTCTAATTCCTTTTTCTTTTTAAAAGTGAAAAAGAGACTGCCCATCATACTGGTGTTACCACACAAAAAATGTGTTTTTCACCATCCTTGATAAACTCCCACAGCATTTTTCTTGGACTTGGGAACAACCCCAACACAATCTATTCACTAATGATACAGTAGGAGGGGATGAGACTATTGCAGCATGGGTAGTTGCACTGTCTGGGGGTACTCTTAATGTTAAGGAATATGTAATAACAGCAGAACAAGAATTTGAACAAAACAAGGTTTGGTATAACTATGCCATTAGCATGCATTTCAGTGTTATTAGGAAAGAGAAAGAAAGAAAGAAAGAAAGAAAGAAAGAAAGAAAGAAAACCAGCAACATCAACGTATTTTAGAGAAGATAAGCACTCATAAAAATTGGGTTTTCAGCTAAAAATAATATGAAGCAAAAAGGATTGACAGTGTCACTTTAAAAAGAACAATTATTGTTTTTTTCATAATTCTGAAACAATAAAGAGGAAACTTGCTTACCTCAATGGGAGTTCCTCTGTGGCATTTGCTAAGTTTTTTAAACAGCCCCCCCAAGGAAGGGATGGGATCATAATTTGCCACCTAGGGGCTAGCTGCACACTTCCTTTTCACTTCTTACTAGCTTGGTATGCCACCACGTTCTGATATTTTATGTTATCTGTACAAGTAGAGTGCAAGGGCGCGCTACACTGAAGTCTATGCAGCATCATTTTTTTTTAATTTACATTTTTTAGGTATTTTTTCCCTGGTTTTCACCCTGCCCCTTCCTCGGGCATGCACGCGCGTGTGTGGAGGCATACGCATGCTGAGTTCCGAGATACCCTCCCGACTTGCCACCCCTTCCCGTCTGCACTGTTACCAGACCTCCAGCCGGTGGCAGCTGAACTATTATGGGGCGACAGCCTCCCGGAGAGGAGCTGCATTAGACTGCTCAATCCTGCTCCCTCCTCCCCGTGCTAGCACCCCTAACCACCTGAGGTTGTTCCTGAAACCGGGTCACTGGCGTAGCGCGAGGTAAGGCAGAACACCTCAACCCTCTGCACCACCAAACCGGCAGTACAGCATCATTTTTAAACACTGTCTTTGGCTGTTTAAGTGGACATTAGGTAAAATCAGAACTAGGGGTCAACTAATAAGAACAAGTCCCTTATGAATATTCCCAACATTGGAGGTCCCCCAGCTGACTACCAGGGTCTCTCTCAAAACTACCACCTACACGCACATCTCCTTGAGTTGTCTTGGACATGTCTAAGAAATCAGAGCCCTAAGGGGGCCTGGCATGCTGCTTCTCCATTTTTGCTTCTTGATTACCCCTCCCCCGACACCAAGGTGCTCACATATCTCTCTTGAACCCCCTTGGGGTTCCCATCTAACCAGCAAGACACCACAAGAGCAACCTATTGATCTACTCAGTTAACTATTCCCCAGTCTATACACTCAGGGATGATACATAGCATCAGTTCCCACTGACACCTCAGTGAACAAGCACCTCCCTGTACTGAAAGGAGAAGGTTGTTACATAGCACTCCATCTCCTATCTCGAAACTTCAGTTTAAAATAGGGTCATACAGTATTTCTATGTACTGATATTGTAGTCATCAGAGTCAGACCCAGGGCCCTCTTCTTTTCAATCAAAGTCCACCCTGATTTTCTCCACTAATATGTCTGCATCCACTGGATCCAAAAAATATAATATTTGCGAGCATGTCAGCCTCAGTTACACAGGGAGCTGATGAGAGTGCGCTAGACCAAGTCCCTGTAAGATCGATTGGACAAAGTCAAACATTTACAACTTTCTCAGACAGAAAAGCTCAAGTCAGGAATGAGATGAATAGTCACTCCCAAAGTTAAACTTAATTTCCTAATGTTTTGACAGCCCTTAATGCAAGGTTGTGCTCATGGATCCCAGAAGAAACAATTTGTAATGTGTGCAATAAGTCAGGGTTGTTTGGCTTTTCCAGAGTAATGTGGTATGCCATATGAATTGTGACAGGGATATTTATTTATTTATTTATTATTTATTTTTATGTAACCCACAGGCCACCTTTGGCTAGCTGGCACCCCCTTCCCAATAAAAGAACTAGTGCCCAAATCATGGCATGCAATTTGTGCTTGGCAGAATTACTCAATTGGTACCACCCCTAGCTTTAGAGTGTATACCAGGGTCATTATCTAGAGGACGGGGGGGGGGGTTACAATATAAATAACTGAACATTTGTATTTACTACCAGGTCCAGGGGAGAGGATGCTAGGCGTATGCTACACCTAACTGCTGAGGAGCCCCAATAACATTCACACAGAAGCAATAAGCTGAAAGTCCAAAGCTGTAACTGGGATTGTGCAGTATGGCTTTATTCTTGGATGTTACTTAAAGCACAAATGAACCCCCAATGGTTTGTCATTGCAACACAGGTACACCCCCTTTTGCAGAAACACTTTGCTAGGCATACTGTTTTCCACAGAAACATCTCTATCCATTTTCCAAAGTGTATGCTTGTGGCCTGAACCACATACTTAAGCTACTTTCAAAACATTTCCATTTCCAAAGTGTATGCTCATGGCCTGAACCACATACTTTTTTTTTTTTTATTCTTTTTACTGCACCACACCCGGACATCCTTCCGGAGTGTTCATGCAATAGCTGCCTCTACTCTCGGTCTGAACCCTGCATTGAACAGAGGGACTCCTCCAACCACCCAGGCAGACCTAGCCCCTAGATCACCCCCTGGTGGGCCCGTCCTCCTGTGATGGCCTTTCTGAAATTAGAGAGGTCTTACCTGGGTGGTGAATTGGCAGTGGAGTCCCCCGAGCACAGGGCTGACAGTGGGATGTGGGCTGTGTCCCTGGAACCTCCTTCATCTTCACAGGTGTGGCAGGGATTTTCTCTGTTTTTTTGTGGTTACACCCTCAGTCCCTCTCTCTCTGCAGAGCTCTGGCATGCAATGACGCCAGGGATGTCCGCCGCAGCTCTGCGTCCCACTACAGTGACCCTTGGCATTGCAGTGCCTCCAGTCTCCACTGGGGGCTGCTGCAGTGGTGGGCTAACCCTGGATCTCTCCCCCCCCCCGAGAGAAGAGAGCAGTCTTCAGGAAGCTCAATCCTCTCTGTCCCCTGCAGACCCCGTGGCCTGGGCTCGTTCCTGAACCCGGGTCACTGGTGTGGCGTGAGGTGTGGCGTCCAGTGCCTCAACCCTCAGTGCCACTGGGCCAGCTTTGAACCACATTCTTAAGCTACTTTCAAAACATTTCCGTTTCCAAAGTGTATGCTCATGGCCTGAACCACATTTAAAATCGTCCTGGGCATTGGCCTTTGCCCAGGGGACCTTGGTGCCCTACAATGAAACTCCAGATGGCGTTCCTCCCACCCTTTGCCCCAAAACAGTCTCTGCCATTCCTTCAGAGTTATACCAAAAGAAAGTCTTCAGTCCCCACTGAATTGCTAAATACTCCCAAACTTTATTTTAAATTAGTACCCTGAGGTGAATAGGGGTCCTGACTGGTGTGATCTAGCCTTATCTTGGGCACATACACTTCAGATGACTTCAGACGACCTTCCAAGAGAACAGTCTCCAATTCTGTACTCACAGATTAGGTGCTTATTACTACCAGTCATGGAAAGAACAAAAGAAAGGCACCTTTTCCTCTCTGGTAGCTTGTCAGATTCCACTCACTGTCCTTCTCTAAGGCAGCTGAACACTTCAGGACCTTCAGAGGATTGCTCCATGGATCCACAAGACACTTCAGTCCCTCTCACTCCCCCTGGAGTGAAACTAAGAGTCCTGCAGATGAGTGGTTTCTACCACTTCACAGGCAAACTGTGGATTTTATCAAACTAGCTCTTTGAGTGCTGAGTATTTTTGAACATATACAGATTCTCGACATACATACATACATATATATATATATATATATATATATATACACACACACACATACACATCCGCAGTTTCCAAAGGGCTAGGGTGAGAAATGACCAGGGCTCCCTTTTCAGAGTCCCACTGGCAGACCTCCTGCCACTCTGAAACTCTAGCTCAGACTAGACTGAACATTCTAAGCTCCCCCTGAGCAGCTGACTCAAAAATGGTTATGCTGCTGTGAGAGTTCTAAATGACATAATCATTCCTCTCTCAGGCTATCTGAGTAAACAATGACGTCATTATGTAGAAAGCCCCTAGTGAGCTCCCCACAGGCTGCCTTTTCTACCTGCCTAAGACTAGTACTAATGTGATTCTAGTAACCCCAGGGGACTGAGTGGTTACATTTATTTACTATTTATTTAAAGTTGGTGACCAGGAGAGACACCCTGAGTCAAGGCTCGTTTCCAGGAGTGACCATGGGAAAGGGGAGCAAGGGAGACAAAATACAGCAAGAACAACAAATTTGGCTTGGTACAATTACAACAATACAATATAGGATATTATACGCACAACTAAGAGTATACAAAAAATACAACGTATGGTGCACTACAGAGCAGAGGTATTACAAGTCTTTTCAGCACAGTGCAAAGGATGCAGAAGTCAGCAAAGATAAATTAAAGGCTTGTGCATCAGGAGAAGGCTGGAAAAGTGGGGACAGGGAGAGGAGGGGGGCAGTATCAGGAAAGGGAACTAGAGAGGAGGTAGCAAGTACAGGAGGGTGGAGGGGAGTGGGAGAGGGCATACTTGAGAGAAAGGAGAGAGACAGATGGAGTGAGATGGGGAGAGAGTTCCAAATATAAGGAAGGTGGTTACAGAATACTGCCTGACCAGCATTGGTGTGGGGAAAGGAAGGGTCAAAGGTGCAAGTATCTCTGGAGTGGAGATGATAGGAAGAGGGGGATGAGGGGGAGAGGAGAGAGGGGAGGTAAGGGGTGAGGGTCGTAAATCAATATTTGGAGATGAAAGTGGAGGCGTGGCACTGTCTGCGGGAGGTAAGGGAGGGGAGAGAGTGGGAGGAGTAGAGGTTGCAGTGATGTGTGCGGGGGGAGGGCATTTGTGGCAAAAAGTCAGAAGGCATTGAAAAGTGAGTCAAGCCTGGAGAGGGATGCAGGGGGAGGTGGACCCATAGACGACGTCTGCATAGTCAAAAATAGGGAGGATAGTTTTAGTGAGCAATTTGCGGTGGACTTGAAGTGAGAGGGCATAGCTGAAATATATAAAGGAATAACCAGCTGAAGTGGATGATTAAATGCTCAGGCCAAGGCCAAGATGTTTAATCAACCACTGAAGCCAATTATTCTGAGTAGACTCCAGCTAACTGAATGTTATTACTATTATACAAGTAGAAATTTCACAGGATTTTAAAAGCACTGTGTTAGTTTCTAAGTGTTTTGCTTGTAGTCACACAGTATGCAAGTGGTGGTTGTGGGATTCACACCCAGTTCTCCTGGTTTGCAACTCAGAGCTCTTAACCACTGCACTATACTGGCTGCCAGGAAACAGCTGAAGAGGAACATGCCTTTGTTCTCCCTTTTTTCTGTGGACTAAATGAATTATCTACTGTGGGTGTGTTTGAAAAGTGAATAACCTGCTGCGGACATTGCCAGAAAGTGAATAACCTACTGTGGGTGTCACCAAAAAGTGAATAACCTACTGTGGGTATCACCAGAAAGTGAATAACCTACTATGGGTTTCACCAAAAAGTGACTAACCTACTGTGGACATCGCCAGAAAATGAATAACCTACTGTGGGTGTCGCCAGAATGTGGATAACCTACTGTGGGTGTGTCTAAAATGTGATTGTGGTAGTTTGGGGGACAATAACTGACAGTCT
Organism: Neoceratodus forsteri; assembly: GCA_016271365.2. NCBI lineage: Eukaryota > Metazoa > Chordata > Ceratodontiformes > Ceratodontidae > Neoceratodus > Neoceratodus forsteri. The sequence continues at coordinate 1,373,000,292 of CM057458.1, forward strand.
TCCTGTGTTCTTATTGGCTCAGAACAGATACCTGTTGTATAATGAAGTGATAACATTCAATTAGCCGGAGTACACAAAGGAATAACCAGCTGAAGTGGATGATTAAATGCCAAGGCTGAAGGCCAAGGCATTTAATCAAGCACTGGAGTTGTTTATCCCAAGTATATGCAGGCTAAAGAGAAAACAAAAGGAACTTCTAACTAAAGAAGTTTGGGGGGCTCAGTACATAAAAAGACAACAGGGGAGTGCACAATACCTCAGAGTGGTGTGTAATATCAAAGGAAGCCAAAACAGTGGAAAACTGTCTATGTTGAGGTCAGCACTAAATATTTATGCCAAGAAAGGTATCCTTGAAACCAAAACATGTTCAAATATAAACCTCCTTTATCAAATAAGCATAGTAAAGACATCAGCAAATTGTGACCATAAAAAACTGTGTGGGAGTAAAAAAAACAGTAGATACAGTCTCACCCAAAAGTAGAGAGAAGGTGCTCCAGATAGAAAACTCTGCTGGTATAGTAGCTATTTTTGTTTTCCTAACAAACATTGGGACACTTCTTGTGGTGCATGCATCAGTTTAAAAGCACTGTACCTTGCTGACTAGACTACAGCTTCAGAAAGCACATGAAAACCACACAGACCTGCACTCATTACCCAGAGAAAACGCCATGTATCACAGTAAGACCAGCAGTGGAGCCACACTTCCAGGTCTGTGGGTAGGTGCTTATTTATCGACTGTCATCACACAGTCATCTTCAGAGCATGCTACCCACAGGCAAGCAAAGGATTTAAATGGAGTGTGCACTTAGAGTGATAGCCACTGAAAGGAGTAAGGTGCTGAGTGCAAACCTATTAGAAGTGGATAGAGGCTGCAAAGCATAATGGGGGATTCCCCATAGTGGGATGTAAAGTGCTAATACAATAAATAATGCAAACCTCTCAATTACTTAGTAGGAAAGCAGGGAGATGCTCGTTAGTAAAAGCAGTGGGAAAACATGCTGTGTGCAAGACAAACAGTGATAAAGTGCTTAAGTTAAAGTGCAAACTACTATAGAAAGTAAGGTACCCCATTATATTAAAAGCACAAACAGCAAACACCAGATACTCTTAAAAGACTAGCATGTAAAGAACCAAAATAATTTAACAAATAATGGCAGAGCTGGCAAGTCATACCATATGCAAAAACAGAGCTGGCAAGTCATGTTTTGCATTTTTTACAGATGTCAATAAAGAGAGACAGAGCTGGAAAGTCCCATAATACATTATAACATTTTCGGTCGTAACTTCCAGTCAAGGTTTCTCAATATTTTTTCCCCTCCTTTTCTGTACAACTGCCCTCTTTTAATCTTATAGCACATTTCTTGACAGTACAAAGTCCATCTACTCTATGGTATACACACTTCTAAGCTGGTTCTATAATTTGCTGCACTCATCACTATAAGTTTGTTTTTTTAAGCTTTCTCTTCATTCTTAAGAGGCATTCTGAACTCTTTATTCTTTAAAGTAAATTTCCCAAGTACACAGTAAATGTTCTATACTTTGAAAAACCAATAAAGAAAGCAATGGCATGTAAAAGTACTCCAGAAACTAGAGTACTGGAAAAAAAGAGACTCACTCACCAAATCCTCAGTTATTTATTTAGGTATGCCAGTGTGTTGTGCATACTCAGCCCACCAATGTTTTGGGGTATGGAAAAAAAAAACCTTCATCAGGGTGGACTGGACACTTATAATGTCCCCCCTAGTGATTCTATTAGCTCAGGGTTTTAGTTCCCCACAACAAAACTGATCCCAAGTGCACTGCATTGCTTGCCTTTGTACCAGTTTGATGGCTGAATTCAGTTTTCCTCTTGCGCTTTTATTGCACAACATACTGCTAAAAAAAATTAGCACTTTATTTATTTATTGAAATATTTCACCAGGAAGGAATTCTGAGCAACAAGTTGCTCAACTCCCGGTGAGACCTAGGGGGTAAGGGAGCATGAGGATAGTTTACAGAGATTTGGTACACAATATAAATTTACAGTAGATTACATTCAAATAATGTGAGTAGACTGTACAGGAGTAATGAAATAGTGGGATGCTAACAGTTTTGAACTAGACAGATACTACGCCAACACTTTTGGACTAGATAGATACAACAACACAAAATAACATTTAGGCATACACTAAATGACACATAACTGTGTAGCTAGAAAATGGCTGAATAGAATTGTTGTAGTTTGATCTAGGGAAGTCAGTGAGGAGTAAACACAGGCAGAGCAGGTTGGCTAAGGTATAACAAAAGTGCAAGTTAACTACAAGTGCAGTAGAGATTAGGGGTCAGTCACAGCTAGGACTATGTAAGGGGGAGAAGGGAAGGTGAGAGAGAGAGAGAGAGAGGTAGGTATGTCGGTAGGCAGAGAGTTGGGGGGTGGAAGGGGATGGAGTGAGGAGGCAAAGGAAGAGGCAGGAGGAGGAAAAGTCTACTGAGGCCTGACCCCTCCAGTGTGCTGAGGACCCTGCATGACAGGAAGGGGGCAGAATGTGGCAGTGAGAGGTAGAGTACAATAGGAGGGAAGCAGGTTGAGCAGGTTATAGGCAATGAGGGGAATAGGCTTCAGAAGGACAGAAGAGAGGGTGAAGGTGTGAGAGAAGAGAGGCACAGATCCCAGCCCTTCAGGATGTGGAGAAGTGGAGGGAAGAGTTGGGTTAATGGTGTAAGGATAGGGTAGGGACTAGCCCTTGGTACAACTTTGGATGATTGAGAAATCACAGTAAGAGAACAATGGAAGGTCTGAAGAGAAGGAACTGGAGGAAGGGAAGGAATGCTGGTTTTTAGGTGAGTGGGGGCTGGAGCTGCAGCAGGGGCATTGCATGGGTACTGAAGAGGGGTAGGGTTTGTCAGGGGCTTAGAGGGGGGAGCTACGGAGGGTTGTAGCAGGAACAGCAAGGTGCAAGGAAGCTTTTAAGGACAGAGCTGATGGAGTAGTAGGAGGATGAGTGATGAATTTGAGGGGGGGAGGGAATTCCACATTTTTGGGAAGTGGTGAGAATAACCAGATTGGCCGATGAGGGTGGCTCTGTGGGGGACCGCCAGACTATGGGAGTCAGATGATCTAAGGGAGTGAGAGGGAGTGGGAGGGGTTATAAATGAAGGGGAGAGGTAGGAAGGGAGTTCACGCAGCCAGTGCTTGGAAACAAATTTAGCACAGTGGGAGAGTTGTCTGTTTGTAAGAGAGGGGAAGGATGGGGCACAATAGAGATCACAGTGGTGAGTGCAAGAGGGAGCATCAAGGGCAAAATGGTAGAAGGAATTAAAGAGGGGGGTATACAATCTGGCCAGGGAGGACTTGGGAGCAGCACTGTAGACTATATCACAGTAGTTGAAGATGGACAGGATCATCTTCTGAACAAGTTCACGCCTAACCGTAGAGGGCATACAATTATGGTTCCTGAACAGGGCACCAAGCTTGGGGCACAATTTTTTTCTTTTGGATGGCATCCAAGCTTGTACCAGGGAAGTATTATAGTGGCACGGTAGCGCCACTATAGTTAGGGTTGAGTAGGCTGTTTAATGTTAAACCCCTAAACTTGCACTACAATAGCGTCGCTACTGTTCAACGGATTTCAAAGAAATTGTGCATGCAAAGTCTTGGGGGCAAGATCTCTTGACGTGCCAATTTTGGTTCTGGTCAGATATGCGGATTCCGAGATTCAGATTGCAAAAAGAGTGAAGCAAATTGGGGGGGGGGGTGCTGTTTTTTTGTCATCAGCTAGTGCCCAGACAGTTTGGAAGTTTGCTCTGAAATTTTCAGGGTAGAAAGGGCTTGGTCTGGAGTGACGCCTTTCACTGGTTTGGTGAAAAAATATTACTCCATTCCAGAGTTATAAGGACATAAAATTTCAGTTCTGACCATGCTCAGTACAGTCTTTTGGATAGTTGTTTCATACAAAAAAAGAATTTAGTCCATACCAAAAAAAATTATGTTTTGTATGGGGGGGTGGTGGAGTAACCTTTTTTTGTGAGAAAAATTATTTTTTCATATGACTGCCATCTTGTTTCCATTTTTTTTAAACAAAATGTTTGAAAATGCATAAAAATAATACCTGCAGAGGCATCAACACATGTATATTGCTAGTCGGGACCCACTTAGGTGGATTCTGCAGTTAGATTTTGGAAAAATCACCCAGAAATGTGTTTTTTACAGATTTTAAAATATTTTTTCATGACTCAAATTTCTTTTTTCATATGGCCATACAAAAAGAGAATAGGGCCATATGAAAAAGATTCCCTTCATATGAAAACATAATTTGAACTTGTTTTTTTTCACATTCTTTTTTCATAAAAATGACACAACCTCAGAAAAAAATATTCCATCATATGAAAAAAGAATTTGAACTTAGTTTTTTTTTACACATTTCAACTTTAACAAGCCATAACTTTGTCAGTATTTCTAGTTAATGGACACTCTATATATCAAAAGAAAGGCCTTAATGAGTATTACAAAACCAACACATAACATCTCCCCCCAAAAGTTTTAGAAGCCATATAAAAAAATAAATAAAAAAATGAAAACTCACAAAGGATAACATAGCAACTTTGACAAGTCATAAGTCCATCAATAATTGAGTAAAGAGGCAATACATGTATATGTGTATATATATATATATATATATATATGGCATCAATGAGTACTACAGTACTAATACACAACCACCCTAAACATTCATGGGGTATGCAGTGCACCCCAAAATTACCCCCAGTCTTCACCATAATGCCAAATCCACAATGAACATTCAATCATCATCAAAAATGCAGCAACGGTGTATGTCGTCTTCCACTACAAACGCACCAAATCTTAGAGCAAACCGACAAAAAATGACTGACCTATGGGTAAACAAACAAGAAACACATTTTTGCCCTTATACAATCAAGTGTTGGGAGTTAAGAGGCACACTTAATATAGTTTTCCTTTGAAGTGAGCCCCACAAAAAACTATACAACCAAGCACATATAAATTGTGGTTTTTTGAGGTGTGGACGCAGGGCCCCATGCCTACTAGTCAGATAGATGTGCACATCTGGGCCCTGCACTTCCCTACACAAATGGATGTGAATGAGGATACAATTATAGTATTTTAAAAAGTAAGGAAATTATTTGCAAAAACTTTGTTAATGCACCAGTAAGGGTTCAGATTAAACTGAAAAAAGAAGGGAAATGTTGTGTCAGGCACCCAGCAAGCAGCAAATGGAAAAAATATTATGGTTTTGCCTATCCTGAGTCTTCATAAATCAGGCCTGGGGTCTTCCTTGGGGTTATCAGTCCTAACACTGAACCCATTCTCATACAGTATACACATCTCAGCTTATTTGCTGATAGAATGGGGGGAGCATTAGAGCTGATAACCCCAAGTATGACCCCAAGACTGATTTGCGAAGATTCAGCACAAACAAAAATGTGATTTTTTTTCCTTCTGCTGCTTGCAGGGTTGTTGTTGTTGTTGTTGAATTTTGTTGACCCAGTAAGCCCACTGAGCCTAGAAGTCCCTTTTTCAGGGGTGACCGGGGGTTGGGAGGGGAATACAGATGGTAAGCAACTGAAATTGAACCAGATTAAGCTGTTGGTGGTATTTTTAGTGAATGAGGGAAATTTGGCCAGGGCACCGGGGAAATTCTACTCTGCAGTAGGGGGACTCACTGACTGTGAGCCATAGCCACTTCAGGTGGAGCTCTAGTGGAGCAGGATGCCCGGACTGAAGGGCAGAGAACCCTTCTCAATGAAGATTTACCGGATGAATCAGAAATTCTTATGGATGTTGCTTCTGACCCTAACAATATAAATGTAACGGAGATATTTATTTCAACTGAGGATTTACGGCTACAAAAGCCTGAAGTTGATTTAGCTCCAGACAATCCCACAGATATTTTGCTGCAGAAATTCCTAAAAGAAATGCTTACTAAAGAAAATGAGAGGCATCTGATGGAAAAAGGGCGCTTGATGGAACAACTCGCCCGACTGCAGTCTGACGCATCGGCTGTCAAACCTCCTGGCCCACTTGTCATCTGGCCTACATTTCAGGATGACATGGCAGTCCCAGAGAGTACAGCAGGGCTGGGTGAGTCAGATTCCATTACTTTCCCAAATATACATCCTGCAGTTGAAAACGAAAAGATATTTACGTCTGGCAGCTAGACAGTGCAGGTTCACTTGTGCCAAAAGCCGGTAGATATGATGTCTAATGATGTTTCTAATGTGGACATACCCTATGTAGTACCTGAGACTGCGAATATGCTTAACAGAAAAACAGGACTTAAGGAGCTGTCGACACAGGAGTGTTCGGACCGTACCACGGCACCCCTTATCCTGATCTTATCAAAATCTGCTGGTTTTGTTTTCTGAGGCAATAAACCGGCTATAAATTCTGCCACTGATAATAAAGATGTGATTTACCAAAGTTCTGCTTCACACCAGACTGGGGCAACTGAGTTTACTTTTCCTCGAGAGGCTTCATCTCGATCTGGGCTAAGGGATGAAATTAAAGGAAAACACACCGCTTTAACAACAGCAAACAGACATATTGCATCTACTTCTATGCCTCCTGCAGTACAAGAGCATGGCCCAGAATGTCAAGAGGTTATGTCCACTTCACCTACTAAAGACGTGACTGAGGTGAATTCATTATCAAAAATGTCTTTGGGTGAGCCCTGGTTTCCCCAGAAAGCCTTGAGCGGTGCTGGATGGACTCAAAATGTACAAGGCATCTGGATTCCTACCCCTGATTGGGATCCAATGCTAAACTTTACTCAGGACACACCTGAATGGCATCCTAATGTTCCACAGATTGTGTTGCTTCAGGGTCACTGCCTACTAATCCTACACAGGGAAACCGGCCTTTAATTACCAAATCTGTATCTAGCCTAGAACCTCAGATACTGGTTGGTAAACCCCCTGCTACTATTATGGCCTCAGAGACACCCCTCTCTGAAGAAGAAAATCTACAAGTTCCCACAGACACTCAGAAACCACTGCTTTCAGAACTATTTTCTAAAATTAGGAAAGAAGCTGCTCCAAGGCAAAATGCTGTCTGCATTAGATACAAAGAAGGTTTGGAGGTCCGGCTGGATGGATATTATGTGGGCAAATTATTATTAAAAGATTCACTACACTTCTCCCCGAAAGAAGTATTTGCATTTATCAACATTTTGGGGAAGACAATTTTGACATTAGTTTTAAGATCTGCTTATGCTCTTGATTTATTTTGGGAGAGGTATAAGCAAGTCAAGTTTTCCCCCACATGGACCCCCTTTTTAGTTATTTCTTTGACAAAACCACTTATCAAGTATGTCACCATGATGTTCCGGAATGAGGGGGTCCATGTGGAGGATATAACTTATTGGCTGAGTCAAAAGTGTGATGTGATGAGTCCTCCAGAAGCCATATTGGATACAGAAATGTTTTGGACTTGGGGGTGGCATTATAAAGTTACACTTTGGTAAACTGAGTCTGGTATTGAACACATCCCTAATTCCTTTCTATTAGGTCACGATAGAGGTGTTTGGTTTTATGCTGGCCAGCCACGGGCCTGCTACAAATGTGGATCTAGAACACATCTTTCCAGTACATGTGATAGGCCTAGATGTGATAACTATGGGGAGATTGGGCATATAGCCTTCCAGTGTGCAAACCACACTAGGTGTGACCTTTGTGAAGATACTGGTCACGTTTTCTCTGAATGTTCTTGGGCTGCTAAGAACAAGGCTACTTGCTTAAGTCCAGATCTCCTCATACAGAAAGCACAGGATTCTGTCTCCCCTCAACCTACTACTTCCCTAGCCCCTGACCAAACGACCTCAGTTCCATTGGAAAAAACACTTCCCCCACCTCCTTCCTCTCTTCATCTCCATGCTGAAGCAAATGAGGAACCTGCTCCCCCAACCCCTGCCTCCCTGTTGAATTTGCCTCCTGACCCCTTATTGCCAGTATGTTATGCGGACCCCATAGAAGACATTTCCATCTCCTCCAGTCAATTACCTTATACCCCTGTACCAGTGAGAAGATCGGCTAGTAATATGAAAATGGACCTGGTCTTACCTCTCATTGAAACAGACTCCAAAAATCCCTTTTCAGTCTTAGCGACCCAATGGGGGGAATCTGAGATGGCTCTAGGGGATTCAGACTCCTAATAAAATAATGCTATACTACAGCACCAGTCAGAATATAAAGGGAAGAAAAAGAAAAGAACGAAAAAAGAGTCTTGAGCTAGCTGTCGCTAAGGTACATGCATGGCCTCTTTCAGTGTAGGCTCATTGAATGTACATAGCCTTCTAAATTCAAGGAGGAGATATGTTGTTTATAACCATGTTCATAGTACAGCTATTGACATTTGTTTTCTACAAGAAACCTGGATGTACAGTAGTGATCAGGCAAGGTTTTTCCAAAGGGAATGGGTTTGGGGACCTTCTTATTGGTCTTTTGGAACAGCAACAGCTGATGGTACAAGGTTTTTATTTAATTCATTTGACTTCATTCTCATTAAATTAATAGACTTAGTTCCAGGAAGAGTATTAATACTCGATGGGTTATGGAAAAAGATGCACTGTAGATTAATTAATGTATATGGTTCACAGATCAAATCTGAACGAGTGGCCTTTTTTGAAAGTATAAAACCTTTTTAATTACTTCACATGAGGTTTTTTTATGTGGAGACTTTAATTGTAGTATACAATCTTCTTTCGGTGGTACAACAACTCAAGGAAAAAAGTATATTGTGACTTAAATGCATTGCGGAAATAGGTTGATGAGGCAGATTTTTTACATTGTAATTATCAGAGTTCTGGACCTAAGTTCACATTTCACAGAAACAAATTTACCTCTACCATTGGTCATATGTTTATTTCTAAATCCTTACCATCTTTTCAGTTTCGAACTATATTTACTGATTTTTCAGATCATCTATTATTACTCAGTTCCTTTCTGAGTATTCCAGACCAACCATGTGCAAGGCCAAGGTGGAAATTAAATTCTTCCATCTTGTCTGATCTATGGATAGTTAGTCAAATAACAAATATACCGAAGGCTCATTTATCTGTTAATTTTTTGTACAAGGATTTGGGGGATTGGTGGGCTGATTCAAAAGTAGATTTTAAGTCATTTTTTTTGAACCATGGGAGATGTAAGGAACACACTAAATTTCTTCAGTACTTAAAACTGAGACAACAGCTTCAGAACTTGTACTCTATAACTAACAGTTCTAAATTAAATTACACAAACCAAATCAATTTACTTAAAAAAGAAATGACCAAATATCAATATGATAGAGCACAGACTATGAATGCTTTGCTTCATAACGGAACTAAGAAGTCTCCCCGGGGGATCCTTTTGAAGCTTTTAGAAAGTTTAAGGATTCCACCTTTTTAGAATCCCTATTCAATAAGGAGGGTACTTTGGTGACTTCTATAGAGTAATGGAATGGAGTCATAAAATAATTTATTTCTTCCCATACTCCTTCAGATCCTCCCTCAGAGGGCGTCATCAGGCAATTCTTAAATAAGATATCTGTTTCAGCTAGCTCAGATGACAAATCTAATTTGACAAAAACTATTATTGCTCTCGAAATTGAACATGCTATCAAAACTTTGAAGAATGGCACATCACCTGGTCCTGATGGCCTGACAAATGAATTTTATAACTCCTTTTCAGAACCAATGTCACTATGTTTGGAGAAAGTTTTTGGTTTCTTTATGACTACCTACTTAACTCCCCTTTGGTTTACAGAGGGTCTCTTAATTTTTCTTTTTAAATCCAGAGATAAGACTTCTATTAATAATTGGAGACCAATTACACTTTTAAATTCAGATTATAAAATATTAGCTATTGTTATTAACAATAGGCTAAAGCAATTTGCAAATCTGGTTTTATCCGCTCTATAGTTTTGTGGTTTACCCAATCAAAAGATTCAGCAGACTTTAATGATAATAAGGGACCTTATTGATTATGTTTCGCTAAGAGGGGGAAAGGGGTGCATCATTTCTGTGGATCAGTACAAAGCTTTTGTCAGGGTCTACCACCCCTTTCTTTTTGTAACCTTAGAAAAATATGGAGTTACATCACCAGTAATATAGTAGCTTAAATCATCATATCATGATGCAATTGTTCACCCCATAATTAGACATCAGATCACAGAAGAGTTTTCCATACAAACAGGGGTTCGGCAAGGATGCCTCCTCAGTCCTCTTCTTTATATTTTTACCCTTGATCCCCTCATTCTTGATGGATAATCCTAGATGGCTGGGGATATCAGGACTGGATGGTAAAAAGAGGTTCCATATGCATGCTTATGCGGATGATATTTGTTTATTTTTTTCCGATTATACACAAGTGCCCCTCTTTTTACAACTTATGAATGTTTACTCCAATTTTTCTAATGCACAATTAAATAGAACAAAAAGTAAAGGTCTATTCATTGGATCTAATTATCCTGCTTCTGTAACTATTGATGGGATATTAATTTCCTCAGAACTTCTAAAACCTTGGGGTATTTATTTTGGAGCACAGAATATTCCCTCTTTTAATTGGGATTCCACTTTAGCACAAGTAAAACTTTAGGTTCAAAGATGAAGACACTGGAGGATGACTAAATTCAAACGTATACAAACTATTAAACAATTTATCATCCCCATGATCCTTTATACTGCCATGATTTTTCCACTCCCCACACAATTGGAAACTAAAATATATAGTCTCTTTTTCAGATGCTATGGGGAAATAGATTGAACCCCATTAAATGGCAATATACCTATTTACAAAAAGAAAAGGGGGGACTAGGCATGATAGACCCAGTGATGTTTTTTCACACCTTGTTCTTCTCTCAATCACTTAAAAGCGACCTGATTCTTGGAGATACAATATATTCTTACTGGATTAAAATTAACTTCTCTAGTTATTTTGCCAAATGGCAGACTACTTCTCCTAAATTGTCTGGTAACCTTCAAATTCCACATTGGTTTACACCTGCGGCCCATATATAAATGGGGTTTAACGGTACAACAAGTTATTGGGAATTCAGGACCACAGCTGTATAAAGCAGTACTGGCTTCAATTTATCCAACTGAACAATGATTCAAAAATTGTCCATCCTCCCAAATTCCAGGAGTCTTATCTCAATTGACCAATAAGAGAATCCCTACCCAAGAAGGCAGTATAGCACAGTGGTTTAAGGCTCTGAGCTGCATATCTGGTGACATCCACCAGACCAGACCTGGGTTTGAATCCCACAGCTTCCACTTGCATACTGTGTGACCCTGAGCAAGTCACTTAACTTCCCTGTGCTCCCAGGTCACACCTGTAAAAAAGCTTTCAGCTTAGTGTGCTACTCCTGGTTAAACGACTAACAAAAGAAAAAAAGATGTGAGAATATCTTTGGTTGGCTGTTTATGGAAGGATAAACATAAGAAGAAATGCAAAGTATAAAGCTAAAATAGAAAGGAATTGTCCCTATGAGGCGTGCATTATCTAGAAGAAACTATGGAGCATTTATTGTTCCAGTGGTCTTATGCAAAATCCCTTTGGGACTATCTTGCTGTTAAATGGAAAATGGGATGGTTAAGGCATGTACATTATGATAATTTGGTATTGGGGCAGTTTTGTAATTTAAAAAATCATTACCATAGACACATTGGTTGTTTTTTGTTACTGTTTGAAATTTTATCTCTGGCAGGCCAGATGTCAGTGGGTATTGTATCAAAGACTGATGCCTTATGAGACAGTAGGGATTCTTATACAATCAGCTATGGAAAAAGTGCATCTCTCTGACCTAGCGGTTTATTCATCTAAAAAGGTTTCAAATTGGTGGAAAGGGTTTTCAATGTTTATTAAGTATAAATAGATTATATAGATAGAATTCATGTTATAACTAGGCCTGTTGTGCAATATTTAACCCTCCTATTTTATGTATTTTCTGTGTGATTTAACACTATTTTTATTTATTTGTATGATTTCTTCCTCATGCAATTTCTGTTTATGTGTTTGTATTCATGTTTCTTTTGATATTGTTACAATAAAAATTCCCCTACTCTCCTGTAGGGGAACCTTTGTCATCCTGGTTCCTGACCAAGATGGCAGCCGAGGTGGTATTGGAGGAGATGATGGATGCTACTGAAGCAGGAGACCTGGTCTCTTCCCCTGCTTCTCACCGAACTGAGACCATGTTGCATTCAGTTTATTCTGTTGCACCAGTTAGTGTTTCTCTACAGGCTTCTGGATCCTCTCATAAGAATCCTACCCTTGATTCTCAATGACAACACCCAGGACTGGTAGGCAAATCTTAACCTCTTCCTGAAGTTTGTGCTGGAAACCCTGAGATTCAATCTCTTGAACAGCTGTTGCTAGCAGAAGATGAGCGCTATGTGCCCCGCCGTCTGGAATTACAACAAGCTTTGGCAGCCACTCAAGTGCAAGCATCTGCAAGTCGGGAACCTTTTAATATGTTAAATCAGAAGGACATGCCCATTTTGGATTGCCCTGCTGTAGTCGAGAACTCTGCTGGTACTAGCTCTTGTACTACTCAGTCTAGATCATTTGCCTCACCTGAGCTTGCTGTTTGCGATCCTGCTTCTACTGTGTCTGCTGTGGAGGGAGCACCGGGAATGGCTCACACAGATTGCATCTCTGGCCTAAGACGCTCCTCTCCTGTGGATTCTCCTCCACCTGCTGATTCCATTTCTACTGCTCTTCTCGCTGCTGGATGGGTTCAGACTGACACAGGACAATGGGTGCTCGGTCCTCCCTGATTGTTATTTCCCCTATTTCACATTGGCTTGCCACTCAGCTGGCTGTACTATCTGTAGCTTCTCCCTCATCAGTTCATTCACACAATCAGGACATGTCTGGAACTCCTTCCCCACTTCATTTACCAGCTGAGTTACAACTCAATGGAAATCCGATTCTTCCTTTGGACCACTCTGAACCGCTACGAGCTGCTCAACCTACACTTTCTTTAACAGCTGCACTGGAGGGGCCCCCAAAGCACTGCTGAACCAGATCAGAAAAACTGCTCAGAGACCTTATGCTTCTCTTTTTCATCAACCTGTCTATCCTGCTAAGTGTCATAATGCTGTCTGCCTTTTATATAAAGGGGGTATGACAGACTTTCCTGATAGGGGTTTTGTTGCTAAAACATTGTTAAAAGGGTCTATGAAGTTCTTTGCTAACAAGATTTATGCCCTCATTCATGTCTCTGGTGAGTTCACTTTTGATGTTAGCTTCAAACTGAATACTGGCTTACAGAGGTTTTGGACACAGTTTAACACCCTGAAACATGCCCCTTTATGGGCCCCCTTCGAAGCTATCCCCCTTACCAAACCTGCATATAAGAATATTACTGTTCTATTTAGAAATGAGGGGGTTAGTGTCATTGATTTGACATATTGGTTGAAGCAATGCTGTTCGGTTCTGGGATCCCCAGAAGCATATTTGATGCAGAACATATCTGGACAGGGAGGTGGAAAGTGAAGGTTATGCTTCATGTCACTGATACTAGCTTGACTCACCTTCCTGTTTTTTTTTTAGGACGTGATAGGGGTGTGTTTTTCTATGCTGGTCAGCCGAAGACCTGTTATAAGTGTGGCTCCTGCACTCACTTAAGCAGCCTTTGTGATCAAGTTAAATGTACCCTGTGTCAAAAACATGGTCATACCAGTGGGAATTGCTTAAATGAGCCAAAGTGTAACTTGTGTGACTCGGTGGGACATACTTATCAGAGCTGTACCTGGGCAGCTCATAATCAATCTGACTCATCGGATATTGTTGAACAATGACTGATAATTGCTATTGCCCAAAGAGATTCCTTTCCCACATCCCCTAGACAGCCTCCTGCTTCTACTGTGCTTCCTCCTCCTGTTGCTACTCCCACTCTGCCTGCCCTGCAGCTGGTAAATGAGCCTCCCCCCCTTCCATGCCACCAATAGACAGTGTTATTACTTCCCCCTGGGTGACATGGCACAGGGTGAGTCCTCCTCTATCATACCCACCCCAAGTTAGCAAGAGATCCTCCAGATGGTCCCAGGCAGCAGAACAGCCAGCCCTTAAAAAGTGTCTAAAACTTCTGAATTACCTTTAAGTAACAGATATGATGTCTTTCAGTCTTCTAAACTTTCAGACACAGATTCAGATGGTTCTTCCTTGTGGTCTTCGCAAGTTGACCCTCCCTTTGAACCTGAAGTTCAACATCAGGCTTCTGCGGCCCATCAACGTAGATGTAGGAGGTCAAAGAAAAAGACCCCTTGACAGATTTGTTTTCCCTAGCTTTACCTCCTTTTTACCTATATGGCACTCCTAAGATTGGGAACTTTAAATGTAAATAGTATCACGAGTAACAAGAAAAAACGTTTAGCCCTGACCTATTTCCTAACCAGTTCTTTACAGGTAATTTTCCTACAGGATACTAGATTGCACACTGTTTCAGAACTAGGTACGTTGGTCCCTCTTATTGGTCCATGGGTACAGATGCCTGTTCAGGGTTGGGGGATATTATTCCATTTTGAGCTAAATGTTTACTTACTTAAATTGATTGATTTAATTCCTGGACGTGTTTTGATTTTGGATACAAAAATCAATAATATCTATTATAGGTTTGTGAATATTTGTGCACCCCAAACTAAGACAGATAGAGTCTCCTTGTTCAATGCTATTCATCCTTATTTTCTCTCATCTCAAACAGTAATTCTTGGTGGGGATCGATTTTAATTGTGGGCTTGACAATCAAGATAGGGGTTTACAGTCTACCGCTCCTAAGGTTTTTTGTGACACGTCCACGTTGAAATCTGTAATTTCTACCTCTCATTTGAAAGGTGCTTATCTGACTACCCATGAGACTGCACATCCAACTTTTCAGAAAGGTCAGTTGGCCAGCAGAATTGATTTTTTCTTTATTCCAGTGTCTTTACCCATTTCCTCTATATGAGTACTAGAGACAGAATTTTCTGACCACAAATTAATAACATTATGCCTGGGCATGGTAGTAGACCTCCCCCAAGGTCCAGGCTATTGGAAGTTTAATTCTTCTCTTCTGTCTCAGGTTACTTTACTGCACAATCTTAAGTATTTTGTGGCCCATAAATGCTCAGTGATTGACATGTTTGACACTCCTGCCCTCTGGTGGGAAGATGTCACATTGGATTTGAGGAGATTGTTACAACTTGCAAGTAAAAAACTCAATAATGATACCTATTTCCAGTACCTTACACAAAGGCAACACTTACAAAAACTACAGTCTCTGGCTAGAACTACATCTCATGATTTCAAAGCTCAGATTCAGATGTTACAACAAGTTATGCAGACCTTTCTTTTGCAATGGTTTGAATGTTTAAAGAAACAACAAAGCTTTGGCATTCGGGGGAAAGCTGAGGTCATATGTCCCTATTTGCATTGTCATAATAATGTCAAAATAAATTAATGGACTGCCTCACTGAGCTGGATGGTTCCGTGTATACTGATAAAAAGTAACATCCTCAGAATTGTATCATGGCATACTGCTTCTCTTTTTTCACACCATTCACTGTTGCAGGCCTCTATTGATACACTGTTACCCACATCTCATATTCCTGTTTGCCCTCTGTATTTAGTGACTGACCTCACTAATGATGTTTCTGCCTCTGAAGTTGAACAAGCTATCAAATCTTTGCATAACAATAAAGTTCCAGGTTGGGATGGGTTCACTCCTGAATTATATAAGGTACTTGGCCCTTTAACTTCCAGAGAGTTAGCGATGATGTTTACATTCATGTTGAACACTGCCTTTATTCCATTAGCTATGGCCCAAGGCCTATTAATATTCTTTTATAAAAAAGGAGATAAAACTGATCTTACAAACTGTAGGCCTATTAGCCTCCTAAATACAGGTTTCAAAATTCTTGCAAAAATTTTACAAACCAGGTTGTTACAAGCCTCCATTCATCTTATATCCCCTACTCAGACCTGTTCTATCGCTGGAAGGCATATGAGTGACCATCTTATTCTCTTACGTGAACTGATTGAAAGGGACAGTGCAGAAGGTCTGACCGGGTTTCTTCTGTCTTTGGATCAGAAGCAAGCCTTTGACACTGTGTAGCATAGTTATTTATGGGATACGCTTGCTTGGTATGGCATACTGGACTCTTTTCTTCTCTGGTTACGAGCTATCTATGATGTAGCTATGGTATCACCTCTTATTAATGGTTGGTTGGGGCCTATGATTCCAGTTAAATGGGGGGTACGACAAGGTTGCCCTTTAAGCCCTCTATTATACATTTTTAGTATTGATCCACTTTTACGGGTTCTGAATTCTTCACCAGCACTGACACACAGACATGTAGATACTTATACTATTTCTTCTGTGGCATTTGCTTATGCTGATGACCTTACTATACTGGTTGGTGACACAGCCTCAGCAATACAAGTAATGAACCTCTATCAGTCATTTGGATCATTATCAGGAACTTCCCTCAACATGTCTAAATGTGTTGGGAGACAATTTAGATGGCTGCTGCTTCCTCTAGTTTTGGTTGCTGGGATTGCTTTGACTAGAGACCCAATTATTATTTTGGGTATAAAGTTTGGTTTCCAGGACTTGGACATTCTCAATTGGAGTCCTAAACTCTCTCAAGCCAAAGGGACGGTACAGGCCTGGAACTCATGGCATATGGGGAAGTTAAAAAGAGTCCATCTAATTAAATCTTTTCTTTTACCTCTTTTTATGCATGTTGGTTGGTTATTTCCCCCTCCTCGAACACTCGAAGCTTCCTTGTATGGTATTTTTTTTCAAGCAGTCTGGGGCAGTAGGCTGAATCCTCTGAAATGAAATATTTTGTACCTTCCAAAGAATCAAGGGGGTTTGGGAATGGTGAATCCAGTGTTTTTTTTTTTTTTTTTAATGTTCTGTATATTATTGTTAATCTGAGACCGGTACTGACCCATGTTAGCCGGTCTTGGATCCCTTTATATACCCTTATTTGTAGTCCTTGGTTCCCCCAGTGGGAAGCCACCTCCTCTCTTAGATTGCTTAGGTACTCGAATATTTGTCCTCCTTACATAAGGGATGTGTTTGTCAAACTTAAAAGTTGGCAGTTGTCTACTGCTGTGGTAAGTGGCCAGCATCAAAAATTTATGCACAAACAAATCACTTCCACAAGGTTCAGGGAGCTGAATACTTTCCCCAGTTGTCCTGCCAATCTGATACAGCTTATGCTCAAATTTTTAAACAACCCGAGGATCCCTGAGAAAATGTGGGGCATTCATTAGCTCTGCTGTCACAATAGGTTAAATGTCAAAGAACATCAGAAGCACAAACAGCTTTCGGAAAGGCTTTGTGCCAGGCCTAAACTGTGTTCAGCGGCTTGAGACAACTTTTCATTTAGTTTTTTCATGTTCCTATATTTCAAGTTGTTGGTCTTTTCTGGCTATTTCTTGGAATATGCCCCCTTTTCATAATATATCCCTAGATGTGTTATTGTATGATTCCTTTGATTCTTTCTGGCAGGCATGGGATACATCCACATTGCAGGTCATTTTGATTGTGTTGAAATGGTATTTCTGGAACTCACGCTGTTGGTTTACTTTGCAACAGAAATCTATGCCTATTTCTGAACTTCTAGAGAAAATTGTTTTGGAGTTTAAGATCCTTTATAGGATGGAAGTAAAAAATCGAACAGCTCATTGGGTATTCCAATCCTGGAGAAATCTTCCCTGGGTCACTGACTCTGATGTTCCTATTACATGAGCTATCTGATGTTTTTTCATTGCAGTTCTTCTTTTTGTTTTCTTGAACCTTCATGTTTAACAATTTTATGATTTATGGACAATTCTTTTTGGTTTTTCTGCTTGAATGTCTTTTATTTTCTTTTTTTTCAATGTACTGTATTAGGAGGCAGTATAGCGCAATGGTCTAAGGCTCTGAGCTGCAAATCTGGTGACATCCAGCAGACCAGACCTGAGTTTGAATCCTACAGCTTCCACTTGCACACTGTGTGACCCTGAGCAAGTCACTTAACTTCCTTGTGCTCCCAGGTCGCACCTGGAAACAAGCTCTGGCTTAGTGTGCCTTTCCTGGTTAAACAATTTCCCCTTTCCCTTTTGCATATTGTGTAATTCTCAATAAACATTAAATTCCCCTACTCTTTTCAGTAAGTGCCATGGGATCTTTAACATCCAGCTGAACTATCACCAATCCAGGCAGATGGGACCTTGGTTTAATGTCTCATCTGAAGGACGGCACCTCAGAAGTGCAGCACCCCTCTCATGCTACATTACAGTGTCGGTACTGGGATATTAACCCAAGTTCCAGATGTGGGAACTGAACCCACAGCCCTCTGATCTCCCGGTCTCAGAGGCGAGTGTGCTATCTACTGAGCCACTGACACTGGGGTGGGGGCATGGTGTTAGGGTTAAGACCCTAACACCACATTTCCCTGCTTTTGTCAGTTTAATCTGAACCCTAACTGGTGCATTAACAACATTTTTTTTGCAAATAATTATTTGCTGCACTGTGTCTGCATTTCTTGTTTGTACCATGTAATGTACTATATTATGTTTCACTGCTCTCCTCTCCTCCCCTGGGATACACCTGGAAACAAGGCTTGGCTCAGTGTGCCTTTCCCAGTTAGCAATTTTCAAATAAATAAACAATTGCCAACCTTGTTCCCAGGTGCATTGAATAATCCTCTTATTAGGTTAGGTATATTTATTTATATTTCTGTTCATACTGAAAGTATCTGGGTAAATGGGGAAAAAAGATTTGTAGGCAGTGTTTTGGGTAGTTTGAAATGTGTTTTCTTGTAACAGGTGGTGTGAGGGAAACTAGCTCAGAAGATTAATCTTGGGGCTGAGTAGCTTCAGAAAGCCCTCTGAATTAGGTGTGTAATGGGAGGCAGCTGACAGAGGCTTACTGCCTTTTTACAAGAGCATGGTAAAAGCACTTCCACTCTAACATGTCTAGCATGTCCGTGTCGCAGTGAGTGAGTGGAACAGCAAAGGAGTGAAACAGGTACCTGGTATCTTAGGTGTTGGCAGGTATCAGCAGAAAGAAGAATGGAGACTGGGAAACAAAATCTACTACAGTACTACTACTACTACTAATATCACTACAGGGTACTCTGCTGGTCGACTAAGGTAAGGCATCTGTTCACTACAGTGTAACAGTCACTGCTGGGAAGGGCAGAAGGTAAAACATGGCTAAAACTGGGAATAGGAGCAACACCCTATCTAGGGTAGGAGTATGAAGAGATTTAAACAAGGCATGGGGGAACACAAATAGAAAGAAACAAAAAGGTGGAAAACTAGAAACACCCTATTGGGGGTAAGGGTACGGAACTATTTCCAGGTAACACTGGGAGAATGGAAGTTGAGAATGTTGAGAGTGGTGCAATGCAGTGGCAGTTTTCAGAGAGACCTTCTGGAGACTGCAGTGCTGTCCCATCTGCATGCACCTCTCTGGGTTGAGGGTGGAGGTCACTAGACTCCAGTCTGAGTTGGCTAGGATTCGGGCGACCTCTTCCCCCACCCAGGAGATACCAAGTCTGCCACTGTACCTCAGAGGATGCCAGAAAGGAGGAATGACTGGACGATGTTGCTCTCTGGAAGGGTGGGGGTAGTGGGACAGAGGCACATTCCTCAACCAGTACCACTACATAATGCTTATGCTGCTCTGGTGGGGCAGGACTACCTGGAGGAGACACTCGTGGTAGTGATCAGAGAGGATGTGAGGGACCTCAAGAGTGGTAAAGGACCCCAGAGGAGGAGAAAGCAACTTCTGGTGGGGGACTTGATTGTGAGGGGGTAGATTTGGGAATAGGAAAGGAAGAAAGAGGCTAGTTAGGTGCCTATGTGGTGCCACAGCCCAGCGGGACTACAGACCTGGTTAGGGACAGGGCTGAAATAGTACAGAGGAGTTTAGAGAGCTGGGGAAGGGTCTTAGACAGGGAGCATGTTCTGTGGCTTTTACTGAGGTGCTGCCTGTCTATAATGGGGGAAGGATAGGGATCTCTGCACCTGGAGCTTCAACTCATGGCTGCAGGAATGGTGCAGAGAGGAGGGGTTTGGCTACACTGAGGACTGGGGACCCACCTGGTAGGATAAGAGCCTATACAGGGATGATGTCTTGCATCCATCCAGAAGGTGAACCACAGTCCTCAGTGGACAGTTTAAATGTAACTTTGATGAACATGTAAATTGGCTGAGGGGAGTAGCGGATGGAATTGAGAAGGCAGAAACTGCCCCCTTCACCACAGGCTGAAGCAGAGAGTAAGGAGAACCTGAGGGGACAGGAATCCCCCAGGGTGAAAATTAATAAAGGAAGCAAGGTGGTAGAGACAAAGGGGGAAGGGAACGGGAGCATTAAAAAGAGAGGAAGGAAGGAGGGAGGGAGGGGAGGGCAAAAAGGAAAAAACAGGGTAACAAGCAGAGTGGAAACAAAATCTGGAAGGCCATGTGTGTAAATGCTAGAAGTCTAGGAAATAAGATACCAGATCTAGAGGTCATCATGGCAGAGGCCAGCCTGGGTATTGTAGCTATTACTAAGTCATGGTGCACTGAAGCTGAACACCATGACTGGAACATGGCCATACCAGGTTATACTCTGTTCAGATGCCCCCGATGAAGGGTTAATTCCCAAAGCACTGGGGCAATGTGGCAGTGGTGTGTGGTCTTCAACATACTGGTCTTATTAGCCTTGAAATGCTACTAGATATGTGGAGCTTTATTTCAACCTCTGGAGTGCAGGTACTCTGAACTTTGCTTTCTGTACTCTTTTTAGGAAGGACTGGGTGGGAAAGAAAGGAGGTGGTGTGGTGCTTTATATGAGGGAAAGCACAAAAATGACAGAGATACAGGGAATTCAGGGGAAGGCAGAGGTACTGTGGGCCACCCTGAAGATGTGGGTTGGAGTCAATATTCACACTGGCATGATCTAAAGACCTCCAGCACAGGAAGAAGAATTAGATAAGGTACTGGTGGAAGCCACTGGCAAGCTGGCCAAAGAGGGGAAGGTGCTGCTGATGGGGGCCTTTAATCTACCAGATGTGGATTGGACCCTCCCTACAGCAGCTTCAGTGAGAAGCAAGGACATCTTGGATTCTCTGCAGGGGGCATTCCTCAGGCAACTGGGCAGCGAACCCACTCATGATGGGGCAAAACTGGAGCTGGTACTCACTAACAGGGACAGCATTGCAGACGTCGAGGTGGGAGGCCACCTAAGGACCAGTGATCACTGTATGGTGCAGTTCAATATAAGGATGGCTGGGGAATCAAACCACAGAAGGGTGAGGATCCTGGACTTCAGGAGGGCAGATTTTATAAAGATGGATGGATGAATGCCTCAGGGATGACCTGGGAGGGGTGGCCTCAGTGGGGTGGAGGAGCAGTAGGCGAAGCTAAAATGGAGCATAGAAAAGGCAACAAACCTGTGTGTCAAACAAGTAAGCAAAAAGAAAGAGGAAGAAGTGACAGCTATAGTTCTAGAAAGAGGTGGCTGAAAAGGTAAAGGCTAAAGGAGTAGCATTCAGAAGGTACTAGGAGATGCTAGAAGGAAAAGGATAGGGAGGTGTATCGGGAAACAGAGGGAAGCAGAGAAAGCAGCAAGGAGTGCAAAGGCACAAACTGAAGAGAGAATAGCCCATGAGGTAATGAAAGGGGACATGACATTTTTTAGTTATGTAATTGAAACAAGGATGACCAGGTGGGATTGTAAGGTTAAAAAGGGAAGGGGGGAATGTGCAGAGGGGACCAGGAAAAGGTAGACATCCTGAATAAATACTTTCGTTCAGTGTTCACAAAAGAAGGAGAAGGAGAGGGGCCATGAAAAAGTAACAGAAGCTTTGGAGGGAGGGAGGTAGACACTAGTCCTTCTTCGGAAGATGGATTCCAGGTGTTGCACTATCCTTTCCTTAAGGTGTGCCTCCAAAATCTTGCCCACTACTGTGGTAAGACTGACTGGTCTGTAGTTCCCTGCCTCCTCCCTGCTACCACTCTTGCGGAGCGGGATCACATGTGCCCTTCTCCGGTCTTCTGGGACCTCTCCTGTGCTCAGAGACTCACTAAACAGTTCTGCTAATGGCTCTGCTAGTTCCACCCTTAACTTCTTTAGTACCCTGGGATGTATTCCGTCAGGCCCTATTGCCTTGTCCACCCTGAGCTTAGCGAGCTCTTGTAGGACCCTTTCTTTTGTGAAAGGACATGTGCACACCTCTCTCCCGCCTGAGTCTATGGTGTTAGAAACATAGAATTTGACAGCAGATAAGGACCGCTTGGCCCACCCAGTCTGCCCATTTCCCTACCTAATGGATAAGCTGCAGATCCTAGTTAACCAGCAGCCTACTTCTTCCTACCCCCACCCCCTAAAATTGCCTTATGACTGTCCCATGCATGCTTGAATTCCACCACTGTTTTTGACCCCACAACTTCCTCCGGAAGGCCGTTCCATGCATCCACAACCCTCTCTGTGAAAAAAATACTTCCTTAAATTACCTCTGAGCCACCTCCCCTCTATCTTCAAATTGTGCCCCCTTGTTCTTGCACACCTCTTTTTTTGAAAGATGCTACCCTCTTGGACTTTGTTGATTCCCTTGAGGTACTTGAAAGTTTCTCTCCCTCCTTTCCTCGAGGCTATACATATTAAGCTCCTTAAGTCTCTCTTCATATGTCTTCCGGTGTAGACCCTGCACCATTTTAGTTGCCCTCCTCTGAACAGCCTCCACTCTATGTCTTTGCGGAGATTGGGTCTCCAGAACTGCACGCAGTACTCCAGATGGGGTCTCACCAACTGTCTGTACAGAGGGATAACAACTTCCTGTTTTCTACTGGTGATGCCTCTCCCTATGCATCCCAGTATCCCCCCAGCCCTCCTTGCTGCCCTCTCACATTGCTTGCCCACCTTTAGGTCATTTGATATAATTACTCCCAGGTCCCTCTCAATTTTTGTTGTTGTTGTTAGTATCTCACCCACCATTGTGTACTCTTCCCTTGGGTTTTTGTTTCCCAGGTGCATTACCTTGCACTTCTTTGCATTGAATCTAAGCTGCCATACATTTGACTATTCCTCCAACCTTGCCAAGTCCCTTTTCATCCTTTCCACCCCACCTTGTGTATCAGCCCTGTTGCAGATCTTTGTGTCATCTGCAAAGAGACATATTAGATGGTGGTTTAAGGGTTCAGCTCCAGGCAGCTTGGGCAGAGATTACGCACCTCAGATCGCATATTCAGGAGGAAATATATTATAAGAACCACCTGCCATTTCCCCATCATCCAACTGAAGCACCTCGACTGCAGAGGGTAGTTGGTTCAGGAGATTGGAAGGTGGTTAGAAGGAGCAAATCAGGTGCCCCATCACTCGATGCTCTCCAATGTATCACCTCCACAAAACATATAAAAACTACAAACAGGTATCTGCCTCTATCTCCAAAATCAAACAAAGGGGCAGAGGACATTGCAGAGCAGGACACTGCAGCACAAGATCTAGCACAGCAAAACTCGCCCAAAACAAGGACCAAAACAAAAAAAAAGCAAAAAGGAAATCCAAAACACTTCTGATCATAGGAGACTCCATGATTCAGGGAGTTGATACCTACTTCCAGCCAGGGATAATGGTCAGATGTCTCCCAGGTACATCAGCATGGAGAGACACTGACTGCATTGCTAAAATAGTGCAGGAAGCAGGAGGAAACATCGATGTCCTGGTACACATAGGGACTAATGATCTCTCCAGACAGTCAGTTGTAGAGACCAAGGAACACCAGACCAGGCTGGGAGACAAACTGTCATCCATTTCATCTGGCATCTCCTTCTCTGAAATGCTGCCGGTCTGGGGGGCAGATGGACGGAAGTTCAGAGAAGGGGAGTCAGGGGAGCTAAACATGTGGCTCAAGGGCTGGTGCCAGGAAAAAGGACACAAATTTGTAGGTAACTAGCAACAGTTTTGGGAGCGGAAGTTCTTTAAATCTGATGCACTGCATCTGACTAAGGAGGGAGTCAGTGCAATGGGGCAGAAGTTTGACGTCTTTGCAGAATATTTAAACTAGCCAATGGGGAGAGGGGTGCAGCACCTGACACATCGAATGGGAAGAACCCCCAGCTAGTGATAAAACAGAAGTTCAGCATGTTTGTAGTTCATTTGCATCACCAGGTAAGGAAAAAGGTCCAACAACTAACGCACCGAAATCTGGCCAATAGAAAATCACGTACACAAATGCCCGCAGTCTGGGAAACAAGATCTCATACCTGTAGGCAACAATGACAGAGGCTAAACTGGACATAGTAGCCATTAGCAAGACATTGTTCACCAGTAACCACACTTGGGAGACTTCAGTACCCAGCTATGCACTGTTCAGAAGAGTCCGAGGTGCAAAAGGGGGGGCCTTTATGTCAATGAAAATATCAAAGCTACAGAAATTCAGAACACACAAAAGGAGCCAGAAGAACTGTGGGTCACCCTGGAAACAGGAAATGGGACAGCCATATGAACTGGGGTTGTCTACATGCCTCCAGACCAGGGAGAGGACATAGACACATTACTGTTAAAAGATATACAAGACATGACAGCTAAAGGGGAGGTTCTGATAATGGGAGACTTCAGCATGCCAGATACAGATTGGTCAATACCAGCAGCAACATCCACCAGAACTAGACACATAGTGGATTCTCTGCAGGGGGAGGGCCTCAAACAACTGGTACAACAACCCACAAGAGACAGGGCTATCCAAGATCTACTAATGACTAACAGGCAAAGGATCACAGAACTCCATGTAGAAGGA
Organism: Neoceratodus forsteri; assembly: GCA_016271365.2. Taxonomy (NCBI): domain Eukaryota; kingdom Metazoa; phylum Chordata; order Ceratodontiformes; family Ceratodontidae; genus Neoceratodus; species Neoceratodus forsteri. The sequence goes on from CM057458.1 coordinate 1,373,025,047, forward strand.
TACCTGGGGCCAGTGCCCATCACATGGTATGGTTCAGTTTGGCCACTAGAACTAAATCATCCCATTCCAATGCAAAAATATGGGATTTCAGAGAAGCTGACTTTGATAATTTGGCCAACAGAGTTAAGCTAGCCCTGGCAAGAAGAAATACAGGTGAGGGGGTACAGGCAAAGTGGGCAAGCATTAAGGACACATTACTTGAACCAACAGCCCATTGTGTTAGGGCGAAAGGCAAGAGCAAAATAAGGAGAAAACCACTTTGGTTCTCCAAAACAGTAGCAGAAAAGGACAAAGCCAAAAGACTGGCCTTCAGGAAATATAAGGGAATGCAGTGGGACGAAGATAGGAAGGCATACCAAACTTCCCTAAGGGAAGCAGGGAAGGCAGTAAGGCAGGCAAAGTCCCAAACTGAGGAAACACTAGCACAAACAGTAAAAGAAGGGGACAAGACTTTCTATAGATACATTAGCGAAAGGAGAAAGTCCAGAGGGGGTATTACTAAGATCAAAGGGGAGTGTGTGGATGAGGACCAAGGAAAAACATCTATCCTAAATAGAAACTTCTGCTCAGTATTTATTGAGGAGAAGGTAGGGTAGGGCCCACAGCTCAGCACCATGGACACAAGGGGAGGGGGGAGGTGTGCACACGTCCCTTCACAAAAGAAAGGGTCCTACAAGAGCACGCTAAACTCAGGGTGGACAAGGCAATGGGATCAGATGGCATACATCCCAGTGTACTAAAGGAGTTAAGGGTGGAACTAGCAGAGCCATTATCAGAACTGTTTAGTGAGCCTCTGAGCACAGGAGAGGTCCCAGAAGACTGGAGAAGGGCTCATGTGGTCCTGCTCCACAAGAGTGGTAGCAGGGAGGAGGCAGGGAACTACAGACCAGTCAGTCTTACCTCAGTAGTGGGCAGGATTATGGAGGCACTCCTTAAGGAAAGGATAGTGCAACACCTGGAATCCATAGGAGCGCAGGATCCAAGACAGCATGGGTTTACAACAGGAAGGTCCTGTCAAACTAATCTCATAGATTTCTTTGACTGGGTAACCAGAGTGGTGGACCAAGGGGGTGTAGTTGATGTCACCTACCTTGACTTCAGCAAAGCTCTTGATACTATTCCACACAGAAGATTGATTAATAAGTTGGGTAGGCTTGGGGTGGGTCAGACGTTGGTCAACTGGGTGGCAAACTGGTTGGCAGGCAGAAAACAGAGAGTGGTGGTGGTAAACGGTATACAGTCAGAAGAGATGCAAGTCACAAGTGGGGTACCTCAGGGATCAGGCCTGGGGCCAGTCCTCTTCAATATCTTCATCAGTGACACTGCAGATGGACTGGAGGGTAAGGTTTGTCTCTTTGCAGATGACACCAAGATCTGCAACAGAGTACACGATCCAGATGAGGTGGGCAGAATGAGAAGAGATCTGGATAAACTGGCAAAATGGTTGGAAGAGTGGCAACTGGGGTTTAATGCAAAGAAGGCAAGATCATGCACATAAGGAAGAGAAACCCTGAAGCCACCTATAGGTTGGGAGGAGTTGCTGGCAATCATGAGGAAGAAAGAGACTTGGGCATCATCATCACAGATGACCTGAAATCATCCAAGCAGACCACTAAAGCAGCAGGTAAGGCTAGGGGGATGATGGGGTGTATAAGTAGGGGTATCACAAGTCGTAAGAGGGAGGTAATAATCCCTCTTTACAAGACACTGGTTCGGACCCATCTGGAGTACTGCATGCAGTACTGGAGGCCTCACCTGCACAAGGACATTAACAAAATGGAGGCAGTCCAGAGAAAGGCAACGAAAATGGTGCAGGGACTGCATCAGAAAACATATGAGGACAGATTAATGGAGCTCAATATGTATGCCCTAGAGCAAAGGAGGGAGAGAGGTGATATAATCTGCAGTCTGTCCCTAATGATGTTAGGGACAGACTGCAGAAGTTAGATATTAACAAATCCCCTGGCCAGGATGATATACATCCCAGAGTGTTGCACGAGCTGGCAGTCCTGTTGTCACTACCCCTTTCTAATTTATTCCAGGCCTCCCTAGATAGAGGAGAAGTCCCACAGAATTGGAAAGTTGCGATTGTGGTATCATTGCTTAAAAAAGGGCCCAAATCTGAGCTGGCAAACTATAGGCCAGTGAGTTTGACCTCACTGATAGGGAAAGTCTTGGAGGGCATCGTAAAAGAAAGGATTTTGAATTTTCTAGAAGAACACAGTTTGTCTGATCCCTTCCAGCATGGCTTTACTAAGTCAAGGTCCTGTCAGATGAATCTACTTACCTTTTATGAAAAAGTTAATCATGAATTGGACAAGGGAAATGCAATAGATGTAGCCTTTATGGATTTCGCAAAGGCATTCGATACATTTTCCCATCTAGAGCTAATGAATACACTAGCCAAGCTTAGATTGGATTCCAATATCCTAAACTGGATCTTTAAATAGTTAAAGGGGAGGAAACAAAAAGTTACTGCTAAGGAACACTGTCAGACTGGGCACCAATTTCTAGTGAGGTCCCTCAGGGATCCGTACTTGGGCCTTGCCTCTTTAATGTCTACATTTCCACTCTTAAAGTAAAAGACCCAAACATTTGGTTATCTAAATTTGCAGATGACTGTAGGGTGGGCAGGATAGTGAACAATTCAGTTGAGGCTCAATCCTTACAAGGGGCTACTGATGAAATCCTACAGTGGACCAAGACTAATAAACTCGAACTGAACACAGCTAAGTGTAAGGTTATGCACTTGGGCCCTCATAATAAAAACTATGCTTACAAACTTGGAAAAGTTACCCTAAATGTCACCCAGGAGGAAAGGGATCTGGGAACTAAGATTACTACTGATCTCAAGTTTAGCTCCCACTGTAAAGACCAGGTCAAAAGAGCTAACCAAAACCTCATTTGTATCTTAAGACACATTGCCAGCAGGGATGAGAAGGTTTTGATGCCATTGTATGGGGCATTGGTCAGGCCATATTTGGAGTATTGTGCTCAAGTGTGGTCTCCATATAAAAGGGAGAATATTCTTAGAATTGAGGGGGTGTAGCGAAGAGTTACAAGATCTGTAGCTGGGCTCAAAAGCATACCTTATTCAGATATATTGGAGCATTTAAACCTTTATTCGTTACACTATAGGAGGTACAGAGGCGATCTGTGTATGCGATATAGAACAATGGGGGACACTAAGCTGTGCAAGGATTTCGGTCTTACAACTTAAGACAAGCTGGTGTGGAGGGAGGAGACATAGCAAGCAACTGTTTTTGCCAAAATGGAATTCCATCTTAAGGAAATACTGGTTTACTCAAAGGGTAATTTCCTTCTGGAACAACCTCCCTTCTACTGTAGTGGATAGCCCAAACATGGATTCCTTCAAGTTTAGATTAGACCTTTTTTGCAGGGAAAGAACTACTAAGTTCTAAATATTGTGGGACTGGCAAGCAACATGGATGAAAGTCTTTATGCTTTATACTACCTATGATACCTATGATGATCGAAACATTCAAACACCTTAAGGACATTAACAAGGTGAAAGAGTCTAACATGCTTCAATATAAGAAAAACAGCAGGACAAGAGGACGCAGCATGAGATTAGAGTGAGGCTGATTAAGGGGTAATGTGAGGAAGTCCTTTTTCACAGAAAGGGCGGTGGATGCATGGAACGGCCTACCTCAGGAAGCGGTGGATATGAATAGAGCGCAGGACTTCAGACAGGCATGGGATAGGCATAAGGGAGCAATAAAGATGAGTATGAATAGATAGGCCACTGACAGAGTAAAGGCCTATGGCACATCCATAAGGTAGAAAAAACTGGGCAGACTGGATGGGCCTTGTGGTCCTTATCTGCCATCAACTTCTATGTTCCCCCAGGCTGTAGTCCCGATACTTCTCAACTGCTATGAATTTCGCATAGCGCTATGATTTTTACACCCAAATTTGCTCTTGCTCCACTAATGTTCCTCATAATGGGCCCTATGCATTATGAGGGTGGGGCTACATGTAAAATGCGCGTACTCTGCCAGTGGAGCTGCGCACCCTCGGACAGGTGCGCACATGCCGGTATGCACAACTGGCACCCACCTGACCGCGGCTCCCCCCTCCGGCACGTGATGGAGTATTCCACGGACCAGGCACGCATCCAATGGGTGCCCGGATCAGGTCCGCGAGTGGATCCCTTGCACCCGCAGGGTGCAGATGTCAGCTGACGGTACACTGAATGCCGGTAGCATAGGGGTGGAGGGAGCCCAATCAGTCGCCCCCAGTTCTCCCTGTGGCCATTGGTTGGGGCGGCATGTTGCGGGGGTCTGGAGTACCCCTACATACTCGCTGCAACCTGCGGCGGCATCCTGGGGGGTGCATAACCCGTACGGCTGGGCTCTGCCTGGCATACGGTGTGCCCCCTGCACTTTGCAGCTTTGTGACTGGCGCGGCACCCCCCCGGTGCGCTGCTGTCTGCACAGCCGGGGGATCAACGCGTACCTGTCCTGCGACCCTCCCTTGTACATGCCGCGCGGGGTTGGCGGGACCCCACTAAGGGGCACTTGGACTTAGCTATGCCAACACACCCGTGTTACGCGGCATGTTTGTTGGCATAGTGCATAGCGCGCAATCTGTTACAGCTATTTCTGGACACACAAACTATTAAAACATTGAACTACCCTGAGAAACATTCCTTAACGCTAAACATATGAGGCACACTATTCTTAACCATATTGTTCTTCTAAAAAGGAAAGTGCTACACATTCTAGCAACTTGCTCTGAATTCTGAGGGCATGCACTACGCATTTTGATACTGAAAGGCTAAGACTAGAGGCATGGTAGTTCGGTGATCGAAGAACAGAAAACAGCAGGCAGCCCCCGCCCGCTCCTAGAATATATGCGAACAACGTAGATATGCCTTTTCGCAAAGCCTCTTGGAGGTTGTGGCTGAACGGCACATTAGCCGTCCCACTTCCTCCGAAAGCTATCCTTGTCAGAACTACAACTCCCAGAAGCCAACAAAGCTGGTGTGGGAGAGAGAATTCTTGGAATTCGGCGAGCCTGAAGGGCAGTCGCGAGTGGGCAAGGTAGGGAAACCGGTTGTGAGTGTTAGGGTCATTTATAAATTGTAATACATTTTTGACAAGGCTAGAAAACCCCCTAGGTGTTTCAAAGAATTTAGTCCTGAGAACGACCATTTATTTGGTAGTACACTTCCTTCCCTGTGATGCAAACTTATATGTGTGTTGGGCTGGCAGTATAGCCTAGAGGTTAGAGAAACGATGCGTGAACGAACTTAGTACATCCAGTAGACCAGACCTGAGCTTGATTCTCACAACCTCTACTGCCATACTGTGGGATTCTGAGTAAGTCACTTAACCGCCCAGTGCTCCCAGGTCGCCCCTGAAAACCAGGCACGTGGGCCTTACCCGGTTACCAAAGACTAAAATAAATAAAATTTGGAAAACCGGTAGAGGAGGAAAATAGTAGGATAAACAACTTGTGAGAGTCGGTGGAGACGCGGACGAAAATAAGGGGCCGATATTTCCTATTCTTATTTGGGGGCGGCGGGGTCGCAGTCCCGGTGTTTAATCGGCTGTCCCAGTCATTTTTGGGAAAATGTGCATTCGTCCTGGTTTTCCGATAGTCCCAAACTAATAGGAAGTAACAGTAGATGTATCAGCCAGCAGTAGAACTTTTTCTTGTCATACCTCCCGGTTTTTCACTTGGGACATTAGGGTCATCCTACCTAACATTGTAATTTAGGTCGGAAGGGATCATCCTTGGTCTGTGTTTTGAAATTAATTTTATTGTTTACATAAAACACTAAAAGAATACAGAGACTGTAATGCATCAGGTAAGTCATGCATATGATATCAGATATAGGGACATCATTGCATAACAGAATTTATGAATAACATTTGTAACATGGGAGAAATATGAGGACTCCAGGGAAGAAAGGTGATAGGTGTAACAGGGTCAGGTGGTACAAGAGCAACACGGCATTATGGTACGATAATGCTGTGTTGCCTTAGAACATTCAGAGCAATAATCTCCTGTTGAGAGCGTGAACGCGCTCAGCGAAGTAGCCAAGCAGTGAATGTGGTAGAAATATGTCGACCAATAGGTGGCATGATGAGCACAGCAGGAAAGCGAACTGACAGGGGAAGAGAGGAACAGCAGAAATGTGTGTGGCGGTGCGGGCACCGTAGAAAACGGGACAGAGGAAAGAATGGGGAAGTGTGGTATTTTGGAATGAGTGAGCGAGTGACTTCATATTGTACAAGTCTGCGATGGATAGAAAAGAGCACTGGAAAGGACAACTGAATAAGAGATCAGCGCGAGGGAGATGACAAGTTGTGCCCATGTGAGAAAGTGCCATTTATAGGTCGGACTGATGAGGGAGAGGTGAGGGAAAAAGTGCTGTGTGGGCAAGTGTGCGAATTTGAAAATAGTGGAGAGAGGAATGCGTAGGAGAAGACGTGTAGAAGGGCAAACCGTGGTGCAGGGTGGTGCGAGTTGGGGGAGAGACATAACGATAGTGGCAGGAGATGTGAAGGGGAACAGAATGCGTGTTGATAATGGATGCACAGGGAAATGGAGCAGAAGTTCCGTGGTGCTGTGAAAGTGCCACCTATTGGTGGTAATCGTCAGGCGCGCGGTGTACAGGGAGAGGAGAACAGAACTGTCATTTGTTGGAGAATGTGAAGGTATGCACGGACACGTTGCCCAGAATGCAGCAGAGCAGCGATCTCAAAAACAAACGAGGGTAGAGAAATAGAGTAGCCAGCACAAGTAGCAAAGTCGCTGGTGCAAAGATAGTTTTATGCGAATAGTTATACATACACCAGAGTTGAAAGATGAGAAAAAGTAGTCACCACTATATTAGTCGATGTCGGGTGATCAACGTGCACGCGCACAGTTCCAGCAGCAGAAAGGCAGGAAAAGTAACAGAGGAGCACCATAATTGTAAAGGTAAAATAAGTGTTTCTGGTGATTAGTGTTCTATAGCAAAGAGAAGAGCATCTGACAAATAGTAACACTTGCACTTGTCCATAATACAGCGATTAATCCCTCCGAAGATGGCATTTAATGGGAGTTAATGATGGTTGACTGTTAGGACACTCGGCTCCGCCCGTACACAACGGTCTCAACCATGCATTAACTCTCCATTAGATGCCACCTTTGTCGGTGATTAATGCTTACTTGTACTGTAGGTGTTTATCAATATCTATTATATATAACAATCTCTCTTAAAGTCTAGGTCTTACCCCTTAAACTATGTACATTAAGTGCAGGTGGTCCTGCATTGGCTGTACCCTCTGTACAGCAAGCCTCTGAATTACTTTGTCTAAACTTATCTGACACCTCAAGAAGCATCATAGCTTGGGCCCAAGCTCCTTTGGGGTGGGGGATCCGATGAAGTATTTCCCTTTGCTCTGCAGGAGAAGGATTATTGGCTTAGCTTGTCACACCAGCTGATGCATTTTTGTGGATGCTTTATAACAGTGCCCGTTGGACTTGGGTTGGGGGTTGTTAAGCCTTGTATATACTGAAGGAAAGGTGCCCATGTACTGTATCCCCATATTTAGAGTGTTTGAAGAAATATGAGATAACATCTCATATTTTGCCAGCAGTATGATACCATCTAGTAATTGCTTCATGGTAGATATGATTGTGGATCTCCATTTGCAAATGATGAGTCTCTTAACTTCTATGCTAAACAGGATCAGGAAATCCCATTGACATTTAGATATAGGAATATCTGAGATAGAGGCCTTCGACCCCAGTAAGTAGAGATATGTGGCTAGCGGAAGTTTAATGTCCAGGGTGTGCTGCAGTAAGTTATGGGCCTGTTCCAACAGTCCTGTAATTTTAGGGTACGTCCACAAGATGTGCGCAAGGTCGCCATACTGGTTTCCACATCTCTAGCAGGCATCCGAGGTTAGTAGATTGGTTCATTGTAGTACAACTGGTGTTCTGTACCACCAGTGAAGTATTTTGTTTTGGATGAGCCTGCTGCGTGTGCTTCTTATGGTTTTGTGTGATGCTATCCAACATGATTCCCACTCCTCGTCTGGTATCTCCCGGCCAATAGCCTATTCCCATTTTATCTTTGCTTTTCTAGATTGGTCCAGGATATTTTCTTGGATAAGTAAGTAAAGAAGACTAGTTCTGCTTTTGGTCTTTGGTAGTAGGTTTGGTAGGAGGTGTGGGGTAGGAGATTTCTGTAGTCGTTTTAAGCTTTCAATCAGGGAGGCCGTAGCATCCCTCCTCTGTAGATAATGCCCCAAATCTTCTTTTTGCAGGCCGTATCTCTTTTTGCAACCCTTGAAAGGAGTCCATTACCCCTGAGTTTGGCAATAGTAGGTCATTTAACTGCCTGATGCCTTTCCTTTCCCAGACCCTCCAGTGTATTGTTTTCTCCTCTATCTTTACATTATTGGCGGCCTCATAGTGGGTTAAACTTGGGGTGTGCCAAGTTGATTTTTGTCATTTTCTTTAACTTTTTCCATGTAGATCTAGAGGTACTTAATGGTGGGAAAGTAGGGGGTTGTTTAGTTAGTACCCCCATAAATGTATGTGGTTGGGAGGTACCCATTTATCAGGGAGGATTCTATGGTAACCCAAAGTGGGGGTGCCATCTCGGGATCAGTGAACCATCTTAGGGTTTGTGTAGCCCTATATGCCAGATAATACTGTTTTACCCAGAGAAGACCCCACCCTCCATTTGTCCAGTGGGTTCTTAATTTATTTCTGTTATATCTGGGTTGCTTCTCCTCCCAGATATAACTCCCCATGAGCTTGTCGATGCATGTGAACCACGTCTCTGGTATTGACAGGTGTATGTGTGAGATTAGGTATAGTATCTTCAGTGTGACAATCATTTTTAGGGCCTCTATCTTCCCCACCATGGAAAGCCGTAGGGGCTTCCACCTCTCTAGGTCTATTTTAATTTTAGTAATTAATGGGTCAAAATTTATATTTATGATTTATGATAGTTTTGATGGTATTTTAATACCCAAATATAATATGTGGTCGAGTGCCCATATGAGATTGTTTGTGGTAAAGGAGGTCTCTATGCATTGTTTATTGAGGGGTAGGACCTCTGTCTTACTTTAATTTACCTTTTGCCCTTATAGGTTTATGAATACCTCTAACAGTTTGAGCAGAGGTTTTACTGAATTGTGTGCGTCGTGCAGTATGACCAACAAATCTTCGGCGTATAGTAGGGATTCGATCTGTGTGTCCTCTGTCTGTGCCCCAATATGCTCTGATGCCTGCGGATAGCCTCCGCCAGAGATTCGATGACCAGAACAAAGAGAAGGGGGGACAGCAGAACTGAATTGACGGCAGAGATGGTTTTATTGTCCATCTTGCCACCCCACAGACCATGGTGGGCTAACACCTTACTTCCCCTTTATCTATTAGCAGCAAAGAAATCCATCACCCAAAGGTGGATGTCTACCCTGATTCCAGCAGTTATGGATTGGCACCAAATAATTCTCGAAATTTACAGATCTGAATACTTGACAGCTAAATATCATAATAAACAAGATAACTTTCTGAGGAAATAGCAGGGATGAATTTTTTACTTCTCTCAGGTTGATAAAGAATTTGTGCCCTAGGGTGGGCTGGGAGTTGCAGGATTTCCTGGGGGGAGTGGGGGTGGGTGCCTCTCCGCCTCCACTGTCCCTTTAGCTTTGTGGGTTTGGGCAGGGAGTGGTGGTCGGGGGCCCCTCTTCAACTCTGAATAACAAATTTTAGGCATTCTGAGGTCTGACCGCATGCTTTAAGGAACCCAGGACCGTCTCATAGTCCAGATGGGTTTCTAAAGAAGATATGGTGTGTGATAAACTTAATTGTACACTGAATTTTATAAACCTGCCATTAAGCATTATTTTCTTTGATCTGTATATGCTTATAGAGATCTGTTATGGTTGGGTGATACTATTTAATGTATGTCAAATGTCTCTACTAATAAAAATGAAATTTAAGAAAAAAAAAAGAAGGAACAGCGGGCATCCTTGCCTGTACCTCTACTCAGGGCAAAGGGTGTGGAAGGGGTGTCATTTGTTAAAATTTGTGCTGTTGGACTGGGGTATATAGTTCTGATCATATTGATAAATGTATTTTCAAATCCCATATGATGCAATACTGAGTAAAGGTATTCGCACACCACTGAATTAAAGGCCTTTTCAAAATCTATGGCCAGCGCTACAGCAGGGGAAGAGGAGTCCCTAGAAATTTGCATCACATCCATTAGGGTCCGCGTATAGTCAGAGCTATAGCTTCCCTTAACGAAACCCACTTGTGAGGGGTGGACCAATCCTGGAAAAGTGTTTCCAGTCTGGAGGCCAAAAGTTTAGCATGGAGTTTACTATCAAATGTTACGAGTGATATTCGTCTATAACTAGTTGGTAGCTCTTTGTCATGTCCTGGTTTGGGGAGGACTGTAATAGTTGCATTGCACATAGTTTGGGGGTAGACCTCTTTTCTGCAGCTCAGAGTATAGCCTTTGCAGGACTTGGGATATCAGTGGGGCCAATGTTTGGTAGAATTCAGTGGGGAGTCCATCCCCTCCTGGAGCTTTCTTTTGTTTTAATGAAGATATGGCGTCTTTTATCTCTTCAACTGTGAATGCCCTTCCCAAATTTGAAGCTTATTCTGCGGTTATCTTAAGGAGGTTAAGATCTGTAAGAAAAAGTCGAGAGACTCCGAGAGTCGGAGGCAGTAACCGAGGTGTAAAATTGTTTATAGGATTTTTTCATTATACAGTTAATACTGCTGTCCGAAGTACATGTCTTGCCCAATGCCTCCTGGAGTACATTAATATGCCTCTTGGCTTGTTGATTCTTTAATCTGTAGGCCAATATCTCCCCCCCCCCAAAGTATTTATGCCTTAGTCTCAGGATCGTCAGTTCAGCTTTCCTAGCTATCAGGCTGTTGATTTTATAGGGGTGAATTTGGGGATTAACTGGGATTAGATTTATATTTCCGCTCTTTCCTAATCAATTTAGTTTCTAAGTCTGCTAACTCCCACTCTCTCTTCTTGCACCTGAAGGCGGAGAATGAGATTATGTTTCCTCTAATGTTGGTTTGAAAGCCTCCCACAGAGTGGCCATTGATACATCCCCATTGTCGTTGATTTTAAAATACTCCTCTGCAGTTTTATTGAGCAATAGTTTGAAATCTGGGTCTAACATGAGCAGGGGGGCCCAGCCTTCAGTTAGTTGACCTGTGACTTACTGAACCGAAAAGAATATCCAACTGTAATGGGGCATGGTCTGATATGATTAGTGGTTTAATAGAAGCCGCTGTTATCATAGCGGTAATCTTTGGGGGAAGTAAGCCACATGTCTGCTCTATCATATGAGCCATGTCAGGCTGAATGGCACGTATAGTCTCTAACTCTTGGGTTTTGGGCTCTCCATGTATTAGTCAGCGCCAAGTCTGTCATCCAGAGATTTTTTTTTTTTTTTATACTTTCATTTTTTCCTCCCCCAGCCCTCCAAACACCGCACCATTGGGAGTCGTTTATGGTGTCTGCCCCTGCTTCTTGCACCTACCTGGAGCCTTCCTGTACCCCCATGGAGCCATGGTTCTTCCCCCACAGGTGGGGACGAGGTGGGGCCAATACACCCCGAACTTTCTTGTTTTGTCGGGTCCAGCTGGGACGGGCAGGTGAGAGCTGTGGGGTCAGCACCAAGCGCTCCGTCTTCTCGGTGCCTGGAGAGCCATTTTTTCCTTTTTCTGTGTGGACACGACATGCGCCCTGACGTCAAGGTGTAATCGCTGATGTCCGTTGCGTCCCTCCACCTTGCACTGGCTAGATGCTTGCTGTACCTCAAGCTTCCTCCTGGGGCCAGTCGAGTGCCAAGCCTCTTTCCCCCCATCCCTCCCTGGAGAAGGCAGGCAGTCCTTGGGACGCTCAGCCTTCGATTCCCTGGGCTCATTCCCGAACCCAGGTCATCAGCATTGCAAGTGGTAGCACTACAGCTGCGCCAGCAGGCCAGTGTCATCCAGAGTTTTACAGCTCTTGCAGCCCTGGGATGTGGTTCTGACATGCTTCTACTCCTGTCTATATCAGCTTCGAGCACCAGATTAAAATCCTTTCATAGGGACTGAAATAAGGGGGCGCCGAGCGTTAAATCTTACTTCTGTTTTATTAATTAGCACCTGCTGCTTTAAAAAGTTGCAATTCAGTGGTGCTTGCAGTAGCTCCTTGTATCTGTGCAGTGTTACGGGAGGGTGTGTCTGAGCTGCCGAGTGACACTGCCGATGTGAAATCTCCGCTTATCTGTACAGAGCTGGGGTGGGGGGGATGGTCTGAGCTCCTGAGTGAGTGACATGAAATCCCAGCAGTAGCGACAGCAGAAGAGGGAAACGGAGCATGAAGGCTGTTTCTGCTGGCACATTTGTATGTTCGTAAAAATGTGCAGAGCTGAAAAGCTGACATCAGAGCCAAGGTCAGTGACAGCGGAAAGCAGAAGAGGGGAAGGGGCATGAGGTATATAAAATCTGTTTGCCTGAGGAACCAGGAGTGCAGAAATTTGAGACCACAGCAAGTAAAAAAGAAACAGGGGTGGGGATGTACACAGATGGCAGAAGCATGAGAATGGAGGGAGAGAGTGGGAAGCTTATAAAAAACCAGGCAGCAGTTTGGAGAAGTTTCAGAAAGGCATTCCTAATGTTGAACACGTTGGGCTGGATATTCAAAAGGGTTGCGCCATGCGCAAGTCCGAAATTGCGCCATTCTGCCATATTCAGCAGGAGGCAGTTGCGCCCCCCAAGTCAAGCTGAGCAACAGCGCAATGCTAATGGAGGCATGCTCAACCGGAGGGGGAGGAACCATGCATAAACTGCACAGCCCAATATTCAGCGGGCTGTGCAGAGTTGTGCAAGCGCAACCCCCCAACCTGCGCCTGCACAACTTTGAGCAAAAAGGGTAAGTCGAGGGCTACCCACAGGTGAGCTGCCGCATTGCGAGGCGCAACACAGCAGCTGCCACCTGTGGGTGGCCTGACTTGCTCCTATGCCCCTGCAGCCAATCGCGGGCATAATAGTAACCCCCTCCCCGACTGGCCCGATCGCGGGCTGTAGTAAACCCCACCCCCGACTGGCCCGATCATGGGCAAACCCATAATAATCCCCCACCCCCCACTAGCCCAATCGGGCAGAACAGAGTTCAACCCCAAGAACATATCCTGGTGGTCCAGTGGACCATGAAGCGATCGCGGGCATTAAAGTCCTAACCACCCCCAAGGAATCCACGTACCCTGGTGATCTAGTGGCCACCATGAGCCCCACCACCCACAGAGCCCCACACCCGCCCCCGTCAGCCAGCGGTGGCAACATCCCACCCATGCCAGGCTGACTGCTTGGTAGGGCTGCCGCCCATGGTTCAGGCAGGCCAATGGATCCCACTACTGTTGCCTGCCGATTGATCAGCTAGGGAGGGCTGCACCATTGGTTCAGAGCAAGAGCCACTGGGCGTGCAGCCCACCGAGCAAGCCAGGCGGCAGGCGGGTGGATGATGCCGCCCGCCGCTGACGGGAGCAGGGTGGGGCTCGGTGGGTGGTGGGGGCCACCAGATCACCAGGGTATGTGGACCTTGGGGTGGACTCTAATGCCCGCATCGGGCTTCGCGTCCACTGGACCACCAGGGATATGTTCTTGGGGAGGGGTTGAATCTCTGTCTGCCCGCGATCGGCTAGTGGGGGTGGGGGATTACTACGATTTGCCCGCGATCGGGCCATAAATGGGGTGGGGGTTTTACCGCATGCCCGCCGATCGGCGGTCGGGGTGGGGGATTTAACAGTTGTGCCCGGATCGGGCCAGGTACCGGGGAGGGGGATTACAACAGTTATGCCCGGCTGCATCGGTTGCAGGGGGGCGCCGTCCCCCAATGGCTGCTGCCTGGCAGGGCGCCAGGCACAAGTCCTCGGGATCGGGCCGCGCACCTGCATGATCGAGGTCAAATGGGGCCTACAAGTAGATGCAAATGGCCCCTCCTGTCTTGCATGAATTATGGCCCCATTTGCATGTCACCTTTGAATCTCGGAAATTTGCGGATGGCGCAATGGAACTTGCGCCACCGCATCTTAATCTCCTCTGACCACTTGGGGTGGCGCAAGTTCCACTGCGCTATGCATGGCTGTGGCGGGGAGATACCTGTACAGAGTTGCTCAATAGCGCAACTCCGCTGAATACCCGCCCGCCACCCTCAGCGCAACTATTTTGTGCAGCGCAAGGGCTTACGCCACAGAATGGCGCAGTTTGAATATCCAGCCCATTGTTCTCAAAGTTAGTCTGGTTACTTGAACTGTGCAGGGAAGGGTAACTTCAACTCCTACAGCCCTCTTCTACCCAAGTCCCATAATACTTCTCAACCTTTGGACAGCAGAAGAAGCACATTGAGAAGTTGTCAGACCCCCATGGAAGCCAGGTTATGTGGTGAATAAAAGCCTGATGCATAATACTAACTGTTCTCAGGGTGCTTAAAGATAAGAGCTCTAAGCACAGTTGAGATACAATATCTAGTTTCTAGTGGGGTCCTACTTCAGTACAGTTACACAGCTAAGTGGACTGGAGCATTGGGAGGTTAAGTGACTTGCCCAAAGTCAAACAGTGAGTATCTGGCTGTAGTGGATTTGAACCTGTTGTCTCCTGCTTTCCACTTCAGTGTTCTAACCACTTCAGACTGTTTCATAATATAAATTATTTGTTAGCCCTCTAATAGACCATACCACTGCCTTGTAGTAGATCTTGCTGCCTCCTTTCATGTTTTACTACATTTAGATGTTGGCTCCTGGTTTTGCTAGAGTAGCTCCTGGTCCACCAGAAAGTGCCAATACCTAGAGCTATTACTGGCTCCTGACTGCTAAATCCTTATTTCGCCCCTGCCTCCTGTCAGTAGCGGAGCATTGACGTTGTTGAATGAGGCTGTTTGTTCCGCCAGGTTGTGGAAAACTGTGGTGTGTCTGTATTTCGAGTATAAAAGTTCCCTACCATTATTGGTCCTTGAGGGGTTTGGAATAAGGCTAGAACACAGAGCCCTTCTTTGTCGTGTGTGGATTTTGTTAGTGTCCATGATAAGCATTAGTGGATAAGGATCAGTAACTCCCTTGTTTGGATTGAGAGGTACTGTGGACCTCTAGGCCCACCCAGTCTTGAGTTAGTTTGATAGCTTCATCATGTGTTAGTTTAGTCTCTTGCAGCAGAGCAATTTGGGCATCACTATTTTTAAGGTGAGTCAGAACTTGTTTACACTTAGTAGGTGAGTTCAGACCCTTACATTCCAGGTATGGCACTTTAAATCAGCCATTTAGTTTCAGAAGGTAAGTATATGAGAAGATTGGGTGTAAGGTGGGTAGCGAAACAAGTTCTGATCTTGACCCTATTACCCCGTGGACCCCCAATAGTACCTTAGTCTCCTGTTATGTGCCTCTGTACATCGTGTGTTTTAAAGTCACATTTGGTCACCTGTATTACAGTAGTTAACTAACCTTAACCTTACAAAAAGTAACACCAAACAGTAAACAGAATAAACTTGTAGTGCTTGTACTATGGGATTTAGATCAGGGATAACTGGAAGTATCATGCACATCTTTTAACCTTGCTGGTGTCCCGGAGAAGTATGGCAGGATGATGTCCATCATCCAAGGCCTTTTCTTAGGGCACAGAGGGCTGCTATAACTGCTTTCTTTACTGATTTTGAAGAATGACTGGATAGAAGTTGCTAATAGGTACCGGAAGAGTATCTTGTATATGTTGTTTGTTTTAGATCTACACTTCTAGGAATTTTCAGAGGAGAAAATAAAGTTTGTCTACTTCCCTATACCTCTCAACTGTTCTATTATTATGAGGTATATCACTCATTTTATCCCTCAGAAACCCTCTGTCCCACATTGAGAAGGTGAATTCCCATTGACCACTGAGACTTTTAAGCAGAAATGCATAATAATATAAGATGCTAAGTTATCAGTAAACATTATTTACATTAGTGCACTTATTTCCACAGTATTCTGAGCTTGTAAAGTCATGTTTGATGATGTGTCACACATTTGTCCTCTTGTCCCACATCTTGTCACACATTTGGGTGATAAAGGTTGAAGGTATGACCCCAAAATCCCTTGAGAAATGTAGGTGGAAGCCAGTGCTTTCTGTTAAGGTCTTGTGGAGCTCTGGTGTTGTGGGGCAACATATAAATGGCCTTTGTCCTCTAGGTGACCCTCTGGTTTAGTAGTAGGGTAGTAGTTTCTTCGCCAGTCTCCTGGCACCAATGTACTATTTGCCCTTTGTCTTTAGTCTTATTCCTAGTACAGCAGTACCCATGGGCTAGGTAAGCTGCCCTAATTTCAGCTTGTGGACTTGTAGTGCCTTAAAAGCGGTGTACTCTGCTCAGCCTGGTACCTTACAGATGGTCTACTCTGCTCAGCCTGGGGTTATCTCATTAAGTCTGGTGCCATAAAGGACTAATTAGTAGTGCCTTATTGACTGCTGTTGACTGTCGGACTCTGCTCCTTGTCGCTGGAGCTATTACTGGCTTTACTATGATACCATTATTTTATGGACATAGGTGGTAGGTGTTTATGATCACCCGCAAAGGGTGCTTGAGAGTACTCAACCTTCATTGCTATATGACTGTGATATTACTCCCACTAAACCTCACTGCAACATCTAGTGTCATCGTGATTATCAAATTATTCTTGTCCCCATGTTTTACTGACTTACTTTATGTCCGACTTCATTGATGTCACTTATCACTTTATTTTGTTATTGTTTCTGTGTGTAATTTATGATTACCTGTTGCCACACGCCTCTTCACTGTGTCCCTTCCCGTGATGGCAGGTCACTATAAAATTATAGACTGCCTGCTCATGGAGTTCAGTCAGCAGCCCTCCTTTACATCTTTCATATATGTTGGACTTGCTGCACAGCTGAACCCGTTTTTATCAGAGCCAGTCATTTCAAGTATGTCCTTTCCCAAACTTTAAACTATCCCCCAGTGGGCATGGGGAGGGTCCTACTCATAATTAACCTCTTTTTTAATATAAGTTTTATTAGCTTTCTTGGAGCAATACACTCGTTACATCAAGTTTACAGCCATGGCAACCTGGTGTGGCCACAATTGCAGTCAAGTTATCCAGCAGGTAATGTAGGCTACAATTAATTAAAACACGCTTTTAAACTTTCATACAAATGCTCTTAAGGTGGTACTCTCTTCATAGGACTCAAATATTTTATTATCTATAGTTTCTTCCCAGCTAAATTAAGGTAGTATATCTGGTCTATGTCCCATAACCCAGATAAACCATTTATTCCAAAAGCATTTAACCTTTCTGTTTGCAGGTTGATACCTGCTGTCAGTTTCTCCATTTGATATATGTGCTACACTATGTCCTCCACTCCTTTTATGTCGGGATCTCTTTTTGAAGCCACTTACAGTGCCTTTTGGTGACCAATAACAGAATAGTTATCAATTTCCTTGTGTGGGTGTCCTCAGCTGATTTGGAAACTTCAGGAGAACAGCACACTCTGGGGGTAAGTCTCTCCAATGAAGCAAACAGATCCATGAGTGCTCTTTCTAAATTCTGCCAATAGGGTTCAAGTGACCTACATGTCCAAAAACGTGCGTGAGTTGCACATTCCTCTCCACACCCTGCCAGCATCATGTGCCATATTGGATGTTAAATTTTCCTGTAATCTGGGGGTTGAAAGTATCCATGACATACTTCCAACCGTATTCTTTCCAGGAGTGAGAAGACTTAGCTCTGTGCTGTGCCACATATATACTTCTCCAGTCCTCTTCCATTAACATTATCACCATTTCTTCTTCCCATCTATGTTGTGTCTTCTGCACTGCTTGTGTTGTATTAGCCTGAATGGTCTTATAGATATGGGAAATGCTATGTGCCAGGGTTGTCCCTTTTAAGGTTTCTAATATTATCTGTACTAGAGGGTGTGTCTCTTTTTCTCCCTTGTCTGACCTAAATTTTCCAAGCAGTAGTGTCTAAGTTGGAGATATCTAAAATGATCCTGTTGTCTAAGCCTGTATCTCTGTTCCAAAGTTTGAAATGGGAGAAGAGTTGCTTCGTAAGCTGGTATATATGTTTAAGCCATAGCTGTTCCCAGATCTTGAAGGTATGGTCTAGTCTAGCCAGGCATGAAACATGGATCTGCTGTCGATTCAGCAAGCCTTTGGCTGCTTGTTTAATTACTTGGATATTTAGATGGTACTCCAGTTTTTGACCATGTTCTTAGTGTATATCGAATCTCCTCCTGTTTAGGCTGACTCCTAGTCATGAGTTTTCCAAACAGCAATTGGTCAAGTTGACCTCTCTCTTCCCTACCACCAGCTCTCTCCAGTGCTGGTCTGCATATTGATCTAGCCACTGTAGGACATGGGACAGGTGAGCTGCCGTGGAATATTTATCAAGATGGGAAGAGCCAAACCCCTCTGTTTTGAAAGTTGCAGAAGTCCATATGCCTTTCTAGGTGTTTTCCTTGCCAAATAAAATCGGAAATTAATTTATCCCATTTTTGAATTCAGTTTTATTTGGTATGATCTGTATATTTTGAAATAAATATAAGAATCGAGGAGGACATTCATCCGGTTTACTTCTACTCTATGGACTAAAGAAAGGGAGATGAATCCATCTCTGTAGGTCCTCTCCAATAGTTGTAGTTAACGGGTTGTAATTTACTCGTGATAATGTAGTGAGATCTTGTGGTATAATAATCCCTAAATACTGGAATTTCTTACCATTCCAATGGAATGGAAAGCGCCGGGTAGTCTCCGGGTCTGGATTATATTGGAATCTGATAACCTCCGCTTTATTTGTGTTAAGTTTATATCCCGCTAGGGTTTCTATTTCTTAAAAGTTGAATAGTTTAGGTAGGGAGGATTCTGGTGGGTCACATAGAGCAGCAGGTCATCTGCATAAAGACTACTTTATGTTCAGTGGTCATGTGTGTAAACCCTGTGATTTGGGTTCCTGCCAAATTATTTGTGTTAGGGGTTCCGCATAGAGGCTGAATAATAAGGGGAAAGGGGCACTCTGTCGAGTTCTCTTATCAAGGGAATCGGAAGAGTAAGTACCATTCACCTTGACCATCGCCTTGGGGGATGTGTATAATGAAGATTTAATATATGGATTGTTAAAATAATATGCTTGAAAAGCATACAAAAAATCCTGGTAATACCATCGCTCCTGGAAGCGATATTACTACTGTTCCTGAGTGATAATACTATCGTTGAGTGCGTAATACTATCGTTCGACACACGAATGATAGTATTATCAACAAACCTGAAGAGCGATATGCAAGTCTATCTCGGCGTCTTAAAAAGCGTGCCTTCTGATTGGCGCTTTTCCTCTCTGTGAGCGGGCAGAGCGAGTCTGAAAACATAAAGCTGACTTGCTCGCTCGCTTATAGGAAGGCAATCTTCACAGCAGCAACTTTTTTTTACTTTGAAAACCATTTGTCTTGGATTATTAATAATCCGAATTTCGCTATGGCTCCTGTGCCGCCCAATACTGCCGCCATTTAAATACTAAAAACACAGCTAAATGAAGCCTACAGCAGCCGTCATCCACACAGGACTGGGGAACCCTGCCAGCACACACATTTACCCGCTGACTCCAGTGGTCAAACGGAGGTGAGTCAGTTCACCCTTCAATATCCATATATTAAAAAAAATAACAAATAGGTTCTGGCATAAGGTAGTAATTCCATCTCGGGTTCTGGGGACACATGAAACCTCTTGAGTCATTCTGAGGTTTTCTGTGTCCCTGACCTCTCGATGGAATTACTACCTTGTAATACACCAGAACCTATTTATTATTCTATTTATAATGTCATTACATTTTGGGGAAATTGAAAACCGCTAGGGTGTATTGAAGAAATTTCCATGACACCATATCGAATGCTCATACGCCCATGCTGAGCAGCAACAGAGGTACAACTCAGATGGGCCTTTTCAATAGATAGAGCATGTGCTTAACATTGTCCAAGGTTTGTCTCTTGGCAATAAATCTGGCTTGGTCTTTATGTATAATGTTGAGTATTTTTTTCTAAGCGCTTAGCTAATATACTGGCAAATTATTTATAGTTCTGGTTTAGAACAGAAATGAAGGTATGACTCACAATTTAAAGGGTCCTTGTTTGTTTTAGAATGGCTGAAATAGTACTATATTGTCAGCTAGGGGAGGTGAAGTTTCTGTTCTGTATATCTCTAAATAATGTGGCTAATATAGGGACTAATTCTTTCTGGAATTTTTTATAGAATTCAGCATTAAACCCATCTGGTCCAGGACTCTTTCCTGTTTTCGAATTTTTAATATTCATAATTATTTGTTGAGAGGCAATCGGTCGATTAACCAAGTTGTCTGTTTTTCCATTATTCAGGGCATCTGTAGCCATTGGAAAACTGCCTGTAACTGTTCTCTCCCAGTTCTAAGTCTTGGGTGTATAGGGCGTAATAGTCTCGGAATCCTGCAGGATATCCTTTGTTTTATTCAAGATTCGATGTGTGCTTGGGTGTTTAAGCTTGGTAATGGTAGCTTGTTTCTGCTGTTGTCTAAGTCTATATACCAGGATCTTAGCCCCTTCATAATATTTCTGCTTGATATATAGAAGTGCCTGTTCTGTTTTATATGGTAATATGTCTTGTATCTGTACTTTAACTTTAGGTATTTGGGGAAAAGAGAGTGGTCCCTTGAGAGTGAGTATTCTGGGGAAATTCCAGTTCACTGTCTAATTCCTTTTGCCTCTGTTCCTCTGTCATTTCTGGCACATAGCATATGCTATCAGTTCCCTCAGAAATAGCTTTACTGTGTCCCATATAATCCCATATGTCATGTCAGGAGATGTTTTTCTTGTATAATCTGGGAGCCTTTGTTTTATGAGAGCCACTAACTGTGGGTCTCATAATAAAGAATTATTAAGCCTCCGCTGCCTTGGTGTGTATTCTTCAGTTGTAGTGAGCGCAATTAAAATAGGGATATGGTCAGATAATAAAATAGGTTGAATGGTCATAGCCCTTACTAAATCTATGTGTTTGGTAGTAATGAAAAATAATCTATCTGGGAATAGGTGTGGTGGACCCCGACTAAAATATATATTGTCTCCTGTTGGGTTTAAATACCACCAAACATCAGTGAGACCGATATCCCTGTCATCGTTTGCCATGCCTCTGCCCTGCTGTTGCTTTGATGGGTGGGGATTGAGCTGTCCCTGCCCATGTCCATCAGGATATTAAGGTCTCCCTAACATCAAAACATCCTATTGGAATTTACAATTTTATTAAAGATTTGCTGTGTGTAGAAGCATCTGCCCCAGGAGGAATATAGAGGCTTCCCATGGTGTATTGCTTCATACCAGATTACCTCTAGCTAGCACCAGGCATCCTTCTCTATCTTAGTAAGAATCCTGCAACACAAAAGAGGAGGACTTTGAATCAATATTGCTATTGTTCGCCTTCTGACGGACGGATATTGCTGGATATTATATGTGCCATTCCAAATTTTGCCAATTTCTGATGTTCTGCATTAGATATACAAGTCTTCTGTAAGAGGATAAGTTGTGGGTGCAATTTCTTAAGGTGAGATATTATTTCCCTGCTTTATTGGACTACTTCTGCCATTTACCATACTTTTATCTTTTTAGGTTCAAACTTTCACCGCATCAGTTCTCCCGATCTTGTGTAGGGAAGGCTGTTATCAAGTGTCTTTAATCTAGACTTTCTCCTACAAAGACCGTCAGCACACTCTGTGGAGATAGAAAGAAACTGGGGACCTCTTTAATAATATGTATTTTTTATAGTTATTTAACTATTTACTGAGATCTTCCTGCAGTGACCTTTCAAGGAGGTTTGCCTGGCATCTCCGATTGAGGGCCTTCTGCTTCACTGTCATGCCCTCTGCTCTCTTGAGCATCACACAGACATCAGTGATACGGTGGGGATGATTGATATTTGTGAGTAGAAGGTAACCTTCATGCTTATGTCACTTTTATCTGTAAAGAAGGGAGACTAGCAATCCTCCATGCTGCTGCCTGTTCTTAAAACATGAGCCATTGATTTGCCATTCCAATGCACCTTGGGAAAATAACTGTGGTTTCTAGCAAGGTCTATGGCTCTTCACGCTGGAGTCGGCTAACCCTTGTACCATTTTCAAAACTCAGACAAAGGTTTTCATTAACCTGCATTACCTACCTTAAAGCCAGATTGCCCTTAGCAGTATGTTTAGGCACCCTCGCACTGGAGTGGAGGCCCCCCCGCCATGGGCCGCTAATCAATGTGGTATGTCATGTAAAGGCTTTAAACCTGCATCACAGGCTTTACTTTATCATAAGGCGCAGCAGAAAACCCCACAAGAACACATCAGGAACACATTCAAACACATTTACCTTGTTTTGTTTAAACCTTTAAAACTTATTATCGCTGGCCGGTGGCGCTGAGGGCTGAGGTGCTGGATGCCTTACCTCCATCATGCCGGTGACCGGGTTCAGAATGACTTCAGGTCGTTGGGAAGCCGGCATGGGGAGGGAGGGAGCAGGACTGAGCAGCTGAAAGGCAGCTCTCCTCTTCCAGGGAAGGTTCTCCCCCATAGTTCTCTTCCCATCGGGTGGAGGTCCGCTGGGAAGCGTGGGTGGAGGGGTAGCAGGCGATTGCCAGGGGTGGGCGGAAGGAGCCGAGCCGGTACTGGCATGCGTGTGCACCTCCACGCATGTGTCTGCTGAGGTCCCAGGTGGGGAGAAAACCGAACAGAGAAGCACAAAAATTGGGGGAAGAAAAACACTTCATTGTCATCTGTGGTCATATGCGTATAGGAGAATAAGGCAGTAATTTACTTTAAACTATCTCCGAGGTGCAGTAATACATAAGATCTACATTGCATGGCATTTTCAGGACTGAGAGTTTCCCTCGCCCCTTAATTGCCCCTTACTGCCATGAGGCAGCAGCAACTATATTTTACTTAACTTCAACATCTGCTTTACTTCTTTACTGAAACGCCTGCCTAATAACAGGATGAATAAATATCAATAGCAGTAAATGACCTCTATGCTCTTAATCTATAAATTAAGGTCTCGGAACAGTAACATTAACAATGCCATCAGAGTCTGGTGTAGTGTAGCGTCATCACTACTGCTTTTGAGCTAAAGGGGTCTCAAGGTGGCTTAACAAGAACAAAACTGCAGTTACCTTGTTGGCCCTTCTGAAAGTTACCTTGCTGTTTGGCTCTAGAATCAGGGAAAACCTCTTGGCATGTTCAGGTTTTGTCTGGAGATAGCAGCCCGCTTGCCGTGTGTTGCAGAGGGGTGTCAGGCCTTCCTTGATCCTCGGAGTCGGGTTGTAGTGCAGCACACTTGACTGCATTGGCTTTGTCAGTTTCATTTGAAAAGGAATTGTTTGTCAGTTTCAGGAGCGCTGTCAAGGGCTTATCCGCTTCTCTTTAGCTGTGCAGGAGTGATTTCATCTGTCTGGCTGTGATGGGTATCTGTCTTTGCCAGGACTGCAGATCTATTGCGCTTGAGTATCTCGACCATTTCAGCTTCAGACACATCTTCGGTTCTGGGCAAGGGCTGAAGTTTCTGGGTATGACCCTGGTTCTAGTTGATCCCAACAGTTGTTGAATAGATTCTTCTTTTTTGTCTTTGTTTGCTCTTCAGCTGTGACTCCAGGGGCCTCTTCCGGGGTTCAGTTCGTGGAAAGATCTCTGTGTTGTGTTCCTGCTGTCTCTCTACTTGAGGTCGGTGACTCTTCATTCTCTCTGGGCCGAACTTTGGGGTTGCTCTTCTTTGAGAGTTGTGCCACTGTTGCTGAATGTAAGCCGTTGCGCTGCAGGTGAGCCGAACAACATAGTCAACCTGTTAGTCATTATTTTTAGCTGTGCCAGATATCAGAGCGGAAGGGACCCCCAGATTATAAAGAGCTTGTCTAACAGGGAAAACTCCTTCTTCTGTTGTTCAAATCTTTAGAATAATCTGGTAATATCATTATTTTTGCCCTTCAAGTTTAAATTTCCTAACTCCATTGCGCTCCTTAAATGCTGTCTTTTATTGGAAACCGTAGAAATTTTGCTATTATTGGCCTTGGTGGTCCCTGGTTTGGTAAAGGGGCCAGGGATCGATGGACCTCGTTCGTCAAACGGGATCCCTGGCAGCTTCAAGACCTGCGGAGGTACACGAGATAGAAATGCAGCGTAGTCCCCATTTCAGCTTGCTCATGAAATGTGACAAATCTGAGGTTGTTCCAACGACCGCTCAATTTTCAAGCTCGTCAATTTTTCTAGGAGAAAATGGATTGTGCTGTCCTGCTGGTGTAGTGAGGCTGAGTTATCTTGGCAAGCCTCCACGTTGGCATTTATTTTCTTCTCTGTTGCTACTGTTCGCTCTTGTAGTGTTTACATTTTTCAGTGTTTTGTCCATTGCATATTTTCATGTCCTGTAGTTCTGTCAGCTCCTAGACAAACATTGCCTCCACATGACTGAGTGACATAAGAGATGCCATCTTGTGCTGGTAATCATGAGGCTTTATGAAGAATTCCATTTGTTACTTCAGGCCCCAGCACTTAGCTCTTTTTTTTTACCCAAATTGCTCCAGAAAACAGATCGGGGTAGTACCCCTAGTGGAATATTTAGTGTAAATACTGCAAAGCCTTTTAAGAATAGCAGGATCTTTAGGATAGAGGGTCAAGCGGTAGAGAGCAAAACCCTTGGCTGTTCACACCACGAAAGCAGCCACGCTTCATCCTTGGTCCATCTTGTAACTTTACCGAAGGACATTATTGCAATAAATACAAATTTCTTAAAGGAAAATACATTTTAAATGAATATTGCTCATTTTTAATTCCATTCCTTGGGAATATAATGGTTGGATGGACAAAGGCATAGATGATGAGCAATCCTGGCACTAGTTGGACCTACTGTTTATAGGTGCAGGGCTACTCTGTTTTACTCAAGTGGGTTTCAGGTCAGGCAGGTTATAAGTTAGAACATAATGGAGAAAGCATTCCTTCACTCCGAGGGTGATATGATTGTGGGAAGAGTGTCCCAGGATGCAATCAGATTAGATTCAAACTGCAAGAGTTCTTCAAGAGGAATTACATCACAGGATACAGAAGTGGGATGAACTTTTTGTATATGCTAATGGAGTAGGTGCACCGCGGTAAGGGTTAGCATGTTTTCAAGCTTGACCTGAGCAGCAAGAATTTAAAGACAGATAAGAAAGATGACAGGGATGTGATCATAACACAAATACTAAAATGTCTAGAAGCAGTACTACTTATACAAAACACTGTGTTACATTATAGGAATAAATGAGATGGTTAAATTGGAAATGTTTAAGAGGTGGATCTAAAATCTCTGCATTTGTAGGAGGTGGGCCTCAATAATAGTATTCATAGAAACATAGACTTTGATGGCAGATAAGGACCGCTGGCCCATCTAGTCTGCCCATTTCCTACCTACAGGATAGGCCGTAGATCCTAGTTAACCAACAGCCTATTTCTTCCTACCCCACAAGAATTGCCTTATGTCTGTCCCATGCATTCTTGAATTCTCCCACAGTTTTAGACCCCACAACCTCCCTCAGGAAGGCTGTTCCATGCATCCACTACCCTCTCTGTGAAATAATACTTCCTCACATTGCCCCTGAACTGCCCTCCTTCTATCTTTAAATTGTGTCCCCTTGTTCTTGCAAGTCTCTTTTTCTGAAAGATGCTACCCTCTTGGACTTTGTTCATTCCACTGAGGTACTTAAAAGTTTCTATCATGTCCCCCTGTCTATTCAATGGAGAAAGATGTCAGAGGAGGTGGAACTGAGTTCCTGTGAGTTCCTGCCCAATTCAACCCATTTCACAGTACTGGGGAACAGCACATAGTGGCATCTTGAATGACAAGGGCCCAGATATTCAGAAGGTTAGCATGATACTAACATGAATAATGCTGCACTAACAGGGCTGTGCATGTTCATATGTAAGTGAGGACCATAATCACAGTGCCGTGGTCATGAGTGCTCAGTGGAGAGTGCTGTTATGACCTCGCCTTAATCATTGCGCACAGTGGTGCGCAATCATGTCTCCCCTCTCAGCTGAGTGTCAGGTGGTGGATTGACAACAAGAGCTGTCACTCCCTGGCATTCTAGTGGTCGCTCTCCCTCCCCAGTGAACATCTGAGTGTGTACTGTGAGGGGAAGAGGGTGTGGTTGTTGTATCTTTACCCAGGTGGGAAAAGGGTGCTACTGGACTAGCAGGGACTGTTTACTAATACTGTAGAGACGTGGATGGGTATCAGGGAGGCTATGAGTCTACTAGAGACTGGGTATGCACATTCATTTCAGCTTTGGATGGGCATCAGATCGAGGGGCCACCATGCTACCAGGGACAATATGCTGAATACAGTGCACACTCAGATGGGCATAAGGGAGGGGGCACTCACTTCCGCCAGGGACAATATATTAAGATGCAGCCTACCATGTTTGTCTGGCCTCAACATGAGACCCAAGATCAAGAGCAGTTTATTGATCTAGAATTTGGTTATGTATTGCCTGGATTAATCGCTGTAAAGGCAGCCAGGTGATGCAGTGGTGGCCATTCTTCTCATTACTCCAGTGACCCTGATTTGGGAATGAACTCTGGTAGATGTGGGCCAGTTGGGGAGGGAGCAGTGAGCAATCCACAGAACACGCTTCACCTTTTTTGGGTAGAATTCCATCGAACGCTGACATAGTATCCTATTTCATCATTCTTGAGCCCATCTTGGCGACTCATGGATTGACTAATTATATAGCTTGGAAGGCTTTGGGAGGAGAAAGTAGTACTTGGCCTGACAGTTGTTGTTGTTGTTTTTTTTTAACTTTTTTATTAAATGTTTTCTTTCAACTATAGTTTTAAAAAGGTACACTCAAGTAAAGAGATGAAGAAACAAAAAAAGAAGGTGCATATTGCTGGCCTGACAGGTTTCAGCCCAAGTAAAAACATATTTCATGCCCTTGGAAATAATAAACTAATCAAATAAACATGCAGTGGTTTGGAATAGGCTTTGCAGTGGGTTACTTTTTAATTACTTTTAGGTAGATGATTTGAGTATGTTTTATATTTCTTTTGCTGCCTAATTTGCTGTCTTGAGTAAAGCAGTGTTTCTCAAATGGGAAACTAGCCTCTTGGGGCAATACCATTCTGTTCTAGGGAAGCTCAGTAATCATGGAAAATCATGGAAACATAGAATTTGCTGGCAGAGAAGGACTGCTTCACTGCTCCCAGATTAAGTTTGCCTTTTTTTCCTGTAACTGCAAGGCAATTTTCTATGTTTTCCAGGGTTTTAAATAGCTGGTATCGGTAATAAGCAATTTGCGATGCAAACTGGCTGGTCGCGCTAGTCCAAATTGAGGCCTGGATCGCAAAAAGCGATCCATTTTCTGTGGCTTCTCCTCCCCACTGTTTCATCAGGCGCCTCCCGCTGCAGTGCCTGCCGGAATATGAGGAAGCCGTTGGAAAGCACGTGGCAAAGTATATACCATTCAGTGGTGTGGCAGTCGGATGAAGTGGAGAGACAGTGAGTAAGTGAGCAGGAGCAAGTGGGTGGGCATGCGTGAAAGCGGACCATCGGTGCCATCATCGTCAGTCACTAGACCACCAGGTATCAAAATTTAAAAGCAGTTCCAGTGTGAAACAGTCTATCTGAAGTTGATAATGGGCGGGAGGAGCGGCGCGGGTGAAATGGACCACCAGTGCCGCCAGCGCCAGTCACTAGACCACCAGGTATGTAAAATGTAACAGTTCCACTGAGAAGAGGTTTATTCAAAAGCTGATGGCACAAAAGCACACTAAAAGCAAAATGCAATTTCAGATTAGCTGTGCTTCAACTAAGGACAGTAAGCTCTGTAGTAGGAAAGGCTCTTACATAGATACATAGACAGTGTCGGCAGATAAGGGCCTATGGCCCACCCAGTCTGCCCATTTGAGCTTGTAAGTTCAGTTTGTTTTCCTAGATGTCTGTTTCCCTCTACCCTGACCTCTAGAATTCCTTTATGTCTATCCCATGCATTCCTAAATCCTGATTGTTTCAGCCCCCACCACTTCCTCTGGCAGGGTGTTCCACTTGTCCACCACCCGCTCTGTGAAGAAATTCTTTCTCACGTTTCCTCTGAATCGATCCTCCTCCAACTTCATCCCATGCCTCTAGTCCTGGAACATCTTTTTCGCTTAAAAATAGTGTTTTCCTGTACCCTGTTCCTCCTTGTAAGATACTATGCGTCTCTATCATATCCCCTCCCTCCCTCTCTCCTCCTCTCCTCCAGGAGTACATGTTCAGTTCCTTCAACCTGTCTTCATAGGACTTGTGATGCAATCCATGCACCATCTTTGTTGCCCTCCTCTGAACCTTCTCTACCTGTCTATGTCCTTACGTAGGTATGGTCTCCAGAACTGTACACTGTACTCCAGGTGGGCCTCACTAGTGTCTTGTATAGCAGAATTATGACCTCCTTTTCCTGCTGGTGATGCCCCCTGCTCATACATCCCAGCATCCCATTTGCTTTACTGCTGCCTTGTCACACTGTTTCTCACTTTAAGGTCATCAGAGATGACAACCCCAAGATCCCTTTCCTGCTTGGTGCATGCTATATCCTCACCCCCAACTGATATATTGTGCCAGGGTTTTTGTGCCCCATATGCATTATCTTGCACTTCTTTGCATTGAATTTCAACTGCCAAACCCTGACCATTCTTCAAGTTTCTGCAGGTCGCTTCTCATTCTGTCTACACCCTCTGGTGTGTCTACTCTGTTACAGAGCTTTGTGTCATCAGCAGACAGTGAAATTCTGCCTTCTAGATCCTGCACAATGTCACTGATTAAGATGTTGAATAGGACCGGTCCCAGCACTGATCCCTGTGGTACCCACTGGTCACTCTTCCTCTGTGGAGTGACAGCCATTTACCACCACCCTCTGTGTCCTTGTGCTCTTGAACAATGGCTTGCAACACTGCACCAGTGAAGGAGAATGGGAGTACAGTAGAGATCACTGAGCCATTTGAACTTTAAAATAATTACAGCAGAATGCTCTCTGTCACTACTGTGTTTACTATCTATTTGCTATTACTCAAGAGCCTTTCAGTTTTCTACTGTAACTAGAGCTTATTGTCCTTATTTTGAAGCATGCTGGTCTGTCCCTCTGTGATGTTCACTGACTGTCCCTCATTTTAAGTGTTCACCATGTTCATGTTCCTCATTTCAGTGCCTAAAGGTTGAGACTGAGGTATGGTGGGGCACTGGAAGGTTGTAGCAGGTGACTCATACCTTAGGTTTTGACAAAGGGACATGACTGGGGAGGCTGAGATGGTGGGGTTTGGCAGGTATCCTATTCTGGTAAGGGGACAGATAGGTGGGGGAGGTGGTTAGGCACTGACATAGGTGGGAGGAGGATTTTAGTAGTTCTAGCAAAGGGAGACAAGGGTGGGGAGGGTTTGGTAATGAGATATGTGTGTGTGTGTGTGTGTGTGTGTGTGTGTGTGTGTGTGTGTCTCAGTGTTGGGGTACACAAACAGATGAAGCAGAGACATAATTGATTATAATGAAATATTTTATTTAGGTAACTATTAAAATATAGAAGACAAAAAAACCTCTGTGCGCAAACATCTGAGGCAAGGTTACCCAAGGGCATTTGGCTGGGAAGCCAAGTTTCAAAAAATACAAAATCGCACTGCCCCCACAATGCAAAGCATCTGTGGGCTGCGTATGCAAATCACACCACAGAATGCTGCTGGTCCAACTTTAAGCAGAACTGCATGGTGCGAAGAGCCCTCTCACACAGTTTGCAAAGGGTGCTAACAGAGACATAGACATGTGTTTAGTCTCCCAGGACTCATCAGTATGCCTCGTCTGGTTGATACCCCAGTGGAATGGACCAGCTACCCATAAGGCAGTGTGCCTTGATATATTGTGGTGAACCCATTAAAATAAAAAACTATTTAAAGACAAAGAACTCTGTGTGCAAACACTGGGTTCACCACAATATATCCAAGGCACACTGCCTTAAGGGTAGCTGGTCCATTCCACTGGGGTGTCAAACAGACGAGGCATACTGATGAGTCCTGGTAGGACCGAAACACGTGTCTATGTCTTCTGTTAGCACCCTTGCAAACTTGTGTGAGAGGGGCCTTTTCACACCATGCACCCTGCTTAAAGTTGGACCAGCATAACATTCTGGGTGATTTGTATATGCAGCCCATGATGCTTTGCATTGTGGGGCATGTGATTTTGTATTTTATTAAAAAAAAAATATATATATATATATATGTTTATTACACACACATATCTGCATTTTAGTTTTGCTAATCAAAGTGAGGTATGTACTATTCATTTTCACAAGTGATTAGCAGTTTGTGATAATCAATTTTCTGAGCTTATTTAAAACCCTGTTTTCCTTGTTAGATTACATTATTTCTAATGGAAGCCAACTTCCTCTGTTTTCCCGTATAACTAATGCAAGTCTATGGGAAGAATTTCCTGTAGATGGCTGAGGCTCCAAATCCCTGTAAAATACAGGAATTCCTGTAGGTCTGGGAGCCCTGCTGCTTGGCCCAGTCAGTCTGCCCTGTTTCCCTACCTACATTGTTAACACAGATCATACTTGATCTACAGCTCTTTCTCCTCTTCCCTCCCCTTCCCATCCACTATGATTCTGTTGTGCCTATCCCATGCATTCTTGAACTCTGCCACTGTCTTTGCCCTCACCATCTTAGCTGGAAGATTATTCCAGGAATCCACCACTCTTTCTGTGAAGAAACACTTCCTAACATCTCTCCTGAATCTACTCCTCCAGCTTCATAGCATGTCCCCTTGTTCTTGAGCATCTTTTCTTCTGAAAATACTTCCCTCCTGTACCATATTTACCCCTGTGAGGTATATAAAGGTCTTTGTCATGTTCCCCTCCTCCTCTCTGTTCCAGGGTGTACATATTGAGGTTCTTTAGTCTTTCCTCATAGGGCTTTTGATGCAGACCTTTCACCATTTTAATTGCCCTCCTCTGGACAGCCTCCACGCTGTCTATCTTCTTCCCGGAGATGTGGTCTCCAGAACTGCACACATTACTCTAAGCGGGATCTTTACCAAAGATCTGGACCTGTAATTTGTTGAAATTTTGAAGTTTATTTTCATAGAGCTTTTGGTCCACAGCTGCCATTTGCTCAGTCCTTTGTCCTGTGGATGTTTGTGGCAGCCCCCAGCCTCCACTGTCCACACTGTCTTTCCAGATGGGTCCATGGCCTGGGGCCTGAGGGGCTGTCAGTCATAATCTTGATAGCAGCAGGGGTTTCCTCCAGTTTTCTTCCTCCAACCCTCTTCTACCACACACAATGGCACTGCCTGCCTTCCTAATGACCTTGGACACCACAGCTGACCCTGATGGGAGCATGCTTCCTCTCTGTTCCACCACAGGGTCACTGCAGTGCAGCGCAGTGCCATTCCTTCCCAGCTTGAAGCACTGCCAGTGGCAGCACTATTTCCCACTCCAGCCACCCACTCTGTGAGCCCCATGTCCGCTTCTGAACCTGGATCACCAGAACTTCTACTGGGCGAAGGGCTAGCCATGAAAGTTTTAGTTTTCATTGTTTTGATCTATAGAGCTGTTTCTCATCCAGTATTGTCTCCAGTCCTTGGGCCAGGGAATTTGCCTGACCGCCTGCTAGCCCTGTGTCCCATTACCCCTGTGGTCACCCTTTAGTGAAGTGTGCTTTTCTCGCCATATTTTCTGTACTCTCCTTCCATCCCAGTGCCATATTAAAGCTACCAGCTGGCCAGTGTGTGTGTAGTGATCCATGTGTGGGGCAGAAGCCCTTCTCCATCGCTAGTCGCCAGGCAGCAGAACTTGGTGTCATCCCATCCTGGCTGGGAGTGCAGTCGTGCTGCAGCACCTCTAAGCTCCATTGGCCATCTTCTTCCCAATGCAGGTCACCAGCATGGCAGCACTGTGCTACCAGGTGACCAGTTTGAGTTTTATGTTTCATTGGGCATAATGGATATAAAAGGCTACGTGAATAGGCTTAGCTATTTATTCAAAGTTATTTCACTTTGTTGCTGATATACTATGCAACAGTACAGTAAGTAGGGCATATTTTCTATTGAGGGCCCAACATTTCTCCATAGCTTAGTGGATGACTTACTTATAGTGGCAGAGTTGGAGAATAAATGGCGAGGCAACACAGCTATGTAGTGAAGTAGCACTCAACTACCTTTTGGCTGGTCAACAGCAGTTATTTAAGCCTAATAATGAGTTCTAAGAAAAACAGTTTGCATTCCTTCCTGGGAAAATGCTTCTCTCTTCACAGAATTCTGGATCCTGGTGGTCCCCTGTGTCCACAACAATCAGCTAAGCTGCCTTCAGCCATTATTTCCCTAGGCTCTGGAATTCCTCCCTTACTCTATCTAAAATGTCTCATTGGCTCAGTACTCTTATTTTCTCTGTAGCTTCAACCCTCCTCCTGTAACTGTTCCTAACTATCTTCCACTCCCTCCTACACTCTGTTCTCACTCCACCTGCATCATCCCCCGACTGCTTCACAAACTCTCATGTGCCTATCAGTACATTACACACTTAGCTCCTACATGCATTGACCCCACCCAAGCTCTGAACTCTGCAGAGCAATTCCAAAATGTATTCTGTATGTAATTTGCTCTGTAACTATTCTAATTATCTTCCACCCCCATACTCTATCATCCCTCCCACTACATCCCTCCCCTACTGCTTCACAAACTCCCATGCATGTCAGTACATTATGCTCTTACAGTAGCTGCTACATACATTGACCTCACCCAAGCTCAGAGACGCTATAGTGTAATTCAAAATGTATTCTGGTTGTAATTGTTCGCTAAATTCTTGCAGTTTTGCTGTGTACCCCTGTACTTGTACTTGCCTGTAACTTTCCTGAAATTATTATACTGTTCTGTTGCTTCCTGATATTGTAACTTTTCTGAAATTGTACTGCTCATTCTGTTGCTGTGTTTATTGTAATTTCCTGATTTGTTCTATCCACCTCTCCTTCCCCCAGGACATATCTGGAAATGGGCTTTAGCTCAGTATACCTTTCCTGGTGAAACTTTAAATAAATAAACAAAAATGACTCTCTTTAGCAATGTCCTGGCTTCACCCCTGGTATGTACACCTTTCACATGCGTTTTACTAGTTTAAGAATGTTTTTGTCTTTTCTTTACAGAAGTCTCGTCATGTCAGAGCCTGTAACGCTGAATGTCGGTGGAAAACTGTACACCACCTCTCTGTCTACCCTGACATTTTTTCAGACTCCATGTTGGGTGCCATGTTTAGTAAAAAATGGCCATCAAGAAGGATAGCCAAGGCAACAGCTTTATAGACAGGGATGGCAAAATTTTCGGTATGTGCTAAATTTTTTGAGGACTTCCATTTGGACCTCCCTGAGGATTTCAAGAAATGGCGCTCTTAAAAGAGAGGCAGATTTTTACCAAATTCAACCTTTGATAGAGGCTTTGCAAGAAAAAGAAGCTGAACTGTCAAGAGCCGAGAAGAATGCCTTACTGAACATTAGCCTGGAGCAGAGAGTGCAAGTAGTGCACTTTACAGTTCGGGAAGCACCACAGATCTACAGCCTCTTCATCGAAGATGGATGTCTTTAGTGCCAACATATTTGTACATCCAGTTCATTTCTGACACTCTTAGGATCCAAGCTTTGCTACTATTTCGGTGGCAGTCTCTCCCTGTTGCCAGTTATGTGCAAGACCCTCATCACTTAACACTGCAGTGGGTCACCACTGTGAATGGCCTTCCTGAGGATGAATACATGCGTCAGAATCTGAAAAGACTTTGGGTTATACCAGCCAACAAACAAATTGACAGTTTTCAGCTGTTTGTGGAAGAGATGCTAAAAATAGCCATGAGTGAGGGATTTTGCATAGATTCCTCTCACCCAGACTCCTCAGATTTTATGACTAACAAAACATTTCGTTTATACGATATAGATAGGGCTTTCTTTGTCTCCGATGACTTCATTTGCAAGTCACAGGTACTAAACATTTATGGTGTATCTGATGGGCTGGTAGCAGAAACTGATTGAATACTGCTAAGAAAATGTCAATACAATCAACTAACAAAACAAATTAAATTCAGGACTAAGTGCAGAACATTGATGACAGAAAATTTTAAAACTCAAAGCAGCAGGTCAAGTTACAATAAAACTTTAGTACATAAAGCCTTTATATTCCATTTGAAATTGTCCTGTTTTCCTGTCTTGTAAGATGCATATTGCCCTGTTTTGAGTCTGCTTCACCATTTGTTTAGATTTAACCCTTGCTGTGCCACGGACTGATATATCAGTCCAGAATTCCTATACATTTTATTTGTGTCAGCAGCCTAAGGGGTAAAGTGAAGGAGCACTTCAGTAAATATGGCTGCCCCAGGTTTTCATCAATATTCTGTTTTTCAGTTGCATTTGAATGATACTGCTCCCTGACCTTATGGCACACAATGTTTATATAATATGAAAATAATAAATTCAGTTAAAATAGTATAAATTAAGCAATGTACACGAAAAATTAGTCTTTGAGACAAATAAGTGCCAAATTGCATTCAGAGTGCAAGTCCTTTGGAAGACCTAGCCTGCTCAGGATTCAGACTCTGATAGTTCTATGAAAGACCTTATGATTGTACTCACATTTTTACATTTACATTGCACTAACAGCAACAAGCAGTTGTGAAAACAAACTGAAGTTCTTGTTGTTGCTTTACACACCTACCACTACGGCCAGTGAGTCTTCAGCTGATTACATGATACAGTACTGGGCTTTTAGCATAAGGCAATCTTAGAAGAGTCTGGGACTCATACAGTTTAACTGAGAGGGACCAAACCTAGACCTGAAGGATCTGACCAGTCAAGGAAGGGACTATACACATGGTTAATGAGAAAAAGTATTACTGTAGAGCTTACATTTACACTGTAATATTGGTGGGTGATCCTGTAACATTGTACATACTGCTGTTTGCACAGTAAATGCTGTTTTACATAAACCTGATTCTGTGGATCTCTGTATAGGAATGGAGGCTTTGAACTGCCAGCTGTGCTTTCCTGTTGCTCCCCTTGTCTGTACAAAACACTGTACTGCATGATCTGTGTTTGAGGATCTTATGGGCTCCTAAAATAAACCCAGTAGGGTCCAGAGTCCAAAATGAAGGATCATGTACTCCAACTTCAAGAATAGAAGTAGCAGTGTGATAGAAACATAGAAACAGAGAATTTGATGGCATATCAGGAACGCTTGTCCCACCAAGTCTGCCCATTTCCCTACCTGATGGATAAGCTGCAGATTCTAGTTAATCAACAGCTTACTTCCTCCTACCCCACTAGAATTGCCTTATGTCTGTCCCATGCATTCTTGAATTCTCCCACTGTTCCTGACTCCACAACCTCCTCAGGAAGGCTGGTACATGCATCCACAAACCTCTCTGTAAAAATACTTTCTAACATTACCTTTGAGCCGTCCCCTCTATCATCTCTTCTTCTGAAAGATGCCACCCTCTTCTACTTTAATTCCCTTGAGATACTTGAAAGTTTCTATCATGTCCCCCTCTCCCTCATTTCCTCAAGAGTATACATATTAAGCTGCTTTAGTCTCTCTCTCGTATGTCTTCTGGTGCAGACCCTGCACCATTTTGATTGCCCTCCTCTGAACAGCCTCCACTCTGTCTATGTCTTTCAGGGAGATGGGGTCTCCAGAATTGTACACAGTACTCAGATGGGGTCTAACCAACTGTCTGTACAGAGGGATAACAACTTCCTGTTTTTACTGTTGATGCCTCTCCTTATGCATCCCAGTATCACCCCAGCCCTCCGTACTGCCTTCTCACATTACTTGCCCACCTTTAGGTCATCTGATATAATTACTTCTAGGTCTCTTCGATTTTGTTGTTGTTATTAACTCACCTCCCCATTGTGTACTCTTCCCTGGGTTTTGTTTCCCAGATGCATTACATTGCACTTCTTGCATTGAATCTGAGCTGCCATATATTTGACCATTCCTCCAACCTTGCCAAGTCACTTTTCATCCTTTCCACCCCACCTTGTGTATCAAACCTGTTGCAGATCTTTGTGTCATCTGCAAAGAGACATACTTTTCCTTACAGGTGCTCTCAGTGTCACTTATAAAGACATTAAAAGGACCGGTCCCAGTACCGACCCTACGGTGCCCGCTAGTTACCCTCCTTTCTTCACTGTGGACTCTGTTTACTATTACCCTTTGCGTCCTGTTGTCCAGCCAGTTTTTATCCAGGCTACCACCTTGGGACCCACTCCAAGGCTGGCTAACTTGTATATTAATCTTTTGTGTGAGACTGTGTCAAATGCCTTGCTAAAATGTAGATAGGCCATATCCACAGCCCCTCCCTGGTCTACTACTTTGGTCACCCAGTCAAAGGAATCTATTAGGTTCATCTGACATGACTTTCCTGCTGTGAAACCATGCTGTCTTGGGTCCTGTGCCCCACTGGCCTGCACGTACTCAACAGTTCTTTCCTCTGCGGAAGTGATTCCATCATTTTCCTACCACTGAGGTCAAACTAACTGGTCTGTAGTTTCCTACCTCTGCCCTGCTCCCACTTTGTGAAGTGGAATCACATTTGCCCTCCTCCAGTCCTCAGGTACCACCCCATCCTCCCATGATTTGTTAAAGAGAGTAGTCGTGTGGCGTTACTAGATTCTACCCTTAGTTCTTTTAGAATTCTTGGGTGAATCCCATCAGGCCCCATTGCTTTGTCCACCCTCAGTTTCAAGAGTTCTTTCAAAACCCTTTCTTCTGTGAATGGACTGGTATCGACCCATATTCGGAGTGTTTCTCTTGGTTTAGGTACTTCCCCTCCTCTTCTGTTGTGAACACTGAGCAGAAATATTAGTTCAGTATTCCTGCTTTTTCTCAGTCACCCTCTGCCCACATTCTCTCCCTTTATTAAGTCTCTGTATCCCTCCTTGGTCTTTCTTCACTCCCTAATGTACCTATAAAAGGTTTTATCCCCTTCTTAACAGAGTTGGCTATCTTTTCCTCAGTTTGTGCCTTTGCTGTTCTGACTGCCTTCCTTGCCTCCTTCTGCTTTAACTTATAAAGTTCTCTGTCCTGCTCCTTCTGTGTTTCCTTGTATTTCCTGAATGCTATCCTTTTCTCATAACCTTCCCTCCCACCTCTTTTGAGAACCATAGAGTTTTTCCTTTGTTTTGTTTTGTTTTGTTGATTTGCTTCACACAAAGGTTTGTTGCTCTCGATGGCTGTTTGATTATTCCCCATTATTCCTCCACCCTCTTTCTTGCCCGTTTGCTAGTGCTTTTCTGAGGCACTCTCTCATGTTCCCAAAGTCAGCCTTCCTAAAGTCCAATACTCTTGTTTTTGTGTGGCTTGATTCTCATGGCTGTGTTTATTGTGAACCACACTGTTTGGTGGTCACTTGTTCCCAGATGGCTACCCACTTCTAAATCTGAGA
Source organism: Neoceratodus forsteri (assembly GCA_016271365.2). Classification (NCBI taxonomy): domain Eukaryota; kingdom Metazoa; phylum Chordata; order Ceratodontiformes; family Ceratodontidae; genus Neoceratodus; species Neoceratodus forsteri. The sequence continues at coordinate 1,373,062,524 of CM057458.1, forward strand.
TCCTTTCTCCTTCCCCATTTGAGAAGTACCAGGTCTAAGATTGCTTCCTCCTGAGTGGGTTCCAACACTAGCTGTCTGAGGCATGGCCCTGTAGGGCATCAGGAATGACCCTGCTCTTGGATGTGCCTGCAGCAAAGGTACTGCAGTTAACATCTGGCATATTCAGGTTCCCCATCAACAATATCTCCCCTTTTCTGCCATTTTAAGGATGCCTTCTACCATTTCCTTGTCCATTTCCTCACCCTGAGATTTGGATCTATACACAACCACCATGCGGATTGTGATGCCATTTCCTGTCTCCAGGGTGACCCACAGTGACTCATAAACTTCCTGTTTACTCTTTAGTTCTGTTTCTTTAATCCTTCCCTTATATGAGAGCTACTCGTCCTCCTCTTTTTCCCACCCTGTCCCTCCTGGAAGTCCAAGCGCTGGGTGAGGGACTCCTGTGTTGTTGGTACTCCGTGTTAATAAAATTTGGTAGAATGCAGTGGCGTGTCGGTTACTTTTTACATGGAGTTACAGAGTGACACCACCCTTGGAATTTCTGTCCCTCCTGTAGATTGTGTATCCTGGTATGTTGACATCCCAGTCATGGTTCTCTGTGTACCATGTTTCAGTGACTGCCACAATATCCAGGCATCCCTCTTCCATCAAGGCCACTAGTTCAGGGGCTTGTTACACACAGACTGTGGGCATTGGTACTCATCACCTTCCATTTTTTAATGGCCTTACCCCTTTAGCCCCAACCCTGTCCTTACTGCTTTTTCTGCATTTACCCTGCCCTGCTCCCTACTGACTTCTCTACCTTGGTGTTTACCTCACTAAGTACTGTGTTTTGTTTGGGAGGCTGGGATTTCCTGCTCCTTTTCAGTGCCCTCCCCCTTGGCTAGTTTAAATGCTTGCCAATGAAACATTTAAACCTATCACCTAGGATCCTGCCCCCGGACAAATGCAGACCATTGCGCCAGTATAGATCTGCATCCCTCCAGGTGGCTTCCCAGTCCCCAGTGAAGCCAAACCCTGAGCTCCACACAGTTTTTCAACCTGTCATTGAATCCCATAGTGCAGAATACCTAGCATCATCCTTACCGTAGACAGGCAGCACCTCCCAGAAGGTTACCGTACATGCTACTTGTCTAAGGCCCTCCCCAACTCTACAAACTCCTCTTGCATCGCTCTGATCCCATTTACAGCCAGGTCATTTGTCCCTAGGTGGACAGTGACATCTAGCTCCCTCCCTCGTGCAGCTGCTCCGCAATCCTGAGGATTGCTTCCTGTCCCCTCAAGCCGTGGCGCCAGGCAGGCACGCCTACCTCCTATCCTTCCTCCCCACTTCTACCCCCTCATGATCGGTTCCCCACCAGGAGTTGTTTTCTTCCCCTGTTGGGTCTCGTGCCACCCTCCTGTGGGTCTCCTTGTGGAGGTTCCCAGCATCCTACTTGTCTTCACTGCAGGTGCCTCCATAGAGGAACCTCCTCCATCAGAACAGCATATGAGTTGTGGAGAGATACAACTGGAGGGATGCACCTCTGTTCCACCACCTCTCCCTCCCTGATGGTGGCAAGTTAGCGTGTCCTTTGTGGACCCCTCAGTTTGTTTCCCCTTTTGCTCTGAAACCTCCATCAGAAACACTACTGCAATAGAATTCTAGCTCATTTTCTGTGAAACTGATAAGGTAAATATTTTAACAAATTTAGCGGCAGCCATAGTTTTTTGCCCTGCACCAACAAGCTGTCTTTGAGTCCAAAACATTTGTTGTTTTGTTTTTTCCTATTTTTAGCATGGATATAGCCAAAATATTTACTTCAGACTTACACCTTGTAGTGGGACCCTTGTAATTTTGCTTCATTCTGCACTTGACCAGCACTTAGTGCTTCTGTTTGCTGATTTTGCCATAGTTTGTGTGACCTGTAAGAGTTGTGGAGATGCCAACATGGAAGGCAGGAGTAATGATGCCAAAGGGCAGTCCTTGCTGGCTATTTCTGTAGCCCTTTTGTAGCAGCTGCTCCTGGTGGGCTGGGAGGCCACATGAATGCCTACCTGGTGAGAGGTTGATAAGAAAGTCTTCTCCAGTTCCATGGATGAGACTGTCAATTGAAGCTTTATTTGGGGGTGTCTCTAGAGATAAACTGCTAGTTCCTGCTTTGATGGGTCATCCAACCTAATACCAACTGGTGACATTGTAGCCGAGAGTGCTGGCTTCTCTGCAAAGGCTAAATGGGAAGATTATTTATAAAAAGTAAAACATTAAATCAAAATGACCTCAGAAATGAATGCTACAATTACTTCCCTAGGTATAATTATGACCAGTTTCTTAATAATTACTTCCTAGGTATTATTATGACCAGTTTTTCAATAAATATATTTTGTAACTGATATTCAAACTTAATTTGCTTAATAAAAAGGATGGTGCTTACTTTATTTACATAATAACAAACTTAATGTGCAATATAGTTATATTTGTAAATCTGTCATTAACTGTTATAGCAGGCTCACCACTATGATCTACAGAGAAAGTTGAAATCATTGTCATTTGAGGCAGAGGGAGAATATCACTGACTCTTGGTATGTACACACATGTGGTCTGTTGTGGGCAAGTGTCCTAAAATATTTACATTAAAGATTATTGCAAACTTCAGTTATATGTTGTTTTTACTGGTGGCATGCACGATCGGTAATGGACAGGTGTTTAGTAACATAGTGTTGCGATGACAGAAGGGATTAAGTGTCTGTCTTGTCCACTGTTCCTGCAGTGCAGCAGTGACCATATCACATGGACAAATCTCAAGCTTAAAGAGCTACTGATGCCTCAAAGAAAACTTTGAAAACATAAGAATTATATACAATTCAGCTTGCATTCCATATATATTCTAGGTATTTCTCTTTTTATTACTGAGAAAATGTGCATGAATACGTTATCTTTATCCTTTAGAGTTCCCTTATAGTTAGTTCATCTGCTTCTATAGCTTACTCCATTCTTCAAGTCATAATCCTGTGTTGTGACATCATAGTCTGTTAGCATGAGAGTAATTGCGATGTCATAAGCAGTGCATTATGACCTCAGGTAGGGAGAAAGCAACAGGAATAGCTGAACTCTTCAGAAACATGGAAACAGAGAATTTGATGGCAGATAAGGACCATGGCCCACCTAGTCTGCCCATTTCCCTACCTTAATGGATAAGCTGCAGATCCTGGTTAACCAACAGCTCTTCCTCCTCCTCCCACTAGAATTGCCCCATGTCTGTCCCATGCATTCTTGAACAAAGAGTTTGTTTTAATGTAGATGACCTCAGTAGTAAATAATGTGGAGGAGGAATATAGAATTAATATGACATACAAGCTGAACTTTAACTAAATGTCATGTTTTGTTAAAGTTGTCCTGAAGGTGTCAGCTGCTCTTTAAATCAGCTTGAATGCTATTCCTACTAATGCTGTATAACTCTGCCATTCTCCCTAGGAATCTGTTAGTACTGGCTTCACAACCTGATGCTAGTGACTGTCTGTGTAAAGTCATTTTTCTAATCTCTTATTCTGCCACATGCCTCAATTTGTGTGCTTATCCTCTAGCTTTGATTACATGCATCAGCTCAAACACTGTGTATACTTCATCTTGCTTACCCAGTCAGTGTTCAAAACTCTGTGATCATGTTCCCTCTCAGCCTTCTCTAGGCTGAAAATTCTGACTGCCCAGTGTCTCCTTATAATGGTTTTCCCTAAGCTGCTTATCAACTTGGTGACCCTGTAATATACTCTCTAGATCCTTTTAATGTCCTTCCTGCACTGTGGTGACAAGCACTTGATGCTGGACTCTAGGTGTGTTCTAACTAAGGCCTTGTACAAGGCAGAGGTACAGTGGGTCATCCTAGAGATGGGGAACAGAGTCACTATTCACACTGGCATGATCTACAGACTTCTAGGACAAGGGAGGATTAAATAAGGTACTGGTGAAAGCCATTGGCAAGCTAACAGAAAAGGGGGAGGTGCTGCTGGTGAAGGACTTCAGTCACGCCGGATGTAGGTTGGAGATTCCCAGCTGTGGCTTCAGCTAGAAGCAGGGCCATCCTTCATGGGAATGGGGTTTAGAGATGAGGCAGTAGTTGTGCCAGCTGTGGGTGCTCTTCTCTAGGGATGTGCTATGAAGGAGGGAGCACTGCCCCATCTGCAAGACCTTTAGGAGTTCCAGGTTAAGCTGATGGCAGCAATTTTATTTTTATTTTATTTTAAACATTTGTTTACTGGGTAATTACAATGAGCCAAAGGCCCGTTTTCATATACGACCGAGGGACTGAATATATATACAGTCAAGATGTTTACAATAAACAAACAACATCACAAATACAATATAACAAACATAACACAACACAGCAAGGGTAGAAATATATCAGCTGAGCAGCAGTCCCTCCCCACTCCCGCAGAGACCCATTGGTCGGGGGGGGAGTAGTGGGAGGAGAATGGGAATAGAAGCAGGGTTGGCCACAAGGAGGTTGTCCAGACCCTCACCACACACTGAATAACCGCACCCCCAGAGGAGATTCAGGCATCTGACTCAGCTGGGGTATCTTAGACAGTGGGAAAAGGCAGGGCATCATGTTGGCACCTAAAGGAGCAAGTCTGCCAGGAGAGTCTTAGTGGTGGGGACTCCGATGATTGGGGGCAGAGTGGGTGATGGAAGGGGATGAATGGGAGTGGGATGGTCCGGTGCCTGCCTGGGGCATCTGCCATCCAGGATTTAGACAGGATAGGGCTGATGGTGGAGAGGGAGCTTAGGATGCTGTTACACCTGGGTACCAGTAATCTAGTGAACCAGTCAGTTGAGATGGTGAAGTGGAACTTTGTAGACTGGGAGACAGACTGGCAATGCACTCAGCCTCCCTGGCCTTTCCAAGTCCCCGTGTATGGGGCAAGGAGGAACCAGGATAGGATAAGGAGGGAGGTAATAGAGGAATTTAATGGATGGCTTAAAGATGGTGTAAGGATAAAGGATGCCACTGTGTGGGGGACTGTGGGGCTTCTGGGACAGGATACTTTTCAAAGGTGATGAACTTCACCTGGTGAGAGAGGAGGTCTGCGTGCTGGGGCGGTAGTTTGATGTATGTATTGGATGTTAAAGTGACCGTGGGAGACTGGGTCTAGGGGACCTCAATGGCAAGGGAGAGGAAGGGTATCCTAGCTAGCACTCCCCCACATCTGGGGCTTGTAGAATAGCAGGTACAGAGAAGCTGTGCCCATACTAGACCAGGTGAAGGGACTTTGGAAGAGAAATGCAAAGGGTGCAAGCACCAAAAAAATAAGTGGCTGTGAGAACACACAGAGCACAAGGTAGTAGCAAAGCAGGATGAGAGGTCAGATGGAAGGGGTATGCCTTAATACCAGAGTGTAAGTAATAAAATAAGTGAGCTTCAGGCGCTGATGGCAGACACTGAGGTGGACATTGTGGCCATCAAAGAAACACGGGCTTCGAAAATAACGACTGGGAACTGTTTGTCCCTGGGTACTCGATGTTCAGAAGGGATAGAGGAACAGGTAGAGGGGAAGAGTAGCCCTTTATGTCAAGGAGGGTCTAGAGGTGACAAGATGGGTGCATCAGGGGTTGTAATAGGGAGACCGAGTTGTTGTAGGTGCAACTCGTGGCAGCCTCGAGCAAGAAACTATGCTTGGGGGTAATCTGTAGATCAACATGGCAAGGGAACAGAGGGACAGAGAGCTCAGGGAAGAACTGGATAGAGGGATAGCTAAGGGAAATAGTGATGGTGGATGATCTGAACCTGCGGACATTGATTGAGGTGTTCCAGTGGCCAGAAGCACCAGAATCCAGGTCTCCTGGATGCATTCCAGAACTGTGTGCTGATACAATTGGACAAGGAGCCCACCAGGCCGACCACAGTTCTTGATGTGGTGCTCACCAATTTGGAAGTAGCAGGAACTGTGGTAGCAGGGAAGTCATTAGGGAACAGTGACCATAACTCTATTTGGTTTAAACTGGCCCTCGGGTGGTAAACTGCAACTGAGTGCTGAAGTCCTTGATTTTAAAAGGGCAGACTTTTAATAGGCTGAAGAAGCTGGTCAGGACTAAGTTAGTAGGGTGGATAATATAGATGGGGTGGAAGAGAGATGGAGGACAATTAAGGAGGCCATTCTCAGGGCATCAAGAGTATGCATGAGAACGGTAACCAAAAAGAACAGGTTCAAGAGATTACTGTGGTTCTCGGAAAGGGTCAAGAAGAGGTTAGGGTCAAGAGGAAAAGCAGAGGAGGAGGAATGGGAAGAATATTTACTGAAAAGCGGAGAAAAAGAGGATGGTTAGGGTGGCAAAAGCAGACACTGCAGTGTATTGTGGAGGGTCAAGAGAGAAAAAACACTTCTTCAGGTGTATATAAGCAAAAAAAGGTGGACAGGAGGGGAAATTGTGAGGCTAATAGAGAGGGGGATAGGATGATTGAGCGGACGGGCAAAAGGCTGCTATCCTTAATGATTACTTTGCTCAGCTCACTAGGGAGGATGGTGGGCCTTTGCCAGAGAGTGGCATCAGAGCTGCCATTAAAGGGTCCCGGAGATGAGACAGCCAGCATTTACTAGCGAAAGAGTCCTACAAGGGCTGGCAGCCCTAAAGATTGATAAGGCCCCAGGACCAAATGGGTTGCGCCTGAGGATACTAGGAGAATTGACAGTGGAAATGGTTGAAGGATTGGAGGGTGGTGGTGTAGAGCTTACCTGTGTCAATCTTCACCATTCATCACTAGTGGGTATAGCGCTGGAGCTAGGGACCCTGCAGGAGACTTTTTTTTCCTATGGGCGGAGTTGGCATAGGCTGACGCCCTCCAGGCCGATGTTCTACGAGCGCGCTCACGGGTTGGCCGTTATCTGTCATCGACTCCGCTCCAGCCCCAGTTCTTCTTCTCCGCTGTCGAGTGTAGACCTTGTGTGGAGACTCTTCAATCAAACTGCATGTGCGGCCTAGTTTCATTGTGGCCTTGTGTGTGTGTCTTGGTTCTGTTTAGCCCTGCTCGACATCGCTTCTGCTGCAGTAAGACCGTTTCATTACTTTTAGGCAACATCAGTACTGTTTTTTGTTTATTGTTTGCCATATGGTCGTGTCTCGTCTCGGGGCAAAAAATCGTCAAAAGCGAGTGCCACCTATACATCGGTGCCCCTGTGGCCGCCTTTTTATTCCGTGATGGACCCAGCATGACAGTGTTCTCCTGCTCAGCCCAGCCCACGCATGGACAACTGCGATGTTCGCTTCTCTATGGACCGTCAAGTTCTTGAGATCCACGCTGCAGTGCCGCCGACTTTTTGGGGGCGGATTCACAGTCAGACCAAGGCTAGGATTCTCTGCCCTTCCTCCGGGTCCTCCCACTCCTATATGGCCTGTGCTGGAGGAGGGGGCCCACCTCTCAGCCTTGCCACAAGGGACTCCTCCGTGCAGAAGGCTCAGTCGCCCCTCCCGGGGTAGACGGGAGGCACCACTATGGCAGTGCGCCGAGGTGAAGGCTCCTTCAGCGTTGTGTTCTGGGCCCTCCTGCCTCGGACGGCCCCATCTTGAAGTGTCGACTCGTGCGCCACCCTGGTCCTGGTACCTTTTGCAGCATCAGAGATTTTTAGGGACAAGTCGCGTTGGCGCCCGGGCCATCCCTGGTGCTGCTGCGCTTCTGGTGCCGCTCGCAGTGCCAGGGATGTCAACGCGCCAGGAAGTGCTGCTGCAGTTTCTGGATCTGTTTCTGGTTCTGGCGCAAATGTGCAGTGCGAGACTGGAGTCAGTGCCTCCTGACTCAGTGCCATTCCGCAGCACGGGGATGGTGGCACCACAGTCGCACCGACCTTGGCTCCGTGGCATTCGCGTTGCCAGGGGGAGCACGGTGCCACGCTTTTGTGTTGCGCCCAGCTCCGTGTCGCTTGTGCATCGGGTGGGTGGTGGCTCGGGCAGCCTGCGGTTGGCCTCTGGTGCCGCCTGTGGTGCCGGGTTGAAGCGTGGTCGGCTCATGATCCGGGAACTGGCGGGATGAGGGTGATCTGGCATCGGGCCTCGGGGTCTGCTCCTCCTCAGAGGACTCTGGGTCTGATCGGATTGGGTCCTGGGTTCTTCGGAATCCTCCGATCCTCTGTGTCCAGCACCTCGGCCCCTGCCTCCCTCTGGGAGTCAGTCATTATTGGTAGGCTCTGGGGTCAGTGGTACTGACCAGCCAGCAGTGGTCCTCGTGGCCACTGCCGGCCATCTCGGGCCACTGGCGCGTCTGCTCCTCCAGCTGGGGCACCTTCCCTGGTGTGTTTGGACAGTCCAAGTTTGGGACAGCCCAGGGCATGCCAGGAAGGGAGGGCACTGTTCCTGGGTGGACTCTTCAGAGTCTACCCAGAGTTGTCAACTGCCTAGGCTGGTGGCTATGAGAGCGAGGTCCCTCTCAGACTCTGAAGGGTTGAGGAGTCGGGGTGCTAGCGTGCCCTCACTGGAGCCCGGCTGGGTTTTGGGAGGAGCACTAGAGCGGACCTCGCTCTTTCCTGAATTGGTCCTCGAGAAGGACTTCAACTTCAGAGGTCAGGGGCCATCCGCCTGGACTCGCACGGTCCCGGTCACCTCACAGGGGATTTCTTCCCATGGGCACAGCTCTGACCGTTCCGATCCGGTTGAACGGCTGTTAGCTGCTGGGACCTTCAGGTCTCCTTCCTTGCAGGGAGTTCCTCTAGGCCCCCCCTGCCCTGACAGAGGCCGTTCTCCTGCTGCTAGAGCATGTCCCGTGCTTCTGCCTCCATCCTCGGCTATCCCAGGCATTCCTGGTCCTAGGGGCCCTCTCACCTGGGAACAGTTCAGAGGTTCTGCTGCACATTTCTCTACCTATCTCCATGCCCTGGACCAGCAGGTGTTCCACCATGCTTCCGTGCAGTTGGACTCTGAACCTCGGAGCTCGCCTGCATCTTCTTCCGCCTCCTCAGAGGAAAGGAATTATCTGTCCACATCTCACCAGCGTCTGATCTTTCTTCCTATCAGCGCTTCTTGAGGATGTTGGATGAGCTCCATCTTACCCAGGTCCCTATCAGCAATCCGAGCATGAGGCGTGTACCTTCTTGGGCGATTAAAGTGCAGCCAACCTGGTGGTTCCGCCTGGCCTGTTTTTTCCAGGAAGTGTCACATTGGCTTTGGTTCACGTCCCTTCTCCACTGTTCCAGCCCAAGGACCTCAGCAATGGTATTGCCCCGCAGTCTCCAGGTTCTCTGCCTCATCCCTCTTGGGGCTTGACCTCCTTGGACACCCCTCTGGGCCTTGTGCCCCCAACGTGACTGACCCCCAGACTGAGGACTCTGCAGACTTCGATATTTGGGGAGAAGGGTTTTCTATTCGGTATGGATCCTTCTTTCTATTGCTTCTCATCAGGCCCACTTTGCTTCCTACGATAGGTTTTGTGGTCCAGGCTAGGACAACTCCTAGCCTCAATGCCTGATACAGAGGAAACCAGGCAAGCATTGCCCTTTCTGCTCAGGGTCTGGAGCTAGCAGGCACCAAGCAAGGGCATCTTATGACACAATGAGGTAGCCTCCAGAGCTGTAGGGACAGCGATCTGCATTAAGCGGATGGCATGGCTTAGCTTATCCTGGTTGTCACCCGGCATGGCGTGGGGTGATCTCCTCCACATACCGAAGAACCCACCTCTTCTCCCGCGGGAGTAAGGCAGCGGCTTTAGGGGCACCTTCCCTCCCCACTGGGGGCTCCATCTCATCCGGACCAGTTTCAGGCCTCCCTAGGCCTGTATAGGTTCTTTCCTCCAGTGTCTCACCCACTGGAGGCTAAAGATTTAGTCCCTTAGGGAAGTTTAGGGCCCCTTTGAGGCAATCGGTACTCACCAGTAGTAATGAATGGTGAAGATTGAATATATATAGATATGAAAATTATGTACCTACCGTAATTGTTGATCTTTCTGTGTATCTTCACCATTCATCACTAAATCCCACCGCCCTGCTCCCTGGGGCCTCAGTCTCTCAGTCCCTCCTCCTCCTGTGTGTCTCCCTGTTGTTTTCTCCTCGCCTCCTCTCCCTTGTGGTTAGGAGGAAGGGACCCTGGAGACATACAGGAGGAGCCTTCTCCTGTAGGAGGTATTATTTGGGGTGGGGGGTCCTGTCCCCCTTCATTGATCTTATCTCCCTCATTTCTGTCTGGAGTGAGGTGAGGGATGGGGTGGGGCCCCTTCTCCCCCTGTTTTCCTTTGACCTCAAACTCCTGGTTTTAATTACTTTAAGTTGGATATCCTTGGATGTCCTTCTTGGCATTTAGGTTTTTCCCTTATTTTGGGGGGTAAGAGAGACCCTTATTCCTGACCCCCACTCTTAAGGTTGGTCCTTCCGGCGTAATGCTTCTTTATCAGTTTCAGGCTTTGCCTCCCGGAAGCTATTAACCTTGATAGTCCAGATTCTGGTCTATTGTTCTTGTCAAAACCCTGAGGTTCAGGATCGCCTCTGGGGGTGTGGGCCTCTCTTCTTGCCTCCTCCCCTTATACTTCTCTTTCTCCTCCTTTTCAGAGATTGGGCCCTTCCTTTCCCCAATTTCCCATATGTAGTTTTCCTTCCTGTCTCCTCTGTCATTTATTTCTCCTTTTAGTTGTTGTATATCCTTTTATCGATCCCTTAGGCTCCTTGCCCACCCCACCTCCCTTTCCTTACACTCTCCATCATCTCAGAACTGGGGCTGGGGTCGATGATGACAGATAACGCCAACCCGTGAGCGCCACGGAGAGCGTCGGCCTGAGGGCAGCGCCGCCCTGCATCGACTCTGCCCATAGAAATAAAAAGTCTCCGCGGGTCCTAGCTGCAGCGCTATACCCACTAGTGATGAATGGTGAAGATACACAGAAAGATCAACAGTTATGGTTAGTACGTAATTTTCATTTCTGCTCCATAAGGAAGGGGAAAAGGAACAAGCTGGGAACTACAGACTTTAGTCTTACTTCTATTGTAGGAAAACTGATGTAGTACTGGTCAAAGAGGATCTCATGGACTACTTGAGAACAGCGGTCTCCAGGATATTAAACAGCACGGATTGTGCAAGGAGAACTTGTAAGGCTAACCTGATAGTTTTCTTTGACTGCGTGCGAGGAAATTGGATAGAGGCCATGCTGTGTATTTGCTCTACTTCAGCTTCAACACGGCTTTTGACTCAGTACTCCACAGATGCATGTTGAAGTAGATGGAGGATATGGGTGCGGCTAAGGTCATAGTAAATTGGGTAGGTAACTGGCTAAGGGGAGGCAGAAGAGAGGTAGTGGTCAGTGGGCTAAATCAAAGAGAGAGGTCATGAATGGGATTCCACAGGGATCTGTCCTCTGTTTGGTCCTCTTCAACATGTTCATCAGTGACATTGGTGAGGGACCCAGCACAGGCTGTGTCTCTTCAGTAGATGACACTAAGCTCTGCAGGAAGGTGGACAGTGATGAAGGAATAAAGGAAATTCAGAGAGACATACAAAACTGGAGGGGTGGTCAAGGGTTTGGCAGTTGAAATTCATTGCCAAAAAGTGCAAGGTGATGCACCTAAGGACAAGAACCCCAGGCTGGAGTACTGGATGGAAGGGGTGAGACTCAGTACCACAGCTGAGCAACAAAATCTTAGAGTTATCATAAGCGACTCCCTAGTCAGTGCAAAAAGGCTTATAGCAAGGCAAATAGGATGCTTGGATGTGTTGGGAGGGGTATTGATATCAGAAAAAGGAGTAATACTGCTCCTGTATATATCTTTGCTGAGGCCACACCTGGAGTACTGCTCCCAGTTCTGTGATCCTCACCTCAGGAAGGATAGGGATAGGTTCAAATGGTGCAGTGCAGGGTAAGAAAAATGATTCCGGGCCAGCAGGGAATATCCTATGAGGAGTGCAGCACTGAAAATGTACTCGCTGGAGACCAGAAGGAGAGAGGAGATATGATAAAGACCTTCAAATTCCTAAAATGAATTAACAGGGTAAACTGCGGAACTATTTAACTTGAATACCTGCTCATGGTCATGAGTGGAAGCTAACAGGAGGAAGCTTCAGGAGGGACATGATTAAATACAGTTTTACAGAAAGGGTGGTGAAGCTGTGGAACAGGCTGCCGGCCAAGGTGGTGGCAAAAATGATTGATGGTTTTAAGCATGGCTGGGACAGAATGAAGGGTACAGTGGTTGCTCTGGGTGTGAGAATCAGGGAGGAGAATGTGGGATTGGGAGGGCTAGGACCCTGGGGAACAGTAGGCCCAAGGCTAAATAGGGAACTTGGGCAGACTGGATGGACCTTAGGGCCTTTTCTGTGTTTCTATCCTGGATTCTCTGCAAGGAGCGTCCTCCGGCAACTAGTCAGTGAACCCACCTCATGTTGGGGCAATACTGGACCTGGTACTGGTAACAGGGACAGTGTTGGCAGATGTCAGGTGAGAGGCCACCTGGGGATCAGTGATCACTATACAGTGTGGTTCAATATAAGGACAGCTGTAGAATAGAATCACACAAGGGCAAGGGTCCTGGACATCAGGAGGGCAAATTTTATAAAGATGGGTGAATGCCTCAGGGACGACTTGGCGGGGTGGTGACCTGCGGAGTGGAGGAACAGTGGGCAAAGCTGAAAGGGACATAGTGAAGGTAATAAACCTGTGTCAAGCAAGTGAACAAAACAGGAGGAAAAATACACCACTGTGGTTCTTGGAAGAGGTGGCTGAAAAGGATAGCATTCAGAAGGTATAAGAGATGCAGAGAGAGAAGGATAGGGAGTTATATCAGAGGGAAACAGGAAAGCAGTAAGGAGGGCAAAGGCGCAAACAGAAGAGAGAAATAGCACAGGCAGTAGGAGGAGGGAACAAGAAATTTTTTGATATATAGCGAAAAGGAAGACCAGGGGATGGATTGTAAGGTTAAAAAGTGAAGTGGGCTATGAAGAGGGGACCAGGAAAATGTAATGTTCACAGAGGAAGAAGGGAAGGGCTGCAAAAAGAAGCAGAGCTTTGGAGGTGGAGAGGTGGACACTAGTCCTTTCCAGGGAGGGTCCTGAAGAGACTCGTTAATCTGAAAGTGGACTAAGCAGTAAGGCAACACAGTGTGCATCCAGGGGTACAGAGGGAGCTCAGGTAGGTACTGGTTGCGTGACCTGACAGTCCTGTTTAACGGTTCAGTGGAACAGGGTGGATCCAGAGAACCTCCGATATTTGTCCTGCACCATTTTTGTTGCCCTCCCTTTGTACCACCACCACCCTGTCTATGTCCTTACAGAGTGAGGCCTCAGAACTGGACACAGTACTTGAGGTGGAGTCTCACCAATGATCTATATGGGGTAATTGAGCCCCTACTTTTCTGCGGCACTTTGGGACCAAGTTCTGCAGCAGGATTACCATTTGCTGCAGAACTTGCTGTGGTGGTTTGTAAATTTGTGCGGAAGTTCTGCTACACCAGTGAACTGCCACATCACAACATCAGCCTGTCATCCTGACTTCACATCCCTGGCAGTGGCTGTGGCAATCGGGATGGGGATCGCATAGTAACACTAGTTTAAAAAAAGAAACAACAGCCTTTTAGAAATAAAAGCTAAACAAAATCTATCACTTAAGGTCCTATCCTATTGCATAGATGAAATACGCACAGGACCTTATGTGATAAATAAGTCATCTATATACTGATGCTGGTTACATCACTCATGAGATCCCTGCTGTGTATCATTTATATACAATCTGTAACAGTTTTTTTGTTTTGTTTTTCAATTTCCTTTTTGTAACAGAGAAATTGTATCCTCATTCATACAGGTCCCTTTGGAAGTGGAATAAACAGAATAGAAGAGACATTGCAAGACTCATTTTTCATGCCAACCCACTTCTCCTGACACACCACGTAACCCCATCAGGCCATGACATGCACGTGAACCCCTTGTGAGAGAAGGTTCCCAGCCTGTCACAAGGTGTCACCTGTAACAGAACACTGCACCATACCTTCCAGGCTCAGAGCGGTGGTGTGCACATGATTGCCCCCAATCCTTGTGCTGCCCAGCCAGCTCCCAGAGCTCATTCCCAAACCTGAGTTGCTGGCATGGGAACATGACGTGCTACCGCTGGCCCAATGACTTGACCTGCACACAACATTTGCCGTAACATTTAGGTAATTCTATCAACCAGTGATAACATGTAATCAATAACTCTGGCAAAATTATGTAGTGCAATTATTAATTTAGTAGATCTGTTCTTTCAACAGGTGTACACATTATTATATGCCTCCCTTTCTGGCATAATTACTTCATTTTCTTAAAAACAACAGGTTAATTCATTTTATCAGTTATTCATTTCAGACAGCATCCCTATACCTTAAAGGCACAAATATATCGGTGAGAAGGTAAGGTATGGAGTTCACTGGTCTGTGCTATTGTCAGGTATTTATTTAAGTTGGCCCTAGTGTAATAACTTAAGACTGAAAATTTTATTAGACTGTAGCATAGGTTGAGCAACTATCACAGTACCTAATGTGCTGTGCCACTTTCTCTGGGAGTGGGAGCTGTGGTAGATTGTGACTGTTCATTTCTGTGGCAGAATGCAGCCCTGTCATTAGCTAATGTATGATCTGATAGCACTGATAACATCACATGCTGAGCATAGGGGGTTTTGGATAGAAAAGGAGGGAAGGAGCTAGGTGCTATGGATAAACTGGAAATATTAATACAGAATCACCAAGAGCAGCGAATTCTGCATCATTGTAGAAATTTTGCATAGGTTGCAAGTTCTGTCAAAATTCTACAGCAGTAGAGATACTAGGGGCCTTGGGTATTAATACCTCCCTCTTTCTGCTTGTGATACCCCTGCCCTATGCACCCGAGCATCCTGCCAGCTTTACTCACTGCCTTGTCACACTGTTCAGCTACCTTCAGGTCCTCAAAATCATAACCCTTCAGGTCCCTTTCTCGGTTGAGTGGCTGCTAGCTCTTCTCCCCCTAGTTGGTACTGATCCACTGGGTTTCATAGAAACATAGAATTTGATGGCACATAAGGACTGCTTGGCCCACCTAGTCTGCCCATTTCCCTACCTACAGGATAAGCTGCAGATCCTATTTAACCAACAGCCTAGGTTTTCTGTGCTCTAAGTGCATGATTTTGCACTTTTTGCGCTAAACCAACCTCAAACTCGTGACCATTCTTCCAGCTTATTTAGATCTTCCCTCATTTTGTAGTTTCACTTCACAAAGCGTGGTAGCTGGGAGGAGGCTGGCAAATATAGGCCAGTCAGCTAACATTGGTGGTGGAAAGTTAATGGAATCACTGCTGAAGGAAAACATTGTGGAATAGCTGAACCCAGCAGGTCACAAGACCTGAGGCAACATAGATTCATCGTGGGGGATGTGGAATCATGTCAAAAGAATTGACAGACTTCTTTGGGTCTGGGTGGCCAAGAAATTAGATCGGGGGAGCAGTGGACATGGCTTACCTAGAGCTCAATAATGCTTTACATCTGTTCCACATAGAAGACTAGCAAGCAAGCTGGGCAGCTTAGGACTGGGTCCAAAGGTGTTATTGAGTAAGGGATAGGCAGCGGAGGGTGGTGCTAAAGGGAGTTCAGTCCATGGAAGGAGGGTGACCAGCAGAGTGCCTCAGGGACTAGTGCTGGGACAGAGACTCTTTTTTTTTTTTTTTTTTTAAATCTTTTATTCAGGTAAGTATCATATGTAGCATGGCATTACAAACAATAGGCAGCACCTCTTCCAACCTCTAAGGATGCTGTCTCCACATTTCCTTCTATTACATTCTTCTTGCTAATTCAGCATTGCCATCTCCTTTCTTTGGTATATAGCAACCATATTTTATCTTTGAATCCCCAAAACTATGTACATATCACATTCCATTACATTTATACAAATACATCATCCTTTTTCTCAAACCTTGCTGTGTTGCATTGTCGATGTGTGTTTGGTAGGTTTCACCGGGGGCAGCATTCTGCCTTTCCCCAGCCTCCATATGCACTTTAAGGGTGAAGGAAACATCTTGCTTCCTCCAGGGTGGGTTCTTCCTTCAAACCTCAAAGCATATTCATGTACAGCCCTGGGTATTCAGGCTATTCCCTGCCTTATTGCCATTGCTTCCCCACAGGTAGTGAATTGATGTATGTCCCCATTTGTTCGAAACCACTCCTCCTTCTCGTATCTTTGATAAATCAGCCTTTCCAGTGCTAGATTATTAATGTTTTCCATTGCCCCAGTGATGGCTGGGAGTGTGAGACCCATATATTCTGAATACATTGTCTCACCATGGTTAATAATACCCTTATCGTTCTGGGATATGTTTCCCTCCTCTTCCCCAGGTCTTCCATTCCAAACATCAGGGAGATTGCAGTGTCTACCACCGGCATATACATGGCGTCTGTCACTGCTTGAGCTATTTCGAGCAAAAGGGCCTTAATTCCCTACATTCCCAGAAGGATATATGTACCCCTCTCCTCCTTGCATCTGCCACATATTGGCGAAATCATGTGGTAGAATTTATTGACCACCACTGGTGGACAATACAACCTATGCAGGAATTTGAACTGTAGGTCCTTGAACTTACTGCACATCAACAGTCCCATATGAGCTTGCAAGACTAATAGCCAATTCTCTTCTGAGTCGAGATTCCCAAATTCCTTTCTCATAGTTCCTTAACCTTCAGGGATCTAGCCAGGAAGAGATCCCTGTCTTGCTCTACTTCTTGTGCGATGAGGCCTTTTGGATTGATCTGTGCAGTCTATAATAGTTCCTCCAGGGGTTCCAACCTGGTAACCTGTCCATTTGGCCCATTTCTAGCTGTATTAAAAGCCCTTATCTGGAAATATTTGTACCTATGTGCAGGTGGAATACCATAGCTCTCCCTTAAATCCTCGAATGTTCTCAGGCCTCCACCTCCTCATAAGTCCGTGAGGCAATGAACTGCTCCCTGTTCCCATAGCTCAAACCGTCGTCCCTCAAACCCTGGCAAGAAGGCTGGGTTCCCACCAGAGCACCAGTCCTGTAACTCTCTCTCTCCACTCCCTCCTTTTCTTTGCCTGTTCCCATGCCTCTAAGGTCCATTTCACCAGGGATTACTGTTCTTCAACCTGTGGTATGCCTTCTTGCCTTGTGGATCTAAATATGCTGTCAGGCAGACTTTTGTGCTCTCACCCTCTAAGCCTACCCAGCTTGCTTCTGCCCCGGTGTACCCAGTCTTGGATATATCTGTTCTGCATGGCTAATGCATAACCCTTGAGATCTGGGAAATTAAGGCCTCCCTTTTCTGTCTTGCCCTTTAGCCTTAGTAAACTCATCCTAGGTCTCTTATTCTGCCAAATGAACCTGCTAAATTGTTTTTCTATGTCCTTGTAGTCCCCATTATATAACCCCATTGGTAGCATCTGCATTAAGTATAAAATCCTGGGAAGCACATTCATTTTAGGAGGTTGATCGTCCCAGCCATGAGATTGGAAGTTCTCGCCACCTCTTCATGTTTGCTTTAAGCATCTGGAACAGAGGCCCATAGTTGATCCCATACAACCCGCCAGGTGTCTACCTACCTTAACCCCCAAGTAAGTGAAGTGATCCTTCACAGCCTTAGACTCCCATGTGTTAGCATCGTCTCTACCCCTGGTCCTGCTATCCTAAACATTTCTTATTGGAATAGGTTGAGCTTACATCCAGAGAAGCCTGCAAACTCCCACTACCTCCAATAGAACTGGGATGGTAGTGCTCCTGGTGTGTAGTGAAAAGCAGTAGATCATCCACATAGAGGTCAATTTATGATGCATTCGACCTTAGCACCCCTTGAATTCTGGCCTCTTTCGGATGTGAATAGCAAGTGGTTCTATTGCCTAGGTGAAGAGGAGTGGAGATAAGGGGCACCCTGTCATGTTCCCCTATATAATTCAAACATTTAGCGGCCCCATTGACCAAGACCTGGGCCCTTGGTCTCCTTTATAACATCTTGACCATATCTATGTAGGCAGCCCCAATCCAAATTTCTTTAATGCCTCAAATAGATAGGACAATTCTATGTGATTGAATGCTTTTTCGGTGTCCATGGACAGCACCACCACTTGCCCTGGATGCTGGTTTCCCCACTGGATTACATTCAGCAGTCTCCTCATGTTGTGGTAAGACTGACGACCCTATACAAATCCTGTTTGGTCTGCATGTACCAACTGGGGCAGAAGCACTTCAACCTACAGGCCAGTACCTTTAAAACAGATTTTAATAGCGTAACTCAAGAGCGATATGGAGCAATATGACCCACATACCTCAGGGTCCTTACCAGGTTTAGGAAGGACACAAATCATTGCCTGCAGGCATGTTACTGGCAACCTCCTTCTCTCCTGCCTCTTCCAGCATGCCAGCCATCGCTCCTGCTAGTTCCCTCTGTAGTGTTTTATAGTATTCCATAACATACCCCTCAGGCCCTCCTGCTTTTCCCATTCTTCATTGATGCTGTTGTCCTCCCAATTTCTCCTGCTGTTTCCTTCTCTCCTAATTTCTCTCTTTGATCCTCCGAGAGCTCTGGCACTCTTAATCCTTTCAGAAACTGTGCCACCAGTGGTTCCATATTCCTATATTCTGATTTGTATAGATCTTCATAAAATGCCGCAAATGCCCCGTATCTTTTCACTTGATGTTTGTAACTGCCCTCACCTGTCTCTCACCCCAGTTAACCACCGCCGATCCCCTTCTGCCCCTTGCCAGTCAAGCCAGTATGGCCCCGGTTTGTTCCCCATTTGGGACAACGCTGCCTGGCATAGAACAGGGATGTACTAGCCTCTCCTGTTTGCAATAGATTAAGAGCCCCACTGAGTGCCAGCATTTCCCCTTAAGCTGCTCTGAAAGTTGCACTGTCATTCTTCTTTCAGTGTCTTTCAATTGTTTTCCAGGTTCTGCCTTCTAAGCCTGCTCTGCTTCTTGTACCCATTCACAGACCCTATATAATCGCCTCCCCATATATGCCTTCCCTGCTTCCCAGTATCGACTTTCATAGGGGCTGTGGCCTCATTTGCCTCCTTGTATTGGTCCCAGTGTTGTTTCAATAATTTCCTGGATTCTCCGATGTCATTAAGTATGTGGGGACATGCCAGCCAGGGTATGGGCAGTTTCCACCCGGGGCATCCTCAGCACCAACATTGCATGATCGGGTATGTGGATGGGCCAACACAGATCCTCTTTCATGTCTTTATAAGTGAAATTGTAGAGGTTGGAAGGGAAGGTCTGCCTCTTTGCAAATGATGCCAAAATCTACAGTAGGATGGACACTCGGGGGTGGAAGGGATTAGCAGACACCTGAGAACTCAAGGAGTGGTCAAGGGTATGGCAGCTGTGTTTTAATGCAGAAAGGAGCAACATAATGCTCTTAGGGCACAGAAACCTGGGCGGAGTACAAAATGGGTGGAGTGGTGTGGGCAACCATCATGCAGCAAAGAGACCTGGCAGTAATCATATTGGATGACCTAAAGGTGGCCAGGCAGTGCGACAATTCATTTGGGAAGGCTAGTGGGATGCTGGGGTGCATAGGAAGGTGTATCACCAGTAGAAGGTGGAGGTGGGGTTGCCCTGTATGGATTGCTGATAAGTCTCCATCTAGAGTGCTTTCTCTAGTTCTGGAGACTACATCTCAGAAGGACATAAACAGAGTGGAGGTGGGTCCAAAGGAGGGCAACTAAAATGGTGCAGGGACAGCACCAAAAGCCTATGATGAGAGACTAAATGACCTCAACATTTCAACCTGGAAGTGGAGGATATGATGGAGACCTTTAAATACCTCACAGGAGTAAATAAGGTACAGGAGAGGTATTGTTCAGAAAAAGGGAGCTCAAGAACAAGAGGACATGCTATGTGGCTGGAGGGGTTGATTTAGGGAGATGTGAGGAAGTACTTTTTCACAGAAAGAGTAGTGGATTCCAGCAACAGCCTTCCAGTGGAGGTAATGGGGTGAAAACAGTGATGGAGTTCAAGAATGCATGGGATAGGCATAAGGGAAATTTAGTGGGGGATTCATAGATCAAGTAGGGTCTCTTGTGACACAGTAGGTAGGAAAAATGGACAGACTGTGTGGGCCAAAGGGTCCTTATCTAATGTCAAACTATATGTTTCTATGAATCGCCCATTTGACTTGTTCCTTCTACTACCCCATGCATCTCACCATTTAATTTGCTCTCTTGACTGGGGCAGCACATTGCCTGCCTGGCTTCAGCTTGTTGGCCACAGTTACCCCTAGATTCTTTTCCTTGGTTGTGCGCTCCACTGATGCACCACACAGCATGTGTGTGCAACCCAGATTCCTTGCTCCTAGGTGTAGCACCTCGCACTGCCCCATGTTATAGCTGATCCTTTTTCTGAATCATGCCTTTAATGTGTACAGTTCCACTACAGAGGCCCCGCCCATTATATCCACTTTTTGCCAGTTTATTGTTGCAGCAAACTTCAGCAGCCTACTGCTGATCTCTCCCCGACCTCCTCCAGGTCAGGTCACTGATAAATGTTAAAAGCATTCGACCCAAGGCTGACTCCTACTCCATTTGGAACATCCTTTTATTCTGAGTGGTAATCGTCCACCACCACTCTCTGCATCTGACCTGTCATCAGTTTGCTATCCACCTCCTGTACACTTTGTGGGGCCATATTTTTTTTTTTTTTTTTACTAACGGCCCGCCTTTCTGCTCTTTTTCTAGCTGCAAGCCCAAATCGGGCTCCTTCCTTCAGCTGAGTGGCCCGCACTGATCCCTGCCTGTGGCCGCACCTCTGCATCCAGCCCGCCCTCCCGACCAAGGAAAGCAGGTATGGATGGTCAGCTCCAGCCTGCAGCTGCTAGGCTTCAATACCCACAATTTGACTGGCTCCTGGAGACTGTTGCCGTTTCCCAATTGGGCACCACAGATCCCCATCGAGAAAGCACTGTAGGTGCCTTTTTCAAATCAGAGCTCGGCCACTGCCTGCTCTACTCGCTGGACAGTAGCTGGGCAGTTTTTGACCCCACCCTCCCACCTCACTCTCTTATTAAATACACTTCCCACTGATCCCGCTACTAAGTCTTCATTCTAGTCAATGTCAGCAGCTTCCTAAAGGGGTTGTCCTCTCCTGCAACTTCTTAAAGGGCAGTCCCTCTCGTGCTGCGATTTGACAAGCACTCTGACTGCCCTTCCTTAATCACACACTCCTTCCCACAGCCTCCTACTACCAGTGCCTTACCACTTTTCTACCACGGGCATAGTTTCTCCTACCACACTCAACTTTAGTTACCCTACTTTCCCTATTCCCTCACTTATTAGTGTACTGTCACCTTCCCTCTTTCTGTCCACCAGCATGGATTGCTCTAAGCAGTTCCACCTCCCTATTTGCTCTCACTCCTTGTTCTTTCCCTCTGCCCCACTTTGCTCAACTCCCTCACCCTGCCCCTCCACTACCCCTCCTCCCATCCCCTCCCCACCATTTTGCCCCAATCCTTCTCACACCCTCCTCCTTTCTCTCACACTCCCCACCTCTTTGCCCCTCCCTTCCCCCACCCCTTGCGCTTCCAGTTCTGTCCCTGCCCTTCCCACATGAGCCCCTTCATCAGCCTTTGCCTATTCCATGAGTTCTCACCTTCCTACCAAAGCCATATATTTTTAACCCACCACTACACCAGGCCTTCACGCCACCAAGCTGTCTTTGCTTGGGAACACTTGAACACCTAAGGCTTCTACTCCTACTACTCCTCATCACAGGCTCCATTCACCCCAACCCTGGCCTCTCACCCCTACCCATTTCATCCTTCATTCCTCCCCAAACTCTCTAAACAGCTCACTTTTGCTCACCTTAACATGCAAAGCCTTTTGGAAAAAAAACTTAATTGAGTCCTGGGTGGCGCTAATAATTTTGATGTAATTGCCTCACTGAAACCTGGCTGAAGGAGGACATCTCCCCAATGAAATCCTCCTTAAGGGTTACTCTGTTTTTAGAGAAGACAGGGTGGGAAAGTGTGGGGAGGCTGCCTTATCTGGGTTGCCAGTCACCTCCTTGCCACGAATTTGACCCCCACTTCCCACCTCCTCCCTCGAGTCCATCTCATTTAACCTCCTCCTTGGAGCAGATAAAATGGTCACAGTCAGCATGGTGTACCTGCCACCCTCCTCCTCCTCACCCCGTGATCTAGACCCATTCCTAGATATCAAGATCTCTCCCCAAGCGAGAGATTGGATCATCCTAGGGATTTCAACCTTAACTGGTTGTCCCCTCACTCTGACTCCACCAAGGAATCCTTACTTGGCCTTGGCCTCCACCAGCTCATCACTGAACCTACCAGAACCAACTACAAGACTGGATCTCAGTCACTCATCAGTTGGGTCCAGGTCTCCCACCCTCCCATATCACGCCTCCGGAGTTCTTCCCGACTCAGTCAGTGACCACTGTGCTGTTTTCTGTCATTGGTCCACAAAAACACACCCGCCACCACAGATTCATCCAAACCAGGCATTTGAAGAAGCTGGACACCTCCGAGTTTTCCAAAGCAGCCCTAGCCCAAGACTGGTCCTTCACTGACAACATTTCTGATATCTGCAAAGCACTTGAAGCCTTTAGCAATAAATTCCTTGCCCTCTGCAACCATTTCATCCCACTTAAAAGTTCTGGGTCAAGGGTTCTAGCCAAGAATGGGTCACCTGAGCTTCGCAAACTAATGAGGGATAGGGACTGAGCCTGGAAATTGTACAGAAAACACAAACCTCCCAACTCCTCCAAGACTTCAAAACTCTCAAGAACAAGTGCAAATCTTCCACAAGATCGGCTAAATCTTCCTTCATCCTGGAAATACAACATGCTGCTCAGGGGAACCCTGGGAGGACCTGGAACATTCTTAACAACCTAATTGGTAGGGAGTTTCGAAGAACGTGTTGTCTCGCCTCCGAAGGGACCACCACCACCGAGCCAAGCGAAATGGCATCCCTTTTCAATAAATACTCGGTGACCTCGACCAGTACAAGCCCAGCTCCCTTCCACCCTGTCTACCCCTGCACCCCTCCAGTCTCCCACTACAAGTTCCATTTTAGATACCTAACCCTTGCTGAAGTGGTCAAGTTAATCAGAACAAAGGACCCAAGACCATCCAAGGCGCCAACAACATTGACTTCAGAGTTCTCTGTCTTGTCTGTGACTCCCTGGCCATCCCTCTCACTAACATCCTCAACCACTCCCTCTTCATGGGGTCCTTCCTAAAGCATGGAGTGTGCCATTATTACACCTCTTCACAAATCCGGTGCCAAGGATCTAGTATCCAACTACCACCCCATCTCCCTCCTTGCCCTCTCTCCAAAATTAAGAGAAAGTGGTCCACAGGCAAACCACAGAATTCCTGTCCAAATACAGCCTGCTCAAGGAGGCCCAGCATGGGTTCCGTGCTCAGCCACAATACCGAAACTGCCGTCATCAAGTTCACCCACTCCATTGACAAAGCCAACAATGAAGGCCTCTACATTGGTCTGTTCCTAGACCTCACCAAAGCCTTTGACCTTGTTGATCATGAAGTCCTCCTCCAAACCCTGGCTGGCCTCCATTTCTAACCAGAGGTCTGCCTCTGTTTCAAGGACTACATAACGGGTAGATCCCATCACACCATTACTGGCAGTGTTCTCTCCAATCCTGCCCCATCAAATAAGGCGTTCCCCAAGGGTTCATCCTGTGCCCTTTAGCGCTTCTTTCTGGTTGTTAACTCCTACCTGACATCTGCACCTCCTCTGAACTCATTCTCTGTGCCAATGATGCAGCCCTTTTCTGTCAGGACAAAAATCCCACCACTCTCATTAACAAACTCCAGTTCGATTTTAGCAGACTTCACACCTGGTTCACATCCAAAGGTCTAGTACTCAACTCCAGAACAACTAAGTTCATGATTTTCTCCAGTCCCCGCAAACCCTTTGGCCTTGACTGCTCCCTCTATGACAACCTTGGTAACTCCACTGAAAGAGTCAGTAAATTCAAGTACATTGGCTTACACCTGGATTGTCACCTCAATTTCAATGCTCACACTAGCCTCACAATCAAAAGCCCACCAATGCCTCGGTATCCTCCACAGAACTAAGCATTACCCTAACAGGAATCCAAAACCTCCTAGTGTCCAGCTTCCTACTCCCAGTCTTTGACTATGGTTCTCTTTGTCTCCCTTCCCTCCTCTCCATCAAAATTTCTCCAGACTCTGAAGCTCCTACCACAATGCTGTTTTTTTTTTTTCATTTTTTACCACAAGCGCTTTTACGCGCTGGTTGACCCATTCAGCCTAACCCAGCCCGACACCCGGAATTACTGCGGCTTACCTTATGCCTGGCCCTAAGTGGTGCCTATGGGGTATCAGGCATCTTCCTGCTGCTGGATTAGTTCTCTCCTCCATTTTACCCTGGGGCCCCAGAGGTAGAGACGCATGTGTGTGGGGTGCACATGTGTACTACAGCCCCGGTGACAGCCCCTTCTACCCACCCATCGACCTAGCGCCCTGTGCACCTTTGGCCTGTACTGCACCCTGGCCTCCACCATGAGGCAGACAAGAGCGAAGGATGCCACCTTCCCTCCCGGAGAGGAGAGCTGCCTTTCAGCGGTTCCATCTCCTCCTGGCCCTCCCTATGCTTAACCCCTGGCGGCCCGTGCTCATTCCTGAACCCGGTCGTTGGTGTGGTGAAGTGAGGTGTCCAGTGCCTTAGTCCTCAGTGCCACTGGGCCAGCACAATGCTATCCGCTTTGCTACTGGCCTCCCTAAACTCAAACACCACTGTGACCTTTATCAGCTCACCGGTCGGCCCTTGTTTGAGGCCCACCTCAACTGCAAGATGTCCACCTTCTTCAAACTCTCTTGTGGGCTGCTCCCTGATTGCCTCACCTCTCTCTTCCAGGCAGCTGCCACCAGCAGGACCATTAGACTGTCCTCCACTCTCTCTTTCACGGTTCCTTTCTCTTGGACCACTCAAGGCCAGAAAGCGCTCTCCTTTATGGGGAACCAAGCTTTTCAACTCTCTCCCCCGAACTAAAACTCTGTCCCTCCACAAATGCCTTCAAACAAAATATCGGAGACATTTCTCCCTCACACACTCCTGCACCTGCTCACAGCCCTAATCTGGCTCCCCTACTACACTCTTTTCCCGTCATCCCTGGTTATCCACCTCTGGCACTTACCCTCTCTTTCTAGCACTTGTAGTACTGTTACCCTACCTCAGCTAGTTTTTGTTGCACTTAAATGTTTGTTTCCCACTGTTTATTATATTATTGTGAAACCCTCACAGAATGCTAATGTGACCTTTGTATTTGTTAAATCACCCAGGTTAGTTCTTGTTTGCCCTTTTGTCTGTACTGTCCTGACTGGATATGTACCTTGGTGTTAACCTAGCTGTAAGTTAAATGTTTCAGCCTATGTCATGTCACATGATTGTTGTATGTAGCTGGACACTTGTGTAAATGGGCAGCAATGCTCACATGCCTTTCAATATAACCAATAAAATGATGATGACGATGATGAAATATTTTTGCTACTTTCTCCATGTGTTTCCGTTTGGTACATAGAAACTAAGACTGCATGTTCAATTCTGTGGATGAATCAAACACCTCAAACTTCAGTTGTTCAATTCTTTTGGACTGTCGCAAACTTTAAGGGGAAATGGGCAACTGGTTAGCTTTGGACCAAATGGTGTGAATCAGGCCAACCATGAAACAGTTCACACCTGAAAGGTTAACTAGGGCACAGTGTAGTCACAGTTTGAAGATGGAGCTAGACTCGGCTTGGCCTGGTGAGCCACCGTGAGCTCACTTGTGCCGCGTCATTAGGCTGTTGGGTAGCTGCGGCAGGTCTGTGATTCATCTACTTAGATTAGCTGGAAATTCTCTCCAAAATGCTAAGAATTTTCAAAGTTCGACCTACACTAGTCCTGCAACAGCAGATCTGCGAAGGGTATATTTTAGGAGAAAAAAAACAAAAGGCTGAGCAGTAGTGTTGCAGTGGGCCTCTGGGACTAGGAGCTTGCCTCAGAGGAAAGACTGGACTACGGAGTGTGCTGGGTGCTGGGCAGTGGACAAATGGGGCATGAGGTGGCAGTCTGCCAGTGCCCACTTGTTGCCTAATCTCAACAGTGCAGAACACATTTTTTTTTTTGCCGAACTAGCATAGCACCTGGAAATGAGCCTCAGCTCAGTGTGCCTTTCAGTTGCAAATGTTAAATAAAATTAACTAAAAATAAATTGTAGCAGGGCATTACAAATGCAAACAGATTTTGAAGCAAGCCCTGGCAAGACACTGAGATGTGTTTTTGAGGGGAGTTAATTTTATTTACTAATTTTACTGGGCAGTAATGTGTATCAGTTGGCAGCAGGACAGTGCCTGGCCAATGGTAGTTTGCACCTTGGTGGTATCCAATAAAGAAGTTTAAAAATATATATATCTTTTGTAGCACTTTTCAAACTGGAAACTCTTAGTCTTCCTTTTCCCAAGGTGCTGCGGTTCCTTCCTTCAGAGTCCTGAAGCAGCCTTTGCAGTGTGATCTGGGTAGTGGCAAGGGCAGTGAGTGTTTGCCAGCTGGCAGCATGCCAGTTCCCAGCCCTGGTTGTTGGCACTTTGGTGTCATCCCATAAAATTAAAAAATATATATTTTTCTTTTTGTAGCACTTTTCAAATTGAAACTCTTAGTCTTCATGTTCTCGTTAAGTTGCTGTTGTTCTTTCCTCAGAGTCTTGAAGCACCCTGTGTTTGTGTATCGTCCTAAGCTGAACTATTGCAGTATGATCTGGACAGTGGGCAACAAGTGTGTGCCAAACGGCAGTGTGCCAGTGCCAGACCCTGGAAGTTGACATCTTGGTGGCATCCTTTAAAAAGTAAAATAAAAATCTCATATTCACTTAAGGTGCTGCAGTTCCTTCCTCCTCCTCCTCCTCCTCCTGAATTCTGGCGCGAGCCTGTTATTTGTGTCATCCTGAGCTGTGCTGTTGCAGTGTGATCTAGGCAGTGGGTAGGGCAGCAAGTGTGTGCCGGCTGGCAGCATGCGGTACCTGCCTCTGGTAGTTGGCACCTCAGTGGCATCCCATTAAAAAGTAAAACAAATTTCCACATTCTCTCAAGTTGCTGAAGTTCTTTCCTCCTCTTCCTGAGTCCTGAAGCAGTGTTTTGCAGTGCGATCTCGGCAGTGGAGCAGGGCAACAAGTGTGTGCCATCTGGCAGCATGGCAGTGCTCAGCCCCTCATAGTTGGCACCCTGATGGTATTCCATAAACATATTTTTAATCATTTTGTGGCATTTAACTTAGTCTTCACGTTTCCTCTACATTGCTGTGGTTCGCTCCTCTTGAATCATGAAGCAACCTTTTTCAATGTGACCTGGGTAGTGGGCAGGGCAGAAAGTGTGTGCTGGCTAGCTGGCAGTGTGCCAGTGCCTGGTAGTTGGCACCGTAAAGTAAAAAAAAAAAAAACATTTTCCACATTCCCTCAAGTTGCTGAAGTTCCTTTCTCCTCACCCTCTGCCTGAGTCCTGAAGTAGCCTGTGCATGTGTCACCCTGAGCTGTTGCAGTGTGATCTGGGCAGTGCGCATGGGTAACAAGTGTGTGCCAGCTGGCAGCTTGCGGCCCCTGTTAGTTGGCACGTGGTGGCATCCATAAAAGTAAAAGAAAAATGTTATGTGTGTGTGTGAAACATAGAAACATAGACTTTGATGGCAGATAAGGACCGCTTGTCCCCTTAGTCTGCCCATTTCCCTACCTATTGGATAAGCTGCAGATCCTAGTTAACCAATAGCCTACTTCCAACCCTCACCAGAATTGCCTTATGCCTGTCCCATGCATTCTTGAATTCACCCGCTCTTTTGACCACACAATCTCCTCAGGAAGGCCATTCCATGTGTCCACCACCTTCTCTGTGAAAAATACTTCCTCACATTGCCCCGAGCTGTCCCCTCTATCTTCAAATTGTGTCCCTTGTTCTTGCACATCTCTTTTCTGAAAGATGCTACCCTCTTGACTTTGTTGATTCCTTGAGGTACTTGAAAGTTTATATCGTGTCCCCCCTCCTCCTTTCCTCAATGGTATACGTGATAGCTCCTTTAGTCTCTCTCTCTTTGTATGGCTTCTGTTGTAGACCCTGCACCATTTTAGTTGCCTCCTCTGGACTTCCTCCATCCTGTCTATGTCCTTGTGGAGAAGGGGTCTCCAGAACTGCACGAATACTCCATATGGGGTCTCACCAACTGTCTGTACAGGGGATGACAACTTCCTGTTTTCCACTGGTGATGCCTCTCCTGTACATCCCAGTATCCCCAGCCATCCTTACTGCCTCCTCACATTGCTTGCTTACCTTTAGGTCATCTGATATGACTACCCCAGGTCCTTTTCCATTTTATTTGTTAATATCCCCTCAATGAGTACTTTTCCTTGGGTTTTGTTTCCCAGATACATTACTTTGCACTTCTTTGCATTGCTTTGCCATACTTCTGACCATTCCTCCAACCTTGCCAAGTCCCTTCTCACCCTTTCCACTCCCTTGTGTATCAACCCTGTTGCAGATCTTAGTGTCACCTGCAAAGAGGCATACTTTTCTTCCAGTCCCTCTGCAATGTCACTTATAAAGACATTAAAAGGACAGGACCTACTACTGAACCCTGCAGTACCCGCTAGTAACCCCCTTTCTTTAGAGTGGACTCCGTTTACTATTACCTTCTGTGTCCTGTTGTCCAGCCAATTTTACCCAGGCTACCACCCTGGGACCCACTCCCAGGCTGGCTAATTTGTTTATTACTCTTTTGTGTGGGACTATGTCAAATGCCTTGCTAAAGTCTAGGTAGACTATGTCCACAGCCCCTCCCTGGTCTACTATTTTTGTCACCTAGTCAAATCGATTAGATTTGTCTGACATTACCTTCCCGCTTTGATTCCATGCTGCCTTGGGTCCTGTGCCCGCTGGCCTCCTGAGCTGAGCTGTGGCTGTCACCCTGAGCTGTACTCATGCAGTGTGATCTGGGCTGTGAGCAATAAGTGTGTTCCAGCTGGCAGCATGCTTGTGCCCGGCCTGGTAGTTGGCACTTTGGTGGCATCCCATAAAAAAGTAAAATACATAAATAAAATTCCCCACATTCCCTCAAGTTGCTGAAGATCCTTTCTTCCTCCTCCTCCTGAGTCAGGAAGCAGCCTGTGTATGTGTGTGTGCCCTAAGCTGTGCTGTTGCAGTGTAAGCTGGGCAGTGGACAGGACAGTTAGTGTGTGCCAGCCAGCAGTGTGCAGCGTGCTGGTGCCTGGCCCCTGGTAGTTGGCACCTTGGAAATATTCCATAAAAAGTAAAAAAAATTCTCCACATTCCTCAAGTTGCTGAAATAAAGACTCATAGAATTTGCTGGCAGATAAGGACCACTTGGCTCACCTAGTCTGCTTATTTGTCCTTGCCTATAGTATCACCACAGATCGTACTTGATTTTTTGGCCCATTCACCACTCTTCCCTTTCCCAAAGATTACCTTATGTCTATCCCATGCATTCTTGAACCCCACCATTGTTTTTGCCCCCACCACCTCTGCTGGAAGACCATTCCAGTAATCCACCACTCTTTCTGAGAAGAAGTACTTCCTCACATTTCTCCCGAATCTACCCCACTCCAGCTTCTTATCATGCCCTTTGTGCTTGAGTACCTTTTTCTGAAGATGCTTCCTCTTGTACGTATTTACTCTCATGAGGTATTTAAAGGTCTCTATCATATCCCCTTCCATGGTATACATATTCAGCATTTGCAGATGACCTGCTGTTGGCAATGATTAACCCACACATGTTCCTACTGGCAGCATTGCATATCCTAAATGACTTTATTATTTTTTCTTTTTTTGTTGCTGGGCTGCACGTCTGTCAGCCATCTGTTCTGGCATGCTTTGCTCCACCCTCCCTGCAGACTGACTGACATGATAGGGGCGGAGCCACTGGGGAGGGGCCAGTGGAGACTAGTAGGTAGCAAAGGAGCAGGAGCCTGGGCAGCAGTGGAAGGTCCGCTTACGTGGGACAGACATCATCCTGTGGAGGTGGAATGTCTGATTTTCCACGGTTTTCTCCCGGGAGGTATGTCATGCAATGAAGTTAGGTGGCACTGAACATCTGACATGCCTCCCAACAGATACAGTTCCGCTGCTAGACCTTCTAACTGTCACATGGGGTCTGATGAGCATCTGCAACTCCCACCTCCTCCCTGAAGGAGGAGAGCAGTCCATAGGATGCTCGATCCTCCTCCCCGGCTGGCCCTCTGACCATCCAAGCCTGCTCCTGAACCGTCATCAGTGTGACAATTGATACGCTTACTGCTGTGTTGGCAGGCCAGCCCATCCTAAATGACTTTAGACAACTATCTGACCTAAAGGTGAACTGGTCCAAGTCTGAGATTCTCCTCTAAATGCCTGCACTCAAGAGAGCCACTTAGGTCATGTAGGTCTCAATAGGTGGGGCAGGTCGTTAAATATCTAGGGCATTAAACTGCCTGTGAAACTAGACCTGCTTCCACAACAAAATCTAACTCCTTATACCCATATTGGTAGCAGAATTCTGCAGGTGGAGAAAGCTAAATTTCACCTTGGGGGAAAATTTCAGCTTATAAAATGATGGCTGCCAGGTCATCCCTGAGGCATTTGCCCATCTTTATAAAATCTGCCCTGCTGAAGTCCAGGACCATCGCCTTTGTGTGGTTCATTTCTGCAGCCATCCTTTTATTGTACCACATTGTATGAAGATTGCTATTCCCCAGGTGGCCTTCTACCTTGACATCTGCAACACTGTCCTTGTTAGTACCAGGTCCAGTAGTGCCCTATCGGAGTGAGTTCACTGACTAGTTGCCTGAGGAACACCCGCTGCAGGAGTCTAGGATGTCCTATTTCTAGCTGAAGCTGCAGCTGAGAGGTTCCAATCGCTATCTAGCAGATTGAAGTCCCCACCAGCAGCTTCTCCCCTCTCTGCCATCTTGCTAATAGCTTCTACCAGTACTTTATCTAACTCCCCCGTGCTGGAGGTCTGTAGATCATGCCAGTGCAAACAGGGTCTCCATTCCCCAACTCTAGGGTGGCGTGCAGTATCTCTGCTCCCTTTGCATTCCCTGTATTTTCACTACATTTATGCCTTCCTCACATAAAGCACCACACTCTCTTCTTTCCTTTCCACCCTATTCATCCTGAACAGAGT
This sequence comes from Neoceratodus forsteri, assembly GCA_016271365.2. NCBI lineage: Eukaryota > Metazoa > Chordata > Ceratodontiformes > Ceratodontidae > Neoceratodus > Neoceratodus forsteri. The sequence goes on from CM057458.1 coordinate 1,373,093,616, forward strand.
ATAGCCTGGTATGGACATGTCCCAGTCGTGGTTTTCAGTACACCATGTCTCAGTAATGGCCAATACATACAAGTCAGTCTCTGCCATTATGGCCTCTAGGTCCGCAATCTTATTTCCTAGACTTCTAGCATTCACACACATGGCCTTCCAGATTTTGTCACCACTCTGATTGTTATCCCTTTCTTTCCTTTTTGCCCTTTCTCCTTCCCTCCTCTCTTTTAAGCTTCCATTCCCATCTCCCTTCATTTCTACTGCCCTGCTTCCTTTACCCTTGGGTTGTCCCTACTTTCTACTTCAGCCTGGGGTGGGGGCACTGCCTCCAGATTCCCCCGGCTAGTATAAATGGTCATCAAAGTAACATCTGAACCATTCACTGAGGACTGTGGTTTCCCTCTCGGATGGATGCAGACCATCACCAGTAAATGCCCTTATCTCTCAGGTAGATCCTCAGTCCTTAATGTAGCTGAATCCCTCCTCTTTGCACCATTCCTTCAGCCATGAGTTGAAAGTCTTGGTATGGAGATTCTAATTCCCCTTCCCTTTGTAGACAGGCAGCACCTCAGCGAAAGCCATTGAGCACACTACCTGAGACCCCTCCCCAGCTCCTTAAACTCCACCTGCACTATCCCAGCCCCATCCCTAGCCAGGTCTTTAGAACCCAGGTGGACAATGACATCCAGCTCTGCCTCCCATCCTGCTGCCTTAGCGATCTTATGGATCTGCTTCCCATCCTAATGAGCTGTGGCACCATGTAGGCACCCAACCTCCCTCTCCAGCTCTTTCCCTATTCCCAAATCTATTCCCCGGATCGAGTCCTCCACCAAAGTTGCTTCCTCCTCCTCTGGGGTTCTCTTCCTCCCTCTTTGGGGTCTCACTCCAGAGAACCCCACATCTTCTCTGACCACTACCATGAGACTCCTCCAGGCAATCCCACCTTGCCAGAGCAGCATCAGAATTTCATAGTGGTACTGGTTGATGAATGTGCCTCTAACCCACCAACCCCTCCTTCCATAGCCCACTGTAGTCCAGGCGTTCCTCCTCTCTGGCATCCACTGGGGTAACAGTTGTCAGACTTGATGGACCCTGGGTGGGGAAGAGGTCCCTTGAATCTAGCCAAGCTTGGCCTGGAGTCTCGTGACCTCTCCCTCAACCCAGAGAAGTGCACGCAGATATGGCAGCAGCACAGTCTCCAGAAGGTCTCTCTGAAAACTGCAGCCACTGCACTGCACCACGCCTAGCATTCCCAGCTTCTATACTTCCTGTGTTACTTGAAATAACGTGTACCCTTACACCTGCTATATTATTCCTAGTTTCCTTTTTTGTGTGTGTGTGTTGCTGCTTGTGTTCCACTGTACCTGCACTTCCCTTATACTGTTACCCTAGATAGGGTGTTGCTCCTATTCCCAGTTTAGGCCTACCTTTTACCATCCACCTTCCCTGCCATAACCACAATAACAAGAGTGAGCAGCTGCCTTCCTTAGTTGACTGGCAGAGTCCCTACTTCTTCGCTTATAGAATCATAGAATCATATGCTTGATTTGCAGAAAAAGGACCATACCGCCCACCTAATCTGTCCTGCTTCCCCCCTTACACCTGTCCCTCTCTGCCCTCCCCGGTACTCAGCCCCATATGCTTGTCCCAAGCCCTCTTGAGTTCCTCCACCGATTTAGCCCCCACCACTCTGCCTGGCAGTCTGTTCCAGGGCTCCACCACCCTCTCTGTGAAGAAACGCCTTCACATTGCCCCATATCTTTTTCTTGCAGTCTGATACTGTGCCCTCTAGTTCTGACTCCTCCTTCCTCTTAAGTAAACCTCCTTCTCCACTTTATTGAGCCCCTTACATATTTAAAAGTTTCAATCATGTCTTTTCTTTCCCTCGTCTCCAGTGTGTGCAGATCCAGCTCCTTATACTGCTGCTCGTAATGTCTTTCCCTGCATACCCTGCACCATCTTGGTTGCCTTTCTCTGGACCCTCTCCAACACAGCTGTATCCTTGAGATGTGGCCTCCAGAACTGAACCATGCACCTGTCTGCGCTCCCACCATGGCTTTGTAAAGGGGCATTATTGCCTCCCTCCTTCTGCTGGTAATGCCCTGCCTATGCATACCAACATTCCATTGGCCTTTCCCACCACCCTACTACACTGGATTCCTACCTTAAGATTCGAGGAGACTATGAACCCCAGATCCCTCTCCTGTTCTGTTTCTTTGATTTTCTCCCCACCTAGGGTGTGCCCTGCTCATGTGTTTCTACTTCCCAAGTGCATCACAATGCAATTCTTGGCATTGCATTTCAGCTGCCATGTCTCAGACCATTTCTTGTGCATCTTTAAGTCCTCCCTCATGTCCTCCTTGATTAATGCCTCCATTACCTTCCCCACCACTGATGTGAGGCTGACAGGTCGGTAGTTCTCCTTCACCTCCTTACTACCTTTCTTGTGTAAAGGCATCAAGTCCGCCTCTTCCAGTCCTCCGGCATGCTCCCGTATCCAGGGACAAGTTGGAGAGCCTTGTCAAAGGTGCGGCCAGCTCCTTTTCAATTCCTTAATCACTCTGGGTGTAATCCATCTGGTCCCATTGCCTTGTCCACCCTCAATCTGTGTAGCTCTGCCCTAACCCTATCCACAGTGAATGGGCTCAGATCCACCCATTTGCCCTCCTTTGCCTTTGACTTTAGCTCAGGTCCCCTACCATCCTCCTCCTCCTCCTCTCTATGAATACTGAGATAAAGTACTTATTTAATAACTCTGCTTTTTCACAGTCCCTTTCCAATTCTATCCTCCCTCCTCAGTTTAGTAATCCCTGCCTTGCCCTCCTCCTCCTCTCCCTCACATATCTGAAAAAGTTTTATCTCCCTTTTGGCCTTTTTACTGTTTTCCTCAGTATCTGCTTTTGCCCTTCTGATCTTCTTTCCTGCCAGACTCCTCTTTCCCTATACTCTTCCTTACCTTCCTCGCTGAGTGTCCTATTAAATTTATGAAAGCCCTCCTTTCCCCTGACTGCCCTCACAACCTCCTTTGTAAACCAAAGTGGTCTCCTCCCCTCTTGCTCTTCCTAACCTTTTTATGCACTTTTCCGTGGCTTGCAGTACTCCTCCCTTGATGGCCTCTCATAACTCCTCCATTGCCCCTATATTCACTGTACTCTCCATTGCCTCCTTACTGTCTTCCTCATCATGTTAAAGTCCATGTGTTTAAGTCCATGACTGTAGTACTGGTTTTACTTGTCTCTCCCTGTTCTGACTCTGAACTCACCGTGTTTTGCCTGCTGGTGCCCTGTGCTTCTCCCACCTGCACCTCTTCCACTCTCCCCATTTGTCAGGACCATGTCCAGCAGGTTGTTGCCCCTGTCAGCTCTCTGACTAGCTGCTGAAGGAATACCCCTACAGTGCATCTAGTATCTACCTGCTCCTTGACAATGCTGCATCCGAGATTTTCCAGTCAACATCTGGGAGGTTTAGGTCCCCCTACTAGCAGTAGTTCTCCTTTAGGGCCAGCCTTGTGACTGCCTGAATTAACTGTTGATCACCCTCCTCCCCTTGTGTAGATGGCCTGTATACCACACCTATTCACAAGGATTCCCTGTCCTCCTGCTTAGTGTTACCCACAGTAGCTCAGTCTCCCCGTCCTCCTCTTGTCCTTCAGTTACACTTATGTCTTCCCTGGTAGATAAAGCAACTCCCCCTTACCCTCCCTGTCCCTTCCGAACAGTCTGTAACCTGGAATAGTCATTTTCAGGTGTGTAACTCTGTCCACGAGGTCTCGTTTATTGCTACAATATCTAGTCCTTCATCCTCCATGATGGCCTCCAAGTCCACCATCTTATTTCCTAAGCTCCTGGCGCTGGCTGCTAAGCTTTTCGCCAGGTTCCCTCTGTCCCCTTCACTTATCACCCTCCTGCCCAATATTTTAGCACTATTCTGGGGGAGGCTGGTACCGCTCCTTCTGCTGATGCCTGCCAATGCCTGAAGTTCCTTCTTTCTCCTCCTCCTCCTCCTTCTGAGTCCTGAAGCAGCCTTTGCAGTGTGATCTGGGTAGGGCAGGCAGCAAGCGGTGTGTGCTAGCTGGCAGCATGCTGGTGCCTGGCCCATGGTAGTTGGCACCTGGTGGTATACCATTGAAAAGATTTAAAAATTCATTTTTATTTTAGTGGATTGCCTCCTTCCCAGTCTGTTGAGCACCCCACAGCCCCGTCACCCTGACATCCACTGGAACTTACTGCAGCTGTCTTCTCCCAGGGCTTGCCTCTGGTGGGGTTGGTGAGATTCCCAAACCCCTGCCGTGTACTGGATTCAGTTCCGACTGCATGGCCAGTTGGTTGGTGCAGGGCCTGTCGGAGCTCAGCGCTATACTGCCATTGGCTTTTTCCTCCTGTAGTCCTCTGGGAGGCATGGCACAATGGCATCATGACATGCCATGCATTCCAAGCACACCTTGTCAACCTGCCATGTCTCCCTGCATGTTGGCCTAGGCTGCCTTTCCACAGCTTCCACTAGGAGCCAGGCAAGCAGTGGGTTCTGTCCACCCCGAGGAGAGCAGTCCTGCGGGCACTCGATCCTCCTCACCTGCAGTCAGCCCTCCAACATCTGAGTTGCCTTCTGAACCTGGGTCATTGGCATTGCAAATGGTAGTGCTATTGCTATGCCGGTGGGTTGGTGTTTTGTGGCACTTTTCAGATTGAAACTCTTAGTCTTTATGTCTCTCGAGTTGTTGCAGTTCCTTCGTCAGATCCATGAAGCAGCCTTTTGTAGCATGATCTGGCAGTGGACAGGGCAACAAGTGTGAGACAGCTGGCAGTGTGCTGGTACATGACCCTGGTAGTTGGAACCTTGGTGGCATTCTATTTAAAATAAATAAAGATTTTTTTTCTTTTGTGGCACTTTCCAAATTGAAACTCTGTCTTCACATTCCCTCAAGTTGCTATGGTTCCTTCCTGCTGAGTTCTGAAGCAGTGTGTGTACAGTGTGTGTGTGTGTGTGTGTGTGTGTGTGTGTGTGTATGTGTATGTGTGTGTGTGCCAGCTGGTAGCATGCTGGAGTCTGGCCCTGATAGTTGGCACTGTGGTGACATCCCATAATAAAGTAAAAAATTCTGCACCTTCCCTCAAGTTGCTGAAGTTCCTTCCCCACCTCCTCCATTTGAGTCCTGATGTTGCTTTTTGCGGTGTGTTTTGAGTAGTGGGCAGGGAAGTAAGTGTGTACCACCTGGTAGCATGCTGGTGCCACCCTTGGTTGTTGGGACCTTGGTGCCAGCCCATAAACATTAAAATAAAAATAAATGTTTTTTTGTGGCACTTTTCTTTCCTCCTCCCCAGTTGGCTCTCATCTGCCAAGTGCCGTTGCTCCATCACCCTGACATTCATTGGGACTTACACAGCAGTCTTCCTCAGGCTTGACCCCTGGTGGGTAGGAGGGTTTCCAACCTCATCATGTACCAAATCCAATTATGACTGCATGCCCAGCTGGCCGGGTGCAGGACCTGTGGGTTTGACCATCCCACCATCAGCTTTTCCTCCTTGTACCCTGGGAGGCATGGAGGCAATGGTGTCATGGTATCTGGCCCTTGTAGTTGGCACCTTGGTGGCATCCTGTTAAACAATAAAATGTTTTTTTCTTTTGTATCCCTTTTCAAATTGAAACTCTTAGTGTTCATGTTCCCCAAGTTGCTGCGATTCCTTGCGTCCTGAGGCCTGAAGCAGCCTATGTGTGTGTCATGCTGAGCTTTGTTACTGCATTATAATCTGGACAGTGGGCAACAAGTGTTTGCCAGCTGGCAGTGTGCCGAGGTCGACCCTGGTACTTGGCTACATTGGCTGCATCCCATAAAAGTAAAACAATTAAAACAATTCTCCACTTTCCCTCAAGTTGCTGAAGTTCCTTCTTCCTCCTCCTGAGTCCTGAAACAGCGCATGCAGCGTCACGTGTGTGTGTAGTAGTCAGCCCTCATCTGCCCCAGTCCTGTCACCCCAACATCCAGTGGGATTTATTGCAGTTGTCTTCCCCACAGCTTGCCCTCTATGTACTGGATTAAGTTCCGACTCTGGCTCAGCTGTGGAGCTTGCAGGCGCCGGAGTCATCTTGCCACCGGCCTTCCTCCCTGTTGTCCCTTGGAAGTTGTGGGTGTAATGGTGTCACAGTGCACACCATGCACTCTGATGCGATGTACATCGACATCCGGCACCTCCGCAGTATAGCCTGGGCTGCCTTTCCCAGCTTCCACTAGAGACCAGGCAAACACTGGGTTGGGTCCACCTTCTCTCCCAGAGCAGGAGAGCAGTCCTACAGGTGCTCGATCCTCATTCCTCCCAAGTCAGCCCTCAATGTCCCGGGTTAGCTTCTGAAACCAGGTCATCGGCGTTGCAAGCTGTAACAGTACTGCTGCGCTGGCAGGCCAGCATTTTCCGCTTTTTAAATTGAAACTCTTAGTCATCACATTCCTCAGAGTTGCTGTGGTTCCTTCCTCTTGAGCCCTGAAGTAGCCTTTTGCAGTGTGATGTGGGCAGGGAAGCAAGTGTTTGCCAGCTGGCAGCATGCCTGTGCCCAGCCCTGGTAGTTGGCACTTTGGTGGCATCCCATAAAAATGTATAAAACCACTAATTTTTTTTCTTTTGTTGCACTTTTCAAATACTCCTGAGTTAGCTTCTGAAACCAGGTAATCAGCGTTGCAAGCTGTAGTGGTACTGCTGTGCTGGATGGCCAGCATTTCTGGCACTTTTAAATAGAAAATCTTAGTTTTCACATTCCCCAAGCTGCTGTAGTTCCATCCTCCTGAGTCCTGAAGCAGCCTGTGTGTTTGTGTTATCCTGAGCAGTGCTGTTGCAATGCAATCTGGGCAGTAGGCAGCAAGTGTGTGCCAGCAGCGTCTGGCCCTGGTAGCCTTGGCATCCCATAAAAATGTAAAAAAAAGTAAAAAAATGAAAAACTTTTGCTTCCTTCCTTCTCCTCCTGAGTGCTGAAGCAGCCTGTGTGTGTCGCCCAGCGTGTGCCAGCTGGCAGCGTGTTGGGCCCAGCCCTGGTAGCTGGAACCCTTGGTGGCCTACCATAAAAAAGTAAAAATAAAATATAAACATCTCCACATTCCCTCAAGTTTCTGAAGTTTCTTCCTCCTCCTCCTCCTTTCCCTGAGTCCTGAAGCAGCCTGTGTGTGTCTTCCTGAGTTGTGCTGTTCCAGTGTGATCTGGGCAGTGGGCAGGGCAGCAAGTGTGTGACTGCTGGCAGGGTGTTGATGCGTGGCCTCTGATAGTAGGCACCTTGGTGGCATCCCATTAAAAGTAAAATAAATAAATAATTATCCACATTCTCTCAAGTTGCTGAAGTTCCTTCCTCCTCCTCCTGAGTCCGAAGCAGACTGTGTGTGTGTGTGTGTGTGTGTGTGTGTGTGAGAGATCCTGAGCTGTGCTGTTAAAGTGTGGTCTGGGCAGTGCAGGCAGCAAGTTTGTGCCAGCTGGCACCATGCTGGTTCCTGGACCGTAATAGTTGGCACCATAAAAATGTTTAAAAATCTCCACATTCCCCAAGTTGCTGAAGTTCCTTCCTTCTCCTCCTCCTCCTGAGTCCTGAAGCAGCCTGTGTGTCTCGTCTTGAGCTGTAATGTTGCAGTGTAATCTGGACAGTGGGCAGGAAATGTGTTCGGCTGGTAGCAAGTCAGTGCCTGGCCTCTAGTAGTCCTTGGTGGCAGCCCATAGAGCAAAAAAACAGAAAATAAATAAAATATAAAACTAAAATTTTTTTAAATCATTACGCTAGTGGCTGAGTCCTGTAGCAAGCATTAGGAAATGGAGCAACGTGGAGGCCAAGGAGATAGTAGTATGGGATCATCCGCCACATCAAAAAACCAAAGCAGATTGGGCTTGATCATAGACCCTCTGCCTCAGTGGGAACTAGAAGTGTACAGGAAGATGACAGTAGTGGTCGAACAGTCCATAAAGTATCACAGATTGTAGGAACCACTCACAGTGGCACTGCAGGATTGCAACACAAGCAATCACTATAGAAACAAGCATTTATCAATGCCGAATGTTAAGCTGTTGGTATTCTTCCGGATCTGCAGTGCAAGTGGTGCAAGGTGTCTTACTGGCACTCCCCTCAAGCGCTGATCAGTGGTCCTGGTGCAGGATTTAGACCCATGCCCTGGCATCTATGGTTTCGGATCTTTTCACCAGAGTCTGCTACAGATGTGCAACCTATTCATATGCTGCAAAATATCCGAAACCGTAGATGCCAGGGCGCGGTCCAAATCCTGCACCAGGACCACTGATTGACACTGAATGGAGTGCTGGTAAGGCCATTTGCACTGCAGGTCCAAAACAATACCAATGGCGTAACTTTCAGCATTGACAGATGCTTGTTTAAAGCAGGCTTCTGCCTGCAGCCTACTATTGCTTGCCTGCTCTATGCTGTCTCTACTGGCTACTCCGCTGCTTCTGTGCTTGTGCTTCTGTGATGCCCATGGTGACTGCTGTAGGATGTAATCTGGCTCACTGGCAGAATTCTCTGCTGGATGGAGGACACCCTGTCAGAGAAGAACCGAGCAAACTCTTCACATAAGGATTCGAAAAGGCTTTTTTCGGCTGTAGACAGACTGGGTGTAACAGCCTATCCACAGTCTGAAATAGCACAGCTGGTCGGTTCCTCCCGCAGCAATCTCCCTGGATAGGAACTCTGCCTATTTATGGTTGATTGCCCCTGGTATTCGCCATAGTGAGCACACAGGGCCAGTTTATCCTCCTCTAGCCTGGTCTTCCACCAGCATTGCTCCAACTTCCCGACCTGTATCGTCATCGCCTTGAGCTCCCCATCAAACCAAGGGGACCTCAAGTGAGAAGATTTGGGATGTACATGGACTGGTGCAAGAGCATCGAGCATCAGACACTGCCTTGTTATAGGCAGCAACCATATCACTTGTGCCCTTTGCACTTGCAGTGCTACACTGGATAGATCAGTTACTGCCAGGAAAACCTCTGGGGACAGTCCCCTCAAAGGGTGGTAGCTGACCATCTCAGCAGGGGAGGGCTCTTGAGGGGACCCTGAACATGAACTCCACATGCAATGATCAGACCAACTGACCTGATCATTCTTCAGGTTACAAACCTCAAACCCCAGTGAGAACACCAGGTCCAACATGTGGCCGCACTGATGGGTCAAGGAAGTAACCTCTTGTGACAGACCCAGAGTTGAGTATAACTTCTGCTGGTTTGTGCGTGTATGCATCATACTCCCATTATACTTTGCATGAATGGGGTCATGACCTTTGCAATGGAGACAAACAGATTTTCACACCAGGGCAAAACAGAATGAAGCAACCTGAAATTAGGGATTAGGGGATGCAAGGCAGAGAATCATTGTTCATGCCTGCAAACTATACAGGTACACAGAAAATAGGTTATGGGACTTTCCTTTAATGCTCCTTTCCCTCCCTGTTATATCTACCACTCTGCTTCCTTTATTAATTTGTACCCTTGACCTCTCCTCCTCGGGTTCTCCTTAGTCTCTACTTTAGCTTGTGTGTGTATGTGTGTGTGTGGGGGCAGTTTCTGCCTTCCCGATTCCTTCCGACTAGCCCTCAGCTAGTTTAAATGCTCATTGAAGTAACATTTAAACTGTCCACTGAGGACTGCAATTCCACCCTGGATGGATGCAGGCTGTATAGGCTCTAATCCTCCCAGGTGGGTCTCCAAGTCCCCAATATAGTTGAACCCCTCCTCTTTGCTCCATTCCTTCAGCCATGATTGACGCCTCCTGGTGTGGACAGCCCTCTTCCCCTCCTGTCATAGACATGTAGCACCTCAGTGAAAGCCTCTGAGCGTGCTATTTGACTAAGACCCTCCCCATCTCCCTAAGCTCCCCTGCACTATTCCAGCCCATCCATAGCCAGGTCATTACTCCCCAGGTGGACAATGACATCCAGATCTCCTCCTCCCATCCTGCTGCCAAAGCGATCCTCAGGATCTGCTTCCCTGCCTCTGGGCCGCAACACTGCATAGGCACCTAACCTAGCTTTTCTCCCCCTTTCCTATTCCCAAATCTATCCCCCTCACAATCGAGTTCCCTACCAGAGGTTGCTTCCTCCTCCTTTGGGGTTCTCTACCACCCTCCTTGAGTCTCCACTGTGGAGGCCTCTACATCCTCCCTGGTTACTACTGTGGGTGCCTCCTCCTGGCAGTCCCATCCTGCTAAAATGGCATTGGGATTATGCAGTGGCACGGTTAAGGAATGTGCCTCTGTCCCACCACCGCCCTTCCAGGGCCCATTATAGTCCATCTGTTCCTCCTTTCTGTTATCCTGTGGGGTAATGGTGGCAGACTTAATGGCCCTGGGGAGAAGAGGTCCTCCAAATGCTAGTTAACTTGGACTGGAGTCTATTGACCTCTCCTCAACCTGAGAGGCATCGCAGATGGGGAAGCATCGCAGTCTCCAGAAGATCTCTCTGAAAACTGCTGCCCCACAGTCACTGCATTGCACCACTCCCAGCAGTCTCAACTTCTATCCTCCTGTGATTCCTGGAAATGCTTTTGTACCCTTATGTCTGATAGGGTGTTTCCAGTTTTCCCATTTTTTGTTTGTTTCTATTTGTGTTCCCCTGTGCCTTGTTTAAATCTCTTTATCCTCCTACCCTAGCTAGGGTGTTGCTCATGTTCCCAGTTTTGGCCTACCTTTTACCTTCCACCTATCCCAGCAGTGAATGCAACAACAGGAGCAACAAGTACCTTACCCTAGTTGAGTGGCAGAGTCACCAACTCCCTGCTTCCTTCTGCTGATGCCTAAGATCCCAGTTACCTGTGCCACTCTTCGCTGTTCCACTCACTCACTTGGACATGAACGTGCTGGACACATTAGAGTGGAAGTGCTTTTATAGTGCTCTTGTAAGAAGGCAGTAAGCCTCTGTCAGCTCCATTCCCAACTATATACTTGATCCACAGGGCTTCCTGAATCTACTCAGTCCAAAGATTAATCTCCTGAGCCTGTTTACCCCACACCACCTGTTACAATGTTAAAGACAAGTTTCAAAGTTCCCAAACACTGCCTACTAATCTCTTTTTCTCCCCACTTACCCTGCTACTTTCTTTATTACAAGAAATATAAATAAATATACCCTTAAGGTATAGTTAAAAATAAAAATTAAAAACGGTCAATGAACTTGAGGCTTATATGGATTAAACAGAACAAGAAATACATGGAGGGAGAAATGCAAATGATACCATACCCATGTTTGCAAAATGAGTAGGGTAAATCCTGCATCATGAGTGAGAAAAATTTGTTTGTACCCATTGGATTGGGAGACTACAACCAATGGTACAAAACAATTTCAGTACTAGCTCATCTCCGTACTCAAAAACATCAATGTGCACGCTCAGAACCTTCTGAAAAGCTCCTGCTCAACAGCTATTCTTGCAGCACCCTCTACTGGCAATTTTCTAATATTGACACACTTAACATGCTGTGGAGGGATTATTTTACTACTGTTTACATATTTTCTTTTATATATTTTAAAAGCTTTGAAAATGTTCTTTTAATGTGTTTATCAAAATACCCATTTTATAAGTGCAATAAGACACTCCAAGGTGTTGGTTGTGGTGTCACAACTGTACTTCCAGGTGCTGAAAGTACTCGGCCTGTGGCCTTCTGCCTTACTATGCTCTTGGGCATGCAGTTGTGACCACAACCAACACCCTGTTGTGTCCCTCTGCTTACTTACACAACTCCCCATCTCCCAGGAGTCCAAGAACCTCTAGTACCAGTAGAAACACCAGAAGCCAGGGTTATAGAAAATCAGGGAAAAGAAAGAGAGCCTCTGATGACGAGAAGAAGAAAAAGAATGGTGCACAGTGCAAGACAACAGGAGGCAGACAAAAGGCAGAATAGCAGATGCACACGTGACTGTATAAGACAACAGGTTACTTTCTGGGGAGGAGGAAGCATGGCAGGGCAACCAACCATGCATCTCCCCAAAGCAAATCACTTTGCACCAAGAGGTATGCTGCATCAGTCAGGCGAAATGGGAGTGATGATCTTTGTCACCCAAAGAGTCTTAGTGGTTGGGGATTCTATGATTGGGGAATAGAGATGGTGGGTGGAGTAGGGGTGGGGATGATCAGGTGCTTTCTTGGTGCATCAGCCATCTGAGACTTAGCCAGAATAGGGAGGATAGCAGAGAGTGTAGGGGCTGGGGTGTTGGTACACTGGGTACCAACGATTTGCAAAACCAGCCTGTGGACCAAGTGAAGCAGAACTTTCAGAGACCTGCCTCAGCGGTGTAAGGGAAGGGAAAACAGAGTAAGGAGGGACAGACAGAGGAATAATGGATGCTAAAAGGGATTGTGTCAGGAGAAAGTGCACTCATGGGGACTGGGGGGACTTCGGGACAGGAGGCTCTTCAAAGGTGATAGCCTTTATTTGACAAGAGAGTAGACCAGTGCACTGGGGACAGAAGTTTGACATCTACATTGGACTGCTAGCTGTGGGGACACTGAGACTAGGGGAACCATGGTAAAGGTAGTGAGGAGGAAACCTAGCTAGTGCTCCCACTTTACTGGGGGCTGGTAGCAGTAAGGTGGATAAAAATAAGGTTGAGGTTCAAAAGGAGTAGTAGAAAAGGCAAAGGGGAAGGCTGTCAGGGTCTGCAAGCAATAGGAAAAATAAAGGAGATTAACATGGAATGCAGGAGTAGGTCACAAAACAGCAAATTAGGATCTGGAGCTAGTTAGAAGGGGTCTATCTGAATGCCATAAGTCTCTGGATGTACCCTGCTCTTATGTTTTTGGACTACAGCATTGTTTGACTTATGCTGATGTATGTAAGATTGTTCTGTACCATTGTGCCACTGTAGTGCTGTTATTTTGTTGTACTCTCCTGGGTTGTGTGTCTGAAAATAGACATTGATTTGTCTAGTACATGTACCTGGTAAACAAATCTAAATAAAGTATACAAAATAAATAAAATCAATGAACTCCAGACACTGGTGGTAGACACCGAGATGGACCTTGTAGCCCTCACAGAAACTTGGGCTACAGAGAATAATGACTGGGACTTGTCAGTCCGTGGTTACACAATGTTTACACAAGGTAGAGGAAAGGCAAGGGGAGGTAGCCCCTATGTCAGGGAGGGAATAGAGGCTGAAGAGAATGTACTGGGAAGCAGAGGGAAACAGAGTCACTGTGGGGCCATCTTGGCACCCTCAGGCAAGAAAATATGAGTTGGGGTGATCTATAGACCACCAGAACAAGGAGGAGATAGATAGGAGCTAAGAGAAGAGCTGGGAGTGAAGAAGGAAGGTTGTGGTGGTGAGTGATCTGAACCTGATGAATATTGACTAGGATATTCCAGTGGGCCAGGTACACCAGAAGTCAGGCCCTGTTGGATACATTGTAGGACTGCTTGCTAGTGCAGCTGGTTAAGGAACCCACTAGGAGGCAGTATAGCATAGTGTTTAAGCTCAGTGAGGGCTGCAGACCTGGGTTTGAATCCCATCAGCTTCTACTTGCATACTGCATGACCCTGAGCAAGTCACTTACCCAGGTTGCACCTGAAACAAGCTCTTTCTTAGTGTGCCTTTCCTGTTAAACAACTTCCCTTCCTCTCTCCCCAGATAGGTGGCCATTCTTAATTTCGTGCTCACCAACTCAAACATGGAGAGTGGAGGAGGGAAGGGGCCACTGGGGTCCAGTGACCATAACTTCACTGGGTTCAGGCCGGCCTCAGGACCAGAATGCCCTGTCAAAAGTTGAAGTCCTAGATTTCAGAAGAATAGACTTCAACCTGATGAAGGAGCTGGTCTCAGACAAATTGACCAGAGTGGACAGCATCAGAGGTGTAGAGGTTGGGGGCAATCAAAGTGACCATTCTTGAGGCAAAGTCATGCACGAGAATTATTACAAAATGAAACAGGTACAAGGGACCAATATGGTTCTTGAAAGGGTCAGAGAAGCAGTGAAGGCAAAGAAAAGGCTGTCACCAGGTATAAGAACAAGCAGGGAGGAGGAATGACTAGAGTACCAAATAAAACTAGGAAAGCAAACAGGATGGTGGACAAAGCAAAGGCAGACATGAGCTGCGTGACTGCAGAGGGTCAAGAATGGGGAAAATAATTCTTCAGATATAGTAAGGAAAAAGGAAGCAGGGAGGAGGTATTGTTTGGCTACAAGAGGGGAGGATACAGAGGAAGATGAAACAAAAGCAGCCATCCTTACGATCACTTCTGCTCTGTTTTCACAAGGAAGCCAGTGGGCCCCGCCTGAAAGTGGTATCATGGCAGCTTGAGAGCATTCCTGAAATGAGGCATCCATATTTAACAGAGAAAGGGTCTAGAAGGGGTATAAAGCCCTAAAGGTAGATATAGCCAGGGCTGGATGCAATGCACCCAGGGGTGCTCAATGAATTGCCTACAGAACTGGCTGAACTCTAGTAGAGCTATTCAGTAGCTCAATTCAGATGGATAGTTTTGAAAGACTGGAGGGTAGCAGAAATAGTCCCTGCTGCACAAGGGAAGGACAAAGGAGTAATGTAGGAATTGCAGACCCTGTCAGCCTTACCTTTATAGTGAGTAAACTGATGGAGTCACTGATCAAAGATGACCTTGTGGACTATGTAAAGAGCAATGGTTTACTGTAAACACTATGGGCTTGTGGCCAGGAGGTCTTGTAAGGCCAATCTGATAGTTTTCTTTGACTGGGTAACAAAAGTAGTAGATAAGGGCCATGCTGGGGATTTACTCTACTTTGATTTCGCAAGTGTTTTGACGGTGCCACACAGAAGATTGCTAAGAAGCTGGAGAACCGGGGCACAGCTAGGAACATAGATGGGTAGGGAAACAGGTTGAAGGAGAGACAGTAGAGGGTGGTAGTAAATGGGTCAAATTAGAAGAGAGGGGTCATGAGGGTGTCACACAGGAATCAGTCCTGGATCCTGTCCTCTTCAAATTGTTCATCAGCGACATTGGAGAGGGCATCCGGGCAAGCTGTGTCTCTTGCAGATGACAGGAAGCTCTGCAGTAGGGTAGATAGCAACTAAGGATCAAGGAGATGCAGAGAGATCTACACAGGGTAAAATGTGGTCTATGTTTTGGCAGTTGAAATTCAATGCCAAAAGTGCAAGGTTATGCAACTAGGGAAAAAACAGGACAGAGTACTGGATGGTAGGGTTAAACTGAGCACTACAGCAGAGGAAGGAGACTTGGGAGTCATCATCAGTGACTCCCTCAAAGAATCAAGCCTGTGTAACAAGGCCTATCGCAAGGCTAATAGGATATTGTGGTGCATCGGAAGGTGCTGACAGCAGGAAAAGGATGTACTACTACTCTATATAGGTCACTGGTGAGGCATACCTGGAATAATGTGCTCAGTTCTGGAGTCCTCACCTAAGCAAGGACAGGGACAGACTGGAGACAATGCAACATAAGGTGACCAAGATGATTCAGGACCAACAGGACAGATCGTATGAAGATTGTCTCGAGACTCTGTACATGTACACATTGGACACCAGGTTGGGAGGGGGTCTTTGTTTTATTTATTTATTTAAAACATATTTTGCCAGGTAAGCACTCAGAACCCAGGGCTCTTTTCCAGTTGCGACCTGGGTGGAGGCGGGGATATAGGAATCGAGCTACAGTTAAAATTGAACATACATTGCCACACAGTTTCCATTACAGAAAACAAATGATAACATTCAAGGTAACAAAGTCATTGGAAGTTTCATGGGTTTCATAGGTTATTCAGAGCTTAGAAGACTATATGTCCATATTGCTCACCTAAAGGTCAGCTGTATGCAAAAGTCCTTTTGCCTGCAGAAATTATCAAGCTTTGATTTAAACTCATTTATAGTAGAACTTCCGCTACTTCCACTGGTAGTGAATTCCAAAAGGATACCACTCTTTGACTGTACCATTTCTGCCTTCTTACTGAATGACAGTTTTCACCCTTTAGTTGTAGGGTGTGGGCACGATATTGTAGGTTAGCCCTGAACTCCAGACCTAAGCTTTCCCACAACTCACTACCTGTTAGTTAGTTTGTGCAGTAGACATATATCACCGTATCCTTCTGTACTCCAGTGAGTACATATCCAACTCACTCAACCTAAACTCATAGTTTTTACCCCTCTGATCTTTTATTATTCATGTTGCTCTTATCTGAATTTTCTCTATCATTTGAATTTCTGTTTTCTTATAGGGTGACCAAACTTGGGCACAGCACTCCAAGTTTGGTCCTATCAGTGACACATACAGTGGCACAATGACTTCTATCCACTGTCCCTACTGGAAATATGCCTAATTATACTATTTAACACTCTGTTAGCCTTCGTGACAATGTTTCACAGTGTGACTTAAACTGAAGATCGTTTGATATAGTTATACCTAAGTCCCTTTCCTCTGAAACATTCTTCAGAGGACAACCATTAGGAGAATAACACATTTGGATTTTTTTATCCAGGTGCATTGCTGTGCACTTTTCTGTGTTAAAATGTAATTTATACTTAACAGTCCACATTTGAAGGAATTCCAATGCATCCTTAAAGCAGCAGTGCTATGGAAAAAAATTGCACTTTTGACAGTTTATTCCCTATGCCCTGCTAATCATATACCTGGTACTCTTTCTCACGGCATTGTACTATCACTGAGTCATTTGCTCAGTTATTCTCTGCTTTTGTTTACATTTCTGCCACTAAGCATGTTGCACTGGAACCCCTATGCTGACAACTGCACATGTGTATGGCTTGCAGGACATTGGGAATGGTCAGCAGAGGTCCCTCTGCTGTTGTCAAAAGGCGTGATGTGACTGGTAGAAAAAGCGCAGCTGAAAATTGGTCAGCTGCCATATTTGTTGTAGTAATACTACAATTCAAATAAATTGCAAATATCTAAAAACTAAAGATGACTGGAAAAAACATTTACAGGTATGGAAACTGGAACTTTGGTCGTATGCTTTACAGCCGAAAAAAGAATTTTGATCGCTCACTTCCTGATTTCGTAGTACTGCTGCTTTAAGTTTTGAGCATCTTCTGTGGTATCAATTACTGCCCCAGGCTGCAGTTGTCTGCAGATTTAGTCAACCACACATTGTCTTTATTATAGTGCATGGAGGTGACATAAAGATTAAATAAACATGGTCCTAAAACTGAACCCTGAGGACTCCACTTGTCACTTCTGTCCAATCCGAGCAAACCCTTGAATGTTCACTCTTTGTCTCCTATCAGACAGTCACGATGATATCCAGCTAACAATATTTTTGTGTATGCCCATATCAATCAAAACTTCAGTCAGTTCAGGATGGGGTAGTTTATCAGATGCCTTGGTGAAATCCAGATAAATTACATCCACTGAATCATCCAGATCCAAGGCCTTGCTAACTTTGTATAGAATTCAGCATGTTTGTCTGGCAAGACCTGCCCCTTGTAAAACCATACTGTGTTTTATCATTCAAGTTGGTATCATGTACATACTTATGAAATCTATTATGACTCTCTAGGATCTTACAGATGACAGATGTAAGGTGTACTGGTGATAAATTCCTGGGTTTTTCCTATATCCCTTTTATGAAGTGTAATCACTGTTGCCGCCTCCAAGAATAATCATTTCTGCCTAAAGATGTCCAAAATATTTAAGTCAATGGGGCAGCAAGCTCATTTGCCAGTTCTTTAAAAATTCTGGGATGGAATCCATCTAGGCCTAGGGACATATTAGGATTTAAGCTAGATAATCTGTTCCTTACATCCATTATACCGATATCAATAGGGCTCATGTTGCTATCTCATTTTGTGCCCTGCTTGTGTTATAAGGTTTTACATTAAATACAGATGAAAAATATTTATTCTGTAGTTGGGCTATTTAGTCTCTGTTACTACTGAGCCATCAGGATTTTTAAATGGCCAACCTTAATATTACTCCCTTTTATTGTTAATATATGCATAAAATGATTTATAGTTGTCTTCGGTTTTTTTATACTTTGTTTATTGAAAATCTCAAATAAGCACAGAGATACATACTACATATGCCAGACATTAGAATCAGATACAGAAGTCATCAAGTGGAACAGAATACATAGATCTAGGAATAGCAATTACGGATAAGGGGAAGTCCAAGATAATTACTCGTGTTTATATGAATGGCTGCACTCTACAAGAGAGGTGGTGAGTCCGACCCTATGAAGTAAACCCAAACAGTAAATTCAACAACCAGTGCTGATTAGACCCTTTTCCAAACATATTAACACCCCAAAATGTTAGTGGACTCCCAAAAAGCTTGGAATCTTCCTTTAGAAAACAAATATTTAAATTTTTAACCATGCGTATTGTATAGTTGGAAATATACAACAGTAATAGGTAGTTATTATATTTTAAAGCTCATTCTGAAGTATCACAACAGGCTGAAACAGTTAGAAAGAGTAGAAATCATGGAAGTTCAAAATTAAGGCAGCAAATTTGAAATACACTTAGTCCTGTAACCAGCTCAAGTCTCCTCTTCGACTCCTGATCCAGCTCAGCGGGACTGAGATGCCTCGATTCCTTCTGGAGTTTCTCCTCCCACTGTTCTGCCTCCAGGGATTGGTAAACTGAAAAGTATACCCCATAGTAGATTCACAGGCGCATGGACATAAGCAAGAAATGCACCTCCAAGGCTCTTCAAAGTGGTCTTAACCCCCATTGAACTTTTTATGACGGGCCCTTGTGGCATATGAAAGGTCCAGGAAGAAGTGCAGTGTATGTCCCTTAAAATTTAGCTGCTCCACATTACAAGCTGCCTGCAGGATCTGTTCTTTTATTGCAGCTCCATCTGTAACCAAGAGAACAGTTCTCTGAAGATCTTTCTGTGCCTACCGACGAGAAGGAATGCGATGGGCTTTCACAAAATGGCTACTTAGTTCAGAATCCATATTAGGGACAGCCGCAGCCAGTTTTCAAAAGTTAAGAGATCTGGATCTTTGGACCCTTCTGGTAGCCCAACCATTCTACTGTTAGGAGTGCGGTTAGCATTTTCAAGTGCTTCCAATCTATACTGAAGCTGGCCATTCTCCTGAACCAACTTTGCTGTGATCAATAAAGCTTGGATAGCTTGACTTTCTGCTGCATTAGCCATCTTGGTGGCCACTTCAATTTTTAGATCTTGTTCGCCCATACACTGCAGGATGGACTCCACTTCTGAGTCTATGGCCTACATAGAGGTTGCAGCGCCTTCCAGGGTGGTACTGGCTGAACATTTCCACTGGGACTGCTTTTGTGAGTGCACCCCATATCTGCAATTGAATCGATCTGTTCCAAATACCACCAGGAACCCAAAGATGACAAAAATCCACTCCAACTTGTTTAAAAAGGTAATAAAAGTTATAAAACTTTACTTAGAGCAGAGCAATTGAGAGGCATGTCTGCTCAGAAGTAGTGCTCAAAAGCACCTTTGTCTTTTTTTTACTGCCAATTTCCTCTCATAGTCACGCTCTCAGTTTCTTTATTGCCTTTTCAGCTACCCTTAGTACACTCTGTAATGACTCCATCCACCTTCAGTATTACCTTTCTGTGCATTTCTATAGGCTCTATTTTTCTTCTTAATCAAATTCTGACCTTTTGGTCATCCAATTTGGTATCTTACCAAACCTATTGTATTTCAGTGTCCTACGATATGGTTTTGTATTATGTTGTTGAGTTTGGTACTCAACAGATTCCACATGGTACTCAGTGGCCTATCTTTAAATTATTGTTGCCAGTCCCATTGCACCAGATCTTGCCTCATTTTTTCAAAATTGGCCTTACCAAAATTCAATACCATAATTTCCTTTTGTTCCATACTATGTTCTTGAATCTTAAATGACACCATGGCATGATCACTGTTTCTGAGTGGTACAGTTACCAGCAATCCTTTATTGTGTCACTCATATTACTCAAAACAAGGTCTAATATGCTATTACGCCTTGTATGCTCTTTCACAAATTGATCCAGACCTACTTGCTCAAATGCTTCCATGTAACTTTCCTCTACCTTAGTTGAGCTTGTAAAGCCTCCCATTTTACTCCTGGTGGGTTAAAATCTCCCATAAAGATTATCCTATCAGCTAGGTTAAGATCTTCAGTAAATCTACAGAGAGCTAAATCACCCTCCTGAAGAATAGATTGGAGCCTATAAAACACTCCCAGCATAATGTTAGAGGCCTTATATGGGGTCAATTTAATCCATACTTGCTCTGTGACACACACATCTAGGTCAATCTCTTCTGATGTAATATTTTGGCCACATATACTGCCATATCTCCCCTTTTTCACGTGGTCTTGATTTATTGTATAATGTGTAGCCTTTAATGGTCTTATCCCAGTTATCATTTGTATCCCACCACATTTCAGTGATTGCACATACATGGATTGATGTGTGTACAGTACATGTTTCAGCTCATCACATTTATTCACCACACTTCTAGCATTCACTAAGAGGCAATTCCATCCCTCTATGGCTTTTTGTATTATGTGTTCTGGTTTATGATCTTTGGATTGTTTTATAGGCTCTCCCATCCCTCCACCTATTAATTTAAATGATGATGTATACTGTCATTAAATCTGTGTGCAGAATCCTAGTACCAAATTTGTTTAAGTGCAAACCATCAGCCCTATAGAGTCTTGCGTCTTTGAAAGTGTCCCAGTGATCTATGAAAACATAGCATTCATGGGTACAACATTTCTTCAACTGGCCCATTTAGTGTTGCAGTGCCTCTAATTTTGTGTGCTGGTTCCCATGTACTGGTAGGATGCCTGAAATAATAATATCACCCCTTTCTCTTTTATTTTGGATGCTACATTCTCAAAGTCTCTGTAGATCTAATGCATCCTCCTTTTACCAATATCATTTACTCCTGCATGACTGATTGCAAGTGGATTGTCAGAGTGCTCTAGTAATCCATTCAATAATTGTTTGATGTCACTAATCTTTGAGCCCAGGAGAGCAGCAACTGTAGTATGTTCTTTCCTTCCCAAAGGTATAATTACAATGCTTGCACATTTCAAGGCACAAAACAGTTCCTATGACAGAAACTAGTGTGTCCCTGAACCTCATCAGGAGAGAACTCCTGAACTTGGGGAGGGATGATCCCTAGGCATGGTAGAGGAAAGCTTGGCATCGAGAGCAGGTTGATATGGATTTGAAGAAGGCCTTGATGATGGGTTTCAGGGGTTTAAGGGAGAGAGAGTTGTGACTTTGGAGGGTAGCTTGTTCCATATGTTGGTGAGCCTGTAGCTAGTGGAGGCTTCACCTAGATTGCACTTGTAGAAAGGGATGGAAATGACAGCTTGCCTCGGATCTGAGCAAGTAGGCTGGGTTTGTAGAGGGAGAGAATATCTCAGCTAGGTATTTGGGTAGTTTGTCAGCCCAGTAGTTTGCTCCCAGGAGGCAGTGTGCATCATCTGTCTTGCTTGGGGGGGTCCATCCCAAATCATTGTACATAGTCTACTGATGTGTATGGGGGAGTCCAATGCAATCTGCACCAAGCACTGAACAAAGTGGTGATTTTGTTGAGGGAGGTGGAGTTAGCACCTGAGTAAACTATGTCTCTGAAGTCCAGCATGGAAGAACTGATTGTTCCACAGCCGGTTTCCTTGCTTGTAATTGGAGACAGTTTTCACTTGGTAGAGGGCAAAAGGACTTAGATATGACCTGGGAAATGTGCTTTGTGTAGTCAAGGTATTGATCCAAGTGGAGGCCCAGGTACCTGTAGGTGCGACCGAGTTCATTGCAGTCGATCACCACGGATACCATTCTTTTTTGGTTCAGGACAATCCAGTTGTCAGTGAACCATTTTGGCTTGCTGTGACATCCTGTTGAAGAGACACCTCTAATGCAAAGGCAGAGGGACCGATATGTAATAATGGTATCATCTGCATCTGTATATTACTGGCTGAGATGGAAAGAGGGAGATTGTTGATGAATATGTTGAAGAGCAGGGGCCTCAGGACCAAGCTTTGGGGGACCCTGAGTGAAACAAGTTGGGCAGGGGAGGTGATCAGGCCTAGCTTGACACATTGAGTGCGGTTGTCCAGGAAAGGAAGGAAAGGAACCAAGCCAAGACTGTTGGTGGGATTCTAGTCTACAAATCTGAGTAGGAGCTGAGGGTGGCCCATGGTGTTGAAGGCCTTTTGCAAGGTCTATCAATATGGCTCTGTGCCTAGACTTTGTCAGATTTGGAGTGTATATGGTCTGTGACAATAAGTAAGGGGATGGAGTTTGAGTGATTTCGGTGGAAGCCAGATTGAAGTGGTGTTAGGAAGTTGGATTCCGTATGGTAGCTGGATGACTGCCTGCTGACAAACCTCTCAAGAGTTTTGGAGAGGATGGGTAGAAGTGAAACTGGGTAGTTGTTGGAGGGAGAGTTAGCTGGGTTGCCTTTATGGATGTGTACCACCAGTGCATGTTTGCAGCTGTGTGGGAAAGTTCCAGTGTAGAGGGATTAATTGAAAATGGGGCAACAGGGGCAGCTATTGCAGCAGCACCAAGTCTGAGAAACCTGGGCTGGATGCCGTCTGATCCACAGCTGGATACAGTATTTAGAGCCAATAGTTCTTTGCAAACTGCATCAGCTGAGATCGCCTGCAGGCAGAAGTCACTGCCTGTGGACAGATGGGATCGTGTTGAGTGAAGAGGGTTACAGTAATGAGAGCTCTGTGCCCTTCAGTGAAATATTTGTTGAGGTCGCTGGTGGTTAGAGTGACACTCAACCTTTTAGCATTATATTATTTCTACGAATATATGAAGAAGCCAGCAGAAGAAAGCCATTTGGTCTATCAAGTCTGCTTCATATTGCAGGGTGCACAGCTTGAGCTAATGTCCCTGCCCTTCCTCCCTACTCCTCCCATGCTCTCTACCCATGATTCTTACCTTCCCCATGCCTATCCCATCCTCTCTTAAAGCTGTCCACTGTCTTTAATGAGATGACCTCTTCCAGCAGCGCATTACAAGTGTCCACCACCCTCTCTGTAAAAAGCGCCTGACCTCCCTCCAAACCTCCCACCCTCCAGCTTAAGTCTGTGCCCCATCGTGTTATGGTTGCCACTCAGCTTAAAGAGACTCTCCTTATCAACCTTATTTATTCCTTTCAAGTACTTGAAGGTCCCAGTCATGTTGCCTCTCTTCTCTCTTTGTCTCTCCCCTGTCTTCCAGGAGTACATAGATACATAGACAGTGTCGGCAGATAAGGGCCTATGGCCCACCCAGTCTGCCCATTTGAGCTTGTAAGTTCAGTTTATGTTTTCCAAGAAATCTGTTGCCCTACCCCTGACCTCCAGAATTCCTTTTATGTCTATCCCATGCATTCTTAAATCCCATGATTGTTTCAGCCCCCACCACTTGCTCTGGCAGGGTGTTCCACTTGTCCACCACCCGTTCTGTGAAGAAATTCTTCCTCATGTTTCCTCTGAATCGTCCTCCTCCAACTTCATCCCATGCCCTCTAGTCCTGGAACATCTTTTTGCTTAAAAATAGTGTATTCCTGCACCCTGTTCCTCCCTGTAAGATACGTGTATGTCTCTATCATATCCCCTCTCTCCCTCCTCTCCTCCAGGGAGTACATGTTCAGTTCCTTCAACCTGTCCTCACAGGACTTGTGATGCAATCCATGCACCATCTTTGTTTGCCCTCCTCTGAACCTTCTCTACCCTGTCTATGTCCTTAAGTAGGTAAGGTCTCCAGAACTGTACAGTGTACTCCAGGTGAGGGCCTCACTAGTGTCTTGTATAGTGGAATTATGACCTCCCTTTTCCTGCTGGTGATTCCCCTGCCTATGCATCCCAGCATCCTATTTGCTTTACCTGCTGCCTTGTCACACTGTTTCTGCCTTGAGGTCATCAGAGATGATAACCCCAAGATCCCTTTCCTGCTTGGTGCATGCTATATCCTCACCCCAACTGATATATTGTGCAGGGTTTTGTGCCCATATGCATTATCTTGCACTTCCTTGCATTGAATTTCAACTGCCAAACCCCTGACCATTCTTCAAGTTTCTGCAGGTCCTTCTCATTCTGTCTACACCCTCTGGTGTGTCTACTCTGTTACAGAGCTTTATGTCATCAGCAAACAGTGAAATTCTGCCTTCTTGGTCCTGGGCAATGTCACTGATGAAGACATTGAATAGGACCGTCCCAGCACTGATCCCTGTGGTACCCCACTGGTCACTCTTCCTCTGTGGAGTGACAGCCATTTACCACCACCCTCTGTGTCCTGCCCAGCCAGTTACCTACCTACCACACTACTGTCCTGCCCACACCCATATTCCCCAGTTTGTGCAATAGTCTTCTATGTGGCACAGTGTCAAAGGCCTTGCTGAAGTCCAGATAGGCCATGTCCATTGCCCTCCCCTGATCCACCTCCTCTAGTCACACAGTCAAAAATTCAATGAGGTTGGTCTGACATTACCTCCCTGGTGAAACCATGCTGCCTTGGGTCCTGTAGTCCAGTGACAACCAGATGTTCCACCAATCTCCTTCAGTAGTGCTTCCATGATCTTCCCACTACCGAGGTGAGGCTGACTGATCTGTAGTTCCCTTCCTCTTTGTTCCCACTTTTGTATAAGGGACTACATCTGCTATCCTCAGTCTTTGGGTACCTCCCTGTTTCCAGTGATCTGCTAACAGGATAGCCAGAGGTTCAGCCACCACCTCTCTTAGTTCTTTAAGGTCCCTGAGGTGCACCCCATCTGGCCCCATTGCTTTATCAACTCTTATTACTTCCAGTTCCTTCAGGACCCTTTCTCGTGTAAAGGGACTTGTGTCCATTTCTGCACCATTCTCACCCCTTGTACTCCGCTCAGACCCATTACCCTCCTCTTCCTCAGTAAAGACTGTTAGTTCCCTCAATCTGTCCTCGTATGCCTTACCCTGCTGACCTGCTATCATCTTTGTAGCTCTTCTCTGGACCTTCTCAGAAGGTTAATGTCCTTTTTGAGGTATGGGCACCAGTACTGAACTCCATACTCTAGATGTGACCTTACCAGTGACCTGTACAAGGGGCAGTATAACCTCTTCTCTTCTACTACTGATCCCTAGGTATGCATCCCAGCATCTTGTTTGCCTTTGCTGCTGCTTTCTTGCGCTGCATGAAGTGCTTCAGGTCACTAGTGATCATCACTCCCAGGTCCTCCTTCTCCTCCTATGATGCAGATAGTCAGACTCCACCCAGGTAGTGCTCTGTCCTGAGATTCTTAGCTCTGATATGCATAATTTTGCATTTCTTGGCATTGAAGCCAAACTGCCAGATCCTGTACCACTTACCCTGCTTTTCCAGATCTTTCTGTAGGTCCTGTATCCCTTCAGCTGTGTCCACTCTTCCACAGAGCTTGGTCTCATCAGCAATAGGCACATTTGCCCTTAATGCCATCTCCAGTGTCATTGATGAAGACAATGAACAACACCAGCCTGAGCACCAAGCCCTGCGGGACTCTACTGGTTACCTCTAGTGCCAGATAACTCTCTCCCCGCCATAACCACCCTCTGGGTTCTGTCCTCAGCCAGTTTTTCCACCCATCTGGCCATCTTTACCCAACCTCAAGATCCACCAACTTTCTGATCAACCTTTTATGACATGTTATGACTGCTTACCTTCTCTAATATTCATTGATGTTGCTAGTTGTTTTATCTAGCTCTTTGCTTAAGTAGAACTGAAATGCATGCTAATGTATAGCTATACCCAGCCTTGTTCTGTTTCAAATTCTTGATCTACTCTTATCGTATAGTTCCTGAACATTAGAAACACTGCCAAATAGTGCAGTCACTCATGATGCAATAGTCTCCTCTACTATCATTGCATAATTAGTGTCAAGACTGTGTTGAGATTGTTCCTAAGTCCAGGAAAGATGCAGTGGCAGTTGATCAAGGAATGTAAACAAACATGTTTTGATGTGGTAACACCAGATTGGTGGGCAGTGTGTTTTTCACTTTTTAAAAGAAAAAGAATCAGAATCAAACTACCAGCTACATCAACAATCTCCACAGAATGTGAATAATCATATTATGTGTTTTTTAAACTAGGGACACTTTGAGGCCTAAAGAAGTTGACAGTGTCCATTTAAGGAGGAATGGGGGATGAACTGCTCACTACTTGGGGAGTTGATTAAGGTATTGACTGTCTTCCAGAATTTAGAGAGGTCGAGGGCATCTGAGGCTAGCTTGTTCTGGAAGTTTGCCTTTGCTCCTGCTTCATTGATTTCAGAGGGAGGCAAAGGCTTGGCTGTCCTGGGATAGCCCACTGGATTTATGTTTGCCCGCCTAAGTCTTGCCAAAGTCTGTTCACTAAAAAGAGTTCAGTTAAGTCAGGGATTATCCGATTGGGGGGTGACCCCAGACTCTTGACTGTGAGTGGTGCATGTTTATCGCAAATGGCTAAAAAGGTTGAGGAGAAGTTAGCCACGCCACTTCTGGTTCAGAGGTGAGAGGACTGGGGACCAGCTGGTTGAAGGAGGTCCTCAAGGAATCTATCGGGACAGAAAGCTTTGAAAGATATGGTTAAGGTTATTTTGAGGGACTTTGTGGGTTTAATTTTATGCACGTAGGTCGTGCGAGTAACCACTGAAGACATCAGGTAGGGTGCCTGATGTTAGAATTGTCTGCAGATGAGTTTCCAGTACCCAGTTGATCTACTATGATTGGAGGATATGGGATTGAATCGAGTTGATGAAGAAATCGGTTGTGTGTGTTCAATGCTTTCATTTTCGGGTAGAGGCTATGAAGTGGAGCATGTGTTAGATATGTAGCACCCCAGTGTCTAGAGGTACGGTGGTATGCAGTCCATGGGAGGGGGTGCTCACAACATTAACCTCACTGAAATGGTTTGCGTTTGGCACCATTCATGGTGCTCCCTGGGGTGCTGGCACCTTTGGGTGCTGGGCTAGGAGAGAGCAGGTTAACTTGCACTGAACATTCCAATAAAATAACAGCAATCCACACAAAGTTGAACAAACTATGGGATCCATTTAATTTTAAACCATAAAACACTACTCAATGGAGCAAATAATCAATATGTTGGGTTCAGCAAACATTCTTCCAGACCGATATGGTCTCACAGTCTTTAGGCAGCTTTCTATGGAACAGACATAAGGCAATTCTAGTGGGGGGTAGGAGGAAGTAGGCTGTTGGTTGACTAGGATCTGCAGCTATCCATTAGGTAGGAAATGGGCAGACTATGTGGCCTAGCGGTCCTTATCTGCCTCAAATTCTATGTTTCTATGTTTCCCTGAGTGATATAGTATCACAGTCTTTAGGCAGCTTAAACACCATTTACATCTCTATCTCTCTGCCAGTCCTCCTTTGGGATGTGATTCTGGCATCCTTGAAACAACACTGGCACTTGTGCTGTGCCATTTAACGTGTGCTCCCACTGGCTCTCCCACAGGCATCCCTTGAACTGACAGACCTCACAGATTGAGGGCTGCTTGCTCCCTCTCACTCCCCAGGGTGAAACTCCTCTGGCTCCTGTGTCACTGTCCTCAAAACAGTGGGCAACACGTCCCTAGAGTCACAGGGCTTTGACACTGCTTCAGTCTCTCCAGAACTGCAGGGCTCTTGATAAGGCCTTCACTGCCTCTTTGTGATGGTGGATCTCATCTCTAGCTTCTTTTCTTTCCCTGGTGCCTCCCTCCACAACTGGCACTACTTTGCAGCCTTACCCCCATCCCGTGCTCCTGTACCACTCCCATCCCATGCTTTCTGCCTCCATGGCAGCTGCTGGCAGTGGGCTGGAGCAGGCACCGCCCCACCCGCCGCATCACTCTCCTCCTTGCTCTCTCTCTCTGCTCATAGGAAGAATCCCTTCTAATGTGAAAACCAGGTTAAATACCCCTGCACACTTGTGGTGACCTCCCGACCTGCAGCAGGTCCCGTCGTGTGGCAGAGGGAATAACCATTTTTTCATCAGGCTGAAACTAGCCCAAACTATACTGCCTACTAGTGCATGAGATGTACACAACTGGGGTAACAGAGACTTTCAAGCAAATAAAAGTGAACTGCAGGGCACTATTTAGCAGGAGTGCAGAGTCAGAACCTGAGGTCACAAGTGAAACTGGCGAGAGGAAGGTTTAAAGAGAATTTCCGGCAGATAAAGATCACTTGACCTACCTAGTCTGCCCATTTTCTCTGTCTATAAATTTTCTTTTCAGTTTCAGAAAGGCCTTCAATAGTGTACCTAACAAAAATAATCAGTAAACTAAGCAACTTAAATCTGGATTGGAGATTGGTACAGTGGGCAAAATATTATCTAACAAACAGAAAATAGCAGGTAAGGTAAACAGAACAATGTTAGAGCTACTGGGTAGAGGTGTGCCACAAGGGTCAGTATTTGGGCATATATTGTTTACCATTTACATTTCAGAGGTGGTGTTTAATAAACAGAAATACGTAGTTTGTACTTGGGAAAATGATCAAACTGACTATGTACAGCCCTACCTTAATCATAGTTATAACCACATTCTGGGGAGGAGGAGGACATATTCCACTGTCTCAGCAACAAACCCAGATTTTAGTGCTCTTTGAAGCCCAATAAGGACCCCACAGTCTGTGGCTTATACCACCAATATCCTTACTGAATGTCGATTCAAAGATATTCACAGGTGTTTTGACTGACAGGTTTCAGGTTTGTATTGTGAACATTGTCCACTGTAATAAGACACAGTTCATCAAAGGCAGATTCCTCCAAGATAACATTCAGAGTTTCTTGAGCATTATCACTGCCCAGAAAACTATGAGGGCCTTCCAGCTGTCCATTGGTATGGACACTGAGAAAGCCTTTGATAGAGTGGATTGAGGGTTCCTTTTCAGGACGCTAGATAGATTCAAATTTAATTTGGGCCAAGTTTTGTGGGAGCATCTTTGTGTAGCAATCCTGGCGCCTCTGTGAAGGTTAATGTATACTTATCTAGCCACTTCCCATTTGGGAGAGGCACCAGACAGTGGTGCCCTCTTTCTCCCTGCTCTTTTTCCCTCAGCATAGAACCTCTGGCTATGCTGGCCCACCAATAAAGCAGTAGTGCTACGGCCTGCAGCGCCCGACAACCGAGGTTCGGGTGTGGACCTTGGGCATTGGAGGTTGGCTGGGGGAGGAGGAGGTGGAGTGTCCAGGAACTGCTCACCTTCTCCGGGGGACTTGGTGGACATCACCTACCGACCCTAGCTTTGGCTGGGGGCATGGCAGTCTGGGACCATGCTGCTTGACCTGGTCAGATGGAGCCGATGGGCCTCTGCACATCAAGGGGCAGGAAGGTCTTTGCATGACTGCCTCCATTCGGCAGATCATGCAAGGGATGCATAACTGAAAAAGCCCTTGGCAGAAGCCCTTTGATGCCGGATCCTGGCATTTACCGGGACAGAGCGATACAGGGCCCCCTCCAGCCATCAACTGAGGACGAAAAAACATGCAAAAAAAAAAAAAAAGTACCCCTGGCTGTCTCACTGAACTCTCTCAGGGTTGCCATCAGGTGGGAGAGAGGCCACAGGCTCTCCCATAGCACCAACTTGAACATCAATGGAGTAATGGCAGGGGGCTAGATCAAAAGTTTGCCCTATATGTAGATGACTCCCTGTTTTCTCTGGAGAGCTTATGACCTCTCTTCCTCACCTGATGGCAACCCTGAGAGAGAGAGAGAGTTCAGTGAGACAGCCGGATATAAAATAGACTGTGAGAAGTCAGAGGCAATGGTACCGAGTGGAGCACCTCTACATGACTTCTGTACTGAGATTTCCTTCATTATGGGTGAAACATAAGACCTTTCACTATTTGGGGGTTAGAGTGTCAGCTGACTCATTATGTCTTTTCTCTAATAACTATCAGATATTGCACGAGGCACCGATCAGATTTCACTAGCTGGACTCTGCTGCCCTGATTTTGTCAGGCCACCTACAAGGAGTTAAAATTAATGTACTGCCCAGAATTCCTTTTTCCTGTACCCTTCCTATTGCCCTTCTGGTGGCATTTTGCAACACATTCCTCAGGGATGTTCATAAATGTGTGTGGGCAGGTAAAAGACCATGGATTTAAGAGAGTGACCTCTGTCTACCATTGGATGGGGGAGCGGGGAGGTTAGGCCTCCCATGCTTTTGTACATACTGTTTGGCCACACAGTGGCTCCCCTCTGTTTGTGGGTGAAACAACATTGTCACTCGGACTAGTACTCTATAGAGGAGGTACAGCTGCGTGTGGTCCTGCTGTAGATGTTGCCGACTGCATATCTTCCTCCAGGTATCTGACAATCTGTGCACAACTTCTGGACAAAGCAAACTCTTCATAATATAACTAAATTATGCCTAAAGATAAGCACCCCTAATGAGCATGGCCCTGACCCTAATTAGGCATCATGTGGACTTTATCCCAATGAAAATAGAATTAGGTTATTATGTTGGGAAGCTAGGTTAATCCACTTTGCCCAGCTAGTCAAAGCCCACACCTACTACTTTTTCCCATCCCTGCAAGCTTACACAGGCTTAGAGAGGGCAATTTGCACAGATATTGACAGGTCAGCCATTTTATTAAGCAACCCAGTAATGTTACAAACCTCACTATGGAACAGACCTCATTGGGACAATTTTTTATCAGGTGGTAACATTAAGGGTTTAAATCTGATATATAGCTGAACTGATGCTATCATCGGAAGTTATGAAATCTCCTCTCCAGCATATCCAATTTAAATGGGATCAAGACAGTGGGGACCCTGTTCCTGTCAAACAATGGGATAGGAGATTGGACAGGGTTGGACGGTAACTACCTCACCCACATGTAGAGATTTTAATTGGAGGATACTGGTTCACTTTTTCAGACTCCCTCAGACCTCCTTCTATTTCAAAACACTTTGTGACCTACAGTGATGTCTGTTGGAGGCAGTATAGGGGCAGTCATTGCCACATGTTCTGGGCTTGCCCAGATTTACTGGAATTCTGGAGACATATTAATGAAGCCCTATATCTTGTCCTGTTCATGCAGGTTTCTAATAATTTTCAAGATGTGGTTCCAGGATTTCAAGCTCTTGTCCAAGGACTGAAATCCTTGTAGAAATTATGTTAGATGCTGCACACAGCAGCCTTAAATATACTACCATTCATTGGCTCACCACAGATTCTCCCACTCATTAACAGTGGTGTATCAAAGTGGGAAATTGAAAGCATGGAGCACTTCACTAGTGACCTGCACCCTGCCGCAGCAATGTCTTGATTTGTGGGCACCCTGACATAGATACCTGGCATCCATGGAGACAGGTGAAATATCTAAGGGAAGGGGACAGAATGTTTGGACTTTGGGGTCACGTAACTTAGCCCTTCCTGACTACTTTTAGTGTCCCCCACTCAGACTGAAGAGGCACTATGACTAAGTAACCTTACTTCCACAAAGTGTAGATTATCCACAAGGGGTACTTTGGTCAAGCTGCTGTCCTCCATAGTCTTATGGGGCTTTTATAGACCCATTAAAACAGATACTTTGGTAATCTGCTTCCTTATTTCTTGTAACCTCCCAGGTTGCACCTGAAAATAGGTATCTGTTTTGTCTAGTATGCTTACCTGATTAACAAAAACGAAATAAATAAATAGCCCTAAAAGCAAAACTGGACATTCTAACCCAGGAATTCTTCAATATTCTTAACTCTTGCAGTCAGCCTGAATATTAGAACTGCCCGGAGAATAGAACATATGTAAATGATGGAACCGTAATTAGCTCACGCCACTATTCAAATGCTGTCCTTATCAATTGCTGCATTCTAAAATGCTCTGATTTCATTCTCAGACTGCTAAGTCAAGATGCCTCACAGATCTCTCCTCACAGTCATGATATTTCATTATTGCTTATGTTGTTTACTTCAGAAAACAAGTACCGCTTTTAATATTTTTTCATCTGCTGCCTTTATTTTCTGTTTTTATAGTTAATGCTATGTTACTTTAGTTTTATTTAGTTTTTAACATTTCCTCTCGGTTCCTGGTAACTGTCAAGGAACCGATGCTTCCATCAGTTTTTTTTACTATTATTACTTTAGTTTTAAGTATAGTTTAGTGTTTATTCTATTTATTGCAAGAGATTATATTTTTGGTTCTTTTCCTGTCATCGCGGTTCCTCGAGGAGTTAACCACGGTTTTGGGAACCGCTTTACAACCGGGAAAAAAAAAGGTTTTTATTGCAGTTCACTTTTGGTTTGTGTCATTTTTTTTTTTTTATTATGGTCTTTATCGCCCTCCCCACGCACCTGGACCAACTCCCTTGGGCCCACACATGGATTGCCCCATCTCGGTGCACCCGACCTCACTGCCCCACATCGCAGCCAGCCCAGGTATCCCTGTCATATCTCTTCATCGAGGGTCTCTTACCTTCATAGGGGATGAGTCTGTTCAACCATATCCAATGATCCTGGGTGCTGCTGAGGCAGCTGATGGAGGTCTGGGAGCCCAGGAGTGAGGATCCGAGGAGGCAGTCATCTGACCAGCCAGGGCATCATTTTTCGTGGTTTTTCCTCTGAGGAGAGACATTCCATGACATCTAGGCTTCGCCCGATGTCTGTCTCTCCCAAGCACTGTGGGTGGATGTTGTGCTGAACCTCCGGCCTCCGCCAGGGGTCAGCAGACACTGAACCGCACCCCCCTCCCCCAGAGAAGGTCAGCTGTCAGTGGATGCTCCCGCCCTTCTCTGGTCGCCCTCCAGTGACCTGAGTCTGTTCCTGAAACCTGGTCATTGGCGTCAAGATGGAAATTCAACCGCTGCCGACGGGCCGGGTGATTTTGTCATTTAACTAAAATGTCAGATGAACTGAAGAAGAACACTGGCCCTACCAGGTTTAAAAACTGTATTCGTGTGGAGAGGTTTTTGCCAAGGCAGACAAACATGAAAAATGTGTTCTTTTCTTGGTGAAGCCCACTTTGTAAAACCTTTCCAGCTAAAACTATAGAAAAGAGACTGGAAGCCGCCCAGTGGCACTGGAGGTTGAGGCACTGGTCACTATACCTTGTGCCACACTGTTCAGGAACGAGCCTGGGCCGCCAGGGGCGTAGGCAGGGGAGAGAGGATTGACATCCAGAGGACTGCTCTTCTCTCTCAGGGAGGGAGGGGCTGTAGTCCCGCTAGTCAATTGCCCTCTCAGCGCCAGCCAGGATGGGAGATGCAAACCAGAGGCACGTCACTGATATATGTCAGTGGGGAGGGATGGGAGTAAAATTGGTGGAAAAGAAGCTGGCAGGCTCCATGATGGCTGCACAGTGCTCTGTTCCGTCCCCTGATGTCTGGATTTCACCTGGGGATAGCTGCACCCTCTTCGGCTTGGCCCCTGACATGGAGGGGACCTGTGGGGGATTTAGGGGTGTCCGTGGGGAACGTGGTTGGAGATCGAAGTTCCTCCAAGGAGGGACCAAAGCCGCCTGCCAGGCTCCACAGGAGGAAAACACATATTAGAAAAAAAAAAAAGAAAAGAGACTGGACAGGCTTAAGAAGAGGATGGCTCTGCCTAAAGATTTGGGAGACATCGGCCTGACTACCTACTTCCCCAACAAATATGGGTGAAACCATTGAACCGGCGCCATCTACCCAGGATAAGGGTGAACCTTCTAAGTCTAAACGAACTGGTGAACCAGTTGGAAAACCAGAACCGTGAAAAGTTGAAGAAAACAAAACACTTAGAACCCCTGCTGGAAAGCCTAAGGGGACTTCTGTAGAAAAGAGTCACATGACTTCAGCAGAGGCTATTGCCCAGGCTCTCAAAGTCATTCAAGCTCTACAGGGATTGGTGCCGTTCCATCGGTACTGATCAGTCCCTGTTCAGCCCTGTTCAGCAACCGCAACCCTGGTTGCATTCTCTGGTCCTGAGATCCAGGACTATGAGGAATATGAAGAATATGATGATGAAGATAGGGAACCCATTGAGCCTGAGGTTTCCCCAGACCAGGAGTTCAAGTCTCCACCAAGATTACCGAAGGACATTTCCCACACTTCACTTTTGTGAAGAAGATGGTAGAGCTTTGGACATCACTACCAGTGAAGAGGTAGAAGATGAAGAAGCGGTGGAATACCTTGAGTTAATGGGGCTGACTCAACCAAGAAACTTTTATTGTCTATAAATAAGTTTTGAAGAAGCATATTACGAAAATTCTCCAGGCACCAAATTCTGTACCTCCCTTGGATAAAAGGGCTGACAGAAAATACCAACTAGACATGACGGGGCAGAATTTCTAGTCTCCTATCCTGATCATGAGAGTGTCACGCAAACTGTGGCCTGTGACAGGGCAAGGGTGCCTTTGGCAACATATCCTCCAGAAAAGGATTCAAGCAAGATTGACAGCATGGCCAAGAAGGGATTCCTGTCAGTTTCTGTGGCAGTTAGACAGGCTAATTACATGGCCTACGCTGCCCAGTATCAGAAGTCACTGTGGCAGCCAGTTTTGGCCATGTCAGATAAGGCTCTCTAGTCTTGCAGCTGACCTGGCAGAGACTGCAAGGTTTAGCTTAGAGGCATCCAAGTACCAGTTCGAGATGGCAGCAGATGCCAATGACACTACTGATAGGTGGATGGCCAAAACAGCGGCTCTTAGAAGATTTGCTTGGCCAGAGCCATGAATTTGTCACAAGATACTCAGGCAAAGCTCATGGACATTCCTGTGAGAATAATCTCTGTTTGGGGACAAAACAGAGGCCTACATGAAAATAGTGGATAAATACAAAACCACCTACAAGAGCAATTTGGCCAAGGAAAAGCCCTCAGCTTCCAATAGGCCTCATGAAGGGGGGCATAGGCAATTCTACCTATGGCAGACCTTTCTTTTAAGTCCAAGCTGTACAGCAGTACAAACAATATTCCCAACAAACAGGATATTTCAGAGGTAGGGAAGAAGGGGGTTTAGGTGTGGGTCTCAGGCTGGCCAGGCCCAACCCCAGCCTAAGCAGAATCCTGGCTTGGTTGTCAAGGTCGCCTCCCCTGTACCAGTGGGAGGAGGGGGGGGCAGGCTGACTCATTTATTCTAGGCTTGGAAGACCATTACTACAGACAAGTGGGTCCTAGAGGTAGTGAGTCAGGGCTTGTCCCTCAGCTTCAAATCCTTCCCAACCTTAAGAACAAGAGTCTTTTGGGCCAACTTCAAACTCAGGAACGAAGCTGTTAGAAGAGGAAGTGGCAAATTTGTTACTGTCAAAGCAGTAGAACCAGTTCCTCCACAGCAAAGGGGAAAAGGATTTTACTCAAGGTACTTTCTGACCACAAAGAAAATGGAGAGTGGTGACCTATCCTCGATCTAAGGTTACTGAACAGACACTTGGCAAAGCCAAAGTTCAAAATGGTGACTTTAGCCATGATTTTGCCAACCTTTCAGCAATGAGATTGGCTGGCATCCCTGGATCTAAAAGATGCTTACTTCCACATCCCCATAAGGGAGTCCTACAGGTTCAAACTCCCATCAGGTCATTACCAGTTTTCAGCACTGCAATTTTGTCTCACTTCAGCTCCAAGGATGTTCACAAAGTGCTTGGCAGTGGTAGTGGCACTTCTAAGAAGGCAGAGAATCACAGTGTTCCCCTACCTGGACAACTGGTTGGTGGTGGAAAGTCACCATCCAAAGTTCAAAATGGTGACCTTAGCCATGATTTTGCCAACCTTCCAGCAATGAGATTGGCTGGCATCCCTGGATCTAAAAGATGCTTACTTCCACATCCCATAAGGGAGTCCTACAGGTTCAAACTCCCATCAGGTCATTACCAGTTCTCAGCACTGCAATTTTGTCTCACTTCAGCTCCAAGGATGTTCACAAAGTGCTTGGCAGTGGTAGTGGCACTTCTAAGAAGGCAGAGAATCACAGTGTTCCCCTACCTGGACAACTGGTTGGTGTGGGAAAGTCACCATCCAAAGTTCAAAATGGTGACCTTAGCCATGATTTTGCCAACCTTCCAGCAATGAGATTGGCTGGCATCCCTGGATCTAAAAGATGCTTACTTCCACATCCCCATAAGGGAGTCCTACAGGTTCAAACTTCCATCAGGTCATTACCAGTTCTCAGCACTGCAATTGGTCTCACTTCAGCTCCAAGGGTGTTCACAAAGTGCATGGCAGTGGTAGTACCACTTCTAAGAAGGCAGAGAATCACAGTGTTCCCCTACCTGAACAACTGGTTGGTGGTGGGAAAGTCACCACAACAGATAAGGGCTTACCTAAGGACAACCCAATACCTTCTGGAGTCTATAGGGTTCCTACTAAACCTCAAGAAATTCATCCTGCAACCAGTGCAGGTACTACACTTCATAGAAGCAGAGCTCGACACACAGAGGGAAGGGTTTACTTACCTCAGGACAGGGTAAGCAACATTCTCCGGATTGCTGGGTTTTTCAGGTTGAACAAACTAAAACCAGCAAGGCAGTTTCTACAGCTCCTGGGACATATGGCTGCAGCAACAGCCACAGTCCTAGGTTCCAGGTTCAGATGAGGGATATACAGTTTCACCTCAGGGCACATTGGTGCCAAAGGAGAAACTCACTCTTAAAACTGGTTCCAGTAACAGGGACATTACTGCAAGCCCTGCAATGGTGGCAGCTATGGTGAAAGCTAAGGGAAGAAGTTCCTTCCAGCAGGAGTCCTATCAGTAGTTCTCAGAACAGATGCATCTCTTCTGGGCTGGAGAGCCCACTTGGGCACCCATACAAGTCACAGCACTTGGTGAAGTGCAGAGTCACACCAGCACATAAACTTGCTGGAACTCAGAGGAGTGCTTTTAGCCCTACAGTCTTTTGCATCTATCATTCAAGGCAAGGTGGTACAGGTGAGGGCGAACAATACCACCACAATGTACTACATAAACAAGCAGGGTCCGACTTCACTAATAGCCATTCATTTGCAAGGGAAGGACAACACCTTGGCAGATGCCCTGAGTCGAATCAACCAGAGCATCACAAATGGACTATCAACAGGCATGTGGTAGAGGTAGTGTTCAGAAGGTGGGCACCCAGAGATAGATCTCTTTGTGTCCCACGAAAACCACCAGCTGCCACAGTTTTGTTGCAGGCCACAAGCAAGGGGTTCAATGCGTCTGGCTGCCTTGGCACTGGATTGGTCAGGAAACAAGCTGTACACCTTCAACCCTTTCCCCTGCTTCTCAGGGTTCTAATCAAACTCAGATCTCAGCCAGCATCAATGATCTTGATAGCTCCAGATTGGGCCAGGCAGCCATAGTACTCTCTGCTGCTCTCCATGTCTGTGGCTCCACCAATACCCCTCCACAGAGGTACAACCTGTTAACTTCCTTCTGGGAAAATCCGTTCCCGAACCTCAGATCCCTCAGGCTCAAGGCCTAGCACTTGAGGACTTGGAGTTTGCAGGCTTGCATCTCTTTGAGAGTGTTCTAAATGTTCTGAGGTGATACTGGAAACCCTCTACTAAGAAGACTTATGCTTCTAAGTGGAAGAGATTCTCTATGTGGTGTTCTATTAAAGATGTAGTACCTTCACAGGCAGGGGTACTAGCCCTGCTGGACTACCTACCCACTTACATTCCTTGTGTTTGCAACTTACTACCCTTAAGGTGCATCTGGCTTCAGTTTCAGCATATATTTCAGCTGGTAAGGGTGTCTCCATAGCATCCAATCCCATTTTCAAGAAGTTTTTCAGTGGTTTGGCTCACCTACAGCCTCCCCACATAGAACTAGTGCCTGCATCGGATCTTAATGTCTGCATTGCGAGCTCCTGGAACCCCTATTTGAGCCCATGGCTTTATCCCATCTGAAATACATCACTTGGAAAACAATGTTTTTGGTGGCCATTACCTTGGCCAGAAGGATTAGCAAGCTTCAGGCCTTGTGCATTGAGCACAACTATATCTCCTTTCATAGAGATAAGGTAGTGCTTAGAACTAATAGGAAGTTCCTTCCTAAAGTGGTTTCTGACTTCCATTTGAATCAGTCCATTACTTTTCCAGTCTTTTTACTGAGCACGCTAGCTCAGGTGAGTGTAGGCTTCACAGTTTGGATAGCAAAAAGCTTTGAGCTACTATATGACTCACGCCAAGGACCATAGGCAGGACAGGCAGCAGTTGTTCCTGACTTATGGGGATATGGGAAAAGAAAACCAGCATCTAAAAGGACTATCTCATAGGTTCATAGGTATATCGAGTTCGAGGGACTAGCCCATAATGAACTCGCCATCCCTAACCTGGATGGAATTCATATTTTTATTACCCATAAAATGTCAAGATTTTTTGAATAACTGGAAGGAACTACTGTATATTACTTCAAGAGGCAGTGAATTCCAAGTCTGGACTATTCTCTGGGTAAAAATCGATATCGACTAGTAGACCTATTTGTGACTGATTTTAATTGTAGTATATGGGATCTGATGTTATTTCTTTCTTATACCATTCTAAGCATATTGTTTCAGCCAGAGAATTATCCCTGGAAGCTTTATAGATTAGGCATAAGTCCCCTCTAAAACGATATTCAAGAATAAAGTTCCAATTTTGTAATCTACTGTTATATGATAAAGTTAGAATTATTCACTTGTCTGGTAAATCTTCTCTGTATTTTTCAACTAGTATCTTATCCTTTATCAAGGTTGGAAGCGGAAAAAGAGGCGCAAAAGTCTAGATTTGATCTTACTACACTGCAATAAATAGGAAGTAAGACTTCGGTTCTCTAGATTTAATATTTTTAAATAGGCAAGTTATTAATCTATGACATTTTAGGAAGTTTTTGAATGTGTTCAGAAAATTTTAATTATTAGTGATAAAATGCCCAGGTCTTTTTCAGAAGTTACTTTGTTCAGTAAAGGTTGTTCAGATAATAGTTAGCACATCTGTTGCTAAATCCAAAATGCATAACTTTACATCTCTCACTGGATTGTCAATGTATCCAATCCTGTTACTCAAAGGCGGTAAAGAGCCCCACTAAGCCTTAGGGCCCAGTCTACAAGGGTACAGCT
Organism: Neoceratodus forsteri; assembly: GCA_016271365.2. Taxonomy (NCBI): domain Eukaryota; kingdom Metazoa; phylum Chordata; order Ceratodontiformes; family Ceratodontidae; genus Neoceratodus; species Neoceratodus forsteri. The sequence goes on from CM057458.1 coordinate 1,373,132,463, forward strand.
GCTACTATAGCAGCTGCCAGGGATGTTCCACTACTGGAAATCTGCAAAGCAGCTACATGGAGAACGGTACATACATTCACGAATCACTACTGCCTGGACACCCAGTCCAGGTGTGATGCTCAGGTTTGGCACAACAATTATGCAAGTCTATTTCAAAATAGGTTCTGTGCCCACCTCAAAGGTACTGCTTTGTAAGTCTGCAAGAGTTAAGAATATTGAAGACTCCTAGAATTAGATGAAAAATTACTCACCTTAGTAATGTTGTTTCTTCACAGGTATTCGTCAATATTCTAAACTCTCATACCCGCCTCAACTTTCAGAACTAGTGGCATCTGCATCTCAGCTGGATGTCTGATTGAAAAGGGTGTTTTCACCCTGTTGTGATATATTTTTGGACCCGTTGGGTGGTTTTCCCTCTTTAGGTGCTTATCTGACAAATTTTGGGAGGTACCTCTAATAAGAGGTTTGTTATTATTATTACTAAAACTATTTTGGTTATTTTATTATTATTACCTTAGGGTTATTATCACAACATTTGATTGGTTAGCTTAGGATGGGCCTTTCCTTGCAGGCTCTAATGAATCTGAGCATTTCAGAATGCAGCAGTTGATAAGTACAACATCTGAATTGTGGCACAAGCCAATGATGGGTTCCATCATTTACATGCATTCTATTCTCCAAGCACTTTACTATTCAGGCTAACTGCAAGAGTTAAGAATATTGAAGAATACATTGGAAGAAACAAGATTACTAAGGCAAGTAATTTTTTTCTTCTTTTATTAATAGAACAGTACTTTCACAAAATTGATGTTGCATGGTACACTGTTGGCCCAACATCAAAGAGGACGATCCTCTTGAATATCTTTATAAGTGACATTGTAGAGGAGCTGGAAGGGATAACACCAAATCTGCAATAGGTTGGACACTTGGGGGAGGGTGGAAAGGATGAGCAGAGACCTGAAAAACTATAGGAGTGGTCAAGGGTATGGCAGTCAGGTTCTAATGTGAAAAAGTGCAAAATACTGCACTGAGGGCACACTAACCCAGTGGCAGAGTACAAAATGGGTGGAGTGGTATTGACAACTACCAAGTAGGAAAGAGCTCACCCCTCATCAAGATGCCTGCTAAGACATACTCCTATTCCCCCATACTTGTCACTCCTCTCTTGAACCTCCTGCCTCCCCACTGCCAGCCTCTCCTGTTCCCCCAGCCTATTTCTCCCTAACTGGGTCCCTTGTGCTAACTGGGCCTCTTGTGCTTCTGGCCCCAGTTTGCTCTTTAATCTATGGTGGATGTCCTTAAGCACTCTCACATGCTTTGCTTATTGCAGTCATGTAAAGAACTCATGTACAGTACTGTTCTTTTTCTAGCTAAATATTATGCGGTTACTAGTTCACGTGGGGACTCCACTTATTTCTCCTTCCTCGATTGCCAATGTATTTTGTATAGGCACTTTGAATATTTGTATTTGCTCTTCAAGTCAGTACTTCCTTCCCTCCTCCACTGGGTCATACTTGGAAACCAGCCTTGGCTCCATGAGCCTCTCCTGTTATCAAATTTTAATTAAATAAAATAACTCATTAAATAAGAGACCTGGGGGTAATCATATCAGATGACCTAAGGTGGTCAGGTAGTGTGACAAGGCAGTAGGGAGGGTGAATGAGGCAGGGTGCATAGTAAGGGTATCACCAACAGAAAGAGGAGGTTGTGTTGCCCCTATAGAGATTGCCACCTAGAGTAGTGTTTCCCCAGTAAGACCCCACCTAGAGTATTGTGTTCAGTTCTGGAGACCACATCTCTGGAAGGACATAGACAGAGTGGAGGTGGTCCAGAGTAGGGCAACTAAAATGGTGCAGGGTTGACATCAAAATCCCTATGAGGAGAGACTGAAGGAACTCAATAAGTACACCCTGGGAAAGAGGAAGAAGTGTAGGGATATGATTGATACCTTTAAATACCTCAAGAGGGTAAATAAGGTACAGGACAGGAGTATTTTTCAGAAGAAAGGGTGCTCAAGAACCAGGAGACATGCTATAAAGCTGGAGGGTAGATTCAGTAGAGATGTGAGGAAGTACTTCACAAAAGAGTGGTGGATTCCTGGAACAGCCTTTCAGCAGAGGTGGTTAGGACAAAACAGTGGTGGGGTTCAACAATGCATGGGAATCATAGTGGAAAGGAAGGGAGAGGAGAAAAGAACTGTAGATCGGGCATGGTCTGCGGTAATAGTGTAGGTAGGGAGAAATGGGCAGACTGGATGGGCCTGTTGGTCCTTATCCACTGTCAAATTCTATATTTCTATGTCTCTATGTTTCATGAAGATGTCTCACTATGGTGACTAGTTGCATTGATCTGTTTTCACAGTTTATTACTGTACCAGGATTAGGTTTTATAGCTTTCTTATCTGAATGTACTGAGCTTTTACATCTGTTTGCATGTGCTAACTCTTGAAGTTTCATATATTTTGAATAAACCTCAAGTTTACAAAAACTGACTGTGCATTAGATGGACATGTATTAAAATGTGGAAGGATGAGAGAGTCCCGTGGTTCTGTTTAATGCAACCTTAAATTTATGAGTAATAGTGGACAGGCAAGTGTAACCCCCTATAAATTGGGTTACTAAAGTGTCTTCCTGGGCTCTAAAATGCCCACTGTCAGGAATGGTGTCCTGTTTGCAGAGTGCTGTTTGTCTGCATGAGAGTGCTTTAGTAAGTCTCTGTGCCTGTTTCTTTAAGAGAACATGTAGCCTGTGTAAGAAAGATTAGTCTGGGTTGGGTCCAAGTGATTTAAGGCTCATGACCAGCCAGACAGTCCATTATTCTGCTCCATTCTGCAGTCACTATTTACATGGAGGAGCCCTGTTAAGGAAAGTGATTATTTACTGTTTATCTGCTATAATAACAATGATAGAAGAGTTTGTTTATCCTGCTTTATATTGTAGCCTGAGCTTTTGAATAGGAGACACCATTTTGGTTCTGGACTTCCAGTGTTGGACCAATCGAACCTCAGGGACCTAAAATGGAGATGGTCCCCAGAGGTCTTGTGGGAAGGTAATTCTGCAGTATTTGTAGTTTAAAGGGTTTGGCACCTAAATGGACCTGGAGAGGGAGCCCTTGCTGTGATAGACAGTTTCCTCAGCAAACTGAACCCTTTGGATCCCAGAGGAAATACCCAGAACTGTCTGAAGCAGAGTCAGTCAAAAGTTGGAGGCTGGAGAGTGAAGAGCTTGAGTGGTCGAGCAGCTGCTCCTGGGAGGAGCACAGGAGGGTGGTGGGAAGGCTCTGCTGGCCTGCCTGTCACGTTCTCCAGCCACGAATGTGAAAGTTGGACTTTTCAATTGGTGGTTAAGGCCACCATCAGCAGAGGAGAGAAAAGTGTGTTATTACTGTCACAAAGGCACTCTGCAGTTCAGGCCCTCTGCTCCCACAGTGCCAAACCTCGAAGTGCAATATCGAACAGAAGACAAACAGGGTAACCCTCCTGTCTGTTTTGTGTCTGAATCACCTACTAGCCTCGAGTTCTGAGGCAAAATATGAACCCTTTTTTGCTAGCATGCCAAGTTAACAGGATCAGATATCGCACACTCTTTGGGGAAATGCAGTGCAATACTTAACCCAGTGGGCACGCAGCCTGGTTCACAACTCTACCCTGTTGACTCAATTTGAGACCTAGGTAATTTCTTAACCTAGGAAGATAGTAACACACTTTTAAGCCTTAACAGTTGTCAGAATCAGTAACACTGCTCCAGCATTCACATGCAAAGAAAATGGAAAAGGCACAAGCAGAATTTCAAGAAAAATAATGTTTACTAAAAATTAAAATAGATAAAATTCAAAATGCAGAACATATACAATTGGGTTTACATTCTTTTAAAGTAAATGGATAATTATACAAAACAAAGCTTTATTACTGAATTTCTACTACCCTAGGTTTCAAATAAATATGTAGGTGGTTGAATTTACCTAAAGTGCTATGAGAGTTTGTCAGGAGTCCCAGGACAAATTTGTCAAATGCCCAAAAACCAAAATCAAATACACTGTTTCTCTCCCAGCTGCTGGTGATGCTTCTTTCAAAACACCTCCTCCTGATAACACAGCTCACAGATGCTGGCTGTGAGGTCACTCAACCCTGAGAACTGAGTTAATTTATCAGTCACATGTCTCAGCCCACTGTTCAAACATTCCAATAAAAAATATGTATCTTCTTCTTAATTAGTGAGGCCTTATGACAGACAAAATTATCCCCTTGATGTCATCAGAGGTTTCCTGGACTTCAAAGTACTTGAAATTTTACAAGCTAACAGAAATCAATTAAAATGGCCTTTTCCTCAGAGGTCATAAAATGCATACTTTTCCCCTAATGTTCAAAGAAAGGGATAGTTTACAATGTGTTATCACCTGGCATAAAGGAAGTCTTTACAGTCCCAGGAAGGCTTGTAACTATGTGTCAACAGAGAAGGAAGCTAGCCATCTAACTACTGCAGTTACTGTGTTGGCGTCAAAGGTCAGGGCTATTTAAAACTACTGTCTCTAGCTAGCCTGCTGACCCTGCTATGCCTTATAAGTAGAAATCTGAAAACATATATTTATAACAAACTGTACACATAGCTTGTAGATGGGCATCATGTTACATTCCTCCCTCCTAGACTGAACTTGGGGACTCTATTCCTAGGCATGGCATGAGTTCCCCAAATTCAGTTCACTGCTCAAACTGACATGATAACTCATCAGCATTTTCATTTGCTGCCCCTGCCCTGTGTGAGACAGTCAAGTCATAACCCTGCAAGGTAAGGCTCCACCTTAACAGCCTACCATTTGTTTTACCCATTTGTACCAGCCAAACCAGGGGGTTGCGACCTGTTTGTACCTCAAAATGCCGCCCCGTATAGGTATGGCTCTAACTTCTTTTGTGCCCACACCATGGCAAGACATTCTTTTTCCACTGTAGAGTAAGCATGCTCCCTGGGAAGTAACTTCTTACTGAGGTGCGCTATTGGGTGATCCTTCCTTGGTTAGACATTTGACTAAGCACTGCCCCAATACCCACATCTGAGGCATCAGTGTGGACTATAAAGGTTTATTATAGTCTGGACTGGCTAATACAAGAGCACTGCACAGTGCCTCCGTTAACTATGTAAAGGCTTGTTAATAAGCTGGTTCCCAGATAACTTTCTTAGGCATTCTTTTCTTTAACAGGCCTGATAGGAGTGGCCAGGGCACTGTAGTTTGGTACAAATTTTCTATAGTACCCTGTGGTCCCTAGAAAACTCAAACCTGCTTTTTGTTTCAGGTCGGGCCATGCCTTGATTGCCTCAATTTTTGTTTGGTTAGGGCCAGACTGTCCCCGCCAACCTACGTGCCCAAGGTATGCCACCTCAGCCATGGACACCTGGCACTTTTCAGCTTTACGGTGAGCCTGACCCTCTGTATCCTGCCCAGCACTTCCCTAAGGTGGGACAGGTGTTCCTCTCAGCTGGTACTAAAGATGGCAGTGTCATCCAGGTATGCCACAGCGTACTCCTCAGCACCATTTAACACCTGGTTCACCAACCTTTGGAAGGTGGCAGGGGCATTCTTCATTCTGAAAGGCATTACTTTAAACTCAAATAACCCTATTGGAGTGATGAAGGCCGATCTCTCCTAGCTCTGGCAGTTAACTCTACCTGCCAATACCCTTTGTCAGGTCAATAGTGGTAAGGTATGTTGCCCTCCAAACTTGTCAGGAGTTTGTCCATTCATGGCATTGGGTGGGTGTCTGACTTCATGACTGCTTTGAGTCAATGATAGTCCACACAAAAATAAGTACAGCCATCTGGCTTGGGAACAAGGACTACGTGTGAGGCCCAGGGGCTGTGGGATTTCTGGATTACCCCAAAATCCAGCATTTCCTCCACCTCCCTCCTAAAGTCCTTTTGGATGACCTCTGACACCGATATGCTGTTTGCTGTATGGGCGCTGCATCTCCATTTCCACATTGTGTGTCGCTAAGGGAGTTAGTCTAGGCTTGGTGCTAAACAATGGGGCAAAGTCTGCTAAAACCTCCCTATTTCCTGGATCTGGTCTGTGGTCAACTGGGATGACATTTAATTGCCTCCAAGAGGACTCCTGCTTGCTTTCTTCCAGCAAGTCCAGAAGGGGTCTCCTTGTCTGTCCCCTCCCTGGACTACACACTGCAAAGACCATGTCTGCCCTATTAGAATATGGCTTCATCATGTTGACATGGCACATTCTTTGGGTATGTCTCTGTCAGGTAATTTATAATGTAGTTTAGATCATTCACCTGCCTGACTACCTTGTGACGGTCCTGCCCACTCGACCTGCAGCTTAGCTTTCCAGATCGGAATAGGACCATGACCTCCTGACCAACAGTGTACAAACGAGCTCTGGCTCTGCGGTCATACCATACCTTTTGCTTTTGTTGGGCAGCTGCCAGGTTGCTCTGGGCTGTTCCCATAAGCTCCTTCAGCTTTTCCCTAAACCTAAGGACATAGTCCACTATGGGAGTCCTCTGGGTGGTGTGCTTGCCTTTCCAGTCCTCACGGATCAAGACTAGGGGCCCACATACCCTAAGTCCATATAAGAGCTTGAAGGAGGAAAACCCTGTTGACTCTTGGGGCACCTCCTGTATGCAAACAACAGGTGGGAAGGTAGTTCTTCCAGTCCCTCCCATCCTGTTTAGCAAATGCTTGGAGTATCGATTTAAGGGTACCATTGAATCATTCCACAAGCCCATTGGCTTCATGGGTAATAAAAGTGTTGTGTGTCTCTGTACCACCCCACACTTCTCCCACAAACATTTCATCAGGTCTGACATGTAGGAACCCCCTCGATCTGTGATAACCTCTTGTGAAAACCAACACGGAGAAAATCCTAGCAAGGCATCTGCCACTTTGTCTGTCCTCAGTGAAGATAGGCGACTGCCTCTGAGTACCGGGTGGATTAATCCACCATGGTGAGATAAACCTCTTCTTGGAGGAGCAGGGGTATTCAAGGCCCACAATATCCATTCCTACCCTCTGGAATAGCTCCTTCACTATGGGCAAGAGAATTAGTGTGGCTTGGGTTTCCTACCCACCTTCCCTATTTCTTGGCACCAGTGACAAGACCTGCAATACTCCTTCATCTGCTGGGTGAAGTTGGGCCAATAGAAATTCTGGGCCAATCACTGTGTAAGTGCGTGCAATTTCAGAGGATCAGACATGGGAATATTGTGAGCAATCTTGAGCAACCACTCCACGGTAACCCTGAGGGAACGACAAGCCTGCCCATCACCCCTTCCTCTGTCTTTACATCCTCGCGTATACAGTAGTCCATTGTCCCAATAAACTTTATGTTTCCCGTCACCTCCTGAGCTCCATCAGAGTCTGCCCAAGCCCTCAGCTTCTCTAAACTAGAGTCACTTTTCTGAGCAGCTGCAAGAATCCTTACACATTCCCAAGGCATGGGACAGGTCCCTCCAGTTTCTAAACTAGGTCCCTAGCTCTAGCATCAGGTTATTCAGGGTCACTGCCATCCCTAACCCTCTGACAATGGGCTACCCCTCCTCCTTAGAGTCACCCTCTGTAGCTGCTCTGTTAATTGCTACCTGGAGAATGTCTACCCCCTTTACTATTCTCCATATCAGGAGAGACAGGCTGGGGAACCAGCCTCCCAGTGTTTCAACAGGGCTTATATGGGGTCCAGGAGCCACAATTTACCTTTGCTGCTTGGCTACAGATAACTACACCATCCCTGTTGGAGATTGTTCCTGATAATTACATCTAAAGTAAGATTCTCTGCTACATAGAAACATAGAAGTTGATGGCAGATAAGGACCAAAGCCCATCAGTCTGCCCATTTCTTTTCTACCTTATAAATGTGCCATCGGCCTTTGCTCTGTCAATGGCCTATCTATTCATACTCATCTGTATTGCTCCTTTATGCCTATCCCATACCTGTTTGAAGCCATGCACTGTATTCATATCCACCACTTCTGGAGGCAGCTATTCAGGCACTCACCCATCTCTGAAACATAGAAACAGAAGTTGATGAAAGATAAGGACCCAAGGCCCATCCAGTCTGCTAGTTTTTCTACCTTGTGAATGTGCCAAGGCCTTTACTGTGTCAATGGCCTATCTATTCATACTCATCTGTACTACTCCCTTATGCCTGTCCCATGCCTGTTTGAAGCCCTGCACTGTATTCATATTTACCACTTCCTGAGTTAGGCCGTTCCATGTATCCTCCGCCCTTTCTGTGAAACAGAACTTCCTCACATTACCCCTTAATTGGTCTTTCTCTAATCTCATGCTGTGTCTCTTGTCCTGCTATTTTCCTTATATTGAAACATGTTAGACTCTTTCACCTTGTTAATGCCCTTAAGGTGTTTGAATGTTTCGATCATATCACCTCTCCCTCCTTTGCTCTAGGGTATACATATTGAGCTCCATTAATCTGTCCTCATATGTTTTCTGATGCAGTCCCTGCACCATTTGGTTGCTCTTCTCTGGACTGCCTCAATTTTGTTAATGTCCTTGTTAAGGTGTGGCCTCCAGTACTGCACACAGTACTCCAGATGGGGCCTAACCAGTGTCTTGTAAAGAGGGATTATTGCCTCCCACTTCCAACTTGTGATACCTCTAATAATACAACAAGTCCCTTTACAGAAAGGGTCCTGAAGGAACTGGAAGTAATAAGAGCTGATAAAGCAATGGGGCCAGATGGGTGCACCCCAGGGTCTTAAAGAACTAAGAGAGGTGGTGGCTGAACCTCTGGCTATCCTGTTCAGCCAATCACTGGAAACAGGGAGGTACCCAAAGACTGGAGGACAGCAGATGTAGTCCCTATACAAAAGTGGGAACAAAGAGGAAGCAGGGAACTACAGACCAGTCAGCCTCACCTCGGTAGTGGGAAGATCATGGAAGCACTACTGAAGGAGAGATTGGTGGAACATCTGGTTGTCAATGGACTACAGGACCCAAGGCAGCATGGTTTCACCAGGGAGGTCATGTCAGACCAACCTCATTGAATTTTTTGACTGGGTGACTAGGGAGGTGGATCAGGGAGGGCAGTGGACATGGCCTATCTGGACTTCAGCAAGGCCTTTGACACTGTGCCATAGAAGACTATTACACAAACTGGGGAATATGGGTGTGGGCAGGACAGTAGTGTGGTGGGTAGGTAACTGGCTGGGTGGCAGGACACAGAGGGTGGTGGTAAATGGCTGTCACTCCACAGAGGAAGAGTGACCAGTGGGGTACCACAGGGATCAGTGCTGGGACCGGTCCTATTCAACATCTTCATCAGTGACATTGCACAGGATATAGAAGGCAGAATTTCACTGTTAGCTGATGACACAAAGCTCTGTAACAGAGTAGCACACCAGAGGGTGTAGACAGAATGAGAAGGACCTGCAGAAACTTGAAGAATGGTCAAGGGTTTGGCAGTTGAAATTCAATGCAAAAGTGCAAGATAATGCATATGGGGCACAAAACCCTGGCACAATATATCAGTTGGGGGTGAGGATATAGCATGCACCAAGCAGGAAAGGGATCTTGGGGTTGTCATCTCTGATGACCTCCAAGGTAGGGAAACAGTGTGACAAGGCATCAGGTAAAGCAAATAGGATGCTGGGATGTATAGGCAGGCGCATCACCAGCAGGAAAAGGGAGGTCATAATTCCGCTATACAAGACACTAGTGAGGCCCCACCTGGAGTACAGTGTACAGTTCTGGAGACCATACCTCGTAAGGACATAGACAGGGTAGAAAGGTTCAGAGGAGGGCAACAAAGATGGTGCATGGGTTGCATCACAAGTCCTATGAAGACAGGTTGAAGGAACTGAACATGTACTCCCTGGAGGAGAGGGAGAGAGGGATATGATAGAGACATACAAGTATCTTACAGGGAGGAACAGGGTGCAGGAAAACACTATTTTAAGCGAAAAAGATGTTTCAGGACTAGAGGGCATGGGATGAAGTTGGAGGAGGACGATTCAGAGGAAACATGAGAAAAGAATTTCTTCACAGAGCGGGTGGTGGACAAGTGGAACACCCTGCCAGAGGAAGTGGTGGGGCTGAAACAATCACGGGATTTAAGAATGCATGGGATAGACATAAAGGAATTCTAGAGGTCAGGGGTAAGGGGAAATAGACTTCTAGGAAAACAAACTGAACTTACAAGCTCAAATGGGCAGACTAGGTGGGCCATAGGCCCTTATCTGCCGACACTGTCTATGTATCTATGTATGTACCCTAACATCCCCTAGCCTTACCTACTGCTTTAGTGGTCTGCTTGGATGATTTCAGGTCATCGGTGATGATGATGCCCAAGTCTCTTTCTTCCCTTGTGACTGCCAGCAACTCCCTCCCAGCCTATAGGTGGCTTCAGGGTTCTCTCCCCTATGTGCATGATCTTGCACTTCTTTGCATTAAAACCCAGTTACCACTGTTCCAACCATTTTGCTAGTTTATCCAGATCTCTTCTCATTCTGCCCACCCCATCTGGATCATCTACTCTGTTGCAGATCTTGGTGTCATCTGCAAATAGACAAACCTTATCCTCCAGTCCATCTGCAATGTCACCGATGAAGATATTGAAGAGGACTGGCCCCAGAACGATCCTGAAGTACCCCACTTCTGACTTGCATTTCTTCTGACTGTATACCATTTACCACCACTCTCTGTTTTCTGCCCGTCAACCAGTTTGCCACCCAGCCGACCAACGTCCTGACCCACCCCTGAGCCTACCCAGCTTATTAATCAATTTTCTATGTGGAACAGTATCGAAAGCTTTGCTGAAGTCAAGGTAGGCGACATCAACTGCTCCCCTGTCCACCACTCTGGTTACCCAGTCAAAGAAATCTATGAGATTAGTTTGACGGACCTTCCTTTGTAAACCCATGCTGTCTTGGATCCTGTGCTCCTATGGATTCAGGTGTTGCTATCCTTACTTTAAGGTGCCTCCATAATCTTGCCCACTACTGAGGTAAGACTGACTGGTCTGTAGTTCCCTGCCTCCTCTCTGCTACCACTCTTGTGGCGCGGGATCATATGAGCCCTTCTCCAGTCTTCTGAGGCCTCTCCTGTGCCCAGAGACTCATTAAACAATTCTGATAATGGCTCTGTAGTTCCACCCTTAGCTCCTTTAGTACCCTGGGATGTATGCCATCAGGTTCCATTGCCTTATCCACCCTGAGCTTATTGAGCTCTTGTAGGACCCTTTCTTTTGTGAAGGGACTAGTGCACCTCCTTCCCCTGTGTCCATGGTGCTGAGCTGTGGGCCCTGTCCTACCTTCTCTTCCAGTAAATACTGAGCAGAAGTATCTATTTAGGATAGATGCTTTACATGGTCCTCCTCCTCACATGCCCCTTATCCCTTTGATCTTAGCAGTACCCCTCTGGACTTTCTCCTTTCACTAATATATCTATAGAAAGTCTTGTCACCTTCTTTTACTGTTAGTGCTAGTGTTTCCTCGGTTTGGGCCTTTCCTGCCTTCTTATGGAGTTTGGTATGCCTCCTAGCTTCATCCTGCTGCATTCCCTTATATTTCCTAAAGGCCAGCCTTTTAGCTCTGACCTTTTCTGCTTCTGTTTTTGAGAACCAAAGTGGTTTCCTTCTTCTTTGCACTTCCTTTTCTCACTAACACAAGGGATGTTGCTTCAAATATTGTATCTTTAATGCTTGCCCACTTTGCCTATACCCCCTCACCTGCATTTCTTTTGCCAGGGCTAGCTTAACTCTGTTGTCCATCTTATCAAAGTCAGCTCCTCTGAAGTCCCATATTTTTGCCTTGGAATGGGATGATTTAGTTCTAGTGGCCAAATTGAACCATACCATGTGATGGTCACTGGTCCCCAGGTGACCTTCTACCTGGAGATCTGTGATCCTTCCCTGTTAGTCAGTACTAGATCTAGGATAGCCCTGTCTCTTGTGGGTTGTTGTATCAGTTGTTTGAGGCCCCCAGCAGAATCCACCATGTGTCTAGTTCTGGCAGATGTCCCTGCTGGTATTGACCAATCTGTATCTAGCATGTTGAAGTTTGTGGAGCAGCAGTCTTCTGGGAGACATTCTGGAGACTGTGTTGCTGCCCTATTTGCAGGCATCTCTCTGATCTGACCTGGCAAGGATCTGAAACCTGCTCCCCACCCAGGGACCACCCAGGCCACTGCCACTACCTCAGAGGTTGCCAAGAAAGAGGAGTAGTTGGACCACGGTGGGCTGAGGGAGGGTGAGGGTGATGGAACAGAGGTGCATCCCTCAATTGTGCCTCTCCACAGTTCATTCAGCACTCTGGCAGAGCATGGTTCCTCTATGGAGGCACCCACAGTGGAGACCAAGGAGGATGTGGGAACCTCCACAATGGAGACCCACAGGAGGTGGCACAGGAACCCACAGGGGAAGGAAGCAACTCTGGTGGGGACTCAATTGTTGGGGGGTAGAGACTTGGGGAGGGAGGAAGGGAGGTAGGTGCCTGCCTGGCTCCATGGCTTGGAGGGACAGGAGCGAATCCTCAGGATCGTGGGAGCAGCTGCAAGGAGGGAACTGGATGCCATTATCCACCTAGGGACAAATTACTTGGCTGAGAATGGGATCAGAGCAGTGCAACAGGAGTTTGTGGAGTTGGGGAGGGCCTTAGAAAGTAGCACACACCGTAACTTTCTCCAGAAGTGCTGTCTATGGCATGTATGAGGCTAGGGTACTCTGCACCATGGGATTCAATGACTGGTTGAAAAACTGGAGCAGAGCTCAGGGGTTTGGCTTCACTGGTGACTGGGACTCCACATGGAGGTTGCAGGCCTATATAGGCACAATGGTCTGCATCTATCCAGGAGGAACCAGGATTCTAGGTGATAGTTTTAAATGCTTCATTGACAAGCATTTAAACTAGCCAAGGGGAGGCACTGAAAAGGAGAAGGAAATCTAACCCCCAAAAATCAGGGTAGTTAGTGAGGTAAACACCAAGATAGAGCAGTCAGTAGGGAGAAGGGCAGGGTAAATGGAGAAAAAGACAAAGGCAGTATGGACAGGGATGGGGCAAAAAGAAATAAAGCCATAACAAAATGGAGGTAATGAGTACCAATACCTGTAGTCTGGGTAAAAGCTCCCGAAATGGTGGCCTTGATGGAGGAGGGATGCCTGGATATCATGGCAGTCAAAGAAACATGGTACACAGAGACTCATGACTGGGATGTCAACATACCAGGGTACACAATATACAGGAGGGACAGGGAGGAAGAAGAGGAGGAGGAGGAGTAGCTCTCTATGTAAGGGAAGGGATCAAAGCAACAGAACTGAAGGGTAAACAGGGAGGAGAGGAGGCACTGTGGGTCACCCTGGAGACTGGAAATGGCTCCACAATCTGCACAGGGGTTGTATACTGACCCCATCTCAGGGGAGAAATAGAGCGAGAAATGATAGAAGACATCCTTGGGATGGCAGAGAAAGGGAGGTATTGCTGATGGGGGACCTGAATATGCAGATTTTAACTGGATCACCTTTGCTGCAGCCACATCCAAGAACAGGGCCATTCTCGATGCCCTACAGGGATATGCCTCAGACAAATAGTTTTGGAACCGCTCGGGAGGAGCAATCTTAGACCTGGCACTCTCAAATGGGGATGGACAGAGGATCTCTGATCTTGAAGTGGGTAACCATCTGGGAACAAGCGACCACCAAACAGTGTGGTTCACGATAAACTTAGCTGTAGAGTCAAGCCACACAAAAGTGAAGATACTGGACTTCAGGATGGCTGATTTTGTCAAAATGGGAGTGCCTCAGAAAAGCACTAGCAAACAGGCAAGAAGGTGGGGTGGAGCAACAATGGGGAAACATAAAACCACCATCACAGAGGCAACAAAAGGCTTTGTGTAAAGCAAATAAACAAATCAAAATGAAGAAAAACATCTGTGGTTCTCAAAAGAAGTAGCAGGGAAGGTAAGGAGAAAGAGATAGCATTCAGGAAGTATAAGGAAACACAGAAGGAGCAGGACAGAGAACTGTACCAGTTAAAGCAGAAGGAAGTAGGAAAGGCAGTCAGAATAGCAAAGGCCCAAACCGGGAAAAGATAACCAACTCGGTTAAGAAGGGGATAAGACCTTTTATAGGTACATTGAGAAGCAAAGAAAGACTAAGGCAGGGATACTGATGCTAAATAAAGAGGAAGGTGGTTTGGCAGAGAATGACAGTGAAAAGCAGGGATACTGAACAAATACTTCTGCTCAGTGTACAATGGAAAAACAGGGGAGATACCTAATCCCGTCAGTAGAAGCACTTCTGGATAGGGGTTGATATTAGTCCCTTCACAGAAGAAAGGGTTCTGAAAGAACTCTTAAAACTGAAGGTGGATAAAACAATGGGGCCTGATGGGATTCATCCCAGAATTCTAAAGAACTAAAGGAAGAACTAGTAACACCACTGTCTACCCTTTTAATAAATCATGGGAGGATGGTGTGGTACCTGAGGACTTGAGGAGGCGGATGTGATTCCTCATCACAAAAGTGGGAGCAAGACAGAGGCAGAAAACTACAGACCTGTCAGTTTGACCTCAGTGGAAGGGAAAATGATGAAATCACTGCTGTAGGAAAGAATTGTTGAGTACCTAGAGGCCATTGGGGCACAGGATCCAAGGCAGCATGGATTCACAGCAGTAAGGTCATGTCAGACAAATCTAATTGATTTCTTTGACTGAGTGACCAAAGTAGTAGACCAGGGAGGGGCTGTGGACATGGCCTACCTAAACTTTAGCAAGGCATTTGACACAGTCCCGCACAAAAGATTAATAAACAAATTAGCCAGCCTGGAAGTGGGTCCCAGGGTGGTAGCCTGGGTAAAACACTGGCTAGACAACAGGACATAGAAGGTAATTGTAAATGGAGTCTACTCTGAAGAAGAGGGGTTGCTAGTGGGGTGCCACAGGGGTTCAATATTGGGTCCAGTCCTTTTAATGTCTTTATAAGTGACATTACAGAGGGACTAGAGGAAAGTATGTCTCTTTGCAGATGACACAAAGATCTGCAACAGGGTTGATCATAAGGTGGGGTGGAAAGGATGAAAAGGGACTTGGCAAGGTTGGAGGAATGATTGAAATGTATGGCAGCTTAGATTCAATGCAAAGAAGTGCAAAGTAAAGCACCTGGGAAACAAAACCAAGGGAAGAGTACACAATGGGGGTGAGATACTGACAACAACAAAAATGGAAAGGGACCTGGGGTAGTCATATCAGATGACCTAAAGGTGGACTAGCAATGTGAGAAGGCAGTAAGGAGGGCTGGGGGTACTGGGATGCATAGGGAGAGCTATTACCAGTGAAAACAGGAAGTTGTTGGCCCTCTGTGCAGACAGTTGGTAAGACCACATCTGGAGTACTGTGTACAGTTCTGGAGACTCCATCTCCATAAAGACATAGACAGGGTGGAGGCTGTCCAGAGGAGGGCAACCAAAATGGTGCAGGGTCTGCACCAGAAGACATATGAAGAAAGACTAAAGGAGCTTAAGATGTAGAGCCTCGGGAAAGGAGGGAGAGGGGACATGATAGAAACTTTAAATACCTCAAGGCAAGCAACAAAGTCCAAGAGGGTAGCATCCTTTAGAAAAGAGATGTGCAAGAACAAGGGGCACAATTTGAAGATGGGGCGGCTCAGAGGTAACGTGAAGAGTATTTCTTCACAAGAGGGTTGTAGATGCATGGAACAGCCTTTCTGAGGAGGCAGTAGAGTCAAAAACAGTGGGGAATTCAAGAATGCATGGGACAGCCATAAGGCAATTCTAGTGGGGGTAGAGGAAATAGGCTGTTGGTTAACTAGGAACTGCAGCGTATCCGTTAAGTAGAAAATGGGCAGACTAGGTGGGCCATCGGTCCTTATCTGCCATCAATTCTATGTTTCTAAGAGTGGCAACTGGGGTTTAATGCCAAGTGCAAGATCATGCACATAGGGAAGAGAAACCTGAAGCCACCTATAGGTTGGAAGGGAGTTGCTGGCTGTCACAAGGAAGAAAGAGACTTGGCGTTATCATCACCGATGACTTGAAATCATCAAGCAGACCACTAAAGCAGTAAGTAAGGCTAGAGGGATGTTGGGGTGTATTAGTAGGGATATCACAAGTTGGAAGAGAAGTAATAATCCCTCTTTACAAGACACTAGTTAGGCCCCATCTGGGTACTACGTGCAGTACTGGAGCCACACCTTCACAAGGACATTAACAAAATTGAGGCAGTCCAGAGAAGGGCAACAAAATGGTGCAGGGACTGCATCAGAAAACATATGAGGACAGATTAACGGAGCTCAATATGTATACCCTAGAGCAAAGGAGGGAGAGGTGATATGATTGAAACATTCAAACACCTTAAAGGCATTAACAAGGTGAAAAGAGTCTAACATGTTTCAATATAAGAAAAATAGCAGGACAAGAGGACACAGCATGAGATTAGAGGGAGGTTGATTAGGGGGCAATGTTAGGAGTTTTTCACAGAAAGAGTGGTGGATGCATGAAGCGACCTACCTCAGGAAGTGGTGGATATGAATACAGTGCAGGGCTTCAAACAGGCATGGGATAGGCATAAGGAGCAATACAGATGAGTATGAATAGATAGGCCATTGACAGAGCAAAGGCCGATGTCGCATTCATTGGGTAGAAAAAGAAATGGGCAGACTGGATGGCCCTGCGGTCCTTATCTGCCGTCAACTTCTATGTTTCTATGTTCTATCTTGCGGTGCTTGATTATGTGGATGTGGTGTGTAAGACTACTCCCACATTCCCACCTGCCAGGCTGGACCTGCTCTTTCCTCCTTTTGCTGCTTTGCCCTGTCTCCCCACCCCACCCCACATACACATCACTGTTTCCTCTACCAGTCCCTTTCTTTTCCATCCCTTAACTTCCAGCATCTGCTTCAGTGTGCCTCCTTTCGCTCCAAGTTCTAGTTCTCCTTTCTAGCCACCTAACTTGGTTGCTTTTCATTTCCTCTTTCTGCCTCCAACTACTCCTTCACTCGTCTGAATCTCATATCTGTTCTGTGCCTGCCTGCTGATCTACTTCTGGACATCTGGCTTTCTCCTTTCAGCTCTCTACTACATGGAATAAACTCCTGTTTCCATTCACCTCTTCTACTATCTATCTTTGCATTTTCACTACTAAACTTCCTTTCTCCCTCCTGCTTTTGCCCCTAGTCCCCTTCTTTCTGGTACTATAGACTATCTGCCTTCATTCATTTTCCCTCCTTGGGCTTCTGACCCTCATGACTGGGAATTTAATGGACCTGCACCTTATTTCCTGTCTCAGGGTGACCAAAAGTGCCTACCCTGCTCCTGTTTACTCTTTAGTTCTGTTGCTTTGATCCCTTCCCTTACATAGAGAGCTATCCTCCTCCTCCTTCTCTTTTGCCCTCTCTGTCCCTCCTGTAGATTGTGTACCCTGGTATGCTGACAACCCAGTCATGGTTCTCTGTGTACCATGTTTCTGTGACTGCCACAATATCAGGCATCCCTCTTCCATCAAGGCCACTTGTTCAGGAGCTTCTTACACAGACTATGGGCATTGGTACTCATCACCTCCATTTTTTGATGGCCTTACCCTTTTAGCCCCACTCCTGTCTTTACTGCCTTTGCCTTTTTGCATTTACATCTGTCCTGCTCTAATGACTTCTCTACCTTGGTGTTTACCTCTCTAATTACCGTGCATGGGGAGTACAGGCATTGCAAAAGGGTGAAAGAGGGCACATGTAGGTGGGAGAGTCGCAGGATGTAACAACTGCAGTCGTCCAGTATTCAAAGGTACTCTGTGTGGAGACTGGGGACACATGCCAGTTTGTCAAAGACTGGAGAGTCTGGAGATCAAGCTAACATGGCTAAAGAGAGCTGTCCTGGACAAGGAGGACATAATTAATAACTTTGTGGAAGGTAACCAGGGAGGGTGGGAGGCAAACCAACCGGGTGGGTGGGTGGAGGTGAGAAAGGATGCACAGGGGACACAGTAGTAAAGAGCAGGTCAGAGGACAGGAACACTATGAGGACGAGCACCTGATCAGAGGGCAGGACATGAGGGCAGGAGCACTAGCACGCTTGAGCATAGGTACACAGTGGGCTCCAACAGATACTGGCCCTTAACGAGGACATTGGAGTAGGGGATGTGTATGGGATGGAGGAAGTGGGAATGAACAAGGGAACCAGGAAAGGAAGGAGACATTGGGAAAAGGAATGAACTAGAAGGTCAGAAGGCAGGAGAAGTCGGGAGAGGAGGATCAGGCTATGGAGGCCAGGAAGGGAGGGGGATAGTAAGGGAAAAGGAGGAATAGTATGAGAGGACAGGGTGTAGTGAACAGGAGGGGAGGAAGCAAAGGGGTGTCATGAGAAGAGGCTGGAGAGGACTGGCATCCATGGCGAGGAAGAGTGGGAGAGGATAGGGTGGAATAGGTGAGGGTATGGGGGAGCCTGGGAGGGACAAGGCAGGGGGCCTCCAGGCTGGATAGGGGGACAGATGGACAGGAAAGGAGGTGGGCTTGGAGAAATGGTAGAAATAGCCAGGCAGGTGAGGTGATGGCAACCTTAGGGGCACACAAAGAATCAGTGCTAGCATATGGGGACTCCATTATTAAAAGGATCCATTGGTTAAGGAAGGTGTAGCCTTCAAAGGGAGGTCATTTTCTATGAGCCAGGGATGGAAGAGCATGGTACTCCCAGGACTTAAGGAATGCATTAGGCTGGTTGGGGGAACCTAACCTCATTGTACACCTTAGGCGCAAATGATCTGGCAGGAGAAGAGGTCCAAAAGATACACAGGAGATTTATGGAACTAGTCAGGGGTACAAGGGGATAAGTAGACACCATTGCCTTCTCAGAAGTCCTGTCAGTTCACTGCACCCGTACAGCTAGACAATTGAGAATCAAAGATTATAATCACTGGCTGAGGCAGTGGTGCAGGAGGGAGAGCTCACGAATGTATAAGTGATTGGGAAACACAAGGATAGACCAGCATCTGTATGCAAGAGATAGGTTGCATATAAAAGAGAGAGGAGGCCAGGATTTTTTCCAATTGTTTAACCAGGAGTGGAACACTAAGCTGAAAGCTTGTTTACTGTGTGACCTGGGAGCACACAGAAGTTAAGTGACTTGCTCAGGGTCACACATTATGCAAGTGGGGGCTGTGGGATTCAAACCCAGGTCTCAAATTTGTAGCTCAGAGCCTTAAACCACTGTGCTATACTGCCTCCTGAGAGGAAGCTACAGGGATGTATAGATAAAATACTAGGGAGGGTTTATATTAGGGCGGGGAGGCGGAAGCTAGGTGTAGCCCAATAGGAGGAAGGAGAGGATCAGGCCTAATTAGCTCTCCCACAGATGGGGGCAAAAGAAACTGACGGAGGGAGGGATAAGGGAGGGACCGGTGGAGGGTTTGCTGACCAATGCCAGGAGTTTGGGTAATAAATTGGGAGAAATGCAGGCGATAGTGGTGGAGGGTGATCTGGACCTGGTGGCAGTCACTGAGACCTGGTGGACTAAGAACCACAGCTGGGAAGTGCCTGGGTACATACTGTACAGGAGAGATAGGATAGGAAAAGGGGGTAGCCGTTTATGTAAGGAGGGTATAAGGGCATTGTTGTGCGGGGGGAGGGTGGACCTGCAGAGACCCTGTGGGTGTCCTTAAGCAGAGCTGGGGATAAGGCAGTGAAGGTAGAGGTGGTCCACAGGCCACCAGATCAAGAAGAGGAAATTGACAAGCAGATGGTTAAAGAGATACAGGACATGGCCAGCAGGAGGAAATCATGGAACTGGGAGACCTAAATCTACCTAATGTAGACTGGGTCATCCGGCAGCAGCCTCAGTTAGGAGTAGGGGGTGCTGGAAGCCTTACACAGTATTCATCAGTGAACTGGTGGTGGAACCTACTAGAGGGAGGACCATACTTAACCTGGTTTTGTCAAATGGGGACAGTGTCAAGGGGTCGGGGTTGGGGAAAATTTGGCGGCAGTGACCATAGGATGGTGAAATTTAGGATCAACAGGTATCAGGTCAAGGACAACTTGAGCACTAGGGTGCTTCTTTAGTAAGGCAGACTTTGGGAAGATAAAAGTAATGGTACAGGAGGAGCTGGAGGGGATAGAAGACCTGGAAGACAGGGAGGAACTATGGAAATTAAAGGGACTACTGAAGGTAACAGAACTTTGCGTTAGGATGATAAGCAAGAAAAAGAGTGGTAGGAAACCACTTTGGTTCACTACTGAAGTGAGGAAAACAGTCAGGAGAAGAGGAGGTATTCAGGATATATAGGCGACACAAGGGAGGTAGATAAGGGGTGTATAAAGATAAACTGGGGAAGCAAGGAAGGTGATCAAGAGGCCAAGGCTGAAACAGAAGAATATATATAAAGGGGCATTAAGAGGGGGACAAGAGGTTCTTTAGATGTGTAAGCAACAGGAAAAAGGGGAAGAGAGGATAGTGAGGCTCAAAGGGAGGGGACACTGGTGGAGGAGACACAGAAAAAGCTGATGTCTTAAACATATACTTGCATCGGTCTTTACAATGGAGGAGGGAGTGGGGCCAAAACTGGAAAACAGGGGAGGACTGGTAGGAGATGGACTCAGTCCCTTCACAGTAGTGAGGTACAGGAGGAATTGAGCAAGCTGTGGACCGATAAGGCAATGGGGCCAGATGAGATTCACCTGAGGTGCTTAAGAATTGAACAGGAACTGGTGACACCACTCACGGGCTATTCAACTTGTCACTGCTCAAGCGTAAGGTTCCTGAGGACTGGAAAAGGCTAAGGTAGTACCACTACATAAGTGGGGGCGAGAGGAAGAGCCAGAAAACTACTACCAGATAAGCCTGACCTCTGTGGTCAGCAAGCTGATGGAGGCACTGATAAAGGAAAGACTGGTTAAGCATCTAGAGGGAGGGCCTACTGAATGACAATCAGCATGGATTCACGGGTGGCAGGTCATGCCAGACCAACCTGACTGAATTCTTCATCAGGGTGGCGGAGATATGGGACCAGGGAGGGGCAGTGGACGTGGCCTACCTGGACTTCAGGAAGGCATTCAACACCGTCCCCATGGGAGACTTGCAGGCAAGGTGGAAAGCTTGGGGGTGGGAAAAAACCTCACTAGATGGGTGGAACATTGGTTGGAGGGAGGACTCAGAAGGTCATAGTTAATGGGGTACACTCAAAGGGGAAGAGTGATGAGTGGGGTTCCACGAGGGTCGTTGAGACCCATACTCTTCAACATATGCAAGAGGGACATCACAGAGAGTCTCTGGTGAAACTGTGTCTGTTTGCAGATGACATGAAAGTCTGTAGTAGCAGGGTGGATACAATGGAATGGGGGTGGAGGATATGAGGGAGGATTTAGCCAGTTTGGAGGTGGTCAGAAAGGTGGCAATTATAGTTCAACACAAAAAGTGCAGAACTATGCACATAGGGTGCAACAACTAAAAGGCGATTCACCGATTGGGGTGGAGGAGCTTGAGGAGACAAACAGAAAAGAGACATAGGGATAACCATATCAGACAATCTGAAGTCAGGTCAGTGTGACAGAGCAGCAGGAATGGCACTAAGTGTGCTGGCATGCATAGGGAGTGATCCTGCCACTGCACAAAACCATGGTCAGACCACACATGGAATATGGGGTCCAGTTCTGGAGGCCATACCGGCAAGGGACAAGGACCGTCTGGAAAGGGTCAAGAAGAGCAACCAGAATGGTGTGGGGATGCAGGGAGAACATATGAGGAGAGGCTGGGGAACTGGGCCTGTACTCGCTGGAGGAGAAGGACGGAGAGGGGGATATGGTGGAGACATTCAAATACATGAAGGGCATAAACAGGGTGAGAGTCGTAGCATATTCAAATTGAGTAAGAACAATTCTACTAGGAACATACCCTCAAACTGGGGGGTTCAGAGGGGACATCAGGGAGGTTCTTCACCAAGAGGGTGGTACAGCCATGGAACAGCTGCTGGAGTGGGTGGTGGAGGTGGATACAATGGAGAGTTTTAAGAGGGCCTGGGACACGCACATGGGACTGGCGGGCAGAGTGCAGGCTTCAAGGGACAGAGGGAATCTTCCTGAGGGGTTTATGGGCAGACTGGATGGGCCTGCCAGCAGCTTTCTATGATTCTGTGATCTGAACAAATCTATTTATAGCTAGAGAAAGATCCAGCTGCTTCACCTCCAATGGAACACAGGCCATCATCATTAAGTCACTGAACCATTTGTCTCCACAACTGTTTTGTAAGTAGATTTTTACTCTTTTCATGTAAGAAAAGAAACACTCATTTATGGCTGTGGCAACTGGAGGCCAAGAATAAGATTCAAAATCTCCAACATGTCAGAAAATGCATTTGGAAAGCACTGCAAATATGTTCTAACACAACTGATATTTTGAAGTGACTGAAGGACTAGGATTTGGACCGAACTAAAAAGAACACAACTCAAGTAGATCTCTGCCAACTTTAGGATGAAGATATTTGTATGAAAGAAAGAAAGAAAGAAAGAAAGAAAGAAAGAAAGAAAGAAAGACTATATCAATTAACTACCATACCAGATTTGGCAGTAATGACTGAGGACTTTTCGGGGTGGGGTGGAGAGGTCTTGGTTCGGGTTTATGTGTTTAATACTGTAATGTTATGCTTTGGGAGCCTCCTCTTTCTTCTCCTAATATGAATCACACCTGCTCTGTATATTAACTGGAATTGTATGGTTCAATTTCTGCTCAATAAAATATAAGTACAAAAAAACCCCACAGAGGCCCTGATATTCCAGACTGTGCCGGGCTCTGGCGGCAAGCCTGGGCGCAGTGCAACTTAGCTGCGCTGGGCGTTGACTGGGCGATATTCAGCGGAGTAGCGCCATGGCACAGCATTGTTGAATTCGCATGCCTGGCCACCGCGGTGTGCATGGTGCAGTGGCACTGCGCCAGCGCAAGTGGCCAGAGTGGAGCAGGGGATGCGCTAGTGCAAGTTCTGTTGCACTATGCGCAACAACATAATATTCAAAAGTGCACATGCAAATGGGGCCATAATGTATGCAAGGCACAAATGGGTTCATTTGCATGTCATCTCTTCATTGCATGCAGGTGCGCTGATCTCCGGCGACTTGCGCCTGGCGCCCTGCCAGGCAGGCAACCCGTTGGGACGGCGCCCCCTGCACAGTCGGCAATGCACCCCTCTGCCCGTCGGCGGGCATATGTGAATTTCAATAATGCGTCCCTATCCCTGGTGGTTCAGTGGACCACTTGCAGCCGATCGCGGGCTTCAGTATGAAATTATACTGTCCTATATCCCTGGTGGTCTAGTGGACTGCCGTAGCCCGATCATGGGCTCCAGTATGACAATGTCGTCCAATATCTCTGGTGGTCCAGCGGTACCCCCTCCCCACCCGCCCACTGAGCCCCACCACACTCCCTCCCCAGTCAGCGGACGGTGGCAGCACCCACCCGCCTGCCGCCCCGCCGACTGACACCGTACGGTGGGGCTGTATGCCCATTGGTCCACAGCATGAGCCAATGGGCGTGCAGCTATACCGCACTACACAGTCAGATCTGTGAATGGATCCATTCACGAATCTGAACTGGCTGTGTACAGGCTGCAACCCTATTGGCTCACGCTGTGGACCAATGGGTGTATAGCCCTACCATATGGTGTCAGTTGGCGGGCAGTGGGCAGCAGGTGGGTGGGGTGCTGCCGCCGCCGTTGACCGGGGTGGGCGGGCGGTGGAGCTCAGTGGGTTGGTAAGGGAGGGGTACTGCTGGACCACCAGGGATATTGGATGTGATGTATTGTCATACTGGAACCCTCGAGAGACTGCGAGCGAGTCCATGACCACCAGGGATGATTGGACAGTGTAATATTATACTAAGCCCACGATCGAGCGTAGTGGTCCACTGGACCTACAAGGATAAACGATTTCAATTTATACTTAAGCCTGCGTTGGGTGTGTAGTGGTCCACTGGACCACCAGGGATATTGAGCCGGATATTTTAATCAACTTATGCCTGTGATCGAGCATGGGGGTGCCGCCATGAAGGTGCAGCGGAGCTTAGGTGGCCACCCACAGGTGGTAGCTGCCGTGTTGCGCCTGCTATATGGCAGCTCACCTGTGGGTGGCCAGCCGTTGTTACTTTTTTTGGCTCACCTGTATGCGGCGCAGGTAGGGGTTGTGCATGCATGGGCTCAGCGCATCCCGGGCTGAATATCGGGATGTGGAGTATGCATGGAGCATGCCCCTCTACCTGCTTGCCATACCGATGCTCTCTGGGCGCCTGGGATTTGTCAGGCACAATCCCCATTTGAATATTC
The DNA here is from genome assembly GCA_016271365.2 of Neoceratodus forsteri. NCBI lineage: Eukaryota > Metazoa > Chordata > Ceratodontiformes > Ceratodontidae > Neoceratodus > Neoceratodus forsteri. The sequence continues at coordinate 1,373,156,722 of CM057458.1, forward strand.
GCGGGAGGCACATCAGTGGGTTGCACATGGCACAACACTTCTGAATATCTGGGCGGTGAATATTTTGAATATTTTTGTCTGCCAGGTATGCCTTTGCAGAATCCAGTTGTAACTGTAATATAAATATGTTAATATTTGCATCTGGATAAGATTCAGCCAGTACTTTTACATTAGAGTACTTCAGAAAATTGTCATGTTTTGGGTTGAAGGCAGCAATAGCCTTTAAGAGCTGCTGACATCTCTTGGAAAACTTTGGACAAGACAATATTTAGACACAATTTAGCTTGTATTTCATATATCTTCTATAGGTTTCTTCTCCATTTTATTTATTACTGAGGTAGTTCCCACAAAAACAGGTTGTAATCCATTAAGAGTTCATCTGCCTCTACAGTTTATTCCTACTTGAAATCATAATGTTCTGTTGTGACATCACAGCTGGTTTCCATGGAAATAAATATGATGTCACAAGCAGAGTATTACAGCATGTTAGGAATAAGCAACAGGAGACAGACGAACCCTCAAGGAACAGAGATCCTGTTTTCATGCATTTGCCCTCAGTAATAAATAATGGTGAGAAGAAATACAGAGCTCATGATAAATATAAGCTGATTTGCCTCTAAATATTATGTTTTTCAGATTCTCCTGGAGGTGTCAGTGGCTCTTCAGAAGTCCAGATTATTTGTGAAATGTGAATCCAGTTCACTAAGAAACCAATCGAGACAGGCAAGGTATGTTTCCTGTTTACAGTAAAGTAAGTGTGTCAATGTTAGATCTTGCAGAATTTTCATGATTTTCCAAATTGGAGGTCCTTTTACCTAAGTGGTTGAAAGATAAAAATTCAGTAGTTTTCAGCTCAGCTGATGTTTGCACATGGGCCTACTTTTGGGTTTATTGGCATCTACATCAGTCTCAGTTAAGGTTACCACCTACTCGGTTTTGACCGAATGATTCGATTTTCTAGGTCCAGATTCGGTCCTCCTGTTTTCACCATTGCAAATTCGGTTTTATGGTAGGTCAAGCAGCACCTGTTAGATTTCCCACTAACTGTTTCATTTTCTTCTCATCTGACTGTAAGCAAGTGTCTGACATTTTAGTGTGATTGCTTGCTTGCAGTGCATGCTAATCAGGAAGTGACTTCAAGAGCAGGGCAGTTAAAGAGCCAAATGTGTCCCTGGCTTCTCAGTTGTCACCTCTAACTTCACACCATCAAACTGGAAGATTATTCAGGGAAGGGTAAACAATACCACCTTAATTAACACCTTCATTTTCCTGAAACTAGACAGGTACCACATTAGGTTAGCTTCCTGTCCCAGTAAGGACTGTACAGTGTGTTTCAGAAACTACCTGCTAATCCAGTTTTATTCAGAGGTAGTACTTTTCATTCATTTTGAATGCTCACATGCTTGTAAAACAGATTCTGTTAAATCCTTCTCCATTTTACTTGCATGGTCAGATTACAAACAAATTCTGATGTCATGCAGACCTTTGTTTGTATACCAGTCAGTCTGAGAGGTGTAAAAGTAAGGCTATTAAGACCATTAGCAGCAAATCAAACTAATCCTTTCCAGGCTGCATTGTGAGTATGGTCTTTGACTGCTGTGATAAGGAATACTTTTATACCTTTAAATGTTCACCATTATTTCTTTTAGGGTCTGTCCTATATTTTAATAGTTGTTACCCTTTTGTTGTTAAATTAATAATCTAATATTTTATTTCATTTCTAGCAATACTATGCTTCTCTCTCCTCAGTAGTTATTGTTGTCAATTTTCATACTACTTGGATATTTCAAGAAGACCAATCCAGGCCTTTCAGAAGAACAGCACAGAATAATGTGGCTACTGTCATGTTAAACTACAGAAATGAGAAAAGGAAGAGAGAGAGAGCAATAGCTGATGAGATGACAGGAACACAATCTAGATTTGATGGCACTGCAAATTTAGGCAATTTATCAAACATTATTATTTTTTCACCAGAAGAGACACATTAAGCTAAAGCTTGTTTATAGGTGCAACCTGAGAGCACAAGAGAATTAAATGATTTGTCACGGTCACAAAGTATGCAAGTTTCGGCTGTAGGATTCAAACCCTGGTCTCCAAATTGCACCCCAGAGCTTTAAACCGCTGCATATACTGCCTCCATGCTGCATAACACATATCATGCTATCTGCTAAGTATGATTGACATGGAAAACAAAATAGGGTATTTAACAGCATAGAATAGTTCCTACCACTTTTAAAAACTTCTGTGACATTACAAATAGCTTTAGAGTAGGAGCAATGGGAAGGACAGGAGTACATCTTAAAATGGCAGATGATATTTGTGATTACAGCTTGTCCACCATTACTGGTGTAGTTTATTTATTTATTTATTGAAAGAGTTTTACCAGAAAAGGCCACCTGATCCAAACTAGCCAGTTGTCAGAGGTGTCCTAAGTAGTCACTTTCGATTTGTCAGCTATGCTGTGTACACAGGATGGAAAGTCCCTTGACCCCCCCAACCCACCAAATGTTAACACACATGAAATTTAAAATATTTAAATCTAAATCAAATAAACCAAAAATAATAATCATGATGTAATTTAAAGTTGTACACCTTATATCAGCAGCAATTCTGAATAAATCAAGTGAATCAGAGTCCAAGCGATGCCCTCATTAGTCATAAAAGGCGGGGTTAGGGAGGCGTTTGGGGGTGTGGTTTAGTATTAGGTTTCATCTCATCCAAGGTGGCAACCCTAGTCTCAGTGCTGCAGTGCTCAGCAGCTTGTTTGATATCATAAATATCATACATTTCTGCCACTGAGAGTCATTCGAAGAGATAATAGCTCACCTTTTGATGACTGAAAAAGATCACAGGCTCTTGACAAATCCAAATCTTTTCACTGAAGCTCTTCAGAGAGTGACTGAATCTTCGTAGATTTCATCTAGACTGTAAAGTTTTATTACAAAGGTGAAAGTCTGAATTTTGAACCGAGGCCTTTTGCTTCAGAACTTGCAACTCTCTCTGTACTTTGAGTTTGAATAGCATGAAGTGTTACACTAACTGACTCGAGAGCAGCTGGAATGCCTTTGTGCAGCAGTACCAATAAAACCAGCAAGTACCAGTGATCTTGCTTTAATTCAAGCATTTGTAAACATTCTTCTTTTGTGTCAACAAACAATTCATGTCTTGGAGAATGCTGAGGAAGGAATACATACTGTACACGGCCTGTAACATACTGAACAAGTCTTTTATTTCTGGTATATCGGTAATAGTTTGAACTAAAGCAAGATTAGGTGATGTGCATGACAGTATATATAAACAGCCTGAGGGCAAATTTCTTTTATCTTTGTTTGTACTCCACTGAAGCACTCACTCACCACCGAGGCACCATCAAAACACTGTACCACACAGAGATTCCATTGTAGAGCAGCAGCGTGCTGCTTCATCTATAGCTGCGGCCAGACTAGCAGCATCAAGTTTTCCATATGATAACAGCCTAGTGGTTTTCAAACATATTCTTTTCACTGTCAACAAAACAAATGACAAAGCTAAGCTTCTCCTTGTGAGAAACATCTTTAGTTTCATCTACCAAAACAGAAAAGTATTTTCTAACTTTACTCATGATTTTCTCTCAATTAGCATTGCAACTACATTCATCATATCATTTTGATATACTGGAGAGGTATAGTGGCTATATCGTCTAGATATTTTGTCTTTTACTTTGAATTGTGGGCAGATATTGTTTCCAGGAACTCAATGAAATTTCCTTTGTTTTCAGAATCCACAGATTCATCACCACCTCTGAAAGCAAGACTTTGGCATCCAAAGAAACAGACAGTGCTAGAGAAGAAACTCTATATGATAGTCAATTTTCTTCAGTTTCAATGTCTCTAGTTTTCAAGCCTTATAGCAATCAACTGATGAAAGCGAGGATGATTGTATATGGTTAAATTCGAGACCTGGCAACAAGAGAAGCTTTGTGTTTCCCAGATTAGCTGTGCTGTTTTAAAGCACAACCTATTTTCCATTTACAAAAACAATGTCAATGAAGGAACATTTCCACGTTCATGATCACCTCCTCTGGGTGTTGTATGAGCACTAGTAAAATACCTGCATACATAACAATATATACTACAGCATCCCTGTTTACCAAATATTCAGTCCATTAATGAGTTTGTAATCACCATTGAATTTACAAGAATTTGTCACAGGAAATATAGATTTGGGCTGTATTGGAGCTTAGTATGGACTAACTGACATGTCAGTTGGTAAATTGTGTCACCACATTCAGTGATGGATGTCAATGATGTATCAGCTGTGCAACATTGTTGTAGTGATAGTAACTGCCTATTAACAGTACATGACAACAATGTGGTATTACTAGTTTCAGAGATACAAAGAAATGAGGGGCCCAGGACTGGAGAAGAAAACTGGGAAACTGCATTGATATCTGTATCAGGCATGTGGATTGATGCATCAATATCTTGATCTTGTCTTATTTTCTTCTGTGAATCTAAACTTGTACTATCACCACGTACTTCTTTATCCGCCAAATAAATCAAGTACCAATAGTTGCGTTGGATCCTTTGAGGTTTTCTTAGACAAAGACATTGTTTACTAAATAGTCAACAGTCACAGGCTACCAGTAAGTTTAGGCAAATTGCAGCATACAACACCAAAGCGACATATGGTTGGTCTTATTTCAACTGATCAGTCTGTTTGGGGTATGAGTCAATAGCCAGTGTGACAACGAGATAATAAAGTAGGAGAATACTCAAGCGAATCACTGTATAAAATGCTACAATGTAACAATAAGATCACTTTGAATTACTTCTGAACATGAAAATGACAAGTGTGGAGAAAAAGTCTTAGGGAGAGACAAAAGTATCATAGATGACTGTGCTGCCAGTGGCACTAAGAGAAAAAAGCCTGTTGTCTGACATGACACCATGGGGAAAACACTTATCTTACCCAACCTTGGGCATCGGACACAAACCTAGTGAGAACAAAAAATACAAGACCAAACTGGGACAAACTAGTCTGCTAAACAGGTGCAGGCATATCACAGTTTTTATTTTTATTTGCAGCAGTCTCAGTTATCGAGCACTGTAGTCCCAATTATTAATTTTTTAAACTACCAGTAGCATGTATGTATCAGTGGTGGTGGTAGAGACAGCGTAACCAGGCAAGGTAATAGGTTATATTCCCAATATCATTGTATTGGATCGGGCTGCCAACGCTAGTTGTAAGAGGAGAGTCCCAAAGAAACTCTCAAAAACTGAGAGTGGACAAGGCAATGTGGCTGGACGGGATACATCCAAGAATACTGAAGGAGCTTAGAGAGGTGCTCACGGCACCACTGACATCCCTGTTCAACAAATCACTGGAAACAGGAGTGGTTCTGGAGGGGCGGGAGGTGGGCAGAATATAGTCCCTTGCTACAAAAGTGGGAGGCGGGGAGGAGGCTGGCAATTACTAGCCGGTCAGCCTGGCGTCCGGTGGTGGGGAAATTAATGGAATCACTGCTAAAGGAAAGGACTGTGGTATATCTTGAATCCAGCGGATCACAGGATCCTAGGCAGCATGAATTCACAATGGGAAGGTCATGTCAAACAAATCTGATAGATTTCTTTGGGTGATCGAAATTAGATCAGGAGGCGGTGGACTTGGCCTACCTGGATATTAGCAAGGCCTTCAACACTGTTCCACATAGGAGGCTTGTAAACAAGCTGGGCAGCCTGGGAGTGGGTCCCAAGGTGGTAAACTGGGTCAGAAATTGGTTAAAGGATAGAACACAGAGGGTGGTGCTAAACAGAGTTCATTCTGAGGAAAGGAGGGTGACCAGTGGGGTGCCACAAGGACCAGTTCTGGGGCCAGTCCTCTTTAACCCATTACCTCCTGGGCAGCCATTTTGTGTCAGGTAAACAATGGATAGTTTGGACTTCATATGGAGCTATTGGAGGTAATGAGTTAATGCCTTCATAAGCCACATTGCAGAGGGCTGGAAGGAAAGGTATGCCTGTTTGCAGTTGACACTAAGATCTGCAACAGGGTTGACACTCAGGGTGTGTGGAAAAATGAGGAGTGACCTAAGCAGGCTTGAGGAATGGTCAAAGGTGTGGCAACTAAGATTCAATGCAAAGAAAGTGTAAATTCATACATTTGGGGCACAGAAACCCAGGGAGGAGTACATGATGGTTGGGGGTACTGATGACCACCAAACAGGAAAGGGACCTGGGTAATCATATCTGATGACTTAAAGGTGACCACTCATTGTGAAAAGGCTGTGGGAGAGCCAGTGGGATGCTGGGGTGCATAGGGAGAGGTATCACCAGCAGAAAAAGGAGGTGGTAATACCACTGTACAGATCAACTCTTGGGGTTGCTGCCAGGGCTGTGCCCATGTGGGTCCATTGCTGGACAGAGAGTGGCAGCTAGAGCTGCATGGAGGGCCACACACAACCACCACCTGTGGCCATGCTTCAAAGACTGAGCTGCAACCTGCCTTTCTTCAGCCAGGAAAAAAATGACCTGAGAAAATTACGTATCCACAGCAATACAGAGGTTTCACCAGTAGCAGAGAGCCCCAAAATACCTTATTAAGGGGATACACTACAAGCCAGTAAAGGGACAGCTGACATAAAGGGTTGTAGCCACTTGCATTTTGTATGACCCAAGTAAATCATGTAACTTCACTGTGCTCCACAGACACGCCTGGAAAAAGCTTTGTCTCAGTGTGTCTTTCCCAGCCAAAACAAAACAAAGCAGACACTAGCTAAAGTAATATTGTGCCTCAACTCACATGCTGCAGTACCAGCTCGTATTCTGTCTCTGGTTATACATCCAGGTAAAGAAATTGACAGACTGGGCATGCCCTACCATGCCTCTTGTGTGCAAAAAGGAAAAAAAAAGCTAAGTACTGTACCAGGGCTTGGGTAGTTCTGGTCAGACATTGCCAGTCATTAAACTGTGATGAACTATGGGAACAAAAATAAATGCCACACATCCCCTAGACTAAACTAGGATACCATTCATGACTTCTCTCTGCCCGGTGACACTGAGGGTTGGCGCTGGAGCGCCATACCTCACGCCCACGCCCGGCGACACGGGTTCGAGAGCGAACCCCGGTCCGCCAGGGTCGGCAGGGGTGAGAGGATTGAGCATCGGAGGACTGCTCTCCTCTCTCAGGGAGGGATCCAAGGTTAGACTGGTGTAGCGGCCCCGGTGGAGACTGGAGCACTGCAGTACATGGGGCTCACAATTAAGGAGTAAGCGTTGGCGGCTGTCTTCCGGGCGTGGGTAGAGAACACTCCGCGTCGCGGGCTATACCAGCATTACATGTCTCACGTCTGGGGAAGTAACTAAGGAAAAAACCCGCTCCGGAGATAGGCGAAGGCACCACCCTACAGCCACACTCCATCAGCCGAACTCATACAGCCCTGGGCTGGCCAGCCAGCCTGAATTTACAGATAGAGTGCCCTGGAGATAGGAGGCCCCACCTCAGGAGGGCTCAGAACCGAGGGATAGCCGGGCTGGTGCCAGGATGCTGGTGAGTTTCAGGCCAGGAGGTAGAGCTGTAGGTGAGTGGATGCTTGGGAGAGAGTTTTCTGGGGCTCAAGCAGAGCCAAAAATAGAGTTAACCCCCAAAAAAACATACATGACTTCTCACGATCTGATGGCTAGTCCCTGCACCATAACGATGTGACTGTTATGAAGTGCTACACCATTTATCTCCCACACTGCATTCAGGGCAAAGAACAAGTACTGAATGTCCACATGGGTACTTTGTGTTCCATGTGAATACCACATATGACTTAGAGATATACTTTTGTTGTACTGAAACCCACTTGCCTTAGTTTCAGAATCCCAATGCCACATGCCTGACACACGGTTTCCTGACATTAAAATTTTGCCCACGGTGGAGTTTGTTATAAAATTAAGGGGGATGTGGGATATGCAATAAACTCAGCTGCAGGTGAAATTTCACTGTTGGGAATCCATGTATCGGGCATGTGGTATCAAGATACTGAAACCTCGGCAAGTGAGTTTCGTTATTCTGTAGTAAATCCTTGGAGATTTTATGGAAAACTTGAGATTGCGGGTCCATGGAGAACCACACCCCACAACACAAACATATTCCTTTTCCCCACCCCATCAGTGCTGCACCCGTGATAGATTTTTTCTGATCTCACAAGCACTCTATAAAATGTTCAAGACATATAGTATAGTAACATTCATATTTCTGGACCATATCCCAGTCCAGATGTCTTTAAGCATGTTAAATGTTCCCAGGTTCATGGGGTGGTCCATGGATAATTATTTTAAGGATAAAACATTTTCAGAATATTTACAATCCATTATAATCAGTACTTTCAACAAAACAACACTAGAAACCACACCAGAAGTCAGATGGGAGGCCTTTAAGGCAGTCATCAGAGGGCAGTGATAAGACATGGTGCATTCATCAAAAAACTGCTAAACAAAAACTCATAAATGCTGAAGTTGAATGAAACAGATCAGAAAAATACATATGGTTTCTCAAGACCCACGGATTTTCAAGATCTTTTCGAGCTAAAAATGTATATAAAAATATCCTCTTTAGAAGCGGAAAACAATATCCTTCAAACACAAGTGAAATATTATATTTTAGGAGACAAACCAGATACAGTTGTGGCACTTTAGCTGCAGAAAGAAAAACAAGCTTGCCTGATTTTTTCTTTTAGAGACGAAAAATGACCTACTCATGGATCCAGAACAAATAAAACTTTTACACAGTTTCAAAACCTATACACCACAGAAAGATCTAAATTTCCACAAGCCATATAATTTTTTTCCAAGATTACTTTACCAATGCTTTCATTACAGGATAAGCAGATGCTGGATTCACACATATCTATAGAGGAGACCCTCCATACCATTAAATATCTCTCATCTGGTAAGGCCCCTGGTACCGATGGGCTCCTGCAGGTTTTTATAAACATTATGCAGATTCTATTGTATACCCTTTAGTAGATCTTTACAACCATGCTATCAGGTCAGGAGCCCTCCCACCTTCATTCTGTCAAGCCAAAATAGTAGTCTTCCTAAAAAGAAAAAACCCAGAACTTGTATTATCATACAGACAATCTATTAAATACTGATATGAAAATTCTGGCAAAAATACTATCAGTACATCTAGAAAAGGTATTTCAGAGTCTCATTCATCCGATGAGAATGACTTCATTAAAAACAGAAAACTCAGTGCTAATACCAGGTGACTTATGAACATGATAGATTTTTATAACGACAAAGAAGCCGTAATACTGACTCTAGATGCTGTAAAGCCTTCAGTCAGGTAGAATGAGACTTTTGTCTCAGACTCTAAATACATTTGAATTTGGAAATCCATTTATTAAATGGATTAAACATTATATCATGCCCCTTCAGCAATGATTCAAACTAATAGCAATATCTCAAATAATTTCCATTATCCACAGGCACCCACAGGATGCCTTTGTCCCCTTTGCTTCACATTAGCAATAGAACCATTAGTGGTAGCAATTCAAAAAATGCCATACATGGGATTAAGACAGGAACGAATAAACATAAGATTAGTCTATACGCGAGACGACACCCTGATCTACTTGTCAGACCTAGAAAATTCATTATCACCATGTTTATCAATAATCTCAGCATTTGGGAAGCTTCAGGATATAAAATAAACATGACAAAACAGAAGCTCTATATTTAAACCTGCACCAAACTCCTCGATTTCCACACAGTATAAAGATATACTAAAGGACAAAATAAAATATTTAGGGATAATTGTATCCAAACAAATAGCACAACTACATGAATTAAACTTGTTGCCACTGTTACACAATATACAGAAATACTTGGAGAGGTGGATGAAACTTCTGCTTGCTCTGACTGGTTGATGCAATGCAGTTAAAATTAATATATTACCCCACTTACTGTTTCTCTTTCAGGTTTTGCCAATAACTATACTGGACACATTTTTAAAGCTCTAGATTGCAGGGTTTACAATGTATTTGGAAAGAAAAAAAACCAGGCTAACCCTATGGAAACTTATGTTACCAAAACACAGGGGACTAGCTATGCTCAACTTTAAATACTATTATTTAGCAGCACAAATATCTCAAATTGCAGATTGGTTTAAGGAGACCCCACCGTGAGCTTACATACTGAACAGCATTTTCATAAATATCATACTCCTAAAAGTATTCTTTATGCACAATACTACAACAAAGGTAAGCCTACAAGAAACAAATTAACGGCATCCTACACTACTGATCAATGTTGGCAACAAATCAATAAAATCATCAGGTGGAAGGAAGCCATATCACACTTACCCATATATCACACTTATGGATTTCCCCATCCTCTACAGAACCAGCCTTTCAATTTTGGGAAGTAAAGTACAGTAAGTAAAGTAACATTGTATTTATATGAGGCACCCTTCCAAAGCTTAGGACACCTTTACAATATATCATACAATAACATTAACAGTATTATATATAAAATCAGTAAAACAATAAAACAGTAACAGTCAAGTCATTAAGTCCCTGAGAATGCCTGGTTAAATAGGTAAGTTTGTAAGATTTTTTAAAGCTTCCACAGTCAGGCTATCTCATATCTGGTAGGTAGAGAATTCCACAGGGTAGGTGCCATAAAGGAAAAAGATCTTCCTCCAGATGTTTTCAGGGATACCATGGGAATCTCTAGCAATCCCTGACCAGAGGATCGGAGTGAGCGGGAGGGGCAGTAAGAGGACAGGAGTTCTTTCAGGTAGTGCGGTCCCAGCTCATGTAGGGCCTTATAGATCAGCAATGCAACCTTGAAAGTGATCCACCACTGTATTGGCAGCCAGTGCAGTTCACGCATCACAGGTATTATATGACTGGGTCTAGGGGTTCCAGTCAACAACCTAGCTGTCACATTCTGCACTAGTTGCAAGTGGTGGATCTCCACCCCAGTAGTCCTAGATAGAGGCATTGCAGTAATCAAAACGACTGATGACAAAGGTGTAGACCAAGATAGGAAGATCTTTGGGCTGGACCAAGTGCTTCACCTGGGCTATATTCCTTAGATGGAAAGAAAGATTTGACTACAGGCGAAAACCTGTGGCCTCAGGGTCAGGCCTTCATCAAATACCATGCCCAGGTTACACACCTGGCCCGGAGCCATAGTGGGGGTCCCCAAGGTATAAACCTAAGGGTTTCCCTCTGCCCCATGCTCCCTGTCATCCTAAAACAGGGGTCCACCACCAATACCTTGTTTTACTTGAGTTCAACCAAGCCAACTAGTACTCATCCTGTTCTGCATCTCCAGCACTCAGTTATTAAATACTGTGATAGAATCAGACTCCTGTTCAGGCACAAAGACATGTAGTGCTGAGAGTCATCAGCATAGCAATGAAAACTAAGCCCATACTGTCTTATAATGTCCCTAATGGAAGCATATACACTCCAAATAACATGGGGACAGCACCAAACCCTGGAACCCCACAGGGCAGCCAGTGAGGCCGAGGAATAAATCCCTGACACCACTCTCTGAGATCTGCCCTCAAGGAAAGATCGAAAGCAACTGAGGACTGCCCCTCAGTCCACAGAAAAACCACAGGTGTTCAAACAACACCCCATGATCCACAGTGTCAAATGCTGCTGAGAGATCAAGGAGAACCAAGATGGAATGGGTTCTCTGATCTCTCACCATCAAGAGATGATTTAGTACCCACACCAGAACCGTCTCGGTGCTGTGCCATTTCCTGAAGCCAGACTGAAGAGGGTCATAGATACTGTGATTGGTCAAATGATCCACCAGCTGCAAAGTGACCACCTTCTCAATAACTTTTCCTTTAAAGGGTAAGTTCAAGTGTGGTCTGTAGTTTGCTGGGCAGTCAGGGTCAAGGGAGGTTTTTCAAAGGGGTTGTACCACTGCCTCCTTTAAGGGATCTGGAAAGATACCTCTCTCCAATGAAACTGCCACTATCCCAGCAAGGGCTGGGCTGATGACCTCTACACACCCTACTAGTAGGCGTGTAGGACCCGGATCCAAACTACAGTAGGTTGGCCGCAAAGTCTGGACAATCCTCACTATAACTATGACTGCTGGTTGGCTAAGGTGAACCAAGTCAACTGGGCATTAGTATCACCCGATTGACTAGTGCAAGGTCCAATGGGAAGACAATGGCTGATCTCATTCCTGATGGTGGACACCTTATCAGTGAAGAAATGTGCAAACTCCTCACACTGTACTTGTGACAATGCTTGACCGAACGGAGACAGGCTGATTGCACAGTCTGTCCACAGTCCGGAAGAGCTGGGCTGGCCTTATTCTTCACTGTAGCAATTTCCCTGGACAGGAACTCTACCTTCTTATGGGAAATTGATGATTGGTAGATCTTGTAATGATCTAGTAATCTAAGCCTATCCACCTCCAGGTGAGTTTTCCGCCAGTGTCTTTCTAACCTTCTGTGAATGAGTCCGCTAGGATTATGCTAGGACTATACATGCCTGCCAAGAAGGGGGTTCCTTATGTGTCTATTCCTCTTTGTCTGTATGTTATTCTTGTATGTGCACTGTTGTTTGTCCTACGTGGATTGGCCACCCATGTATTTTGCTTGTTGGTGTTGTGTCCTCCCCCAATCTTGGTACACCTGACAGGTTAGAAGGTATTAGAAAAGCCCTTTATAAAACCAGGGTTTTAAGAGCTTCAAATAAAGTATGTAGTAGTTAAAATACCCTCACTATCTGTGAAGAACAAATTGCTGTGCTTCTGGTTGAAAGCCTAGCTCTTTTAATATGCTTCCATTTTACTGTGGCATTTTTCTTCCAGATAATGTATAATAACACAGTAATACAGTAATACAATAGCGATAGCGTGGCATAATAGCAGGTACACTGAGAATAAATACATTGAAGGATTTCTTTGTGTAGAAAAGAAGTAAGCTCACCTGAAACAGGCTACAGGTGCCTTTGTGGTACCCTCTGCATCTAAAGTGCTTATAGAGCTGGCCGGCCAGAGAAGAGCCATATTTATGCTCAGCCTGTTGGTGGAGGGACAATTAGAGTGTTTACCCTTGACAGTATCCACAATAATGAAATAAAATGAGATTTGCTGCACTCTACAGCAGAATTTGAATGTGATTGAACTAATACAATGAAGTTAAACAAATAATAAAATTCTTAAACAGAGTTTTAACCATGTTATGTAACCTCAGTTGATTGACAGCTGATTTGGAACCAATCAGAACATTCCTCAGAGGTATATATGTGGATGTTTAACTCTGTGTAGTCGGATGCAGTTGGAGTGCTGAAGCAGCAGCACCCAGAGGAACTAGTGCTTACTAGTTGTTTTGTTTTCCTGGAGTGTGTTAACGCTGAAATTAAGTTATTTAAGTTCTTACTTGATTTGTTTATTTTATTTTATTATTTTGACGAAACAAGTCCGCTTATTTTGTTCCTGTGTAATAAGAGAAGTTATTTTTGCAAGACTACAACCTAGCTTATGTGTCCATCTGTACCCTTGGAGATTTTGACACCTTCACCCTGTCTCTTCAGCTCACGGATCTCCCCATTAAACCAGGGCCCCAGGCGAGAAGGGGAGGGGTGAACACAAGTTGAACAATGACATCCAAGGCCCCACAACAGCCCTAATATAGGCCAACACTAGGGGCCCTGAGTCAGTGATCTTCATTGGAAGCCGAGAGTCCAGCTTTGCCATTAGGCCTTCTAAGGTAACTACTCTCAATGGATGGAACTGCACTAACTCCTTTGGGATAGGCCTATTTCAGGAGGCCACAAAACTGAATCTCAGGACGTGATGGTCAGACCATCTGATTGGCTACACTCCACATCGGAGAGCTCCATCCCCAGGTGGAACACCAAGTCCTATGTGTGCCCTTTCATGAGTTGCAGAGGTAATAACCCTTGTCAGGCCCAATGAATCCATCAATTGGAGGAGGTTTGTCCAAATGATGAGAGTTCACTGTCAACCCAGGCATTGAAGTCCCCAGAATTAACCATCTGGGGGACTCCAATACCATCTCGGCGATGAAGTCCGCAACCTCCTTCAGGAACTCCCTCCCATCACCTGATGGATGGTAAATGAGAAGGGTCCTGTAGCCTGCACCTGCACCCACAATACACTCAAAGGAGTTGGTGCCTCCAACTGGTACCTCCTGAGATCCAGTTCCTGTCTAAAGCAGACAGCAACCCCCGCCCTACAGTCCACCTCGGCGGTGAATCACTGAGAACCCAGCCGGAACCGCAGACTCCAAAATGGGGCCCGCACTTCCATCCAGCCAGGTCTTGGTGATGCAAGCCAGGTCAACAGGCTTAACAAGATCCACAACCACTGCGGTCTTATTCCTAATTGACCTGGCATTGCTTAACACCACCAAAGGGATGGGGAATCAAGGATAGCCCCACTTCCTGTCTGATAAAAGTCCAGTGCCCTATGGTATGGGCACAAGGCAAGGATGACCTCGTTTCTGTGTCCACTTCACCTCAGGGTGTCTCCTGATTCTCACTGTCTCTATCCACCCACTCCTTTCCCATCCCCTCCGAGAGTTCCAGGATCCTCGACTCCTTCTGCTCCCTCATCTCCTCAAGATGCAGAAAGCCCGGCATCTATTGTAAACTTTGAAAGGGAGGCGGAGGATGTTCAAATGGACGAGGATTCTTTAGTCTCAAGGGAGAGTACTGCCCTGACCATGTCCCTAATACCCCAGCATATCTCAGTCACTCCACACACCAATATTCTCACTCCACACCCCACTCACTCAATACACTTCCTCCCCTCAGTTAGACTTTCAACAATTTATCTATCTAACCATACATATACCCTACTTAAAACATATAATAAATTAACCCTTATCAATGAAGAAAAAAATGTTATGTTATAAAGCCCACAGAATTCCTTCAGATATCCAGTTAATGGCTTTACTTTTAATTTCTCTACCCCCGTGCTCTCACCACTGCAGGAAAAGGAGCATTTATAGACTTTCCAAGCCTCCTCTCATGCCACTAGATTTAAATGTTAGAAAGTCCTCCAAGTCCAGTAACCAGTTTATTAATTAAATCCATAACCAAGAACAAGGAAGAACAAGGTCTCAAGACGATACATGACCTTTATGATGATAATCAGTTATTATCATTTAATCAAATCCAGATCAAGTATAAGCTTCCAACCCACCACTTCTTCAGTTATTTACAAATCCATGACTACATAACAAAGTTGGGTTTCACACAGGCCTACTCCCTGATAGAAAATATTTTGTTAACCAAAGACCCTAATACCAGACCCCTATCAGTATTGTATAAACTGTTGTTAGACTCCTCACCATTTAGTTTCATTAGTTTAAAAACTAAGTGGAACAACATTTAAGGATAGAGTTTTCACAGGAAGAATGGGACAAAATCATCTCATAACCCCATACTGAATTTTATTCGACAAAACTCCAACAGATCAAATTTAACATATTACATAGAATGTATCTGACACCTTTCAGACTACATAAATTTAACCCTAACCTAGATGAAAAATGCCCAAGATGTCATACCAGCTGGGGATCCCCTTGCTTATGTTTCTGACATATAAAAACTAAAAGTTCTGGGACAAAATTTTTGAGTTTTAGATCAAGCCACTGGTAGTAAACCAAAAAGATCCATCAACTGTTCTATTAGGCCACAAGCTAAAATAGCATAACTGTAAGGATTACCATCTTAAATTAATTTCTTCAGCTTTCTTAGTGGCTAAAAGGGATCTTGATGTCATGGAAAGACAGTACTCCGCCTTCTGCAAGAACATAGCTTAACTTAATGGTCTTTTTGCAAATAATAGTTTTTATTTTCACTTACAGTGTATATGTACAAAACAAGTAATTACAGGGAAACAGTCCATTTGTTTATAGAAAAAAGAAAAGAAAAATAACACATTCTTTAAGTCACATATTATTTGGCAGATCATAAATACAATTTCTATCACTGTATAAATTGAGGGATATATTTAAATATTCCATACATAAATTGTTAATCCAGAAAATCTTGCAGGACCCAATCCTCCAGTTCTTTATTATATATTTTCACAATTTTTAAAAATCTTTAAAAGTGATTATAGTTATATAAAGTGTTTAAAAGATTTGTTTCTATTCCATTTTGGAAATAACCTTTATACCGAATCACATTTCCAGTTTTTAAGAGGCAGTCTTTTGACTGTCATTATGTTAGCTCTCAA
Organism: Neoceratodus forsteri; assembly: GCA_016271365.2. Lineage (NCBI taxonomy): Eukaryota > Metazoa > Chordata > Ceratodontiformes > Ceratodontidae > Neoceratodus > Neoceratodus forsteri. The sequence continues at coordinate 1,373,172,939 of CM057458.1, forward strand.
AATTAATATGTACTCTGATTTGATTCTATGTTCATTAAACATTTCTTGTATCGCAAATTTATGATCTTCCTAATGTGGTAGGGTAATCCCACACTTTCCAAAATTTTAAAGGATTGGATCCACCAAGAAGAGCTTAGCTTACAGTCCCAAAATAAGTGCACCATGTCTGCCTTGCTGGCCCCCAATGCCAACATGTGTCTGGTATTCTGGGTTCATCTTGTGCACCATTATGGAGAGTAACACACTCTAATGAGTATTATATACTGTATAGCTTTATCCCTACTAAGGTTGTATTTTACTATTGAACTACAGGCCAGCTGCCATTGTTATTCAGTACACTGGTACTTGAGTTTGTTTTTCTATTTCAAAAAAACTTTTATAAAGAATACTAAAAGATTTTTGTAACTAATTAGTTATCCAGGCAAATAGTTTTTGGATTATTTTTCAGAATGTTTATCAATTCCTTCTCTATAATTCTGTTGTTGGGTGCTCTTTCCCATCGACTGTAATATTTTGTGTATCTGCTGGTAAGTTGTTTAAGTATAAAATGGTAGTTATTAAGTTAGTATTTCCCTTTAAATTGATCCCAATTTAGTTTGGCTCCTTCCTCATAAAGATCCTGCCATTGGTTTATTCCTTTGCTCAGACCTTATATTTAAGTGTTTTTACATTAATCCTGAAATCTGGATTTTGCCATATTCTATTTAATGGTGATAGCTGTGTCATCCATTTAATCCTGTTAGTGTACCTGACAGTCATCTCCACCAGATTTTTGACTAAAGGGCTCTTAGATTTAATTAAGTGTTTGGCTGTAAATATTATTTGTTTAATATCTACTGTTTTATTCTGGATTTTTTTCATCATTGAATTTATCATTTCACTCTCAGGATCATCCTCTTCCAGTAGAGCCCACCTAATCGCCAATTTTGCCTAATAGGTCAGATGGCAAACTTCACTGTCTGGAAATGCCAGACCTCCTCTTTCTTTACTTAGACACAATCTATGCCAAGTGATCCTCACAGGCCATTAATCTCTTTAAACCATTTAGGAGGAATGGTGTAAGAACATCTTAAATGACAAAGAGGAATTACCACCATTTTAATTATCTGTATCTTGCCCCATAAAGAAAAGGAGATTTTGCTCCACCAATTAAATTTATCTTTTAAATAATGCTTCTTTATGGTTTAGATCATAAAATGTTTCTAGTGTGTTATTAATATTGATTCCCAAATACTTAAATCCTTTTCCTGTATTTTGCTAATATAATTTTAAGTTCTTCTAGTTGGGCTATATTGCATTCTGATTTCCTTTTGTTTATTTTATAACCTGTATTTTTAGAAAACCTATTTATTAGGATTTTTATTCTTGTAGTCTTGTTTCTGGATCTTGTAGCATCAGTAGCACATTGTCTGTGTATGCATTTAATTTAGTTTCAAAGAAGATATCTGCATACCTTTTATTTTGTTGTTCATTCTTATTCCATCAAGTAACAATTCCAAATCAATAATAAACAGGGTCAGGGATAGAGGCGTCCCTGCCTTACCCCTCTGTATAGTTTTATGTGATCTGAAAAAGTTGTTAACTTTTATTTGTGCTGAAGGATTACTGTTTACGGTTTAATGTATTTAATACATTTATTTGGGTAACCGAAATTTTAAGGATCCATAAAAGTACACCCAGTCTAACATATCAAAGGCTTTTTATTTATTTTATTTATTTAACAGTTTTGGATTACAATCTTTGAGCCAAGAGCTCCTTTACAAAGGTTACAATTCAAAGAACACAATACATACCTTTACAAAGGTTTCAAGTCAAAGAACACAATACAAATAAAATGGCATACAAAAGAAAAATATTAGAAAAACAGGCAATACAAAGATTACAGCAAAGTACAACAAGTGCAGGAAATTGGTATAAGCTTAGGGTAGTTCTATTGTAAAGAGGCTAAGAGGATGCCAGTTTTGTTGTTATGCATATAATGGTGATTGTAGCAGCCTGAGCAGGCATAGTTCAACAAGGGGAGAGGAGAGGAGAGGTGAGGGTAGAGGTAGTTAGAAAGAAGATGGCGAGTTAGCTAAGGGAAGGATGGCAAACTGGGAAGTTGCAACCCATGCAGACATTGTTTAACTAAGGGGAGGAGGGATGGGAGGTGGGTATGGTGAGTCAGGCAGGGTAGTGGTAAAATGCTGAGGTTGTAGCAGCCTAAGCAGTCATTGTTTAAAAGGGGAGGGAAGTGGGAGGGAAAATCAATGGAATGATGGGAGAGAGCATGCCAGAGGGTGTGGGACAAGGGTTAGGATGGGCAATCACAGTGATTGGCTCTGGCTAGATGGAGGCGCAGGCCTTTTTGAAGGACCGGTCTTTCCATATTAAATGAGTGGTGCGGGTTCATTTATCCACTGGGGTCCATGGTACGTGAGGGCTCGCTGGACAAATGAGGTGTACCTAAAGGGATTTTGAGGGCACCTTTAGTAGTTCTTCTTGTCATCTGAGATGTAGTACAGTGTTGGAAAAGTTCTGTAATTGTGTTAGGGGTTTTGCCAAGCAGGGGCCTTCTTTCCAATTAGGCAGGCCTGGTATTTGATCCGGAGATGCAGCGGGAGCCAACCCATTTTAGAATAAAGACTTTAGGAATGAGTCAACCTATGTGCCCTAAGACTAGCCTGCAGGCCTTATTTAGTAGTACTTTAATTCTTTTCAGAGTGTTTTCAGTACCAGCACAGTAGATGATGCTTTAGTGGAGTCTAAAGTCAAAATAATTGGTGGCGTATTAGATTTTGTTAAATATTCAATAATAAACTGAATTTGTGTAGTCCTGACTGTATCTTTCTTTTGGGAATAAAACCCATCTGATTATGGTGTATAATTTTATTAAGTAATGGTAAAATTCTATTATTTAGAATTGTTGTATATATTTTATAATCTATATTTAAGATTGCTACCGCCTATAGTTCTCCACTTTATTTTTTCCTTTCCCTGCTTTGGTAGGAGTTATATGTGAGTTTTGAAAAAAGAATCTGGCATTTTGTTGTTCTCTGTATCTGATTAAATAAATTTTCCAACAAGGGTATCAGAATAGGTTCAAAAGCAATATAAAATTCTAAAATATATCTATCTAATCCTGGACTTTTAGATTTTGCCATCCTATGTAATGTATCCATAATTTCTGATGCTGAAATAGGCTGGACCAGGTTCTCAGCTTCTGAATCTGTTAACCTGTTAAGATTTTCTTTTCATAATACCTGATGTCTTCTTCTGTAGGATTACATTCTGACGTGTATAAATTAGAATAAAAAGCTACCAACTATTCCAATATTTCCTGTTGCTGGATCAGTTTTTCCTTCCTTATTAATTATTGAAGTTACATCTATTTTTTCTTGTTCTGATGCCTGTATCCTATTTGCTAACATTTTCCCACCACCGCACTATTAGTTTTCCAGTGCTTACTGTATCTTGCCCAGTTGTATTTTACCTTTGTTATGTCTGTATTGGTTGTCAGTTTTTAAGTTCAATAAGTTCTTGTTCTTTAGATGTATCTCCTCTCTGAACTGCCCTCTAATTCTTTAAGTTGATCTTCTATCTTTTTATCTGTCTGGAGTCTTATTTGGTTCCTCCAAGTTGCCTCTGAAAGTATTCCTCCTCTTACAGTTGCTAGAGCATCCCTTTTTGCGCTATGACCTCGTCCAAATCCCCTCCTTGTTTGACTGACTTCTATGATGTTCCTATGCTCATAAATCCTCACTAGCCCTGTTGGTATATTTATCTCCAATCTATACCTTGCCCCAGCATTATATCTGGGTGTACTTTCCACGTAAATGTAAAAACTGTAAAATTGTCTTTTCTCCTGTTTCTATATCTAATGTATTCATCTGAACCAATTGCTGTATCGATGTACCTGTTGTACCCTTTTGTACTCTCCGGGTCGTTCCTGAAAATAGGCATAACATTTGTCTAGTGTACTTACCCGGTAAACAAAAATAAATAAAATCCCAAGAAGCTATTATATTGTGTTCTGTAATTGCATTATCTTTTATAAAATTCTGTATAATTCTAGCAATTTTTCCTTTAAATACTGAGTCCTTTGATAGGTTGTTATTAAATCCCCATATATTCGCTCTTTTTATTTTCTACTGTCAAGAACATACTATAACTTACTGGACTATGGTACAAAATTAGTAGTGGTTCTAGCCTAGCTGTGATACCTGAACTATGAATTACTAGTTCCTGGACATAAAGATATAGTCCAGCCTTGAATACATTTTATGTCTTGCTGAATAAAATGTAGATTATTTTCCATATCATTACAGTTTCTCTATAAGTCCACCAAATGGTGTGTTCTCGGAAAGCCCTGTAAAAGCCTTGCCTTATACTTATCCATTTTGATCCAGCAGAGGTTTTATCCAAATTACTGCTTATTATGCAATTAAGGTCTCCCCAAAATTATATTATCACAGTTCCAACAGTATATCAGTTTGCGTATGTAAGCCCAAAACTGCTGTACCCTTTAAAAGGTCGTAAATTGACCAAATATAATTCCCCTTCCCTCTAATTCAATTCTAACCAACACCATTCTCCCCAATCCATCTGTTACTGAATCTATAGCCTTACCTTTAAAGCTCTTGCTGAATAGTAAGACACACACACACTTTATTTAAACTTTGTGAATGTTAGAATGGCCCTGTTCATCTTTTCTTTTAATTTTTCAATCCTTTGTCATTTAGGAAAGTCTCCTGTAGCATGATTAAATCAAGGTTAAGTTTTTTAATCCTCAATATAAATTTTGTTCTTTTGATTGGAGAATTTAGTTCATTAACATTCCATGTTGTCTCTTTAAATATTCTCATTTTTTTATTTTATACCTACCCCATTACCACATTGTATCGCTATATAGGTGCTTAATTTAATTTGACTAGTCTCCTCCTGTTCTTTTCCAGTATTAATTTTCCCCGGTTTTCCTTCCCTCCCCTCCCTTTTCCTCATATCCTCCTTTATGTCAATGATCCTGGTCTGCCATTCCTTCTTTTTACTTGGAGACACTTGTATGACCACGGTTAGTTCCTGCCCCCCACTACCACATATCATTTTAATATTGAAATTGTTTTACGCTGGTTTACACAAATATTACCATTTGTCCATTATTTTCATAATCTTCTACCTTCTTCTTCCAGATGGATTATTCTTTTCCTTAACTTATTCAAAGTTTGAAAAAATTCCTGGCAGACTTTTAAATCTGGTATTGCATCTGATACAATATTGTAGAACAGGTGCTGATGGTTTAGCAACACTTTTAGCCTGGCAGGAAAAACAACATAAACTTTAATCCTTCTTTCCATAGCTTTGCTGAACCCCCAAACTGCTTACTTTGCTCCCACAACAGTTTTGAAAAGTCATGTTTCAAGTATATAATCTGATCTTTGTATTTGAAATTACTGGTCCTGTAGAGAGCTTGCATTATACTATTCTTCCCTTCAGGCGTTAACATTTTCATAATTGCAGGTCTAGCTCTCCCCGCCCGTCTTCACCTTTCCCTGTAAGCCAATGTATACTAACTACTATAGGTAGCTTTGTTTCTGACCCCAACAGTTTCAACAAAATATCTTTCATAATGTCCTTCAAAGGGATGTTTTCCCCACTCAGTTAATGTATCAAAATCCACATTACCTATGTAATCCGAAATCGGTCTCCAGACCTACATTATACCGGTGGAGACCACATTTCACAATCGATGTGTATTTGTTTTATGTGGGGGCTTACTAAAATATCCAACTTCGAGGGGCAGTGGACCTCAGAGTTGGGTGTAAGACTCGGAGGCGGAAAAAAATGTTTTAAAAAAGTTCCAGGTGCGGGAACAGAACCCCATCCCGATGCCATGCTGGCCCACTCCACACTATGGGGCAGTTTGGCCCAGCACCTCTCCCTGCTCTCCACAAATAGTTATGCCAAGTGAAACTTATGTCTTGTGGGCATAACCCATTTTCGCCCAACATTTCACCCAGCGAAATGTTTTGCTGTAGAGGCAGAAATATCGACCATCCCTAATTACAGGATACCGATGCGGGCTCCTACATGTCAGGAACCTCAGCTTGGTATCCCTAAAATTACCAAAAGGGTATGTTTTTCTCATTGAGCAATTTTCTTGATCATCTAATTGCCCTTTAAGAGAAACATATTGCTTCTGTAATGTAATGACCTCTTGTTTCACTGGAGTCACTGAATCTTCTAGATTTGAGTGTCTTGTTTCTAATTCATTAATTCTTTTAACACTTTCCTCTAGTTTGGCATTCATAGTGGCAATAGTCTAAGCTAGAGTTTGTAAAGTTTCTGGAATTTGTTGCAATTTGTCCAAAGACTCCTGCAGTGTGTTGAAGTTTTGATTATTTGTTGAGCCCAGGAAGGTGGAACATCTTTATCCTGGTCCTGTCTGCTGGTCCCTTCTTTATCTTCTGGTTTATTTCAATTTCCTCATTTTGTTTCTTATTTGGGTTTATGTCTTCATATGAATGATGCAGAGATTCAGTGGAAACCATGTGGGGTTCAGTGTTGTGGTGTTGGCCTCTGTCCCTTGACCAATTTGTGCCGTTTTACTTGAACTAAGTATTGGTTTCCCTTTTCTTTTTTATAAGATTCTGAGTGTGCTTTTGGTCCCATTTTAATTTGAGTCCCTCCTGACATGGCACAGCAATTCTTAAATGGTAGTTTTGATTCCTTAAGTCTCTTTTAACTACTTCTGGTGTATCTTTTGATTCATTATTCAGGCCTCTTGAGCATTTTTATCTAAAGTTTTTGTTTCGGATCTGAACTTTGAAATAATTTAGATAGACTATTTTGGCACCTTCTATATTCCTTCTCCTTCTGACATGTACTATAATTAAATCATCATTTAGTTATTAAAGGCCATTCATTTAAGCAATAAGGCATGACAAGGTGTGTGTTATTGTATAATAATTACTGGTGACCCCTTTAATAACCTGAATTCAGGCGCAATTACAAGCGCCCGTAACAACCTGAAATCGAGTTATTACAGGTGTTTACTAAACTTTTTCACCGCTAGTGTCCATTGTCTGTCATTCAAGAATGTCAAGCCACTTCATTGGCTCCGCTCTGCTTGTGGGCGGGCCGAGCAGTATTGAAAAATGACGGCTCGGTTTTCCGTTTACCTAGGAGCCGCTTTTGTTTATTTCAGTCTCCTATTCATTTTATCATCATCTGGTTGATCCTGCCTTTCAAGCACAGAATAAACATCTGGTTGATCCGCTGTGCCCAGATCGGCAGGCAGGCCGACTCCAACTGAAATCCAGAATGGACCCTACCTAGCACAAGCCGTGGCCAACACCTAACAGAAAAAAAAAAGCGTAAGCAGAGCGGAGAAAGGAAAGAAAGTGTAAGTATGTGTGTGTGTGTGTGTGTGTGTGAGTGAGAGAGAGAGACAGTGTCTGTGAGGTAGTGTGTGTGTGACAGTGTGAGTTTGTGTGTGTGAGAGACAGTGTGAGTGACTGTACATAGGGAACACACTGAGCAAACTCTGCACCAGTAATTATAAAAAATAAAAATAGGCAAATGTGTGTGTTATGGATTTTTTTTGTAAACCCTCGGTGTGTGATGACCTCATAAAACCTCTCGAGCCGCTCACCGAGGGTTTTATGGATCATCACACACCTCAGTGTAAAAAAATCCATAACACCTGAGTCTATCTGTTATTCTCTATATATCATCACTGTCTCAGACACACACTGACCAATCAGAGTCCAGGAAATTTTCTTGCCATTGTATAATTTAAATTAAATTTGCTGGTAATAAACAGTTCAAAGCATCGTCTGCATTGCCCTCATCATTCCACCTTTGCAGTCTAGTTGTAACAAATCGTCTTAAGGGCTCAAAGACTTAAAATAAGAGAGACATTTTTGTACTTTGCTCTGGCAGGCACTTTTGTTCCTGAAATGTCCAGCGGAATGAGTTCAGGCAGATTTCTTATATAGCAGTGTGCTGTTCTGAACACTTGCCTCATGTCTTCCGTTTATGTCTTGATGTACTGCTCCTGGTCAGGCATTTTTAATGTAGAATACTTTTCTATGGCTGTAGACTAGCGACTTCTATTTCATTTCCTCATCCTTTTGGACCAATTCTGAGATGCTAGTTCTTGGACCACTAGAGCCACTATTCAGGGGATGGAGTGTGGTGCACGAATGCATGACGGTGGTTAGGCAGCACAAGGAAGCTGCTCCCTCGTTACAGGCGCACCACCAGAACAGTACAAAATTAATGATTTTTTCTGATAAAGGAAGGATTTTGCTGGTGCTGGCTAAACATTCTGAGGTGACCTACCAATGCATGTCAGCTGTTTACTTTTACAGTGTGGTTGGTGGTCGGAACTGCCTTAACGCATTCGGTCCAAAAGATGGGTATAGACTCTAAGGCCCTGGATGCACTACAGAACTGTTTTTGAAAACCATTTTTAAAACTAGTTTAGCTAAACTATTTCAGTGCAGCCACATTACTCAGTAACCATTTTGAAAATGGTTTAGTGTGGCCACACTGCTAGTGTTAAACCTGTTCTCCTTGTAACTATTTTGTGTTAAGTCCAACACACAGAACTGTGCTTGCCTGGACACACTGCAGCTAGAACTATTTTAGTTAAACCATTACAGCTAAAATACTCCTGGACAGACCTGTAAGCAAAACCATGCTAGCTCCAAAACGTTTTTAAAAATGGTTTTAAGACTATGTATCTAGTAGGTTTAAAAACACTTTTGTTAAAACATTTTAAGGAGCTTGTAGTCTGTCTGCAAACAGTGCTAGGGGATTTAAACTGTTTTAAAGCATAAACCGTTTTAAGTTCCCAAGAGTGTCCAGGGCCTAAAATGTCAACTACTAAAAGGTTGGAGCATTAAAGCGTTGGCAGTATATTCTGTGGTGATTTCCATAGCATGTCTGCCTTCTATTCTAACAGGATGGTTGGTGGTTGGAACTGCTGTTGTCAGTCCGGTCTAAAGTAATGGTGCTAGTTAACGCCAACTCGCATAAAATGCAGTGCATTGAATATGGTTTAACCAATGGTCAATTTGTATGCTTTAGAAAGAATACACTACTTTAGGAATGATAAAGTAGAGACTTTTCATGCCATTTGGGATCCCTTTCTAGAGATAGTTATGAACCTATAGAAACAGAAATATAAAGCATTGCAGAACAGACCCTTTAGATATACAGTTTACTGCTATAATTCAATTTAGGCAGGCTCTCAAAGTTGAAGAAATGTTATTTTGTAATTTTGGTTTCATTCTTTTGACCTATTGTTATTTCAGAATAATATGAACTATGAATTTATCTTGCTGTCCTGTACAAATGTATTTGGTTTATGGTTAAACAAAAAACAACATGATATGACATCACAGTCACACTCATGCACATTGTACAGTTGGACTTAAGGACCCATGTGCATTTTTCTGCAGGAGGGTAGAAATGTATTTAGTCGCATGACAGACTTTTAACAGTCTGTAAGGTAAATGAGAGAAGTTTATTTAGTACGCTATTAGTCACCACTTAGCTATGGAACTTAAAATAAGAAAGAGGTAATGGGGACTATGGTGGAACTAAACCCAGATCCACTAGAGGACATCTAAGTGCCACTGAGTCACCCTGGAAAATGCAGTGGCCTGCAGGTAAACCCACAGTGTTCTGTGCCCTACGAGGTCACTCCAGGCTCAGCATGCCACACAGATCCTTGCAGGTCACCAGGCAGCTCACTATGTCCTGAATGTATAAGTGAGGTACTTCAGAGCTTGCAGTGTCCTCCAAATTACCTAAGAACTTGCTGTGCCCTCCAGGTCACCCTGGTGAAGCCATGCTCTCAAGTTACTGCAGAGGCACTAGGTCAGAAGAGTGACTGCAGCAACAGTGGTTGCCAAAACAGTGCAGCAATAACAGCACCTGCCATATAGATGCATGGTAGCAGTCCCAACACACATGGAGGACCGCTACCACGGACAACATACAAAATTTAAAATGTATGTTTTCGGGGACTCGCCCCCACCCCAACATAAACTCTGCCCCTCTGCACCCCAGTTCCTTAAATAATCAACTCTGAGTCTGAGCTGGATTATGGGGAAAAGCAACTCTGGGGGGACCAGAGCGGAACTTGTAAAATATTGCAAACCTGTCTCAAGGAATAAAAATCGGAGAACAGGACTAGAACCCTGGTTTCCAGCACTATGCTGGTGAATTGCTCACTCCCTTACCCCTCTCTGCCATGGGAGCAGCTTGGCCCAGTCCCACTTTTTTTCAGTCTTGGTCCCTCCTTCAGTCCTCCCACTGAGGTTACAGCTACAGGGGACACGATAATTGCCATTTGCTTTTGTACCCTGTATTTTGTTATTTTACAGTGCACTTTTGCATTTGCTGTTAAGGTTAAACAATTCTAACCAGATACCCTGCAGAGCATACCACACCCCTATGGACCAATCTGGAGTCTAAAGTGCCCAAGTTACCTCAAAGCACATCATGCCTCATGGGTTGACCCATAATTTGCATAATTCCCCTGTTACCTCAGAGTACACCTTACCCTGGAGTTACCCCAGAGCATACCTTACCCACTAATCACACCAGAGCTCATCTTGTCCTGTGGGTCACCCCAGAGCTTGCTGTGCCCCAGAGATTGTCCCAGAGCTCATCTTGCTCCATAGGCTAGTTGGCCTCCCTCTACTCCCCAAATCACACCGCAATGCTTGCCCCCAGGTAACATATGAACTCACCTTATCCCACAGGTTGTCCTGGCACTCACCATATCCCAGGAGCTGGCCTGGTGATCATCTTGCCCCAAGGATTTCCTTGGTGCTTACTTTTCCCCAGGAATTTCCCTGTGTTTGCCTTTCCAGGCACTAACCCTACCCAGGGGTGCCCTAGTGCGCACCTTATAATATAATATTTTCCTAAAGATTTGACCTTAATGAAAACTATGATAGGCTAGCTATCATAATAGGAATACCTTCATTACATGGGTGGGAACAGGCCAAGGCAGAGTTGGCTTGCAAAGGGGCAGGGTCATTTCTATTTCTCTCACTTTGTTGCCCCCCACCACATTTTGGTGTAGAAGAGTCAGGATCTCAACTGAGCACCCAGATTATGTCCTTTCCATTTTCTCAACCAGCTTCTGCTGAGCTGACTGGGCACCATCAGAAGGTCCCCATCTCTCTCTAGAGGTACAATTTATTTAGCCTTGGTGTTTCAGTCTGTCTACTCCAATGGCTCACCTTACCCTGTTGTGGCTCTCAGTCACCTCGCTCCTTTCTTTCTTGCCTTCTTGCCACCCGACCCTGGATGTAGTCCTCCTCAGACACTGCTACTTTACCCACTAATCACTCCAGAGCTCACCTCGCCCTGTAGGTCACCCAGAGCTTCCCTATGCCCCGAGGTTGCCCCAGAGCTCATCTTGCTCCATAAGCCACTTTGGCACTCTGTCTACTGCCCAAATCACCTCAATGCTTGCTCCCCTGGTACTACTACTCCTCAGTGGTGGTGCGCTCACTGACTGGACCTATCATCAGTCTCTTGGCTCTCTCTCTCTCTCTCCTTTCTCTGTCCCCGGCAGCCCTGCACCTCTTAGAACACTGACTGCGGACTTGCCCCAGAGTTTTGATCTGGTCTTCTGGCCCCCTACCCTCTTTGTGACCACAAGGAGCCTGGAGGACAAACAGTTTTTGTTGCTTGACACTGCTCAACACCTGCGCTTTAAGTGAACAGGCCAGGCACTTCAAAGTTCCTGAAGTGTGAAACTGCAGCTTGTCACCTTAGTGATGCCACCGATGTCACGAGATGCGAAAATAAAAGGTATCACGCCATTGTATGAGAATGGGGAGGGACTAGTTGCTGGAGGGGCAGAAGGAAAGGAGTGGAAGCAAGAAATGGTAACAGGAGGACAGGACATAAGGCAAGGCAATTGAGGGGAACATGGTGGAATTATTTATTGAAATGTTTCACCAGGATGGCACACTGAACAACAAGTTGCTTGTCTCACGGTGCGACCTGGGGGAGGGTTACATAGGATTGAGAAAACAGAGATTATACAATTGATAGATGGGTGCACAGTTACAAGTTATGATGGGCAGTGCAGACAGTTACAACTTGTCAGATTATACAACAATAGTGGAAGCCAGAATATTGTACAATATAACATACAACAATAATGCGACAGAACAATTTATGTAAGCTTAATAATACCGGCAGGGTTGGTGAAATGATAGGCAATACCGGACCGCCCAGGGGTGTAATGAGATTTGACACTTACAGGCAGTGAGGACATTATAGCTCTTGGAAGGTTCGGTATTGCCCATACTGCCCATTCTGGAGGGTATTATTGCACTTAGAAAAATGGGCTACCTCTAGTATTTTAGGTGAGATTTAAAAACATTTAAAAAATTATAAAACTAGAGTAGCAATTAAGTTGAAGTGTTTTTCCTGTAAAGTAGTCTCTCCATTTCAATGCTGTTCCATCTCCTGTTGCCCCCAGCCATTCTCTTCCACTTGTCCTCCCCATGGCATGGAGTTTCTTGTACTGTCTCCTCCCATCCAGCTGTGTCTTGGCATCTGACATGGAAAGTTAAAGGAAGAAGGAAAGCCTTAAACTGCAGAACAGGTACATTTGTGTTGTTGCCTTTATGATTTACATTAGCATGGTGAAGCTGGAAGCAGATGGGATGGGCAGTGTTATTGGTGGGTGCTTGGAGATACACTGTTTTTAATAAAATGCTTTATTTTACAAAGACTGTGGCATTGGGTATATGTGTGTTATTATATTATGTGCAACAGGTACTGCGATTAGTGGCAGGAAGAGGGTGCTGGTTACATGTGGTAGCGTCTTGACCATACTATGGAACTGAAGCGCAGGCACAGAAAGTCCATGATTTTACATCAAGGGAAGAGTCGCCTGAACTGAGATTTAAAACTTAGCCTGCATAAAACAGGTAAATGCATTTTCTGTGTTGTTTGTGAAGTGGGGTACTGTGCAGAGCTGTAATTTTATGCCTAAATGCATATGAAGAATCGGTCTGAGGCCTGAGGAGCCATGGTGGTGGGTGGGCAGCCACTGTATGGAGCTGTGGTGTACAATCAGAAGGACAACCATTAATTTTGTACCTGTAGCAGTGGAGTTGGAGAGTTGGGTTGACCAGCGGTGGTGGCGGAGCAGGTAAGCGTCCTAGGACGAGATACAGCTCCATAGGTCACCTCCCACCTACCACTACCAACAGCAGAATAGATACTTTCAGGAGCTTCATTTTAGCTTTCTTAATTTACTTTTTATACTGCATGCTGGATGGTGGGTGGCCACATGGAGAAGGGGGCACGAGACATTAAGAGGGTTTGTGAGACTTGCGGCAGCCCAGTGGAAGTAATATTGTATGGACATGCAGGATTGCTTTGTTTGGTACAAGAAATGTGAAAATTAAACACATTCAGAGTAATTTGGGTCAAACTCAGTGTTTACAGCTGGTGCTCTGATGCCATGGAGGAATTGGTCAGCAGCATCAGTGTGGGACTGCTGTGACAGGAAGGAAGGAAGAATTATTAAGAGAAAAAAACAATGAACTGTGTTTGGAATGGTGGTGAAACTGGTACTTCAGTGGTGGGCAGGGTTGTGCTGTGTTGTGTTTGCGTGTTGCGGCTGAGTTGGTGTTTCATATCGCTTACTGATCAGGAAAGAATGGCAGTTAGTCTCGAACTGGTACATGGATACCGGGATGAGAAAAAAAAGTCAGGTTGTGGTGGTAGGCTGGCTAAATGGGAGGGAAGATGGTTGGAGGACTGGTGCTGGGTGTCATCCTTTGCTAGCCGAGAGAAAAAAGTGGGCATTAAAATTGAATATTCTATAGGCACAGTGATACTGGTTATCAGGTCGGTTGGGGCTGGCACTTTAACACCTGGGCTCTGTTGTCTGATAGATGCCCACCTTGCCAGGGCTATCAGCCAATCAGAGCCTGGAATTTTGAAAGCCCATTTTCTATAGTGCAATAATGTACCAAGAACTGGCTCAGGTAGGACATAAGTGCTGTAGTAGGAGAAAGGAGGGACAGAAGGGAAAGGAGGAGGGCAGAATAAATAGGAAGAAGTGGGGGGTAGCAAGCCTGATTCCCCTTCAGCATGTTGAGAGCCCTGCTGGGAAGGGGTTAGTAAGCTGGAGTTAGGAATAAGGTAATTAAAGAGAGTTAAAGCAGGAACAGCTGGGGAGAGGTGATTGTGGAGGCGGTGGTTAGGAATAGGTGGAAGAGGAGTGCTGTATTTTGGGGAAGGGGAGTTCCAGATTTTAGGAAAGTGATGGGCGAATCCAGTCCGGCTGACGAGGGTGGAGTGGCGAGGACCACCAGGAGCATTTATTGTTGGATCTAAGAGAATAGGTGGGGGAGGGTGGAGAGAAAAGAGGATGAGAAGTAGGGAGGAAGTTCACCAAGCCAGAATTTGAAGGTTAGTTTAGCGCAGTGAGAGATGCACCTGTGAGATAGTGGAGGGAAAGCTAGGGAGCAATAGAGTTCACAGTGATAGGAGCAGGAGGAAGAGTCAAGGGCAAAGTGGCAGAAGGAGTTAAAGAGAGTGTCAATTTGGTCAGGGGAAGATTTGGGAGCAGCACCATAGACTACGTCACAGTTAGTCAAGATGGGAGAATCATCTTCTGGACAACTTGGCGCGGGATACAACTACGATTCCTGCACAGAACACCAAACTTGGGGTGCAGTTTCTTCAGGATGGCATCGATATGCACAGAGAAGTTGAAGTGTTGGTCCAGCTAAACCCCCAGATATCTAAATGAGGAAGTGTCCTCAGGAGTGTCCCATTGAGGTGTAGAAGGGTGCAGGGCAGTGAGAATGAAAGTCTCTGCCTGGTGCCAAAGGTCATAGAGACTGTTTTCTTGGTGTTAAGGAAGAGATGGTGGAGGCAAACCAGAGCTGAACTTGGTTGAAGTCATCCTGTGAGGCTGGTTTCCACAGCGGCAGGGTTTTGTCAGAGCTGTACAAGACAGTATCATCGGAGTACATATGGATGGACATGATAGAGCAGGCTGTTGGGAGATCATTGAAAATGGTGAAAAGTAGGGGACCAAACACTGAGCCTTGGGGACACCAGTGTTGATGGGGGTGGAGGAGATAGAATCAGCTATTCTTACCTATTGGGTCCTACCAGTGAGGTAGGATTTAAACCAGTTTGTATCTGACAAAGCAAGGCCAGCTGAGGAGAGGTCAGAAGCAGTGTATGAGAGACAATGTCAAAAGCTTTGGTTAGATCAACAAAGATGGCTGAGGTAATCAGGCCATCATCCATTCCTGTGAGGATAGAATTGGTGAGCCTGAGGAGGGAGGTGGTTGTGGAGTGGTTCTTTGAGAAACCAGACTGGAAAGGGGTGAAGAAGGAGGAATCAGAGAGGAAGGATGAAAGTTGGGAGAGAACCAGGTGTTCTTGAAGTTTAGCAAGGGTAGGAAGAGAGAGATGGGTGATAGTTACCAGGTATGGACGGGTCGCCACCATTTGGGAGAGGAAGGACGAGGTGTGCTTCGGGGATGGGACTTGGGCAGATATAAACGAGAGGTTTCTGAATAGAGATAGGATAAGCAATGGCAGGGGCAGAAAGGTAGAGAAGTTTAGGACTGAGATAATCTGGGAGGAGCATTTAGAGGGTTGAGGGAGAGGAGGGTGCTTAGAACTCATCAGGAAGATAGTGGAAAAGGAAAAAGGGGTAGATGCTGGCTGAGGTGAAGAGCTGAAGGTAGAAGGTGGTATGGGAGGGAGGGACTTTAGGAGAGATGAGGCAAGAGATGTAGTAGTCACTAAATTTATTGGCCACTAAGACAGGGTCTGAAACCAGGAGTTTGTTATTTTAAGAACTGGGAGGGGTGAGAAGAAGGACAGAACAGTGCGTGGACAACCCTCCAGAATTTAGTTGGGGAGTTAATGTTTGTCAGGAATGAGGAATTGAAGTAATTAGACTTTGCCACTCTGGTAGCTTTAGTACAAGAGTTGTGAAGCATTCTGTACCTGCAGTCACTAGGAAGCTTTGTAGATTTGTATTTTCTCCAGGCTCAGTTGTGCTCCCTGAAGTAGGCCAGTAATTCGGGAGGTGATCCAGGGAGGTGAATCCCACGGACTCGGTCTTCCTGAAAGGAGCAAAAAGTGTTCCAGATGGAAATGAATTTGTCCTTGAAATAGTCGGGGCATGGTCGACAGAAGTGGCAGAGGAGAAAGAGGTCCAGTCTGTAGAGGAAGATTGGATTTGAGTGGGGGTAAGATCCAAGGATTTAAAGGAGAAGTGGTATGATTTTGGGGGCTGTTTGGGTCGATGGACCTTTGAACAATGAAAATGAGGTTATGGTCATATGGGAGGATACCCGATTTGATGGCGTGGTGTGGATGAGTTGTGAGTGCCCAGTAAAGCAGGGTGTGGTTATGTGTTTTGTGATTAGGTGGGCTCAAGTATAAGTTGAGTGAGGGCTAGTGCAGTGACGTCATTCCATAGCTTGTTTGACTTGGGAGACAACCAATTTATTTTTTTTATTTAGTTGTTTAACCAGGTATAGCACACTAAGCTGAAAGCTTTTTACAGGAGCGACCTGGGAGCACAAGGAGGTTAAGTGACTTGCTCAGGGTCACACAGTATGCAAGTGGAGCTGTGGATTCAAACCCAGGTCTGGTCTGCTGGATGTCACCAGATTTGCAGCTCAGAGCCTTAGACCACTCGCGCTATGCTGCCTCCTAATTTAGGTTCAGGTCACCCAGTATGAACTGTTCCCAGATTGCAAGAGAGAAGTAATGGTGACCAATACTTCAGCCGCAACTGAAGGCTGGTTGTTTGGGTGCAATAGATACCAACTACAAGCATAGGGACTGTGAGTGAAAGGTAGGGTAGTCCGGTGACAAGAGCTCGTAGTAGCTGGGATGGAGGGAAGATAGGGTAGTTGTAAACAGCAGAGTTGGACAGGATATACATGGCTACTCCCCTCCTGACCAACTTGATTTGTCTGGTGAGGGAATACCCGGGGTAGGAATGGCATTATCTGGGATGCTTCTTTTGAGCCAGGTTTTCGGTTATAATTAGGGTGTCAGAGTGTGTGTTATCACAAGAGTATCAGATCAGTTTTGGGTAGCAGGCTGCAGATGTTCAGCGGAGAAGCTTCAACCCATGGGAATGATTGTAGAGGCTGTGGAGTTAGGAGGAATGTAGGTGGGGAAAGAGCCAGGGAGGTGATGAAATATGTCCAGGGTTGGGATGGATGTTCCCTGATGAGAGAAGGAGGAGGTCAAGGATGAAGTAGTGAAGTTTGGGACTTTTGTACTGAGAGCTGGAAATTCAGGAGGGAGAGGTAGAGGGAGGTTAGGAGAAGAGAAGATAAGGAGCGAAGATAGCAAAGTGATTAGGAAGAGAAAACAGAGAAGCAGGAGGGTGGGGGAAAATAGGACCTGATTTCGATAGGGGCCGAGAGGGTGATTGACGGGATGAAGGAGGTATAAGGGAGGGAAGGGTAGGAAGAAGAAACTGTGTGGTAGTGGTGGGAAGGAGGGATGAGGGTCAGAACCGGGGTAAGCGAAGGAGAGGTAAAATATTTTTGTTTTCGGATGTGGTATGGGTATTAATCAGTGTATGAATAATGAGATGGAGAACAGAGCAAATGAGGGTGGTGGGAAGAAAGAGTGTAAAAATATTGAAGTACCTCTTAAGGGAGGGTTGCACCCTGAGAATAAAGTGTTCGGTAGCTGGGGTGGAGCCAAGGCATAATTAATGGAGGTCTGGGCTGGGAAGGGCGTGGTACAAATTATACAGTGGTGAATTAGCTTCAAGCAGTTATACAGTAGTAAATTAGATTAGCAAGCAGTGTGTGGTCAAAGAATAGAATTGCAGTTTGAAAAAGAGCTGAGAGCAGGGAAGAAGGCGATAATGTGAGCCAGCAAAGGCAGCCACAGTACAACAGACAGCAGGGAAACACAAAATTAATAAGGGTCGTAACTTTCGCGCCCCATCCACTAAATGATGCCCCTGTGTGTTACTTGATTGGTTCTATTTTGTACCACTTTGTTCCCTATCCATCTGGTCACACCTGGAAACTAGCTCTGGCTCAGTGTGCCTTTCCAGTTACGGATTTTCAAATAAATTCATATATAAATAATTACAATATACTTATAAAGAAATTTAATACAGAGATTGAAATAAACGCTACATTAAGCAGATTATAAACAGGACCATATACAATCATATAAAGTAAAAACTCAACTGGGTAAAATAAATAAAACCCTGATAATCCTACAGATCTATTCAAGAGTGATTTATTAATATTTTTCCACACCAGGATAACGATACAATATATTTTTTGTGTTTACCGCTGGCTGTATAAAACATGTTTCTCAATGCTTTATAGACCGCCCAACAGTGTTCCTAACTTGTGTTAGTATTGCGTCTGCCGCATTCAATAAAGTTTTTGTAAACAATCATGGCGGCGCCCATGACGAGGGACTGGAGCTGGTTTCTAGTCTTAGCTGCCGGTGTTTCTCTCCTTAAATGTTTGCTGATCCCTACATAGTAAGAAACTGTTTTGCTTATTTTATTAGTGTGGTTTTCTAGAGAGAGAGAGAGACAGAAGGGACGTTGTTTCCTATGTCCTGCTGTGTGCGAGTCTCGAGATGGTCGTTTACCGTGTGCAGGAGCCGCAGGTGTTAAGGACAGCTCAAGCTTCTAGGGTGCAGTCTGTCAGTAAGACTAACCCCCCGTAACTCTCCATTTAAAGCAGTTCCACTTGTTTAGTTTGATGTAACGCTCTGTATCACGATTTAAGAACGTCGTTTCGTGGACTAAAGCTTGAGATATTAAGCTTTTTATTGAAAATGAAAACATTCCCATAAGCTGTTGTAATGAATGAGATTGAAAGAGGCATGACCACTAGCACTGTTTGTGGTACTTCATATACATTCATTTTCTTTCTTTTTAAACGGTGTTCGGAGCTGTACCTCCACTCATTTAACAGAGCCAGTGCGTCACTGACCTTGTTCACTGGCACAGACAAGGATCAAGATCTAAGTTCCTTAACAACAAAAAATCGGAGTATAGGTATTAGAGTCATTAGGCACACTAAACAAAACCACATTTGAGTAAAGTTCAGGTGTGTGCGGGATGGTAGCATTTACTAGGAAAAATGCTGGAAGATTTCAGACAGACTGTTCAGTACTGCTCAGGGCAAGTAAGCTAAATACAATATTTTATTTCCAGATTGCTATTCTTTCCAGGGCCGGATTAACAGTGCTGTTTCTAAGTCCAAATGTGTGACTATCTTTTTTCTTGAGTGACAGAATACAAAATACTCAGATTTTGGTCAAACTTGAGCATTTTAACCACTAGATAAAACTGGAAGATGTCTGGAATCTTTTATAGTGATAAAAATATAGTTATTTTTTTGCCCAGTTTCATTGCACTGCTATATTTTGTACAAGTATGGTAATGTTTCATTTTTAGTTTCTTTTTCCCCATGTCACATTTCCTCATGTACCATATGCTTTTTCCCTCTCATGAAACTTTTTTATTCTCAGGTGGGGTTTACACCTGGGGTGGCCATCTCCCAGTTTTGACAGCTGCTACTCTTTGTGATGACCCTCTCCCGGAGGAGGTCACTGTGGCAGATGGTCCAAGAATACCACTGACTGTGTCCTAGACTGCCCGTGGTTTGTCTCCTGTTTTCATCCTTTACCTGTTTGATGGCAATGCTGCAGCTGCTGTTAGCCAGAGCTGCCATAAAAGCCCCTGTGTGGAACAAAGTCCCTGGCCCTTCACAGGGGGTTGCTGTGGTGCCACTAATGGAACCATCCCTCTCAGCTCCTGACATCCACGTTTGCTTCCAAACTTGAATTGCAGGTATGGCAGCTCATTGGGTCAACAATGGCCCCTATTTTAAAAATTTGATCCCATAAAGGTTGTTTTATTTTATTGCTCCCACCGTGCTCCACCAGCACCTCTGTCCTTCAGGGCCCATATTACCACCTCTTTCTTCTGCTGTACTCACCCCTCGACTGCACTCCATTAGGACACACATCCTCCTTTACACCAATGGGGCTGGCTTATCCCTGCTGGGGACCTCCCTGGGCCATTGTCGCCAGAACATAACACCTAAGAGCTCTTTACTGTCCCTCTACATTGGCTGGTTCTCACTGGGGCTGTGCCACGCCCTAGTGGAGGTGCTGCTATTGCAGTGCCCAGAGGGGTGTACCGGTGCTCCAGATAATGTTGTTGATGGTGAGTAAGAGTAATTTACTCCTTTTGAATTAGGTGAGTAAAATTAAATTTTGATGAGTAAAGTGCTTCAAATCTTGAAGGAAATGCTCCTATTGAAACAATAATAGTGTAATGAAGCACTCTTTTGCTGGGTATAGAACATTTTGCAGTGTCAGTGGCTCAGTAGGTAGCACACTCGCCTCTGAGGTCGGGAGAGCAGAGGGCTGTGGGTTCAGTTCCCACATCTGGCACTTGGGTTAATATCCAGTACTGACACTGTAGTGCAGCATGAGAGGGTGCTGCACTTCAGAGGTGCCGTCTTTCGGATGAGACATTAAACCGAGGTCCCATCTGCCTGGATTGGTGGTAGTTCAGGTGGATGTTAAAGATCCCATGGCACTTATCGAAAAGAGTGGGGAATTTCCACGGTGTCCTGGCCAAATTTCCCTCATTCACTAAAAATACCACCAGCAGCTTAAGCTGGTTCAAGGTCAGTTGGCATTCATCTGTATCCTCCTCCTGTGTCGTGACTGAAAATAGGCAGGATTTGTCTAGTGCACTTACCCAATCAACAAAAACTAAATAAATAAAATAAGTAACATTTTCAGGTGTGGGGATGAGTATTTGTACTCCTGTAAGACATTTTGAAGAGTATTTCCTTATAAATGGTGAGTAAAATAAACGTACTCGTACTCACCTTATCTGGAGCACTAGGTGTACCTGTTGAATGTGTTGGGAAGGGTCCAGGCATGGGGAGGGTCAGAGAGCCGTCATCCGGCATACCAGTGTGGTATATTCCTTGTTTGGGTCCTGCCCACCCTCCTCCCTATTGGCTGTGTGTGCACACAGTTGACCTGAGTGGGGTTCCTGGTGGCTCGTGGTTACAAACATCATTATCAGCACCTCCACTAGCCACCACGGGGCTGCTGGGTGCTATGCTGCAAACCTCCCCCTCCAGGAGCAGAGTGTCCATGGGATGCACTTTCACCCTCCCTGCCGACCTCTGCTTCTGATGTCCCATGAGTGGGGCACAAGCCCGGGTTGCCAGCATGCTAGAATGTTCCCCTTCACTTGGTGCCATGGAGCTGGCTCATAAAAGGTATCATTATTGAAGACTGCACATACCAAGAGAAATTTTTTTATTTTGTTCTGTGAAAAAATAGTCTACTTTACAAGTGCCCAGTAAGAGAATGCAACAGTTATTCTTTGCTAGGTTCCTCTCTGCCTCCTGTAACGTAAAGATGGAAGGCCTGGCAAAGCCGTGTTCAGCTATAGGAAAGGAAGGAGAGGAAGTTTGTTTTATGTAGCACCAGTCCACACTTTATTCAAAGTACTTCACAAGCCATGAACAGCTGCATCCACCATTAGTGTATGTTGCATAAAATGGTTGTGTGAGATCAGGGACGTTAACCTCAGAGAAGCCAAGTAATGAGTCGCCACTTAGTGGATTTTATTTTTGCAAACTGTGATTGGGAAAGGCACTGAGCTGTGATATCTTGTTCCAGGATGCTGGGGTTGGGTTACATGGATCAGTTATACTGATGAGGAATGTTTGCCAGGACATGGGGTGAATGTCCACCACTTACGATCGTTCCTAGGAACTTTACTTTACACCTTGACAGCCACCACAGGTGGGCAGAGGACCTTTGTTTACTGTTCTTATTTGAAGGATGGCATCTCAGTAGTACAGCTGCCCTTGGTGCTGCACTACAGTTTAAATTAAGGTGCCATGTCTCCTAGTATGAAGACATGGTGTGACAGAGGGGGCCTGACTAAGCAAATCATTTAACTGTTTATGTTTGGTGTAATAATTTTACAGCTGTTTTGTCAGGATTTAAAAATGTCAGGATTACACATGTAACAAGGTATTAAACAGCTAGTATAGCACTGCAAAATAGTACTAACAGGGTAATCTTAAACATTTCCAGGCATGCATATCAGTAGAGTGCTAACCATTTTTGAGTGACTCTGTGGCACAAGAAACAAGGCGAATAAAACTAATTTTTAAAGTTTTGCTAAACAGTCTCTGCCAAGTGCCATGCTAAATAATCTCTGCCAAGTGCTATGCATTTTCACAGTTGACTAGCCTTTTATGTGTGAAACTAATTAGGTTAGGTTTGTAATTCCACTATGTTCAATAAATAAAATAAACCGTAAATTATTTTTCATTCTAGTTAATACACGGTGTAAACAAACTAGATTTTTTTTTTTTATAGACATGGTGTTGCCAGTCAGTCAAAAGATAGATGCAACATCGTTATGTGTTGAGGTCATTAAAGTCAGACCACAAGAGCTTTTCAGTAAAACTTATGGCAGCTTAAAATTATCAATAGTTTATTGCCCTTTCCAAGTAAACTGACATAAAAACACCTGTACTTCCTTGTCTGTTACCGTCAAATAAGCAGACTTAGTATATATTTTTATGTTTGTTTACTGCAGGGACAGTGAACTGTTGATCATTTCAAGGTGTCATAGACCATCATTGAAAAGCTCTTAGGTCTTGCTGATGTCAACACATAACATTAATAACCATCTTATGGTAAACTAGGGCGTTGTGGTTATATAAAAAAAACAAAACTACAGTTAGTGGAAAATTGTCACACCAAATGTATGTAGTTATATAACTTGTTTAGTTAGGTGCCTCCCTGTTGCAGTGTTTTATATTGGTGAGATCTGGCACCCCTAATTTGAGGGGATTAGCTATCCTTTAAGGTAGGAAGGACACTGGGTCCATCATGTCCACCCCTGCTTCATAAGCAGGGATTAAAATAACAGTTCTATTTACATGTACTAATTTGTAAGGATTTCCTACCTGCTGTACTGTGTAGGGTACCTGTTGATTCCCTTGATAAGTAGAAATTTGCCCAGGCTTACCTTGAAGGCCTGCATTGTCTTCATAGCCACTATTTCCACTGGTAGACTACACCAGGGTTCACCACCCTTTGGGAGAAGAAGTGCTTACTAACATTGCCCCAGAATTTACCACCGCCAAACTACAGGCGCATCCCCACGTCCTTGTAGAGGACACCAGATCAGACATCTCTGTTCAGTCTTGTCAATAACCTTGAGTATGTGGAAGACTAAGATTATGTCTGCCCTCAAGTTCCTTTTCTGTGTCATTCCAGTCACTGGGTTATTCATTTACTGCTGGACCTATCATGCATCCCTAATAGGGACCAGCAGCGCTAAAGTTGTGACATATTCACAGAACCCTGACTCCTCCCATTCTCGTCATGGTTAGCTTTGGAACCCTCCGTTGCTTGGTGTGTATAAGGGATAAGCAGCAAAGTCAGAAGGCTCTCCTACTTGAAGTGTGTATTTTGTAGGGTTTGTTGTTTTTCCACTGTGGTAAAGCGTGGCAGAGAGTCTTCTTTGTTCTGTCAGGCAGAATTTTAAATCTGAATCATGCCTGTTGTTTTTCACTAAATTGGCTCCTGCTTTTAACCCAGCTGCTGTTGGATGTGCCTTTTAAAGCATAAGGGTGGACTGTTGTGATGGGCTGGTGGCAGAGTGTTTACTGCCTTGCAGGCTACCTGAGTTTGGGGGTGAACCTGAGAAGCTGTGTTGGGAGGCAGGCCAGACTGCATCAGCTGCCACTTGGGATGGATGATGGTGGGCAACCAGTGCTGAAAGGACCCCTGTGATGGGTCAGAGGAGCTTCCATTCTCATTGGATGTCTCTGTGTGCTACTGAGAGAATCAGGAGGAGGCTTGGCCCATGTCAGGAGAGGAGAGAGGAGTGGCATACAAGGGAGGAAGACCCATGCGCTGTCTGTATGATGGCCTCTGCCAATTGATCCTGGATGGTGGGGTAGGGGTGGAGAGAGGACAGCCCTTCCCCAAAGCACCTGCTATGGGGGGGAAGGAATAGGGATGTTGGTCCGGAGGTTGGGAACTAGTGGGAGCAGAGGCAATAGATAGAAACCAGGAAGTAGCAGCACTCATAACCTGACCACCATGCCACTTGTGAATGGCGTAGCTGACAAAATGTGCTGTTGCTGTGTTGATTTATTATCTCAAAGCTAAAGGGGAATTGTCCATGATAAGAGCCTCACACCCAAGTGTGAGACTGTTTCAGTTGCACTTTGTGTAAAAAAGAACGAACATTTTTTTTTTTTTTTGTCGTATTGTTTACTGCAGTATAGTAGAATATATTAGGCTAATTTTGCTAACTTCTGAGATTCCATTTCCTGTAACCAGACATCCCAGAATCCCCTGTAGCTGGGAGATTCAGTAGCACGAGTATACATGTTAAAGATTTTGTAAGCTAAAATCAGATGTTTGCTGGTCCTGCTGTGGTCACATGGCTTTTTTTTGTATTTAAAGTTTTTATTGAGTTTTTATAACGGAGTATAGTTCAAGGCAATACACTAGTCATATTAAAATACATAGTAAAGAGCTCATACTTCATTCAGGAAAAGTATTGTTCGACAGGGTTTTATAAATGCTAATTCCCACATCTTCAAACTTCACATAGTACAAAAAGGGCTAAAAGAAAAAACAGGTTCCCACTTGGTGGGTTCTAGTGTTGAAGCTTACATTGTATAACAACTTATAAATCCCCAGGTAATAAAGTCCTGGAGTTCAGATGCTTCCACCGGGCCCATTGTTTGGATTTCATTTTATTGTGTTTTCCACGGTCATTTTCCCTTAATTAATAAGACTGATTATTATTGTAATCTGATATGCTTAAGGAGGAAAGTTGACAGAATGTCATAGTATAGTTTCTGTCAGAGAAGGAGAAAACTGGGTTATAAACACCCTGAGTGTTATCCACTGCAACACTGGACTCTGCTCAGAGAGTATTCCCAGGCAGTCCTTCCCCTCCCACCAGGCTGGAGCTCTCAGGGAACAAAGTCCTTGTAATGTTCCAGTTGGAACAACACCCACTTATGCCAGCGGTTCAAATGTCCCCATCTGGTTAGAGAGCTGAGCAGTTGGCCTATCCAAGGCGTAAACCTCCTTAACTAGTGCTCTCCATGACTCTTTGGTAGGTATCGTATTGGGGAGCGAAGCCTTATTACGGTCTTATGAGCAGCCAAGAGGAGTAGCGTGACCTGCCTATTGGTGGTTTTATCTACTCGAACACCCTCTGAGATAGTGAAAGTCAGTGCGTAAACAGGCACCAGCAGCTCCAGGCAAGTATAGAAACATAGATATAGATCTCTATTATCTTCTGAACTACTTCTGCCAGTAAGGTCCCAGGCATTCGCAGGTCCACAAGATGTGACTCTGGTTTGACTGTTCACACCCACAGTCCCTCCAGCAACCACCCGCTGCAGTCCCTAAAAATTTTGCAATGATTTTGGGTGTCCTAAAAATCTGGACCTCAGCTTCTATAACTACTTCCTCTAATAAGAAGAGGAAGAGACTCTGTAGGCCAAAAAGAGCTGATTTTACCCAGCCCTCAGCATTGACCTCAGTGTGTAGGCCCATTGACCATTTCATCCTGATGGACTTGATCAAGTCTCCCAGTTTCTCCCTCAGGACCCTATAGAGGATACTGATTAGGTCTTCCATCTGGGCTCCTCCCATGCTGGTTTGGATCAGGAGATCAATAAAGGGGCCCTTTAGCTATCGCTGATAATGGCTCCTCAGACCGATGCAAGTACGATTTTAACTGCAAATACTTATGATATTGACTTTAGGGAGCTTATAATTTACTTGTAGGGAGGCAAAGAACAAAAGTCCTGTTGGCCCACCAGGTGAAAGATATGTGTAATCCAAAATTGGTGCCAGTGTAGGAAGCCTCCATGTGTGTTGGGAGGGAAATTGAATCATATGCAATGGCCCTCAAGTAGAGAGCCGACATGGTGAGGTGTTTATATATAATTTGATGCCACTGGTAAGGGTTCTCGTGAATCGTGGAAATTTTGTAAGCGGAAGTGACCGCGAGGCTCCCAGATAGACAACTAATGTAGTCATACCTCTCAACTGTCCCTGATTTTCAGGGACGCCCTGATTTTGCCTCAAAATTTTACTCTGTCCCTCCTAAAATTGTGTTTCTGTGACCAAACAGTGGAGGTTGGTAGCACAAAATAATGTCAAACATTAAAGCTAAAGAGTTGTTCTTCCCTAAAATGCATTTTGCACTAAGCCCCATATTCTACCAGCTTCCTGAGTGGATATCACCAAGTTTTAATATGTGTCCCTGATTTTGGTCCTTTGTCCCTGATTTTTTTTAAGCCTTGTCCCTGATTTATGAGGCAGGAGGTTGAGAGGTATGAGTGTAGTCAAATAGTTCATTCAGGCTTGTGCTCATGGGGCTTAGCACAGTCCTTTGTGGCTATATCTAGCCCCAGGAGAACAGCAGACCAGCAAATAGAAGATTACAGCTTATGAAAAACAAAAACTCAGACAGTCACTGTAGGCTATTGAATTTCCCACTGCTGCAGTCATCCTCTGATGTCAGCTGGAAGGAGTCTGGCATTTCTGGTTACAGGAAATGTTAGCTACAAGTTAATGAGATTAGCCTGATGCAGTCTACTACACTGCAGTAATCATTAGGCAAAACAGTCTTTTAGCACACAAGGGCTAATTGGGATCAGCCTCACACTTGGGTGTGTGGCTGTTATTATGACAGTTCTCCTTTAAAGAGCACATGAGTTGTGCTCATTTTTAATATTTCCTCAAGCCCACCAGCAGCAATTTATCTCTTATGGACTTTTTTTCTATCATATTTTTATACTCCTGGAGCCCTGGCAGGCGGCTGTGGCCCTCCCTCGGAGGGACTCACTCTCCAGTCCGCGTCCCTGCTCTTGCTGACCCTCATATGTTCTTCCATGGCTCCCCCACAGCGGAGCCAGGGAGGAGGGTGCCGCCTCTCCCTCCCCAAGAGCATAATCCAGAAGCCAGAGGGCAGTCCTCAGGGACGCGATGGGCCATCATGGAGCCTGCCAGCTTCTTTTCCACCGCTTTCTCCTGCCCCACCTCCCTACTGATAAGGAGGACGCCGGTATGTGTCTCCTGACCTTCACTACCCTCTGGCCATCACCAGAGGGCAGTCAACGAGCGGACAACCTTCCTTCCTCCCCAAGAGAGGAGAGCAGTCCTCCGGACGCCAATCCTCTCTCACCCCTGCTGATCCACGGTGGTCCAGGCTCATTCCTAGTGACCAGCGCCTCAACCTCCAGCGCCACCGGGCCAGCTATGGACTTTTTAATTAATTTATTACTGGTTCTATTTCTAGGAGAAGGGATTGTAATTCCTTGGTTAGAAGAGCTGGCCACCCGATCCGTCCCTTCCTGGTCCATATTCTAGCAGGTTCCTTTTCTGTGCTCTCAGGTTTTGTGATGTATTAGTTTGGAGAGCTCGAAAGTGCACTTTATTGATAGCAGTGGGGTCCTGTTTTGAAATCATATTGTTATATATTTTACAGGGCCATAGGAGTCAAACAAAGCCACAACTCAACTAACAAGGCCCTTCCTCCAACAAAGCAATTATGATTCCTTCCCCTAGAAGCAGAACCAGTAATAAATTAGGAAAATGGGCTTTTGAAGTCCCTAAGAGGAAACTGCAGCTGGGTGGCTTGATTAAAGCACGGAGATGGGTGCTGTTTATTTTTCTCTGCTGCCCTCCATCTTCCATCCCCTTTGGACTCCTCAGGCACCTCCTGATCCCTCCTGCCTCCTAGTTCCAGGGCAAGTACTTCCATGTAACCTTTATTTGCCTCCTAAGTGGCCAGGGCCCTGGACATCCAGTTATGTCAGGTAGGTGCATCTTGGTGCTGCGAGAGGCAGGGAGCCAGGATATACCAGGGGCCATCATCGTCGCAGAGGTGCTGGGAGCTGGGGTAATTTTTCTTTCCTTGTGTTGCTCCCTCAGGGACATTACATGCTACAATTTCAAGGCGTTTCGAGCACACGTGTGTGTGTGTCTCTCTCACACACAGCGTCTGCAACGCCTTTCTCCTTCTCTGCACTGCCACCTGTGGTTTCCAGCCGGGCAGTATAGCAGTAGAGGTTGAGTCCTTCCTCCCTGGAGGAGGAGGAGGAGCACCCTCTGGGATGCTCAGTCCTCTTCCCCAGCCGGCACTTGACGACCTGAGCTTGTTCCCTAACCCAGGTTGCTGGCGCGTGAGTGTTAGTGCTACTGCAGCATCCGGGGCCAGGCTGAAAAGGTGCTGTTTACAGCAGAGGTAGAACAGTGAAGAGCACAGTTGAACAGCACCATGACCAGGTGCTCTACCATTTTGCTCAGATGGAGATTTGTCAGGGGTGAGTACTTGGTAGAGACTCCCTTTTATGCCAGGCCCACTTCCATAGCCAGCCAATCATTGTTGCACTGTGGCTTTACAGAAACGGAAGGAAGTGGCAAGTGGCACTGTAGGGATTTGAACATGGAAATCCTTATAAAGTTTAACATGTGACAAAGTGGTACAAAAATAGTAGAATGTGTACAAAATATAAAAAAGGAAAGCCGGTCTTCACTGAGGTTGCAATTGATCATAAGGTTTTAGTTTGTTAAATTACACCCAGATTATCCATAGAAATCTGAAACGAGCTAAAGGAGATGCTTTTACACTTCAGGATGTTGTAGAGGCATAGGTCAGGAAGCATAGGCAGACCAGGAGAAGTTATAAAGTTTGCAAGTAGTGTTTTATTATTATCAGTAACAATAAAATAGAAAAGCAAGGTCGGTCCAGTGGCGCTGAGGGTTGGCGCTGGGCGCCACACCGCGCCATGCGGCAACCGGGTTTGGGAACGAAGCCGGAGTCGCCGGGGTCGGCGTGGGAGAGATTGAGTATCCGGAGGATTGCCTCTCTTCCCAGAGGTGGGAGTGGGGAATGCTGCTCACGGAGCGACCTCTGGCGGTGGCTGGGGTTCGCCGACTGAGCAGCATGGCGTATGCCAGGGGGAGGGCAGAGCTACAGTGCTACGTTGCCATGCTAAGCTGAGCTCCAGCGGTGGTGGGGAAAAGCGAGAAAGCCTCCTACTCACGGTGAGATGACAATGGCCTGTGGGCCCTCACATGCAAATACCGGCCAGACATGCCCAATAACCCCTCGGAGGACAACGAACTCACGGGTAAGACCCTTCACATTTAGGAGTAGCCGCTGAGGAGGCAGGAATCAGCCCGGAGATGGTACCGTGATTCCGGTCTGCGGTGGTCGTTCGGGGAGGGGAGTTAGGAGATGCGAGGGTTCAGGTTGGGAGTATGGTGTCGATCCATGTGGGCACTCCTGAAGGATGCCAGGGTGTAGGTTGAATAAAAAAAAAAAAAAAATAGAAAAGCAAAATTGTATAGGATTTTTCTTTCTAAAGGCAGTACATAGTCCTTCATCTGAGTTAGTCTTTCTCTCTCTCTCTCTGTTTAAATCTCATTCTCTGTATATCTCTGTAAACAAAACAGTGCTCTCTTTTGTAAGTTGTCTTTTCCTGGCAGTTTAAACGCTGCATCCTGATTGTTATTAACTTACATCTGTTTTTCACAAAATGTACAGAATGATGTCTTTTAAGAAACCAAATAGCATTCTGCAATCATTTCAACAATATAATTATATACATTTACAAACCAAAGGATCTACGATCTCAGAAAGCTTGAAGAATAGTCAGAAGTGTGGCAACTAAGTTTCAGAGTGAAGAAGTGCAAAATCATGCACTTCGGGCACAGAAATCAGGGTCAGAATCCAAGATGGGGAGAGGGAACTGATGATCACCAATCGGGAAAGAGACCTGGGAGTAATCATATCTGATAAGAACATACAAATTTGTTGGCAGAGGGACACTGTGTGGCCCATCTAGTCTGCTCGGTTTTCTACACCTTACTATCAATTTGTCTTGTTAAGGTGGGATACTGTCTATCCATGCCTGTTTGAATTCACTGACCTTCTTGGCTTCCATGACCTCCAGTGGCAGGCTGTTCAAGGGTCCACCTCTCTCCATTGAAAAAGTACTTCCTAACATTTGTTTTGAATTTACTTCCCACAGCATGTTGTGTCCTCTAGATACGTGCAGCCCTGTTTTCCCAGAAGAGGTTGGTTTGTGCTGTTTTGATCCCTTTAACAAATTTAAATGTCTCAGTCATGTCTCCCGCTCCTCCTCTGCTCGAGGGAGAATAAATTTAGCTGGCTGAGCCTAGCTTCATCAAGCTGCAGTGCAGACCCTGCACTGTTTTGGTGGCACTGCCTCTGCACGGTTTCCAGATGGTCTGTGTCCTTTTAGGTGTGGTCTCCAGAACTGCACACAGTACTCCAAGTGAAGTCTCACCAGTGACCTGTACAGTGGGAGGATTACATCATGCTTCGTACTGGTAATACCCTTCCAGTACATCCGAGGATACTGCTTGCCTTTAGTGCCGCTTTGTTTGCATTGCTTCCCTACCTTTAAATTGTTTGAGATCATGACACCAAGTGATTGCATTCAAGCATGTATGGGACAGCCATAAGGCAGTTCTAGGGGCGGGGTAGGAAGAAGTAGGCTGCCGTTAACTAGGATCTGCAGCTTATCCATTAGGTAGGGAATGGGCAGACTGGGTGGGCGTAGTGGTCCTTATCTGCCATCAAATTCTATGTTTCTATGTTTCTGTCCCATTACAGCTTTGTTTCTTCTAGTAGCTACTCCTCCAGGACATACTTCATGCATGGGTTCCTTTCACCCAAGTGCATGACTTTACATTTTTGGCATTGAATCTCAACTGCCAGTTCTGGACCATTCCTGTAGCATCCTGAGATCTGCCTCCATTTCTGCGATCCTTCCTGTGTGCCCACTCTGTTGCAGAGCTTTGTATCATCTGCAAAGAAGCATACTTTCCTTTGAGTTCTTCAGCGATGTCGCTGATGAATATGTTGAAAAGGATGGTGCCTAGTACTGACCTCTGCAGCATGCCACTTGACACCTTCCCGTTTGGGACAAGGTGCCATTTACCATAACCTCGGTGTCCTGTCTTGCAGCCAGCTTGTGATCCATTTAACTACTTTGTGACCGATGCCAGCTAAGCTTGCTCCAGTTTGTTGGCTAACCTTCTGTGGGACTGTATCAAAGGGTTTATTAAAGTCTGGATACACCACGTCCACTGCTGCCCTGTAATCTACTTCTCTTGCAGCCCAGTCGACGAGGTTCTATAAAATTTGTTTGGCCTGAGCACCCTAATGTGAAGCCGCTGCTTTGGGTCAAGGTGCTCACTGGCTTCCAGGTGACGTAAGGTAGCCAAACAGTGTGACAAGGCAGAAGGAAGGGCCAGTGGGATGTTAGGATCCAGAGGGAGGCATCAAACAGAAAGAGGGATCTGGTTATACTGCTGTATAAATCATTGGTGAGACCACATCTAGAGTACTGTGTCCAGTTCTAGAGACCACATCTCCAGAAGGACATAGATAGGGTAGAGGTGGTCCAGAGGAAGGCAACTAAAATGGTGCTGGGTCTGTACCAGAGACCCTCTGAAGAGAGACTAATGGACCTCAATATGTACGTGCTGGAAGAAAGGAGGAAAGAGGCTATATGACAGAGACTTTCAAATACCTCATGGGTATAATAAGGTACAGGAGGGAGCATTTTTTTTTAGAAAACAGATGCTCAAGAGCAAGGGGGCATGGTATGAAGCTGGAGGGGGTGTGAGGAGGTACTTTATCCTAGAAATGGTAGTAGATGCCTGGAACAGCCTCCCAGCAGAGGTGCTTGGGGCAAAACTGTAACTGGATTCAAGAAAGCCTGGGATAGACAAAAAGGAACCTTAATGGTTAGGAACGGAGGCCTGTGCTGGAGATTGTCGGGTTAGTGGTAGTACAGTAGGTAGGGAAGATGGGCAGGCTAGGTTGGCTAAGTGGTCCTTAAATGTTGTCAATTTCTGTATTTTTATGTTTCTGTGTTTCTGAGGGATCCCAGTTTCACATACAGATTCACATTTTTTTTAAAGAGACTTGCCAGCCTTGGCATGTGCACACCATAAGAATTTGATGTGCAGATGTCTCAAAAGTATTGAAACAGTTTAAATGTAATATTGCTCATAAGTTTACATTTACTGGGTCCCGAGGACTTCCGGTGTTAGAGCCACCCACAGCCGCCCTGCACTCAGCAAAGTTGTGACGTGATGTTAGGGAGAGTGCGAGGACGAGCTCCATTATAGTCTTTGGGTGGCAGCTTTCGATCATTTTTTTATATTGTAATGGTCAGTTGGTGATGAAACAAAGGCACTGGTCGACTAACAAGGGCCTTGCAGTTCAATGCTATCTGCTAGGAGAGTGTAATGTCAGTATACTAAATATTTAAACTAAAGTGCTATAAAGCAGCCACATTCACCTGAAAGCCACTTTGGGTGGTGATATGTATATACTGTTTTCTCATGTTCCTTCAGGACTAATAAATTTATTTATTGTTTTCATGAATGTATTCTGTATGCTGCTGCTTCTTTAGTTTTGTTACTTATGTAACCACCCTACTTTTATTATCTCCACTACCTCCGCAGTTGGAGTTGCCTAATAGATGTAGGTTGGCACCTGGGTTCGTGGTTAGAATTGGACTAGTAAATGGTGTGGCGCCTCACCTATGGGTGTCCTTAAAGCAGGGTGCTGCCAGGTGTTTCCCACAGGAAATGAATATAGCCCCTCCATGGGTGACAGGTAGATTAGTAACACAATTCTCTCTCCACTTATCACTATACAGGCAGATATTACACTAACACAGTAATGGCACGTACTTCAACAGTTGCAAATCAATAACCAGATGGGTTTATTCTGGGGTCAGAGAATAAAGGTGGGTACAGTACAAGGAAACTTAGAGTAAAAACATCAACCAATCAGCTATAAACAAACACTCTAACACAGTCACAGCACAGTATGACCTTGTTTTGCTGGCTTGTTCAGATGTCCTAGTCCCCCGCTGGTGCACCAGATAACCCCACAGTCCCTGTGGAGCTCCCAACAGTCTTGGTGTGCACACAACGAGGAGTTGAAGGCCTGTGATGAATGGACACTGGGTGCGATACTGTTACAGTTGGGTGGAGCTGCAGCTGCTTCACACAAATTACACTAGTGGATGGAAACGCAAAGTTAATCCTGGCTTTAGCTGAGGCTGTGGGCTTAGGTTTAAGGTCACACAGAAAGCCCAGATGGTAAATTATTTGCTAGCTGAACAGTTAAAATAGCAATTGGGGTAAACCCAGTAGTCTCAGCCTTTAGATGACCAGGTGGTAC
Organism: Neoceratodus forsteri; assembly: GCA_016271365.2. Taxonomy (NCBI): domain Eukaryota; kingdom Metazoa; phylum Chordata; order Ceratodontiformes; family Ceratodontidae; genus Neoceratodus; species Neoceratodus forsteri. The sequence goes on from CM057458.1 coordinate 1,373,206,291, forward strand.
AAGCGTTGGGGACATCTGCCCTTTCAGACAGTCTGGTAAAATGGTTCTTGGTTGAAGATGATGATGGTGGTGGTGGTGGTGATCTTCACCCACAGAGGACTTGTCTTCACCCACCTCAAAAGATGGGCTGGAGGGTGATCTTCACCCCTAGAGGACTTATATTCACCCACCTCAGCAGTCAGGCAGGTGCTGCAGACAGGCAGGCAGAACCACAGTGAGTTGGTCCCCTGTCAGAAACACAGATGTGTCAGGATCTGAGAGGCAGTGACTGTTCACCCCTCAGAATAAAAGTAACTTTCACAACAACCTTTGCTCTTTCTTGGTGCCATATTCAGGCTTTTACTTCAGCTGAGGTAAATCCCTTTTTCTGGGATTTACAAGTCTGTTCTGCAACAAACTTCAGAGTTTGTCAGTGACAGCACTGAGAGCTGTCAAAACAGTTGCTTTCCCCTAGAAGCACTTTCAGACTACCACAGGGTTAACTGCCAAAACCTAGAGTGTTTCAAGATCTTGACATCCCATTGGCTGGAAGGAGGCTTAAGCACCACCCATAATTGGACTACTGCAGCTACCAGTGGGGTCCTGAGTGTTCTTCAGGCAGACCACTTTCAACATGGCTGCCTCCATACAGTATTGTTCAACTCTGTTAAATGTCTTTTAAATTACAATGTTTTGGCAGCTTCTGGCTGCAGGATCAAGACCCTCCTGGTCCCATCTGGTGGTCGCTAGGGCCAGAGGGCATGTTGTGGGGACAGGCGCTCCATCAGAAGCTCCGTTTTAGGGCTTTCCAGTAGGAGCAAGTCTCTGAAAGCAGCTCCGTGCAGAGAGGTTCATGGGACATGCAGTCCCAGTGCCATTTTCTCCCAGTGTCTCCCCAACCGACTGGTGGCTTGGATTGGGTCAGGGTGCGTTTTCATTTATTTATTTTAGTTATTTCAGTTCCCCTAGCTCTCTTTTGTGTCCGATGGGGCTGGGGAGATGAACTTTAAAGTGGTGCTTCTGTCACCACTGCTGGATGCTTTGAGACACCAGAACAAGTGGAGGCTCTTCCTTGTTTCCCACCCAACTGTGCAGCTGTCCGAGGGGTGGGAAGTACAACATGCATGCTGCATCGGTGGTCACATGGAGGTGCCGAAAAACTGTTCAGGAGAGGGCTGGGGCTCGCTGGCTGCATGGTGTGGGGCCACTGGATGCAGCGGATGTCTGGAGGGCCCCAAGTAAGCTCCTGACGTTGGGGGTTACACTTCAGGGATTTATTTAACTCTAAAAATTGATTAGCTTTTGCTCATAAAGTGTTAAATCTTTGTGAAAATGCATAGCTCTTGCCTCACTGTGTTTAACAAACACAGCACTTCTAGAAAATCTATATAAATACTTTCTGTACAGTTAGTATAGTCCCAAGAAAAAACTGCTAATCAATTATTTAAAACCCTGCACTTAATTTGTGTAGCAAGTACGATGGGAGATAGGTGTGCTCTCCCTTGTTTTATCTAGCTTATTTGATTAAGCCAACAGAGAGGATTGTGATCCGTTATAGAAACATAGAAGTTGATGGCAGATAGGACCCAAGGCCCATCCAGTCTGCCCATTTCTTTTCTACCTTATAAATGTGCCATCGGCCTTTGCTGTGTTAGTGGCCTATCTATTCATACTCATTTGTATTGCTCCCTTATGCCTATCCCATGCCTGTTTGAAGCCATGCACTGTATTCATAGCCACCACTTCTTGAGGTAGGCCATTCATGCATCCACCACCCTTTCTGTGAAAAAGAATTTCCTCACATTGCCCTTGATTGGACCCTCTCTAATCTCATGCTGTGTCCTCTTGTCCTGCTGTTTTCTTATATTTAAACATGTTAGACTCTTTTACCTTGTTAATGCCCTTAAGGTGTTTGAATGCCTCGATCATATCACCTCTCTCCCTCCTTTGCTCAAGGGTATACATATTGAGCTCTGTTAATCTGTCCTCATATGTCTTCTGATGCAGTCCCTGCACCATTTGGTTGCCCTTCTCTGGACTGCCTCAATTTGGTTAATGTCCTTGTGAAGGTGTGGCCTCCAATACTGCATGCAGTACTCCAGATGGGCCTAACCAGTGTCTTGTAAAGTGGGATTATTACTCCTTCTTACGACTTGTGATACCCCTACTAATACACCCTAACACCCCCTAGCCTTACCTACTGCTTTAGAGGTCTGCTTGGATGATTTCAGGTCATCAGTGATGATGATGCCCAAGTCTCTTTCTTCCTTTGTGACTGCTAGCAACTCCTCTCCCAGCCTATAGGTGGCTTCAGGGTTTCTCTTCCCTATGTGCATGATCTTGCACTTCTTTGCATTAAATCCCAGTTGCCACTCTTCTGACCGTTTTGCTAGTTTATCCAGATCTCTTCTCATTCTGCCTACCCCATCTGGATCATCTACTCTGTTGCAGATCTTGGTGTCATCTGCAAACAGACAAGCCCTACCCTCTAGTCCATCTGCAAGGTCACTAATGAAGATGTTGAAGAGGACAGGCCCCAGGACTGATCCCTGAGGTACCTACTTGTGACTTGCATCTCTTCTGACTGTATACCATTTACCACCACTCTCTGTTTTCTGCCGTCAACCAGTTTGCCACCCAGTTGACCAACTTCTGACCCACCCGAGCCTACCCAGCTTATTTATCAATCTTCTATGTGGAACAGTGTCAAAAGCTTTGCTGAAGTCAATGTAGGTGACATCAACTGCTCCCCTTGGTCCACCACTCTGGTTATCCAGTCAAAGAAATCTATGAGATTAGTTTGACAGGACCTTCCTTTGTAAACCCATGCTGTCTTGGATCCTGTGCCCCTATGGATTCCAGGTGTTGCACTATCCTTTCCTTAAGGAGTGCCTCCATAATCTTGCCCACTACTGAGGTAAGACTGACTGGTCTGTAGTTCCCTGCCTCCTCCCTGCTACCACTCTTGTGGAGCGGGATCACATGAGCCCTTCTCCAGTACTCTTCAAGTACAGCTTCAGCTTCTAGCATATAAAACCTAAGGGACTCCATTGTCTGTTTCACAGCAAGGCATTCTTTTTCAATTGTGGAGTACTTTCTCTCTCTCTCTCTCTCTCTCCTCCCATGCAGTTTCCTACTGGGATGTTCCTTCCCATCTGTATTCTGACTCGGGACTGTACCCAGGCCTATGTGTGATGCATCTGTCTGTAACAGAAATTGTTTCTCTGAGTCTGGACTTCTTAAAACATGAGATCAACATAATGCAACCTTGATGGCCCCAAAAGTAAGTGAACACTGTGCTGAATGTCTCATCAAGGACCCAAGAAAGATATAATTTATTGGGATTGAAATGGTTAAATGTGGGAAACAAGGAGGGACAGACTGACAAGGCTCTAAATGAGAAAGCTATTGGGTTTTGTTTCCCCTTAGGGTCTAGACCCTACTGGGCTCGGTAGTAATTGGGCTCTGAAACCTTTCTTGGCATCCTGAACTGAAATATGCAATATAAAACATTTTATTGTATTTGCATAAAAATACCCTTGAGAAAGTACCAGAATCCGGTACAAAATGTGTTGGAGTCTATGAGACTATGTGGGATTGGTCCTTACAGCTATTTGCATTATTTTTGATGTAAGTAAAAGAAAATATTTTCATACTGCATCATCTTTGAGATGTGGCGTTTGTAGGCGTAGTGTGAGTGTGAGGCTTCAAGTTTGGTTTGCTTAAAGTTTTGCCTACTGCACTACACCTGTGGCGACCTTTGGATGCTTAGTCCTCCCTCTCCCAGCCAGCCCGAGTGACTCTGGTTCTTTCGCGAACTCGAGGTCACCCGGCATGGCAGGCGGTGAGGCATCCAGACCTCAGCAATGCACATCACGGACCAGCACCCTAAATGCTTTCTTGCGTTGGAACACTGTGCAGAACTAGTTGAGTAAAGAATGGGAAGATGTAGGCAAGAAACAGCAGCTGTCTTAGCTGCAGCTAAAGGCTTTCATTTCTATGGATCATCTCATAGAAATAAGAAGCTCCTCCAGTCGCGGATGCAGCTATTATTGTTGTTTAGGCAGACTGTCATCCCATTTAGGGGAGCAGCTACCCTGACAGATGGGATGTCTAGCATTTTAGAGTTAGCTTGTAAATGTGCTTATTCAGCTGTCAGCACTTTAGTACAAGTGGCTAAGTATCAGCATTAGTGGCACGGGCCTTATGTGAATGGACAATGGGGCAGTGAATGACTGGCCAAGACTCACCCATTTGTCATCTTGTTCATTTACAGGACATAACGGCTTCATTTTTAGGGGTTCCTCGGTGGATTTATTTCGGCATCTAGCTAGAGGCTTGACAGCCACAGTGACAATCATGTGTTCTATATAGCTGAGACACTGAACTGTGGACCAGACTTCTAAGACTCATCTTCTGAGCATGCCTTTCACAGATGATATGTTTTTCAGCCTGTAGTTAGAGGAAATCCTCAAAGATATTAAGGATAAGAATGGCTCGCTGCCAAATGTTGAAAGTCAGCAAAACTCAAGTGATGCTGCCAGAAAAGTGATTTTGTTTGTAGCTGTTCTTTCTGAGGCAGTATTCATTCTTTTCTAGGTATTGGAAACCACTGAAACAAGTACATTCTTCGGCTTTAAGACCACACAAGGCAGAGGCTGTTTTACCTGTAAATGTTTTGGTGGATTTAACTGCTGAGGTGGTTATTCTGCATGAGGATGCACAAGCCCAATCTGCTGCAGTGCAGCTGCAGTGGATGTTTGCAATTAACAGTCTTTTATATCAGCAATAACGTCTAATGATTTCTCTTATACTACATAAATTGTGGTGAAAGAAAAAAATTTCCACTTGAGATTGAACCCAGGCCTCTCACCCTACTCTGTTTTATAGTCTTTAGTTCTACTGTTGTACTAAGCTTCCTATAAAGGAGATACATGCTGTGACAAAAGACATCCATTAATGAATCTAACCCCCAAACATAGCTGCAGTGGATGTTCATAATTAGCAGTTCTCTGTTTGAAGTAGTGTTTCCCAAGTTGCATTTAAACTTCAAAGTCTAGCTAGAACTTTTGAAGTTACTAGGAATATAGAACGTCAAACTTTGCTGAAAGTCTGTCACTGTCATCAGCAATGACATCTAACAATTTCTCTCGTAATACATAAATTGTTCTAAGAAACATAAAAGTGTTCCACACTGGGGCTAGAACCCTGGCATGTGTAGGTCTGAAACCATGTGCCAAGACCTGAAAACCCCATCACTGAACACGGCTCAGATTTAGCAGTGCTCCAGCACACTTGGCGTACCATTTTTCCTGCCAGAATACCAAAATTACTTAGTGGTTCGCCTGGAATACGCTTTTCCCTCCTCTGTCCAGCAACTGTAGTTTTAGGTCCTGGCCATTAGGCAGTGCTGTGCAGAAGGTTGGAAGGAGTCTGCACATGGTAAATTTTTTTTTCCGTGGGACAAAAACTAATTTCTGTTGCTGTAGAGTAACTCGATTGACTGTACTTTAAACTTCACCCCAACTCAGTCATCCATGCCCTGTAGTGACTACTTGGTGCAACACTCAGCAGCCCTGGTTGGAGCAAGAGGAACTGTGGTTCTGAGGCCGAGTTTTTGTTTTCACCAGCTAGGTCTGTGAGGCTGCTTGAATGTGCTGCACACAAATAAATCACAGACTGTGAGTGAGAGAGAAAAGAATGCGCTATGAGGTCTAACTAAAAATAAGATTATAGACATGTTAGAAAAGATTTATTTTTTCTAACATGCCTGCAATCTCACGTTTTGATCTGTGACACTGATTGATTTTAACATAAATAGGCAGCTTAAGAATGGAGGAAAGAGCATAATACCATTGTGCCTCGTTAGTCTCTCTGCAATTAATTTCCTTTACATTGTTACGTGTTCTTGGCACAGGCAGGGCTCTGGAATGATTGACTGAGTCAGACACATGCGCCTCTGTCTCCCTCAATGTATAGCAGTGCAGTGAAATATGAACCAGTGATTCCAAGATAATCCTTATCTGAAATGCTTGTAAATCCTTAGTGCCTTTTGACACCTTTTGCCAGTGTCGTGTCTCGGTCAGTCTGCCAACATGTGTACTAAGACTCGACTCCTCTGTGTAAAGCTGGGCATGCATTAAAACTTAATCTGCGTGAGTTTCAGAAACAAAACGCCTGTAACCCCTCCTGAATCTTTCCTTCTTCTAATATTTGCATTTATCGCTCTCTTCTAATATTAAGGGGATACATGATGGGCACGAGTGTGATATGGAAAAATATTTTTACTCCTTTAGAGTAACCTCTGGATATTCACGAGTGGCAAAGCCACGGTATCAGAGGTCACTGTGCGGAGTGAAAATATTTTCCATATTACATGAGTGCATCACGTGTCCGTTTTTATTCAGTAGGGGCGTGATAACTGGAGAGGACTCCAGTTATCACACTCTGGTGATGTCAGCAGAGTGTGATATCTCATCATGGTGGTTTTATGCTGAAATAAAGAATGGCATATCATCTCACTCCTATTGTATAATTGCATTTATGCACCTCGCACCTGAACCCATAGTTGTAGCAGGCTGTGTGTTTAAACTTCAGTAGCTTTGGTCATATCATTTTTCTGGTGTTTCAGTCTCCCTTTCCTTGAACTGTATTGTGTATAACATAGGCAGCAGGTAGGGCATATGAGGACTGGAAGTGAAAAAATACTGTGTTTATGAAGTAGTGTGTCTGGGTCCAGTTGCAGTCAGTGGAGAAGTGCTGGCAGATGCTTCGCTGTATGCTGGTAAAATTACATCTGGTTTAGGGAATCCATACATCATTGGCAGGGCTTTGCAGTATGTGTAGCTAGGTGGTCCTGCTTTGCTCTATGGGTGGGAGTGCAGAGCTGATCCAAATGAGCCATTTGATACATTGGTACCATCAGAGGTCAGGATCATTTTGGGACTGGGAAGTATTTACTGCTAGCTTCATCAGACTGGTAGTATTTCCATCTATATGGAAGTAATGTCATCTGTAGACCAGTCTCGGACCCACTACTCTACACAAGTCTCAAACACACAGACACCTTTAGTCACTGGCTTTTTGCTTGGTACTGCTGTGGAGTTTGAGATACCTTCCTTATGCTACTGTATATAGTGCTGTGACTTATTACAACAACCTGCATGGCCAGTCACTTAGCTACTTCTGACACTGTCTCCTGCAGTATGCACAACTGATGCTGATACTCTCTTCTGTCTCCATCCCTACTGTTTTCACTCTGTTAGTGAATAGTGTCGTTGCTGCTAATATCATGAGGTGCTGACAATTGTTTGCACATGTAACAAATATACTTAAATGTACTGGGTGGAAATAAATTCCTAAAATTAGAAAGTGGGAGTAAATCATGCAAAATGGTAGTAAAATACTCCTTTACTCCCCTATCTGTTCCCTGGGTACCAGGAAATAAATAAAAAGACCTGCTTGATGCTGGTTCAGATGCTGGGATGCTGCAAAAAGTGACCTGCTCTTGACCTGTACTTATCAGGAGCAAGGAATTTGCAATTCCTATAGAATTAAGTCTGCTTGGGTGAGGGTGTATGAAAGCGGGTTGTGCTGGTGGGGTGCCTATAAACTTAATTGTACCTTGAGAGATGTGATTTTGAAAATTATAGATAAGTTTTTTTTTTTTTTTTAAAGGCAGCACCTCTTTTTTTTTTTTCCATCACCCCTCTATTTTTCTCACCTGCAGTCACAGTCCTGCCATACATCCAGTCACCCTCCAACCTTCACCTCCAATCCCAGGCCGACGTGCCCAGCTGGCATAGGCAACTAGACTGTCGAGAGGGCCCTCAGCCCGCCCCCATGCCCGGGCGAGATCCACTACCGCACATGCCTATATCAGGCATCGCTGGCCGGGGAAGCAAGTGGCCATCAAGCTGCCGCGGAACCATGCTGCTTGTTGTCTTTTTCTCCCAATGGGAGCATGGACGGCAGTGATGTCCGCGCACTGACGTGCAGACGCCTGCCATGCCCCCCCACAGAGCACCAGTGCCAGTGCAGTTCCTCCGGCGCCCCAGGGACCACCAGAGCATGGCGTGTACCCACCCCTTTTACCCCAGGACTAGGAGAGCTGTCGTTGGACACTCAATCCTAGTCCTCCCTGCTGACCCCCAATGACCTGGGCTGAGTTTTCTCAGATGCATTTATTTGTGTTTACAGACAGAAACACCATATTCTAGCCACTTGCAACCTTAAAATACATAAAGCTCTGCAAAATTGGTTGGAATACCAAATTAGGATCTTAGCAATCTGTCAAGAATACCACTTTTTCCTTAAATCCTAGCAATTGCCAGAGAACAGGCAGAGAACACCAAGAAGAAGGAGCTGCTGTTATAACTATACTTCCCTACTGGGACTAAAGAACTAGTACTCTACTACTGGGACCTTCAATTTAAGGTTAAAAAATGTTGGTGTGTCTGAGTTGGCTGAAGTGATTTGTTATCTGTGCAGTTATCTAGGTGTTTGTCTCAGGTGGCTGAAGGAATTGTTATCTGTGCAGTTAACTAAGTGTAGAAAGATCTGTAAAGTAGGGAAGAGGCTTAGCTAGAAGGAAGCCAGGTTAAAGCCAGATTTAAAACTGCTCTAGATAGCTTCTGCCAGAGAACGGCAGAGAACATCAAGAAGAAGGAACTGCTGTTATAACTGTACTTCTCTACTGGGACTGTATTGCCCTCTTTTCCCCTCCCTGCCCCTAAGCCAGTTCTACTTTTATAGGCACAGGTTTGACTGATAACAGGAATTTCCTGTTTGGCAGCAGGAAGTAAGTGATCACAGAGCCACAAAAGACTCACCGTCCTAGAAGGAAAATAGTCCCCCAGCTGCTGGAGGTCTGACTCTGAGCAAGTAAGGAGACTACTGAGAAATATAGGAACTTCTTGTCTCAGAACAGGAAGATCAGGAGCTTAAAGGGCACAGAGGCAGTAAGTAAGTAGGGAGAAAAATAAAAATAAACAGAGGAAAGTGTAAGTATTCCAAACAACAGTTAAGGGGCCAGAAATAAGACATGATGGGAGTGGTGCAGTGCAGTGGCTGTGGAGCAGCAGTCTTCCGGAGACATTCTGGAGGATACGGTGTTGTCCCATCTGCAGGCACCTCTCTGGGCTGATTGAGGAGGTTGCTTATCTCCAGGCTGAGTTGGCCAGGATTTGGGGACCTCCTCTCCCACTCAGGGACCACCAGGGCCACTGCCGTTGCCTCAGAGGTTGCCCAAAAGAGGAGTGGTTGGACCAGAGTGGGCTCAGGGAGGGGTGAGGGTGGCGGAACAGAGGTGCATCCCTCCAGTTGTACCGCTCCACAATTCATATGCCTGCTCTGGCAAAGTGTGGTTCCTCTATGGAGGCACCTGCAGTAGAGACCAAGGAGGATGCTGTGAACCTCCACAAGGAGACCCACATGAGGGTGGCATGGGACCCCACAGGGGAAGAAACAACTCCTGGTGGGGACTCCATTGTTAGGGGTAGAACTGGGGAGGAAGGGGAGAGGAGGTAAGGTGCCTGCCTGGCGCCATGGCTTGGAGGGACAGGGAGCGAACCTCAGGATCGTGAGCAGCTGCGAGGGAGGGAACTGGATGTCGTTGTCCACCTAGGGACAACTGACTTGGCTGAGAAAGGATCAGAGCAGTGCAGGAAGAGTTTGTGGAGTTGGGAGGGGCCTTAGACAAGTAGCATGCACGGTAACCTTCTAGGAGATGCTGTCTGTCTATGGCATGGATGAGGCTAGGGTGCTCCATACCATGGGATTCAATCAGTGGTTAAAAACTGTTGCAGAGCTCAGGATTTGTCTTCATTGGGGTTGGGAGTCCACCTGGAGTGATGCAGGCCTATACTGGCATGATGGTCTGCATCTGTCCAGGAGGAACCAGGATCCTAGGTGATTGGTTTAAATGCTTCATTGGCAAGCATTTAAACTAGCCAAGGGGAGGCACTGGAAAGGAGCAGAGAAATCCTAGCCCCCAAAAAAAAATCAGGTTAGTAAGTGAGGTAAGCACCAAGATAGAGATGTCGATAGGGAGAAGGGCAGGGGTAAATGGAGAAATGACAAAGGCAATAAGGACAGGATGGGGCAAAGGGTAAGGCCATCAAGAAATGGAGGGTAGTGAGTACCAGTGCCCGTGAGTCTGGGCAACAAGCTCCCTGAACTTGTGGCCTTGATGGAAGAGGGATGCCTGGATATCGTAGCAGTCACAGAAACATGGTACACAGAGAACCATGACTGGGATGTTAACATACCAGGGTACACAACCTACAGGAGAGACAGGGAGGGTAGAAGAGGGGAGAGTAGCTCTCTATGTAGGGAAGGGATAAAAGCAACGGAACAAAAGAGTAAGCGGAGGAGAGGAGGCACTGTGGGTCACCTTAGAGACTGGAAATGGCACCACAGTCCGCACAGGGGTTGTATACAGACCCCATGTCAGGGAGAGGAATGGACAAGGATATGATAGAAGGCATCCTTAGGATGGCAGAGAAAGAGGAATACTGTTGATGGACCTGAATATGCCAGATGTTAACTGGAGCACCTTTGCTGTAGCCACATCCAAGAATGGGCCATTCTCAATGCCCTACAAGTGGCATGCTCAGACAGCTAGTTTTGGAACCCACTGTGAGGGAGCAATCTTAGACCTCATGCTCTCAAATGGGGACAGTGAGAGATCTCGGATCTAGAAGTGAATAGCCATCTGGGAACAAGTGAGCACCAAACAGTGTGGTACTTGATAAACTCACCTACAGAGTCAAGCCATACAAAAGTGAGGGTACTGGACTTCAGGAGGCTGACTTTGGCAAGATGGAGAGTGCCTTGAAAAGCACTAGCAAACAGGCTTGAAGGAGGGTGGAGCAACAATGGGAAGCGTCAAAACTGCCATCACAGAGGCAACAAGCCTTGTGTGAAGCAAATAAACAAATCAAAATGAAAGAAAAAGTCACTGTGGTTCTCAAAAGAGGTGTCGGGGAAGGTTAGGGAGAAAAAGATAGCGTTTAGGAAGTATAAGGAAACACAGAAGGAGCAGGACAGAGAACTGAACCAGTTAAGGCAGAAGGAAGTCAGAAGAGCAAAAGGTCCAAACTGAGGAAAGATAGCCACTTCTGGTTAAGAAGGGATTAAACCTTTTATAGGTACATCAGGAGTGTAGAAAGACAAAGGAGGATAGTGAGGCTGAATAGACAGGACGGTGGGTGGTCAGAGAGGACAGTGAAAAGAAGGGATACTGAACTAATAGTTCTGCTCAGTATTCACAAATGGAGGGTGAGGTGCCTAATCCAATTAACAGAAGCAGTCTGGATAGGGGGTTCGATCCCAGTCCTTCCACAGAAGAAAGGGTTCTGAAAGAACTCCTAAAACTGAAGGTGGACAAAGCAATGGGTCTGGACAGAATTCACCCCAGAATCCTAAAAGAATTAGGGAGAACTAGTGACACCACTGACTACCCTTTTTAACAAATCATGGGAGGATGGTGTGGTACCCGAGGACTGGAGGAAGGCAGATGTGATTCCCTTCACAAAGTGGAGCAAGACAAAGGCAGGAAACTACAGACCTTTCAGTTTGACCTCTGTGTTAAGAAAGTGATGGCATCACTTCAAGAAAGAATTGTTGAGTACCTAGAGGCCAGTGGGGCACAGGACCAAGGCAGCATGGGTTCACAGCGGAAGGTCATGTCAGACAAATCTAATTGATTTCTTTGACTGGGTGACCAAGTAGTAGACCAGGGAGGGGCTGTGGACATGGCTCACCTAGACTTTAGCAAGGCATTTGACACAGTCCCACACAAAAGATTAATAATCAATTAACCAGCCTGGGTGGGTCCCAGGGTGGTAGCCTGAGTAAAACATTGCCTGGACAAGAGGACACAGAAGGTAATTGTAAATGGAGTCCACTCTGAAGAAAGAGGGGTTATTAGTGGGTAACACAGGGTTCAGTACTGGATCTGGTCCTTTTAATGTCTTTATAAGTCAATCAATCAATCAAAATCTTTATTTATTCAGGGCGGACATCATTGAGCAAAGCTCATTTACAAGATGGACCTGATAGGTTGAGGAACAACTTGAAGGTACAAAAGCAGACATATACAAAACACATCTATATAAACAGATACAATAATATAAACATATATACAAACAGGGTAGCTGAGATTACAGGCTCCAAGGCAAGCTAAACCAGACAGTTATGATTGATGACTACTAAAAGTTGAAAACAGCTCTGAAAAATGACATAGAGGGCTGGTGGAGTTTTGGATAGGGACTAAGTCTACTAGTAGTGAGTGAATGGGTAGAAGTAAGTGACAGGGTAGCTGTGGAGGTCTTGTAAGGGCTAGCAAAGCTGCAGTAGAGAAAAAGGGGGTAATGAATGTGATTGACTAAGCCTTGTGAAAGCAATTGCATATCTCTGGGAAGAGACTTGTGTAGAGCTTTTAAAGGATGTTAGAGGTATAAAGGTGGTCAACTTTAGGGTCTCTGCAGAGAATTCCATGCCACTGCTAGAGAGTAACTGATTGCAGATCTCCCATGCCGGTGCTGGCTTTGGGTAGCTTCAAGTGATGAGGTTGTTGCTTCTTGGGGCATATAACCTAGCTGTGGCCAGTGTAAAGCAATCTAAAATATAGGATGGAAGTTTGTTAGACAGGGTTTTGTATATCCATAATGCAGCATTTTTGTTCCTTCTGAGGTGTAAGGATGTCCAGCCAACTGCAGCATAGAGAGCAATGATGAGTGTTGAATGGAAGATCTGTGATGAACCTGAGAGCTCTATGGTACAAGGTATCCAGTTTACTTAAATAGGAAATAGAACAGTGGCTATAGAGGAAGTCTGCATAGTCATATAAGTGATAGAAATGAGGCCTGGATTAGTCTCTGTCTTGAATCTCTGGTTAAATAATGTTTAATTCTGAAGAAAAGGCCAAGCCTCTGGGTAAGTTTTTCAGAAATTCTTCAATATGCTGAGTATAATCAAGCCTGTTGTCAATCCATACCCTAAATATTTGAATTTGTCAACATAGTCAAGGCTTTTCCAAGGATGGTGGATAGTTGGGGAAGATTGCTTGGTGAAAAGGTGTTAGTATAGTAATTAGTGGAGAAGAACATAGCTTTTGTCTTCTTTGCATTTAGGAGGAGTTTTTTTCAAGTAGTTGGTATTGCAAAGGGAGAATTTGATTGTAGTATTTCACAGGCCTTTGAAGGTGATGGTTACTGACATATAAGACAGTGTCATCTGCAAAGAGGTGAACATTGGCTTTGGTGAGATTAGAGTCAATGTTGTTAATGTAAATGGCAAAAAGGATAGGGCCCAGGATAGATCCTTGAGGTATCCTCTTAGGAGTGGTTTTGATGAGGATAGGTCGCTCATTTTTCACCTGCTGCGCTCTATCAGTGAGAGATAACATCTGAACCACTTAGGAGAGGGTGGATCTAGGCCCATGGAGTGCAGTGAAGAGAGAGCAGCTCATGATCCACTGTGTCAAGGCTTTGCTTAGATCAAGAAATACAGCACAGACGCTGTTCTTTTGTCTAGCTTAGTTTGCCAGCATTTGTGACTTTTGCCAGTGCAGAAATGGTGTGCTTATGCCTAGTCCTAAACCCAGATTGAGCGGGTTTAAGAGATTATTAACATCAAGGTAGTCTCTTAATTGGATGCTCACTAATTTTTCTAGCATTTTGGAAAGCACTGGCAGGATGGATATGGGCCTGTAATTGTTGAGGTCCATGGGGTCCCCTGATTTTAGGAGGGAAACACTTGTGCTGTCTTCCACAGCGAAGGAATAGACCCAGAGGCTAAAGATAGATTAAATAGATGTGTTAAGGGAACTGCAAGCACATGTATTGCAAGTTTTAGAAAATAGGGGTCAAGAGAGTCTGCACCATGCTTTTTTAGTGTCCAAATGCAACAATAGATCCTCTACTTGCTTCAGTAAAATTGGTTTGAATGAGAATGAAGAATCAGCCCTCTGAGCCTCAGTAGACTGGGATTTAGTTGTGCCCGCAGTAGATTAGCTGGAGAGGAGTCAAAAGCAAGGCCAGCTGTGTGAAGTGATTGTTGAATGCATCCAGTACTTCCTGCTTGTCGGAGATAGCAACCTTATTAAGGTGCACTTGAGATGGCAGAGAAGTGCTAGAGTCCTGCCCTAAGATCCCCTTGATGGTGCCTCAGAATCTAGCAGGTTGTGATAAGAGGCATCAAATTCAGCCAGATAGAAAGCAGCCTTAGCATCCTTTACTCTTTGGTGCAGCTTATTTCTGGCTTTTCTGAACAGCAGCCAGTCATTTGGTTCCTTAGTCTTCTTGCCATTTTCCATAGCTTATCTCTCTCAAGCAGTGCAGATTTAAGGTCGCTGAAACCAGCGGCAAGATTTGCTTTTCGCTCTAACACTAGTGATTGGTGCATGAGTATTGAGGGCACCTATGATTATGCTGTTTAACACCTGAAGTGCTATTTCCACAGAGTATGTAGGTAGAACTCCTGCCAGCGCAGAGTGGCATAGGTCGTGAGATATCCCTCATATTAAGGTTTTTAGATCTTCTTGGGAGGAATTTTGCTGGTTAGTTGGTTTGCCTGATGATCTTATTCCTGCAATAAGACAGTGATCACTTATGTCACTGAATAGTACTCCAGCGTGTGAGAACAGGTGGGGTTTGTTTACCAGCATGATGTCAAGTAGGGTGCACTACTTCTGTTCTTTAAATTGATTCTTGTCGGTTCATTTATTAGTTGAGTAAACCCATATGTATCACAAAAGATACTAAGGGTGCAGCTGTCTTGGAGAGCCAGTTTAAATTCAGATCACCTAAGATAATGACATCTTCTAGGCCCAGTTTGATTATGTTCCCCAGGTGGGTTAAGAGCTTATGATCAGCAGAGGGGGGCCTATAGCAGCCAACTAGTTGAAAAGCTGCCATGGGGAGAGCTATTTTAAGGGATAAACATCTGAATTCTTGGGCAATGATGTTGCACTAAGGCAAGATGCAGATATATTCAATTTTATATAAATATTACTCCACCGCCTTGACAGGCGGTCTGCTCTGAATATTTGGTAGTTGGGTAGATTTACCTCCCTATCTGTTGTTGCAGGTTTGAGCCATGTCTCGGATATTACCAGAAAGTCTGGCATGGTGTGGGCAACCCAGGCTTGTATTAATGAAAGCTTTTTCAGGAGGCTGCATGCATTGATATGAAGGAAGCTTTAACTTTGATGGATGCTAGATCTGCTGGGGAGGTGATGCCTCTGGAGGTCCTGGATTGATTTCAACATTACCAATACAGATCAGCAGAAAGAATAAGAGTTTTGTGAGGGCTTCAAGGACAGGAGGATGGGACAGTCAATGGCCTTCTCTCTTGCTCGGTGGCATACAGCTTTGAGATGATCCACTCTGGATTGTGCTTAGTAACCTGTCACAGAGTGCTAATTTGGTGATGGGTATAAGGGGCACTGTAGATCCAATAGTGAACATCGAGCATAAAAAAGTACATGACAGGTTGTGACCCTTTTGGGGTTACCCCATTGATTATGATGAAGCAACGGTAGGGCATATGTGAGGAACCGACTGGCACCCACTGGAGGTGTCACAGGGAAGCTAGGCTGGTGAGCCGCATTATTCAGTAAGGTATGGGTCGGTATGGCATCATCCTCAAAGAACACCATAGTTGAGAGAGAGAGAGAAACAGTAAGAGGAGCTTCCCCATTATGATGTGGTAACTAGGGTTAACTATAATGAGGACAAGGGAGGACTGCTGAGTAGGTGACACCGCAGGGCCGCTTGACAGATTATTGGACAGAATTTTGCTGTGGGCGGAGGTAAGAAATTCAAGCGGAAGATGCGATAAAAGAAACACCCAAGGGGTGGGCAAAATTATGCTTTCCCTGCACTCTTCCTGGCTGTCTCTCCTGCCTCCTGGGCGGCCTTATGGTTGCTGATCACTGCTGGCGGGAGCATAGCCCGCGCCACTGGGTGCTTGAGGGCAAGGACGGCTAGAGTGGAGGGAGACAGAGGAAAGCACAGTCACCTAAATAAAATAGCAGCAATCAAGTGATTCTGCAATTAGGTGTAAGTTACTTGCACAACAAAAGGCTGGGGGCCGCCGCCTTAGCGCCTGGGCCCACTAGAAGTCCCACCAAAAGACTGTAATCACATAAACATTTTAAAATTACAGCAGAAACCTTAGAAATTTAGCAGTAACAGGAAAACAGCTCTTTTAGGCAATTTAGTTTAAAACACACAAACCCGACCAACTTCAGCAGTACAAAGTAAAACAGCAGTCTATGGAGCAGGAGGACCAGCTGAAGCAAGGCTCAGATAGCGCTCACCTCCGATTGACGCAGCTTTCCTGTACCTTCCTGGCTGTCTCCCAGCCTCCTGGTCCCCTGGCGGCCTTATGGTCACCGACCGCCCGCTGAGGGAGCATAGCCCCGCGCCACTGGGTGCTTTGAGGGCAAGGACGGGCAGAGTGGAGGAGACAGAGGAAAGCACAGTCACCTAAATAGTAGCAGCAATCAAGTGAGTCTGCAATTAGTGAAGTTACTTTGCACAACAAAAGGCTGGGGTTCGGCGCCTAGCGCCTGGCCCACTAGAAGTCCTACCAAAAGACTGTAATCACATCAACATTTTAAAATTACAGCAGAAACCTTAGAAATTTATGCAGTAACAGGAAAACAGCTCTTTTAGGCAATTTAGTTTAAAAACACACAAACCCGACCAACTTCAGCAGTACAAAATAAAACAGCAGTCTATGGAGCAGGAGGACCAATCGAAGCAAGGCTCAGATAGCGCTCGCCCGATTGGCCGCGGTCTCCTGCACTACAAGTGACATTGCAGAGGGACTGAAGGAAAAGTATGCCTCTTTGCAGATGATACAAAGATCTGCAACAGGGTTGATACACAAGGAGGCATGGAAAGGATGACAAGGGACTTGGCAAGGTTGGAGGAATGGTCAGAGTATGGCAGCTTGATTCAGTGCAAGAAGTGCAAAATAATGCACCTGGGAAACAACAAACCAGTGGAAGATTACACAATTGTGGGGTGAGGGAGAGGAGGTAGTAACAACAACAAAATGGAAAGGGACCTGGGGTAATCATATCAGATGACCTTAAGGTTAGCAAGCAATGTGAGAAGGCAGTAAGGAGGGCTGGGGGATACTGGATGTATAGGGAGAGGCATCACCAGCAGAAAACAGGAAGTTGTTATGCCTCTGTACAGACAGTTGGTGAGACCCCATCTGAGTACTAGTCCAGTTCTGGAGACCCCATCTCTGCTAGGACATAGACAGGATGGAGGCAGTCCATAGGAGGGCAACTAAATGGTGCAAGGTCTGCAAGAGAAGCCATATGAAGAGAGACTGAAGGAGCTTAATATGTATACCCTTGAGGAAAGGAGGGAGGGAGGGAGGGACATGATAGAAACTTTAAGTGCCTTAGTAGAATCAGCAAAGTCCAAGAGGGTAGCATCTTTCAGAAAAGAGATGTGCAAGAACAAGGGGACACAATTTGAAGGTAGAGGGGATGGCCTAGGACAATGTGAGGAAGTATTTTTTCACAGAGAGGGTTGTGGACGATGGAACAGCCTTCCTGAGGAGGTTGTGGGGTCTAAAACTGTGGGAGAATTCAATAATGCATGGGACAGACATAAGGCAATTCCTGTGTGGGGTAGGAAGAAATAAGCTGTTAGTTAACTAGGATCTGCAGCTTATCCTGTGGAAGTGAGAAATGGGCAGATTAGGTGGGCTAAGCGGTCCTTATCTGTCGTCAAAGTCTATGTTTCTATGTTTCCTACCTTTGCTGAACATCATCGGTGACATCATGCAGCCAGATCACTCACACTCAGTGTAACCATGAACTTGATTAAACAAAAGAGTATGCATGACTACAATAGGCGCTTTACAGCTACGCTTATTTACACCTAAAATGAAGGTAAAAATAAATCCTAGAAACAAAATATAAGGTTCCAGGCCTGATCCTTAGCTGTGCTAAATTTAACTGTTGTGCAAACTTACTCCATCATTTGAAAACGACTTTCTAGGAATGTATTTAAATTCACATTTAAAAACTTGATGTGTAGCAACACAGTAATAGTATTCAACGGATTCTCCTGACCGACTCGTTCTGTAGTAAGAGTATCTGACATCTGGTTTACCATATGTAATATTTAGTACATGCAAGGACTACCTACAGAGTACTAGTATGGTAAGAACTGCAGGTGGGGTCAAAGAGTCCTAAAACAATACCTGTATAGTTTATAACAGAAATTATACTATGGGGTGTGAAAATCCTGTAACCTCATTGGTTAAAACATATCACGTGACGTGGTATATCTTGCAATAACCTACGGCTGAGAAATGGCATTCATAAAAACATACTTAAACACATTTTAAATGTATTTTACACATCGGTCCTTTGTATAATCAAGACAAGGCACTCCAGGGTGTGGGTTATTGGTGGATTTACCACTTCTCTGTGGTGGTTGTCACTGGCTGCGCCTTGTGACAAAACCACAAGATGGGTAAATCCCCCAGTAACCTACATCCTGTCGTACTTTATTGCTTAAACAACAGTTCACCCCACATCCCACATTGTGGCTACTAAATTCCAGAGAATATATGTATGGGCAGTCCAGATATAGATGAGAAAGTGTTTCAACCTGTTGTAAACTGGATTCTCTGGGACATAGAAACATGCAGTTTGTCAGCAGATGAGGGCTACTAGGCCCACCTTGTCTGCCCATTTCTCCTAGCCAGTACTGTCAGCACAGACCCTATCTGATCTCTGGTTTCCCCTCCCTGCTTCGCAAAACAAAATTCCCTTGTGCCTATCCCATGCATGTTTGAAGCCCATCACTGTTTTCGCCCCATTTCCTCCGCTGGGAATTGGGAAATTGTTCCAGCATCCACTACTTTTTCAGTGAAGTACTTACAGTCACCCTGAATTTTCCCTCCCAGTTACAGTGTATGACCCCTTGTTCTTGTGCACCTTCTCCTTTGAAAATACTTCCTCCTGTATCATGTTTCAACCCCTAGGGGTATTTATAGGTATCTGTCATGTCCCTCGTCCCTGGGTGTACATGTTGCGGTCCCTCAGTCTCTACACATAAAGCATCTGATGCAGTCACTGCACCATTTTAGTTCCTCTCTCTGGACACCCACCAACCTGTCTGTGTCCTTCCTGAGATGTGAGCTCCAGAACCAGACACAGTACTCCTGGTGGGGTGTCACCAGCGGTCTGTACAGTGGCAGCACAACCTCCCTCCTTTTACTGGTGATGCTTTTCGCTCTGCATGACAGCATCCCACTGCCCCAGCCTACTACCTTTTGTCCCACTGCCTCGACACCTTGGAGTCATCAGGTACCATTACTCCAAGGCCCCATTCCTATTTGTTGACTTCAGTACCTCTTTTCCCTTTTATACTCTTCCTGTGTGTTTCTCTGCCTAGGTGCATGAATTTGCATTTTCTGCATTGAAACCCAGCTGCCATGACCCTTACCACTGCTCAGGTTTTCTCAGGTCTCTGGCCATTCTCCACCTCCTTGAGTGTCCACCCCATTGCAGATTTTGGTGTCATCTGCAAAGAGGCATACCGTCCTTCCAGCTCTTCTACAGTGTCACTTGTAAACAATTATTTGTCTATGCCAAACGCTCGCTTGCAGGTATTTGCAGTGATGTTTGGCACTTATGGTACTTTATGTTCAGCATTTTTCATTGCAGTACTGGATAAAATAATGACCTGCAGTTCATATTATTCAACCCATAAAAGTTGTAAAAAATTGGCACAGGTTAACATTTCCACTTTGATAATTTCATACACCCCCATGCTCCTTTTTATGTTTGGTTGCACGCATGTGCAAGAAACATAGTGCCATCATACGAGTTTTCCAGAAGTGTGTCAGCCTCTTCCAATTCAGTCAGTGTGTTTGGCAGGCGGGTCACAGAGCGCATCACTGCTCCAGCTGTCTATGACAGCTGAAAATGCAGTGGCATACAGTTGAAAAGGAGAGCTCCGCTTGAGTGAGCAGAGCTCTCCCCCACACACACGCACGCACACTGTGTGGTCATGTGCCTTCCCCCACACTGTACGGCTGACGGGGTGTCCAATCTCCGCCGCTGCACGTGCCTCAAAGCATACAGGTGCCATGCTTGGAGCCCACCTCAGCGTGGCAAAATGATGTTATGGCCGGCCGAGGTGCCCAATCCCCATTGGCTCCACTGTCTCCCCCCCACCAATGCTGTCGCCGACAAGGTGCCCAATCTCCGCCGGCTCCAGTGTCCCCCCAGCATCCAGGTGCCACGCTGGGAGCCCACCCCAGTGTGGCAAAATGTGTTATAGCCGACAGGTGCCCAATCCCGTCAGCTCCAGCCCCCGAACAGCTTTTAGCCATGCTGGAGCCCACCCAGCGTGGCAAACGCCCCTCGTCTGCCTCAATAAAGAAAGAAATACACCTGCAAATAAAAAACTGTCCCTCTGCACTTCTCCCTGCCCTCCTCCCACAACCTGCACTCACCACCTGCCTCCACACCCTTCCACCCCATACTTACCTCCGGAGCTTGGCGCGATGATCTTCGTGGACCGGAACACGTCTGCGACTTCTTCAAAGCCGACCGCTGAACTGAGGAAGTGCGGTAAGCTGTATAATGGAATAGATAAGGTTTTTTTCAACTTTATTGCATATCTCAGGCATTTTTGGAATTTTTGCACCAAATTTTCAACATGGGGTTTTGGGACCCCTTCTCATGAGTGCTGTCACTGTCAGTAGTTACTCTGGCGGTGATTTCACAGCCACTGCACAAAATCACCTTTCCGGAATGATTAAGGAAACGACACTGCCAGTGTTCATAAGGTGGGCTCTCAAAAGCCTATTTTGAAAATTTGGTGGAAAAATTTCAAAATGACTGTTTTACGAGCGCATGCTGAGCAGTCTTACGACGCTTGTAAGTTTGCGAAATTTCAATATTTTCACTCCAGATTTTCAACATTGCCATTTTACCACACCTCCTTATGAGCAGTACAGCTGTCATTTTTCACATCTCACCCAAAACGTGTTTCTGCCATGTAGCGCTACAATGGCGTCGGTCTAAGCAAATCAATGTATGGGACACGTTAAGAAAATCACAGTGACACTGGTCATGAGCAGAGGTGTTAAAATGGCTATGTTGAAATTTAGTGAAAAAAATTCCAAAAATGACTGTTTTAGGGCGCGTATTTGCTGCGCGGTTCCTATGTCTGCGCTGCAAGTTTGCGAATTTGTAATTTGCACCAGATTTTCAAAGTGCCATTTTACCGCACTTCCTTATGAGCAGTGCAGCAACTATTTTTCACATCTGCTCCAAAATGTGTTTCCGCACATGTAGCAATACAGTGGTACAGTCGGTGTGCGAAACAATGTTTGGGACAGATTAAGAAAATCACAGTGACACTGGTCATGAGCAGAGTTCTTAAAATGGCTGTGTTGAAAATTTGGTGACAAACTCCATGAAATGACTGTGTTACGATGAGCATTGCGCAGTTTCTACGCACTGTGAAGTTCATGAATTTGTAATATTTTCAGTCCAGATTTTCACCAGTGGCAGTTTTCCACACCTCCTTATGAACAGTACAGCTGTCATTTTCCACAACATGGCCGAAAGTGTGTTCACACTTTCAGTGCAGAGATGCGTGGTCGCTGTGGGAAATCATTGTTCAGGACAGATAAAGAAAATCACACTGACACTGTTCATGATCAGAGGTCCCAAAATGCCTGTGTTAACAATCTGCTGTAAAAAAATCCCAAACTAGTTACATTATGTGTGTCGTTGCACAGTTTCTAAGCACGCCTGTGACTTCACCAGTTTTTGTAAGATTTTCACAGCAGATTTACAACATTGCCATTTATTACACCTCCCGGCGAACAGTACCGCTGTAATTTTTCACATCCTGTTGGAATGTGTTTTGCACCTGTGGTGCCAAATGCCATAGTCGCTGTGCAAAAGCAGTTTTCGCTAACAAACTGATATTGCCACTGTTCATGAGGTGGGGGTCACAAAAACCATGTTGAAAATTTGGAGGAAAATACTAACGAATGCCTGAGGCGTTAGGGTTTCTGACCATAACGCCCACCCTGTAGAATATGACAGGCATCAGGGTGTGACTTGGGATTCTTGCCTGTCATGCTCATACCATTCCACCCCCACCCACACCCTGCAGCCAGTGAGCGGCATCAAGGTGTGCCTCGGCTCTTCGGGCCCAAACATCACCACATTATCCTATACCGCACCCATCTCACCGCATTTCCTGATGGAATGGGTGCGTGACAAGGGCCAAAGACCCCTACAGCACACCGCACTTGTCATGTCTGCAGGGTAGGGTGGTGAAATGGGGTGGCTGCTATATGCCTGACGCACCCAAAGGCACACCCCAATGCCTGTCACCTCTGCAGGTGGTGGTGGGGTTGGCTTCAGTTCAGTACTTTCTGCCATTCCTATTATGCAGCTCTGTAACTTCTACACTACCAATGCCAATGCCAGCAAGCAAACATTCAGCATTGACAAATGCTTGTTTAGTTTGAGACACTAGGTTAAGTGACAAGCTAGTCTCAGGCATAGGGTACCATGGGTTGTGTTTGTTTTCAAAATCTTTTATTCCCAGTCTCACAACTTTATTTTTCTCTGATAGCTGTGAGAATAAACTATGGGGTAGTAAAAGAGGATCACAAACACGCACATGCTCTCTCAGCTCAGCCACAGATTTACAGCAAGTAACAGCAGACCCACCACAAACAGCTTCTAGAAAAGTTCCAAGTAATGAGAGATTCAAGTGAGGGGACACCATCTCTTCATCTCTATCCTCCCTCTCACTCTCTCTCTCTCTCTACCCTCCAGCCCCACCTCCACATCTGCCTCTCATTCAGTCTCTCTCTCTCTCTCTCATACCTCCAGCCCTCTGCCTCATAAATCTGGGACACAGCTTAAAAAATAGGTGACAAAGAAGTAAAATGAGGGACACAGTTTAACAATTGGTTCTATCCTCTGAAACAGGCAGTGTAAGAGTATTGGTGTAAAATACTTTGCAGAAGAGCAAGTCTGTAACTCTGTTTGACAATATTGTGAGCATACAGTATACCCACTGTTCAGTCACAGAAACCGGCATTTGAGGAAGGACAGGAACATTTAAAGGAGAAATTGGGGACATCTCTGAAAATCGGGGAAGCTGAGAGGTATGGTCTCTTCCCCACTGTCTCTCTTTCTCTCTCCCTTTCCTATTCTCTCTCTCTCTTTGTCCCTCTGCCTCTCTCTGTCTGTCTTTCTCCCCTCTCTCTCTCTCTAACCCCCTCTATGCATTTTTGGCTTTTGAACTTTAGTCACTGTGTCAAATTGGTTAGTGATGACATAACTGTTTAGGAAATGAATAATGGCTCTGGTATTTACTACGCAGTATACTTTCCAACTGCAATCTAGTGGCTGTTTTAACTCCCACCCCCATACAGCGTTAACACAGCAACTACAGGGTTTGACCAAGTTTGTTTCTTTTACTATATACTACCGCTTCTCGCATTTTGTACTGAGAGAATTGTCATTTAGAAGGCTAGCTTATCTCATTAGCCACTGGCCTTTTGTTGTCTTTCACCATGACCGGAACATGCCTTCTGACAAAATTAGTGATGGAGGAAGAACTATGTACATAACAAAATGAGTACCCTTCCCGCTTAAGTTAAAAGTTTAAAATCTTTAGAGTTATCAAACTGTCAATGCCAAAGCCTGAGCCACTGACCTGTGGTAAGTGGAGCAGAATGCCGGCTGACTGCATGAGCTTGCAGCCAGGATGCGGAGGTCCATCTCCATGTCAAGGTCCAGTCCATCCAGCATGCTAGAGGGTCGGGAAAGGCGCCCTCTGGGATCAAGGAGTGGTTGATGGTGAAGTTCACTTCCAGTACAAGCGGTCCCAGATAAGGATCCCCTTGGAAGGAAGGGCCAGTCGAATTGGGAGCAGCAGTGGCGGGATGTGGGCCAGAAACCATCTTTTCTCGCTGTCTTCCCAGCAGCTGTTGACAGGGTCAGGTCGACACAGAGAAATGAGAAAGAACCCGCAAATGACACAAGGAGTGAGACAGAATGTTCGGTCCTCATCACTCCCAACATATCACTCAGCACCAGCTGGAAGGTAGTAGAGTCCTCCAGTGCGCGTAGTCGTAAATAGTACACTTATGAAATAATCACACAAAATAACAACAGGATAAACTGCTATATTATAGCTTAATGTTTCTTAGCACCTCTGTTTAATGAACAACAACTCAACTTTTGTAAACAAGCCTTTTCTGTGCATTTGTACATACTTTTTGCTCTGTAGACCAAGACCTACATATTGTTACCCAGTCTCTGCTTCTCTGTACCCAGACTGTTTCACTGTCCTTACATTGTATTTGTACTACTGCTTGGATATGCACTTTTGAATGACTACTAATGTTCCACCTTGCTGCCTCATTGTTGTGACCCGGTCGTGGCTGAAATTGGTCCTTCTGGATCAGCCCATCACCCCGCTATCAAAGACATAAATAAATAAAATAAATAAAGAATTCCTTCTGTATGAGATGTACTGGGGATCTTTCCGCCTCATTTCTCCCGATTTCTACCATCTTTCCATCACTTCCCACTGTAGAATAAAGCTAATTAGCTGAAATCAAATTCCAGGCGGCTAACGAAGCATTTTACTGGATCTTGCTTTACACATTTTTGGTGCAGCTAACTGTGGAGACAGAGTTACAGATCCGAAACCTGGCCATGCACATTAGTGTCAACTGTCATGCACATGGCCAGAGTTACGGCCACAGAAAGAAGTGAAGCGCCCCATTGAGCAGTTCATTTTTTCAAGTTGAAGACGTGCCACGCCAGCAGAGCTGAAAATGAGTCATGACCAGAGAGGCTGGTCATTGGTCTGCACCAAACCATTGCAGTTTCAGCTGTAATTGGCTTGTCAGTGACACACCTCTCATTTCCCCACTGTCCCAAGGCGTTACTTGCGCAAGTGAACGCATAACCCTGAAAAAGGCGCAGCATTCCCGCCCTAGCAACCTCCCTGTCTCCCAACCTGCCCTCCTCCCGAGGCTTTGGGGCCACTGGGTTGTGCTGAGGTTCATTTGGAGGTCACCAGTACAAACCACGCATCCTGTGGTAATTCAGTGATCTTCACAGGTTGCTGGAGCGGCGCAGCACTCTGCTGAATCCCTTCCTTCCTGTTATAAGGTGAGAGATAAGCTGCTCACCTCACTAGGACCCTCGCCCAAGTATGGTCTGTTCACCCCTCTGACCAACTCCAATAGCACCCTTCCCATCCCCAGCATCTCTCCGGGAACTGCCCTGCCTGCATTGGAGCCAAGGAGTGCATGAGGGCCCACACTGTAGTTGGTGGCACTGCATGAGTGTCCAACCAGTGTGTCCAGGGATACTTCTATGTGAGCTGGTTAGGGCAGCTAGCAAAACTAAGTGATATGGCAACATCATACCTCCCAACCTGTCAGCATTAAAAATCATAGCACTGGCCTTCAAAATCAGCAACAGGCTAGAATGTGGAGCACTTTCTTATTTTAAACAGTAATATAGCTACAGATAGTGGGCCATATAGTTAGTGATAAGGAATGTTTCTGCTCACTTTAGTTCAATAATTTAGTAGTTTGTGTGTCCAGAAATAGGTCTAAAATTATGAGGAACATTAGTAAACCTATGGAGCAAGGGTAAATTTGAGTGTAAATGAACACTATGCTAAATTAATAGCAGTTGAGAGGTATGGGCAATATATTAGCTTGCACTTTACTTCCACTTAAAGAGACAGTCGGAGCCATTAGCAACGCCAGAGAGCGCCATCAACCTTAGCCCGTGAGACTCCATTCAGGAGTGTAAATGGTGTGATGAAAAGTAGGTTCACAGTGCTTCTTCGTGCCGCCTTTTACATATATGTTGAGTCCCTGCACGTGGTCAGTCAGGCTGCAGGAACCTCTCAGCAATTCAGGGCTTAACACTGTTTGTTTAAATGTCCTTGGGGTGGAAAGGTTTCAGTGATATCCCTGCCAGGAGAGATGAATATGGTTGTCGGCTGCTATTTAGCCCAGTTTCACTTGCCTTGTTAAATCTCGGTCAATGAGCTGGGGTGCCAAATGGAGATTCATTTGTCATTTCGCACCAGACAGTTTCAGTGTTTTTCTCTAAGCCCGTGAGGGGCTTTGTGGATGGTGCAGCACTGGGCACTGTACTATAACTCCGTCAAGCAGGAAGGGTCGGGGGCGACACCGCGAGGATTTGTGTCTCGCTGCACCTGATTTATGTTGTCTCCGAGTCCCACTGCTGTAGTTTAGTGCAACAGTGACTGCTCGAGGGAAGAAGCAGCACTCAGGGCCTTACATACTCGAGCCTCCCAGTCCCCACCATTGCTAGTAGGCTATGGGAATGACCACGGGAATTGAGCACATGGATCAGCTACCTGGGGCCCTTAGAGCTAGGATAACCTGTTTCCATGATCAGCTTCAGTGGGTTATAGCAGTGAGCAGGAAGTCGGATAGGGTGGCCATGGGGTACATTGCCTGTTTCTCTGATGTGGAGGGGAGTTTTCCTTTGGTGGGTTAATTCCTGCGGTAGAGCTCTGGACAGGCTGGATGTGGTTGGCCCATCTCATAGAGCCCGTCATTCCCATTTACCCATACATAAGGGTATTTTAGTTTGCCGAGAGTTTCTACCTGCTGCCTGCTGTCGTCCAGCAACCCAAGCTGCTCCTATCCAGTGTTAGGCCCAGTTGTCCAGTGCAGCAGGTTACTGTCCTCCTCTGTTAAGCAGAGCATCCCATACCCCAGCTGAGGAAAGGCTGCCCTGTGTCCTGACAGAATGTCCGAGGAGGAGGCCCATCCCTGGAGGCTATCCAGTTCAGTAGGGTCCAGATTGGTCTGCTGTCACCGATTCACTAAGGATGGCATTTTCCATGTCCGATGATGGCTCCTGTAGTATCAGTGAGGATGGCTGGTGACTGTAAACTTCTGTTTTGTTTTAAGAGTGAATGAGAGTTTAAAGGGTTCAGACATGCCCATGCTGCAAGGGTTGTTGGACAGGGAAGAGTGGCCTGGAGTAGTTAGTGGCCAGTTGGTGGAGGTGGGAGGTGAAATTCCAGACATTCCTTCGTGGGGGGTGGGGGGAGGAACACCGCAGTGGAGAGTTCAAACAGAGGAGACAAAGAGCAATAGAAGTGGAGACAGAGCGACATGAACTGAACCCAGCCATGCATTTGTATCAACTGTAATGCGATGGCCAGAGTTCTATACAGAAAGAAATGAAGCACTCATATTGGAGTGGTTCATTTCTTTCAAGTCAAGGACGCCGCATGTCAGCAGAGCTGAAAATTAGTCATGACCAGAGAGGTTGGTCATTGGTGTGCACTGCCAACACCATTGCAGTTTCAGCTGTAATTGGCTTGGCAGTGATGCACCTTCATTTCCCTGTTGTCCCAAGACGCCTCATGCAAGTGTTTAACGAAAAGCTTAAAACAACACTGTGGTTCTCAAGAGGTGGTGGGAAGGTAAGGGAGAAAAAGATATCATCTGGAAGTATAAGGAAACACAGAAGGAGCAGGACAGAGAATTGTACCAGTTAAAGGTAGAAGGAAGTGGGAAGGCAGTCAGAATAGAAAAGGCCCAAACCGAGAAAAGATAGCCAACTCGTTAAGAAGGGGGATAAAACTTTTATAGGCACATTAGGGAGGAAGAAAGACCAAGGAGGGATATTGAGGCTTAATAAAGGGGAGGGTGGGTGGTAGAGGGCTTATAGTGAAAATCAGGGATACTGAATGAATATTTCTGCTCAGTATTCACAAAAGAAGAGGAGGGTGGTACCTAATCCAATCAATGGAAGCACTCTGGATAGAGGGGCCGATACCAGTCCAGTCACAGAAAATAGGGTTCTGAAAGAACTCCTAAACTGAAGGTGACAAAGCAATGGCCCTGATGGGATTCACCCCAGAATTCTAAAAGAACTAAGGGAGAACTAGTGACACCACAAATCATGGAGGATGGTGTGGTACCTAAGGACTGGAGGAGGACTGATGTGATCCCCTTCACAAACGTGGGAGCAAAGCAGAGGCAGGAAACTACAGACATGCTAGTTTGACCTCAGTGATAGGGAAAATGATGGAATCACTTGAAAGAAAGAACTGTTGAGTACCCAGAGGCTAAAGGGCACAGGACCCAAGGCAGCATGGATTCACAGTGGGAAGGTCATGTATGAATCTAATAGATTTCTTTGACTGGGAGACCAAAGTAATAGAACAGGGAGGGGCTGTGACATGGCCTACGAACTTTAGCAAGGCATTTGACACAATCCCACACAAAAGATTAATAAACAAATTAGCCAGCCTGGGAGTGGGTCCTAGTGGTAGCCTGGGTAAACAATTGGCTGGACAAAATGACACAGAGGGTAATAGTAAAACGGAGTCCACTCCAAAGAAAGGGAGGTTACTAGCAGGTACCGAGGGTTCAGTACTGGGTCTGGTCCTTTAATGTCTTTATAAGTGACATTGCAGAGGGACTAGAAGGAGAAGTATGCCTTGCAGGTGACACAAAGATCTGTATCAGGGTTGATGCACGGGGTGGAAAAGAGGAGAAGGGACTTGGGAAGGTTGGAGGAATAGTCAGAAGTATGGCAGCTTAGATTTAATGCAAAGAAGTGCAAAGTAATGCACCTGGGAAACAAAAACTCAGGGACGAGTACACAGTTTATGGGGTACTAAGAACAACAAAATGGAAAGGGACCTGGGGTAGTCCTATCAGATGACCCAAAGGTAAGCAAGCAATGTAAAAGGCAGTAAGGTGGGGCTGGGGATACTGGGATGTATAGGAAAAGGCATCACCAGTAGAAACAGGAAGTTGTTATCCTCTGTAGAGACAGTTGGTGAGACCCCATCTGGACTACTGCATTCAGTTCTGGAGACCCCATCTCTGCAGGGACATAGGATGGAGGCAGTCCAGAGGAGGGCAACTAAATGGTGCAGGGTCTGCAAGAGAAGCCATATGAAGAGAGACTAAAGGAACTTAATATGTATACCCTTGAGGAAAGGAGGGAGATGGGGGGAATGTAATAGAAACTTTCAAGTACCTCAAGGAATCAACAAAGTCCAGGAAGGTAGCATCTTTCAGAAAAGAGGTGTGCAAGAGCAAGGAGGCACAATTTGAAGATGGGGAGGGGTGATGGCTCAAGGGCAATGTGAGAAAGTATTTTTCATGGAGAGGATGGCAGACGATGGAATGGCCTTCCTGAGGAGGACATGGGGTCAAAACAGTGGAGAATTCAAGAATGCATGGGACAGACATAAGGCAATTCTGGTGGGGGTAGGAAGAAGTAGGCTGTTGGTTAACTAGGATCTGCAGCTTATCCAGTAGGTAGGAAATGGGCAGACTGGGTGGGCCAAGTGGTCTCATCTGCCATCAAAGTCTATGTTTCTATAAGAGGACTGGTCCCAGTACTGAGCCCTGAGGTGCCCCACTGATCATTCTTTCATCCACCAAGTGAGTTCTGTTTACCACCACCCTCTGCCGCCTACCCATCAAACAATTTTGTACCCAGTCCATCATCTTAGGACCCCCCAACTGCCCAGTTTTTATGAGCCCCTATGTAGTATGGTGTTGAAAGCCTTGCTGAAGTCTAAGTAGGTCACGCCCACCGACTACACTGATCTATTTCCTGGTCACCCAGTCAAAGAAATGGATCAGATTCATCTGACATGATCTCCTCCGCAGGACTTTATGCTGCCTCTGGTCTTGTAGC
Organism: Neoceratodus forsteri; assembly: GCA_016271365.2. Classification (NCBI taxonomy): domain Eukaryota; kingdom Metazoa; phylum Chordata; order Ceratodontiformes; family Ceratodontidae; genus Neoceratodus; species Neoceratodus forsteri. The sequence goes on from CM057458.1 coordinate 1,373,236,043, forward strand.
CTGCTGGATTCAAGATACTTCACAGTCCTTTCTTTACAGTGACACCATTAACTTCCCACCACTGATAGTCGGTCTGAGTGGCTCATAGTTGCCAGTGGTGCAACCAGTACCTCCCTGAGCTCTCTCAACACCCTGGGAGTACCCCATCTGGCTGTAGGACTTTGTCCACTTTCAGATTTGTGAGTACTTTCTGGACTCTCTCCTCTGTAAGTGGACTGTGTGTACCTTCCTCCCCAAGTGCTCCTGCTGCTTTTATGTGGTCCATCCCTTCACAGAAACACAGAATTTGATGTCAGATAAGGACTGCTTGGCCCACCTGGTCTGTCCATTTTCCTTTCCTTTTCTATCCTGTCCCCGCTGGCCCTACTTGATCTCCAGCTCCCCGACATTCCCAACTAAGATTCCTTTGTGCCTGTCCCATGCATACTTGAAGCCCACCACTGTATTTGCCCCCACCACCTCCACCAGAAGTCTGCTCCAGGCATTCACCACACTCTTTCAGTGAAGTACCACCGCTTTGTCAAGGCTTAATGCATGTGATTCCCTCCCACACCCAAATGACCATGACTACACAGCCAGAGAATGTCTCGATCTTCTAGGGATCTTTCTTCAGTGAGTTGTTTACTTACATCACCAATCTGAGGTAAAAGGGAACTTGTGGTCTGACGGAGGTTACCAGGAACTAAACTGGAAAAGAGTAGGGTATTTTATTAAAATAAATTCATACAATGATACATACAAGACATAGGAAAAAGAAAAAACAGTACTTTTCTTCTCCTACAAAATAAATGTGAATAAACTAGATACAGCTTCTCTGTACATAAATAGCAATATTCCCAACATGCCTATCATAAAAGAAAAGAGTAGGGAATTTTTATTTAAGAAGTACTACAGACCAAAAATAAAACAGATATGTACATACAGAACAGAAAAGATGTGACCATAAACAAAAATACAGCATATTTACAGGTAATCTGTTATATGCAAGATTTCAAGAAAATTTGGTCCAAGATTCACAATTTACCCAAAAAGTGCACATTTCTCTGCCTCATGTTTTTTACAAACCATATTCCAGACTTTCTGAAGAGATGTAACCACATTTTTTATATCTCAAAAAGGTAACTATCCTTTGCTGTGTAAGCAGCAGACATCGTAGCTTGCCATAGATAATATTGAATAACAGCTCAGTATAGTATACGGTGTTTCAGGGTGAAACTTCCCCATCCTCCTTCCATTTTTCCACACTAAAGCATCATAGGATAGAGAACAAAATAAAGGTTCTCTATTCCCTGGCTAAAAAATTCCAAAATTGTTGCTCATATTCACATTCGAGAAACAGATGCCCACCTTTTTTTTCAATTGTTTAACCAGGAGTAGCACACTGTTGAAAGCTTGTTTACAGGTGCACTCTGGGGAGCACAGGGAAGTTAAGTGACTTGCTCAGGGTCACACAGTATGCAAGTGGGGCTGTGGTATTCAAACCCAGGTCTCCAGATTTGCAGCTCAGAGCCTTAAACATTGCGCTATACTACCTCCCTCCTGTGTCTCTAATATCTGCACACAGGTATCCCTTAAAACAATATCTGACCTGTACCTGTTTATTATTGTTTCGACATCAAGTCTTCCACGTGATCCTAACAAAACGCTCATCCCATAAAAAGTCTGGAAGCTTTTAGAGACCAGCATGTTTAAATTGAAGCCTGTCCAAAGGAAAAGTAGCTAAACCAATTCTTCTTTCTGTTCGTGTTGTACAATATGTGCATATATGTCTTTTCTGGATTTTGTCTGAATGAACTCTGGTGATATGTCCCATTTTATTATTAATTTCAGTTGTTCAAGACCATATTGGGGAGTTCTGTAATCTTATTAAGCATTTGTGGGTTTTTTTGGTTTCAAGCCTGAGTACAAGGTATAAGCCAGTGTAACAGAACTGATTTCCAAATGTTGTCCCCTGGTCTCAGGCCAGTCCAAAGTTATGCTCATAAAATATACTGAAAAAAAAGGCAACTGGATGAATCATATTTAAGTCCTCTTCCTCTATACATCTATACGTGATTGCTCTTTTAATGGGTCTCAACCTGCTGCCCCAAAAGGCCTGAAAACACACTGTAAAGAGCAGTCAAATCATCAGTGGGGAGGAAAACATAACTGATATAGAGAAATATTGGAAGTAATAGAGTTTTATCAATAACACTCTTTTTCTTAGAAATCTGTTATCCTTCCATGAATTAACTAACTTGTTTGCCCTAAGTAAACCACTTTCCCAATTATTTTGAGCCATGTTTGTCCCTCCATAAGTAACATAGAAAACATACATAGAAACGTAGACATAGAAACATAGACTTTGACGGCAGATAAGGACCGCTTAGGCCCATCTAGTCTGCCCATTTCCTACCTACAGGATAGGCCGTAGATCCTAGTTAACCAACAGCCTATATCTTCCTGCCCCCACAAGAATTGCCTTATGTCTGTCCCATGCATTCTTGAATTGTCCCACAATTTTAGACCCCACAACTTCCTCAGGAAGGCTGTTCCATGCATCCACTACCTCTCTGTGAAATAATACTTCTCACATTGCCCCTGAACCGAACTCCTTCTATCTTTAAATTGTGTCCCCTTGTTCTTGCAAGTCTCTTTCTGAAAGATGCTACCTCTTGGACTTTGTTGATTCCCTGAGGTACTTGAAAGTTTCTATCATGTTCTCTCTCCCTTCTTTCCTCAAGGGTATACATATTAAGCTCCTTTAGTCTCTCCTCACACGGCTTCTCTTGCAGACCCTGCACCATTTTAGTTGCCCTCCTCTGGACTGCCTCTATCCTGTCTATGTCCTTGCGGAGATGGGTCTCCAGAACTGGACACAGTATTCCAGATGGGGTCTCACCAACTGTCTGTACAGAGGATAACAACTTCCTGTTTTCTGCTGCTGATGCCTCTCCCTATACATCCCAGTATACCCGGCCCTCCCTACTGCCTTCTCACATTGTTTGCTAACCTTAAGGTCATCTGATATGATTACCCCAGGTCCCTTTCCTGTTTTGTTGTTGTTACTACCTCCCACCCATTGTGTATTCTTCCCTGGGTTCTTGTTTCCCAGGTGCATTATTTTGCACTTTTTGCATTGAATCCTAGCTGCCATATGTCTGACCATTCCTCCAACTCAAGCAAGTCCCTTTTCATCCTTTCCACGCCTCCTAGTATCAACCCTGTTGCAGATCTTGTGTCATCTGCAAAAGGCATACTTCCTTCCAGTCCTCTGCAGTGCCACTGATGAAGACATTAAAAAGGACTGGACCCAACACTGAACCCTCACGGTACCCCACTAGTAACCCTCTTTCTTCATAGTGGACTCCATTTACAATTATCTTCTGTGTCCTGTTGTCCAGCCAATGTTTTATCTAGGCTACCACCCTGGGACCCACTCCCAGGCTGGTTAATTTGACTAATAATCTTTTGTGTGGGACTGTGTCAAATGCCTGCATAAAGTCTAGGTAGGCCATGTCCACAGCCCGTCCCTGGTCTACTACTTTGGTCACCCAGTCAAAGAAATCTATTAGATCTGCCTGACATGACCTTCCGCCTTGAACCCATGCTGCCTTGGATCCTGTGCTCCACTGACCTCTAGGTACTCAACTGTTCTTTCCTTCTAGAAGTGACTCCATCACTTTCCCTACCACAGAGGTCAGACTGACAGGTCTGTAGTTTCCTGCCTCTGTCTTGGTCCCACTTTTGTGAAGGGGAATCACATCCGCCTTCCTCCAGTCCTCGGGTACCACACCATCCTCCCATGATTTATTAAAAGAGTAGCCAGTGGTTTCACTAGTTTCTTCCTTAATTCTTTTAGAATTCTGGGGTGAATTCCATCAGGACCCATTGCTTTGTCCACCTTCAGTTTTAGGAGTTTTTGCAGAACCCTTTCTTCTGTGAAAGGACTGGGATCAACCTCTATCAAGAGTGCTTCTGTAATTGGATTAGGCACTTCCCTCCTCTTTGTGAATACTGAGCAGAAATATTCGTTCAGTATTCCTGCTTTTCACTGTCCCCTCTGCCCCCACCCGTTCATTCTATTTAGCCTCACTATCCCTCCCTTTGTCTTTCTCGCTTGCTGATGTACCATAAAAGGTTTTATTCCCTCTTAACTGAGTTGGCTATCTTTTCCTCACAGTTTGGGCCTTTGATATTCTGACTTCTCCCTGCTTCATTCTGGCTTAACTGGTACAGCTCTCTGTCCTGCTCCTGCTGTGTTTCCTTATACTTCCAGAATGCTATCTTTTCTTCCTGACTTTCACAGCCACCTCTTGAGAACCATAGTGGCTTTTTCTTCGCTTTGATTTGTTTATTTGCTTCACACAAAGGCTTGTTGCCTCTGTGATGGCAGTTTTGATAATTCCCCATTGTTGCTCCACCTCCTTCTAGCCTGTTTGCTAGTGCTTTTCTGAGGCACTCTCCCATCTTGCCAAAGTCAGCCCTCCTAAAGTCCAGTACCACTTTTGTATGGCTTGACTCTGTAGCTGAGTTTAACGTGAACCACACTGTTTGATGGTCACTTGTCCCCAGATGGTAACCCACTTCTAGATCTGAGATCCTCTCACTGCCCCGCTTGAGAGCACGAGTCTAAGATTGCTCCCTCCCAGTGGGTTCCAAACTAGCTGTCTAATGCCTGCCACTTGTAGGGCGCCAAGAATGGCCCTGCTCTTGGATGTGGCTGCAGCAAATGTGCTCCAGTTAACATCTGGCATATTCAGGTCTCCCATCAACAGCATCTCCCTTTCTCTGCCATTCTAAGAATGCCTTCCATCATATCCTTGTCCATTCCTTCCCTGACATGGGGGTCTGTACACAACCCCTGCGGATTGTGGTGCCCTTTCCAGTCTCAAGGTGACCCACAGTGCCTCCTCTCCTCCCTGTTTACTCTTTTGTTCAGTTGCTTTTATCCCTTCCTTTATATAGAGACTACTCCTCCCCTCTTCTCCCTTGCCTGTCTGTCCTGTAGGTTATGTACCCTGGTATGTTAACATCCCAGTCATGGTTCTCTGTGTACCATGTTTCTGTGACTGCTACGATATCCAGGCATCCTCTTCCATTAAGGCCACCAGCTCAGGGAGCTTGTTGCTCAGACTACGGGCATTGGTACTCATTACCCTCCATTTCTGATGGCCTTACCCCTTTTGCCCCATCCCTGTCCTTCTTGCCTTTGTCACTTCTCCATTTACCCTGCCCTTCCCTATCGACACCTTCATGTTGGTGTTTGCCACACTTACTACCGTGATTGTTTGGGGGCTAGGATTTTCCTGCTCCTTTCCGTGCCTCCCCTTGGCTAGTTTAAAAGCTTGCCAATGAAGCATTTAAACCTATCACCTAGGATCCTGGTTCCCTCCCGGACAGATGCAGCCCATCATGCCAGTATAGGCTTGCATCACTCCAGGTGGACCCCCAGTCCCCAATGAAGCCAAATCCCTGAGTTCCACACCAGTTTTCAACCACTGATTGAATCCCATGGTATGGAACACCTTAGCTCTCCTGTGCCATAGATGGGTAGCACCTCCGAGGAAGGTTACCATGCGTGCTACTTGACTAAGGCCCTCCCCAATTCCACAAACTCTTCCTGCACTTCTCTAATCCTTTCTTAGCCAGGTCATTTGTCCCTAAGTGGACAATGACATCCAGCTCCTCCTGTGCAGCTGCTCCGCAATCCTGAGGATTCGGCTCCTGTCCCTCCAAGCCATGGCGCCAGGCAGGCACCTTACCTCCCTCTCCCTTCCTTGCCCAGTTCTACCTTCCTAGCAATGGAGTCCCCCACCAGGAGTTGTTTCCTTCCCTGCAGGGTCCCCTGCCACCCTCCTGTGGGTCTCCTTTGTGGAGGTTCCCAGTATCCTCCTTGGTCTCCACTGTAGGTGCCTCCATAGAGGAACCACACTTTGCCAGAATGGCATTGGAATTGTGGAGAGGTACAACTGGAGGGATGTGCCTCTGTTCCACCACCTCACCCTCCCTGAGCCCACTGTGGTCCAACCGCCCTCTTTCTTGGCAACCTCTGAGGCAACGGCAGTGGCACTGGTGGTCCCTGGATGGAAGAGGAGGTCCCACAAATCCTGGCCAAATCAGCCTGGAGATGAGCAACCTCCTCCCTCAGCCCAGAGAGGTGCCTGCAGATGGACACAACACCGCATCCTCCAGAACGCCTCCCAGAAGACTGCTGCCCACAGCCACTGCACTGCACCACTCAATCATGTCTTATTTCTGGCCCCTTAACTGTTTGTAATCCTTACTCTTTCCTCTGTTTTTTTTTTCTTTCCTTACTTTCTGCCTGTGTGCCCTTTAAGCTCCTGATTGTCCTGTTCTGAGACAAGAATATCCTATATTTCTCAGTAGACCACTTACTTGTTCAGAGGCAGACCTCCAGCAGCTAGAGGGGCCGGAGAGCTACTCTTGCCCTTCTAGGATGGTGGGTCCTTGGTGGTTCTGTGATCACTCTTTCCTGCCCCTAAACAGGAAGTTCCTGTTGTCAGTCAAATCCTGTGCCTATAAAAATAGAACTAGTTTTGGGTGGAGGGGAGGGAAGGAGGGCAATATAGTCCCAGTAGAGAAGTCCAGTCACACAGCAGTCCTTTTCTCCTGGTGTCTTCTGCCAAGCTATTAGCAGAATCTTTCTAAGGCAGTCTTTAAATGTAGCTTCCTTCTAGCTAAGCCACCCTCTACTTACCAGATCTTTCTACAAGTAATTTAAACCTCACAGCAGTTAAGTCCTTTCAGTCACCTGAGATGTACACCTAGATGACTTTTCAGTTACCCATTCAGTTCAGTTAACCCAAACACACACTTTTTTTTGTTTTGTATGTTAGTAACACTTAAAATCTTACAGTAACTACTTGTGTAGTTATCAGAATGTCTGCAAAAGAAATATGCTCAGGGATTAAAGTATGTCCTAATGGGAAACCAGAACTTTTGCATAATTAGTCTTAGAGACGGAGATCTCAGAATAAGACTGAATAGCAGCACATGCATTTTGTGCTCTAGTAGTGTGGTGTATACATCGAACCAAATCATCTGCATACACAAATACTTTAATCTGGAGATGTAGGATGTACCACCAGACCTAGTGTTTGAAGGTCCGATTCAATTTTCCTAATAAAAATATCTATACAGAAAACGTACAGTAAGGGACTAGGGGCATCCCTGCCTGACTCCTCTTTTTTTTTTTTACGGGCCCTTCCACCAGGTTTCCGCCCTGGTCACGGCTCCTCGTCTTCCACCTACTGTCTACCGTGATCCCCCGGTCACCCCCAGCTTTCTCCCGGAGGGTGGGGCCGCAGAACTGGCTCCCCTTATCCGCCCGCAGAACCATTATCTGGTTGGGGATCCGTGGCAGAGACTAATCGAGGCCTGGGGAGGGCTTCATAGAGGTGGAGGTTCCCCTGATTTTCTTGTATTTTGCCCACTGGAGAGCCAGATGTGCACGACGCCAGCGCACCCACGCGTGACGCCCGCCGCGGTTTCCCCATTAGCTGCACCCGCTACCGTCAGACACCCAGCCTCCACTGCGTCGTCCCAGCGCGGCGCATGTCCCACACCCACCATGAAGGAAGGAGAGCTGTCGTGGACGCCTAACCTTTCCTTCCCCTGCCAGCCCGAGTCTGTTCCTCGAATCTGGTGTCGCCAGCGGGCGCAGGTGTGGGCATCTAGCCTCAAACTCTCAGCACCACCGGCCGGCTCCTGACTCCTCTTTAGTGGACGCTCTGACCCTATCCAGCCATTTACTTTAGGTATTTAAGAGCTTGGTTATACATAACAGCAATCCAGTTTACAAAAGTACTGGGTATCCCATAGGCTCTTAATACTTGATAAAACAGGTGAGAAATCCTGTTGAATGCTTTCTCTTGGTCAGTACTAAGTATGAAGCCTTGTAATTTATCATTTTCTGCCCTTAAAAATATTTTTCTTTTGAGAATTAAGTTGTCTGATTGGCATCTATTTGGAATGGCACAAATTTGAAATGGACTAATAACTGAATCAGCAATACTAGTTAACCTATTTAAAATAATTTTGCTTAATATTTTGAGGTTTGTATTTAACAGACACAAAGGCCTCCAATTATTTAAATCCTCTCGGTCACCTTTTTGTATAAAAGATCAACAGTGCCTGGTTCATAGATCTGGATAACATTTCATCCATAACATAGAATAAAAAATGAGTTCATCTAACAAAATTGAACTGTTAAATCTCCAACAGTTCTTCTTACACTTAGGGTACTAATTACAATTAATGGTCTGGCAGTATAGCCTAGAGGTTAGAGGAACGAGGTGTGAACGAGCTTGATACATCCAGCAGACCAGATCCGAGTTTGATTCTCACAACCTCCACTTGCATACTGTGTGACGCTGAGCAAGTCACTTAACCACCCAGTGCTCCCAGGTCACTCCTGAAAACAGGCACTTGTGCCTAGTGGGCCTTACCCGTTACCAAAGACTAAAATAAAAAACAATTTCTAAAGCTGGTGCAAGTTCCTCTTGAAAAGTTTTGTACTGTTACACCAATGCCGCCTGACACTGGGGCAGAACCATTCTTTAAACCACCTATTGCCACCCTAACCTCACCTACTGTAATAGAAACTAAGAAAGCTTTATCATCTTCTGAGATCTGAGGCAAATTCCCTGCCAGATTTGTGGAGCTTATGTGTGCAACATGTGAAAATCCACCTGTTGCATGATTTCTGTAGGAGATGTAAGAACCTGACCTGTAGTAGACTTAACAGCCCCAATAATTCTATGATTCACCCTCTTTGTGCTTTCTTTGAAGGGTCAGTTGAGCCTTTTAACATGTTAACCCTAACCCTAAGTTCTTGTTCCAGGGACTGTGCCCTGTCACACTGTATCTTGAACATCTGTTGCTCAATTTCTGATATTAAAGGGCCATAATCCTTTTCTGAAGATCAGTTAGAGATATTAGAGACTGAAGATGGGCCCTTAGCTGTAAATAATTGGTATACTTTTTATTTGCTATATCCCTGGATTGGGACTGAAAATTATTCCCAGACTTTTTTATGTCCTCCCACCAATGTGCTGCTGTGTCATACAGTTCGACTACAGAAAGACAAGCCTGCCAGTCTCTCTGCCATTTACACTGAATACGTCCATCTAACACAACTGAACCCAAGTCTCCAACAGTTCTTCTTGCACCTAGGGTACTACTCCACTAAATGCCTACTGCAATAGGCCGATGATCAGTAAATTCCTTGCCTGAATTATACCATGTAGAATATGTAAAATCGTAGAAATAGAGAGAAAATCTATTCTAGTGGAGAGTCTCCACCTAAAGTACGTGTTCCCACCAGTAGGACATTTGTTTCTATAGGAATCCTTCAATTTTGCACCAGAAATTATAGTTTTAAGTGCCAGTGTATCACTAAAGATTTTATCAGTCTGAGCCCTCTGTCAGTTTTTCCGAGGAGCAATTAAAATCTCCTGCCCATGCAATCATCCTAAAAATGAAAAGAAATGGCTGAATTTAAGTACTGTAACGCTTTAAGTGCTTTTGTCTGTGGGGCATAAATAGTGATGAGCCTAAGTCTTTCAGAGTGATAAGAAATATCTAACATTAATGCTTTTCCAGGCTCAATGTCAGCTAATCTGGAGGCCTTTAAATCGGGTTCAGAAATAATATTCCTACACTATCACATAATTCTTGTCCCACTGACCAGAATGAAGGGACCTTGGTCCATACTGTAGAGGCCTGCTGTCGGTCTAGTGTAGTTTTGATTCTGATGTCCTGGAGGCAGATAATGTCAGCTTTATCCTGTGCTAATGAGCCTAATAATGTAATTAATTTAATGTGACTTTTAATGCTATTGATGTTCACTGTGGTAATCCTTAGGAAACTCATAAGTAGGATTGAAAAACTGAATCGTGCAGAATCTCATTGCTGTACCTCTCAGGAGTTTTATTGCATCTTCTCCTAGTCCTTTGAGAAATATGTGCTGTTTTATCCTCCCTTCAGTATCTGAAGTGACTACAGTGGAGTGAGATGTAAGAGAAGAAGAAGAATCTGATGCGTCCCTCCTGACTCATTGTCCGATCTATTGTTACTAAAACTGCAAATTTGTTCCCTGATGTCCAGGATGTGCCTAGTGTGTCATTGCCCTGAAGCTTCTCAGTGTGTTGTTGCTTTTTCCTCTATTCCATTTTATTGCAGAAACATGTTTAAACGGTTTGTCCTGACTTTGGGGCATGACAATATCCACAGGTCTTTCTGAGCAGTCATAACCACTTCAGTAATAGGGACAGAATCCCTGGTTCAGCTACCTCAAAAGTGCTGTACTGGGACTTCATGGTCCCTACTGTATCTGTTGTCTCCGTAGGGAGGGAGATGGGGGGTACGGCGGGAGACCATAGCTGCTGTTTTCTGGGCCTGCATCTGCTGAGCTCGATTAATGAGACCTTCTTATGAGAGACTGTCCTCATGGTTATGCGAAGCCCATGGGCATTTACTGTAGCCATGTCCTGTATGCTCACATAAATTACATTTGAACAGATTGACACATGATGAGGAGGAATGCCCATACTCTAAACAGTGACTACAGTGGGGGTGTCACATTCCGAGCCTACGTGAGTGTGGGAACCACATTTAAAACATGATTTTGGCTGTCCATTGTAAAAGAAACACCCCTCTGTCTGCCCAGAAAAAGGTGCTCGGTAGATGGACAGGGCTGTTATTAGTAGAGTACATTCACTGCAGTATTCCACCCTGTTCCAAATTTGTTCGCTGTCAAGTATGGGCATGGGTTTCTGTAACACTTCACATTGTTGTTTTATCCAGAATAAGATGTCCTCTACATGGACCCCTCGTTCAAACATGACAGTAACAAGTTTAACTGCTGGCTTTGTGAGGGGATAGCCATGTGGGGATCCACAATGGGGAGTTCTTGACTGTCTGATATTGGGTCCAGTACTTGTCCAAGCTAGATACTGTCTTAAAGCTGTATCATAGTTTCCATTCCCCAAATGTATTCTGAAAATCTCTGAGAAAAAATGCATAGAACCCTTTAACAGTTGTTTGGCTATATGAATACGGTCAGGAGGGTTCTCCAGGCCATCTAAAAATTATTCTAACGGCATTTCTTCTCAGAGCTGGCTCCCCTTGTTATTAAAAGATCTGAGAGTTTAAAATGGGCTTCAACCAGGCTCTCTTGAGAAGGATTTTGTAAAATTTCCTCAGAAGGTCACATCCTGCTAGGTTGAGTGTCATTAGAGGGGTTAGTAACAGCAGTTTGTACCTGTTCAGATTGCACAACAACGTTGAGGCCCATACCTGTATCTGTAGTCAGATTGTTGGAACAGAGCTCTGCTGAGTCAGCCATAGAGTTGGTAGCTACTATGCAGTTGTGTAACAGTGCACTGTATCTTTGTACGTCCTGATCCTGAGGGTCCGGTAACCAGGTCCTGTTTCCATCTTGTAACCAGCCTGCATCCTGCAAAGTGTGAGCTGAGACCACAAGTGATTGGAAGCTAAGGAGTAGCCTCCTTGGGAATCGAATTTCTTCAGTGTTTGTCTGAGCCAAGGTTGATCAGTTTGCAGCACTATAGAGGTTGCAAGTTTTGAGGATTGCTGAACTGCATGGTGAGTCATTCCCAGTCGCCGTCCTTTGTATTTTTGCAAAGAACCATGAGCTTTTTCTGTACCCAGCTTTTGGCACTCAGCGGAACCCTGAAACGAGCTGTCAGCCGCATTCACACTATCCACTTCTCGCTGCAGACTAGGCCCGCGGTATCCTTGGGTGATACTGCGTCATTGCTCAGCTGATTTTGAGGCTGTCATCCTCGTGGTTTGACACATTGACATTACTGTGTTGCAATTGTTCAGCTTGTAGAGCCTGCCACTGTCGTTGCATTTGGCTTCTTTTCTTAAACAATTCCTGCAACAACTTCTGCTTGTCGGATGAATATTGAGCCCTCAGCTCCATAGATTTTTCTTACTGGTCCATATCCATTTGTGACCAGTCCATATCAGGTTCAAAATACTGCTCTGGTAAATCTTCTTCCACAAATTTCTGAACAAATTCACTACCAGCCTCTAGCAAAATAGGGCAGGAGAGGAGGCTAACCCCCTGCCTCTTCAGACAGGACTCCACCACCAGGATCCATAGGGGCAGCCATCTTGCAAAGGTGGCCAAGGGTTCCCTGCAGCAAGAGTATGGGAATTTCCGGTGTCTCATCAGGTTTGACCTTTCTCTGAAATACCACTAATAGCTTAATGTGGTTCAATTACAGTTGGTTTGCATCTGTATCACCACCTCACCACGTGGACCAGGCTGAAAATTAGCAGTATTGTCAAACCCTCCTTTCCAATTCAACAACAAAAAATAATTTCTTCCAAACCTTAAATAACTATGTTACTTTTCACCCTGGTGTAATGCTAGCCAAAACTGCTAATATGGGCACTGATTTATTCACTCTGATGTTTGCTGAAGTAACTAGTCACTGCATTCAGGTACAGTAGACTCCGATTATCCGACCTCTCCATTCATCCGAACTCCCTATCTAACGGACGCGTTGGATTGTCCCCACAAATATCACACTTAGACATCAGATCTAAAAATTCCATGCTAAAGGTGTTGCAACCACAAGAGTCCTGTACACAGACCTCTTCAGGCAAGAGAGGGGATAGTAAGCAGTCCAATGAAACAATTTCTTGTACTGTACAACTTTATTTTAATAATTGCTGTAAGGTCCTCCTGTTGCAACAGCTGTTTTGACTCTCGTTGAAAGTGTCAGAAAGGGGCTATACATGGGGCTGGCGTGTACTAGTGACCCGGCTTCAGGAATGGACCCTGGGACACTGGCAATTAGGAGTAGGAGTGGCTGGAGTAGCGCTGCATGCATGTAGGCTGGGCTAACGCTAATGCTTAACACTCAAAGGAGGGAGTAACTAAAATAAAAAACATCCATGCTGTTTACATGGCAGCTGCTAGCACTCTTGGGGTCCTCCTTCCCAAACCATGATCCACTTGGATAGTGGTAATCGGACTGACTTCTCGAAATCGGATGACTCTGTTTCCTCGTGTTGCCTGGCACAGCAGAGCATGAATTCTGCAAACAGTATGGCCTCTGGTACCCTGCTCCAAACCCCTGCTGCCCTCTGAGTGAAATTTTTTCCTCTCTCATCCAGTTTGCAAATTTCTCTACTCAACTTAAAGCATGGCCTCTTCTGTTGCACCCCACCCGAGTTATAATGAACAGGTTACATTTACTTGATCTTGCAATACTGTTTTGAACATATGCATGTGAGCTGGCTTAACGCTTAAGGCTGACTTCTCGCTTATCCGACTTCCCGATTATCCGACTATTTCGGATGTCTCCGACGGCAGTCGGATAAACGAGAGTGTACTGTATTTGTTATGAGGGCACTTACTGGCTTGTGAAAAAAAAAAAACTAATGTGAATTGTGTATGGTTACTGTTTTTCTTCTGGTTATAAACATGTCTTCCCTGAGTTCTTTTGTATGAGAGAGATATAAAGCAGAGAATTTCCAGCTCACAAAGAACTTGTGAGAAGACACTCCTGTGTCCTGAGACGGACTAGAGCTAACCGTATATAGTGTAATAGCATGTTAAGTGCCTTCATTGAAATGTGGAATTATTATTTAAAACCAAAATATTTTATTTTACAAGAAAACATTAATGGCATCCCCTGTAGGAGGAGAACTGAAGTTTTCAGTTTTATCTTAAAACTTAAGAATTGTGATCATGTTAGCATTAGATCATATGATTAGCAAAATAAGATATTCTGGAATATATAGAAAACAAGTGATTCTGGTTGACTCAGAGGTTCCTTGATTAATAATGGTGCTTTGTTATATCTTTAGCCATTCCACAGATTTTGAAGTCCATAGAAACTGGCTTGCCATCACTCACAGTTTACCAGTCTCACAGTGGTATCATGAAGTAAGTACATACAAACATATGAAGAAGCCAGCAGAAGAAGGCCATTTGGTTTATCAAGTCTGCTCGTGTGCAGGGTCCACAGCTTGAGCTAATCTTCCTGCCCTCCCGCCCCACTCCTCCCATCTTCACTACCCATGATCCTTACTTTCCCCCTACACCTATCCCAGCCTCTCTTAAAGCTGTTCACTGTCTTCAATGAGATTACCTCTTCCGGCAGCACATTCTAAGTGTCCATTACTGTCTCTGTGAAGAAGTGCTTTCTGACCTCCCTCCTAAACCTCCCACCCTCCAGCTTAAGACTGTGCCCCTCGTGTCATGGTTGCCACTCAGCTTAAAGAGACTGTCCTTATCAACCTTATTTATCCCTTTCAAGCACTTGAAGATCCAATCGTGTCTCCGCCTTCCAGGGAGTACATGTTTAGTGCTCTCAACCTCTCCCCATATGCCTTACCCTGCTGACTGGCTATCATTTTGTAGCCCTCCTCTGGACCTTCTCCAGCAGGTTAATGTCCTTTTGAGGTGTGAGCACCAGTACTGAATTCGTACTTAGATGCGGCCTTACCAGTGACCTGTACAAGGGCATTATAACCTCCTCTCTCCTATTACTGACCCCTAGATATGCATCCCAGCATTTTGTTTGCCTTTACTGCTGCTTTCTTGCACTCGTGGAGTGCTTCAGGTCACTAGTGATCATCACTCCCAGGTCCTTCTCCTCCTTCTTCTCTGATGCAGATACTCTGACTCCACCCATAGGTACCCTAGTACTATAGGTATGATAGGTAAATACAAGCCATGTGGGCAGGTACCATGGGCTCACCAAAATCAAAATGAATACCCCATTTTGTTATTCTTAATATGGTACTCATCTACTTTGTTTTTAAAAGCATCCATACTACCACTACCCACTATCTTTACTGGTAAAGAGTTCCACAGGCTGACTGCCCTCTGATAGAACCAGGCTGCCCTTTTCTTGGTATGACACAAATCCCCTTTAGCTGCAAGCCATGGGACCGAGTAGTTTCTATATCTGTGATGATAATGTGGTCTGACCAGTATTTTATGGTATAGTATTAGCGAGATAATGCACCATTTCTTGAGATGTAATGTGAGTTGCACAAAAGTTTCTTTATAATTCTGCATTAAAAAGCTATCACACAGCTGTTTTGGGACCCAGAGGAAGCAATCCTCTTCTCCATAGATGACCTGGGTTTGGTAGCAAACTTGGGTGTCTAAAGATGGGTGGATCAGACTAGGAAGATCACTGCTAACGATAGCAGGTCTCAGCCCAGCCCTCTCAGTGGGCCAGGTAGCCTCCTCCCTTTTGGAGGGGAGATGTGATGTCCTGGCATGATGTATCTGCTGTGGCGCTTGAGAGCTGTGCACAGCACCATGGGAATTGAGGTGGGCTGGGGGAATTATGACACTCTTGCCAACAAAAAGTGCAGTTGGACTAATGGTTCACCTACGGTCTGGCTGAGATCTTACTACCTTAAGTGCTACCCCTGCAAACATTTTTGCTTATTCTGTTGAGTTTGTGTATGCATATGTGAATATTTAGGTTTCTGTGCATTTTGTGAGCTGTGCATATGTATATATATAGATTATATACATATGTATATAGTTAATTTATACCTGGATGGCATTGTACTACTTGCCTATTCCACTGTACATGTTTATCTTCGTTTCAATACATTCGGTTATGTCAGTATAATTGCTTAATAATTTGGAATTTGTAGACATGCCCTTCTATGTCTCAATCTGTGCCTTGTACGATTCTGTCTTTATTGAACTATGTAATCTTCTTTTGGATTTTTACTCTTATTGTATCCCCTATCCCCTCTCCCCAGGACACATCTGGAAATGAGCTCTGTGTAGCTCACTGTGCCTTTCCTAGTGAAATGTTTAAAAATAAATAAATAAATAAATAAATAATGGGACAGAATTCCCAGGTGGTCTTTCGGATGATGGTGAACACTGGCACTGCTTGGCCTCTGCGTGACATCCCTCCTCCACCAGATGTGTGTGTTACTGAAGAGTGGCAAAACGTGGATAATGAGAGGGTGGTGAGTCAAGATGGGGCTGGGAGGTAGCTAGGGCAGCCTGATGGCTGGATGGCTAAAGGAGACAAAATGAAGAGATTTAAAGAAAACAAAAAACTGTATTTTGGGAGCTAGCATAATAGCCCAGCCGTTGGGAGCTACATGTAAAGCATCCAGAGCATGGAACACCACTGTTGGCTGTTACGAGGAAGACTGTGGGTTCCATAGGCCCGGCCCTACTCCTGGTGGGCATGCAGGAACCTCTGCTGTGGCATTGCACAGTGCCTCCAATATCCCAGGGAGCGAGGTATTGGCAGACAACCACAATACTAGTGCTTTGTAACTGCAGAGGGCAGGACTTGGCACTCTGCCTAAAGAGGGAGGGCGGGGAGAAGATTGTGGGGAAAAAGGCAGGTTATCCAAGATACTTGTGTGAGGATCTTACTCGATCTAAATATGTACATTGACAATGTGCTGTTTGATTGATATCAGTGCAATTGAGAAATATATTTAATTCTGGGTTGTCCCTGAAAAGGGACTGCAATGTCCTGGTGGGCCTACTTGGTTAACAAAATTACTAAATACAGTAAATAAAAAAAAAATAAAAACAAATAAACTGTGTCCCCATGCCCTAGCACTGCTTCCACTGGGGCTCACTGAGACATAGTTCATTTTGACTTCTTTTCTCTCTCCCAGCAGATTTGGTTCCTCTTCTGCCCCATGTAATGGGGGTTCCCATCAGAGGGCTAAGCTCCAGGTATAGAGAGGGGAGCTTGTTGCTGCTGGAGTGATAGCATCAGAGCTCTTCAGAGATGTTGAGGGCAGCCTTTGTGGACCAAAGGAGCACTGAAGTATCTCTAGACACCGATGATAAAATAGTAAGTTAAAACAAAACTAATGTGTGTTGCCAGTTGGCCCTGCTGCCTGCAACCTGGGTTCGGGACCTGACTTGGGACATGCAGGCGTTGGGTTAGGGCTGGAAAATAGTGGCTGCAGACTGCAGTGCTTCTCAGCCCAAGGAGAGGCTAGTGATGCTACTTCCAGCACTGCAGCGACCCCAGTGGAGGGCCAGGGATCCATTATGGTGTCTGCGGCCAGTAGTGACTGTGGCAGCACCATCAAGTGGGTGGAGGGAGGGAAAATGAGGGAAACCCTTGATGCTGTATAAATGACAGTTTCAGGTACTCTTGAGCCGTGCTCCATGTGAACCTCCACTGGAGGATGGTGATGAACAGCAGATAACAGGCCTGGGAGGTAGCTGTGGTATCCGCAGCCTGAAGCCCAGGGAGACCAGTACTGGAGGATAAACAACTTGATTTAAAAAAAAAAAAAAAAAAACAGGAAAAAACCCTGCTGTAGCAGGAAATGACCTTTAAGGATGGAACTGATGGCCATTGAGGCAGAGTGGCTACAGACAATTGAAACAAGTCTGAAGGGATTTAAAATGGGTATTGAGGAGTGAACATGCACAGAGGTTCTGTCTGAATGCCTGCAACTTTAACAGATTCACAAGACGATGAAAAAGTCTGCTGGTCATCAGAAGCCTAAATCTCTAACAAGCTTGGCCCAGAGGAAACTGCAACCGCCATGGCACTGTTTATTGAGATATTGGCAGGGCTGCCCATAGCACGGGAGCATGGATCAATCCCAACCTATCTGCCACTGAAATTAATAAAGGACATTATGTGAACTTCCTGCGCTCTTGTCAAACACTTTACTGTGGAAGCCAGATATATGGATGCTGGTGTCACAAGCTCCACAACAGTTTAGGAAAGTCTAACATTTCAGGGTGTATTTGTCTTTCTCATTATCTTTGACACAAAATTGAATTCGCACCTCAAAAGAACACCATCCAGGAAAAGGATCTTTCAGAAATTAATGAGAAAATAAATCAAATGCAGGTTAAGCAAGAACAACATGAAAACAAATTACTGAGTTTAATGCTGAAACTTTTCTGAAGCCCTTGCTCAGAAATAGATGGGCAATTGTTGGTTTACAATACAAACTTAAAATGTGGAAAAAATGAATAATATAAACCAGGATCCACAGCAATGCTGCTTGTGCTCAATATACAAACATACAAATAAGTAGTACGAAAATGTCATTACTGAATACAAATTTGAGTTCATGTCTGTTCTTAATTTAAAATTTATTCACGAACATCTGAAGAAGTCAGCAGAAGAAGGTCACCTGGCCGATCAAGTCTGCTCGTATTGCAGGGTCCACAGCTTGAACTAATGTCCCTGCCCTCCCTCCCCTCCTCCTATCCTCCCTACCCATGATCCTTACTTCTCTACCTCTGCCTATCCCAACTTCTCTCTTAAAGCTGCCCACTGTCTTCAGCGAGATGACCTCTTCCAGTAGTGCATTACAAGTGTCCACCACCCTCTGTGTAAAGAAGTGCTTTCTGACCTCCCTCCCTCCTAAACCTCCCACCCTCCAACTTAAGACTGTGCCCCTAAGTTTTATGGTTGCCACTCAACTTAAAGAGACTCTCCTTATCAACCTTATGTATCCTTTCAGGTACTTGAAGGTCCAACTCATGTCCCCTCTCTCTAGCCTGTCTTTCAGGGAGTACATGTTCAGTGTCCTGAACCTCTTCTCGTGATACCTTACCTGCTGACCCACTATCATCTTTGTAGCCCCCTTGGACCTTCTCCAGCAGGTTAATGTCCTTTTGAGGTGTGGGCACCAGTACTGAACTTCATACTGTAGATGCGGCCTTACCAGTGACCTGTACAAGGGCAGTATAATCTTCTCTCTCTACTACTGATCCCCCAGATGTGCATCCCAGCATCTTGTTTGCCTTTCTGCGGCTTTCTAGCACTGTGTGGAGTGCTTCAGGTCACTAGTGATCATCACTCTCTGGTCCTTCTCCTCTGATGCAGATACAGGACTCCACCCAAGTAGTACTCTGTCCTGGGATTCTTGGCTCCAATATGCATAACTTTGCATTTCTTGGCATTGAAGCCAAGCTGCCAGATCCTGGACCACCTCCCCAGCTTTTCCAGATCTTCCTGTAGGTTCTGTATCCCTTTAGCTGCATTGAGGACTGATGTTGAAAAAAAATCTTGGCAATTACACAGTTCTAGATTAAAATTTCAGTACAAATTAGCATTCACTGTAGCATAAATTACACTTTTTGTCTATCTAGAGTCCGTTATGGAACCACTGGAGGGTTTGTTACCTCTGCTGATCCCCAGATTCACTAAACACAGTGCAATATATAGGAGATTGCTACTTGGAACACAACAAAGAGGCACTCACGCCCACGATAAACTTTTAACTAACAGCATTGTTATGGATCTCAGTTTGAATCATTATCTTTACTGTTTCATGGTCCAACCTAGCAAGGTCGCATCACCAATTGATATGACCAGGACGTGACTGGTATAAAGAGGTGGTTTTACACCAGAAGCCCGCTTCGACGGTGGTCCACTGACCAAGCGTTGGAGCACCTGGTACATAGCCTAATGTTTTCGCCTGCTGCACCACATTGTGTATGTTTGCAATCTGCTAAAACAAAGAACATTTTCACTGCAATCCAGTTCTATGTGGTGAACTGTGGTGACTGTCTGCATCAGTGTGTGGCAGTTTCTTTTTTCTAATATAATTTTTATTACATATTTACATTTTGACACACATACATTTGTCATACAGTGTACAACCAGCTGAAAGAAACAAGTTGGTTATCATGGTTACACAATATAGATCATTTTCCAGTATTGTTACAGTTCTTTCAAAGTATATTATATTTCTTTAAGGACATTTTGAACTAAGTATAGTACCTTGGTTTTGTGCAGAGAGAGTGGTGGATAGAGGGCTTGGCAACACGGGCCATACATCTTTCCTCTCCCCAGCGGAGCCAGGACCTCTTTCCCCCTCTTCCCTTTCCCCAGAGTAGACTTGGTAGCTATTATGGGAAGAAGTTTGGAACTGTCTACTTTTGAAAGAGCACAAGGGAAATCACAGAGTTTGGAACTCAGTGCTTTGGCTTCTCAGAAGGAACTAGAAGGGGACAGAATCAGATCTACAGTACAATAGCTTATTGTTGTTTTACATTGTTTCTTGGATTCTACTTGGTAGAAGGTTATTTATTTTCTTTCTTACTATTAAGGGGCTAGCAGGGTATTGTTTGGGGCTGTTGGAATTTTGAAACCTGTTTTGGTAGCTGTAAGTGGGCTCATTTGTTTGATTCACTGTGTGGCAGGCTGCATTGTAGGCTTGCTGATCCAACCAATCAGCAACTTCACTACTCCCCGATAGCCAACTACCAATATCTCTCTCATAATGGGAGTTTACTTCTGATACTCCTTTCACTGTCAGCCATGGGGTTCCACAAAGAAGATGTCCCTGTCACACAAACTAGGGTGATCCATCCACCCAGTCTCTCTGAACCATCCCCTTTGGCTGATGCTCAAACCCTCACATATGCTCTACCATTGCTGCATCAACTACAGTGGTGTGATCACCATAAAGAGACACATACCACCACACATATATTTCAACCAAGGCTCCACTGCTGAATATACAGATCCTCTAAGCTCCTACCAAACTGCTATTTGGTGTCCGACACAATCTCTTAAACCCACAGGAGCACCCCAAAAGAGTGGCAACAGAATAAAATAAGGAGGACCAAAGACAGCCTCCTCTCCCTATCACTGGCAGCCCTCACGAAACTCCTGCTCTTTCTATTACTCTGTATTGGTAATGTGGAAATCAACCCTGGACCCCTGAATGTATCACCTCCATCAGACCTAACCTCAATTAAAGGCCTCAGTTTCCTGCATATTAATGTATGCAGTCTGCTGAAAAACTCACACTGATACAAGCCTGGGTTGCACCTTGCCAGACTTTCTTGTGGTACCTGAGACATGGCTCAAACCCACCACAGCAGACAGGGATGTTAACCTACCTAACTACCAGCTATTCAGAGCTGATCGCCAAACAAGGGAGGTGGAGTAGCCATATATGCAAAATCGGTATAGCTGTATCCTATATTGCTGCAACATCTATGCCCAAGGAGTTTGAATGCCTATCCCTAAAAGTTTCTCTCCCCAATACAGCAGCTTTTCAGCTAGTTGGTTGCTACAGACCCCCTCTGCTGAACACAAGCTCTTATCCCATCTGGGGAACCTGCTCAAACCCAGCACTGAAGAAGTCATTATTCTAGGTGACCTGAATTTCAACTGGCTTACCCAGGAAGCTGCACCTCTGGTATCATTCTGTGATACATATAGGTTCACACAGCTAATTAATGAACCAACAAGAATTAATGCAAGGAATAGTAATAACAGCACACTACTTGATATCATGCTAGTGAATAAACCACATCTATTCACACACGCTGGAGTGCTTTCTGTGATATAAGTGATCACTGCCCCATCGCAGGGGTAAGATCCACCAGCATAACAACAAGCCCTGCAAAATTCCTCATGAGGAGATCCAAGAAAAACATCAATATTGAAGGATATTTGCATGATCTAGCTTACTCTCCACACTGGCAAGAGTTTTATCTTGCCCATTCTGTTGAAAAAGCTCAGCAGGAGCTAAATAACATTATAATAAATGCCCTTAACACCTATGCCCCAATCTCTAGTATCCGAGTAAAAACAAATCCTGTCGTTGGTTTACAGCTGACCTCAAAGCTGCACTGCTGGAGAGAGACAAACTCTGGAAAATGGCAAGAAAAACCAAGAATGCAAATGACTGGATGATCTTTAGGAAAGCCAGGAATAGATGCACCAAGAAAGTTAGGGATGCAAAGGCTGCCTTCTACTTGGCTGAACTTGACTCTTCCTACCATAATCCTGCTAGGTTTGGGGCACCATCAAGGGTATGGTGGGGCAGGATGCTAACAACCCCTTCAACTCAGTTACACAACAGTTATGGCCTATCACTGGCAAAATGGAAATTCTGGGCGCCTCCAATAACCACTTCACAACGGCTGGCCTTGCCTTTGACACCTCTCCAGCTAACCTGCTGAGGGAACAATTAAGCTTCCATTACACTGGTGATCAGAGAGTTGACTCTTCCTTCAAGCTTCAAATCTATACTGTTGAAACAAGTAGAGGATCTATTATGGCAACTGGATACCAAAAAAGCGCGAGGGGCAGACTCTCTGGACCCCTACTTTCTAAAGATTGCATGCCATGTACTTGCAGTCCCCTAACACACCTCTTTAACCTATCCTAAACTCTGGCTCTATTCCACACTGTGGAAGACAGCCCAAGTGGTTCCCCTTCTAAAATCAGGGGACCCTATGGATCTCAATAATTACAGGCCCATTTCCATTCTACCAGTGCTATCCAGGATGCTGGAGAAATTAGTGAGTAATCAGTTAAGGGAGTATCTTGACAATGCTAACCTCCTAAACCCAGCTCAATCTGGATTCAAGGCCAAGCATAGCATTATCACTGCACTAGCCAAGGTCACAAATGACTGGCAATCCGAATTAGATAAAAAGAATAATGTCTGTGCAGTATTCCTGGACCTGAGCAAAGCATTCGATACTGTGGACCACGAGCTACTACTTTCATCTCTGTACTCCATTGGCCTAGATCCATCCTCCCTTAAGTGGTTCAGATGCTATCTCACTGGTAGGTCACAGCAGGTAAAATCTGAAGGTGACCTATCCCCATTAAAACCACTGTCAAGAGGAGTTCCCCAAGGTTCTATTCTGGGTCCTATCCTTTTGCCATTTATATAAATAACATTGATTCAGCCCTTACCAATTCCTCTGTACACCTCTTTGCTGATGACACTGTTCTGTATGTCAGCAACCCTTACCTGCAGCTGCTCGTGAAATCCTACAAACAGAATTCTCCTTGCTACAATATCAGTTACTCAAGAAAAGCTTCTGTTAAATGCAAAGAAAACTAAAGCAATGATGTTCATAAATCTAAGCTCCACCAGCACATCCTCTCCAATCATTCTCCCCAGCTATGCACTATACTTGGAGAAAATCTGAGTATGTAAAACTTCAAATACCTAGGTGTGTGGATTGACAACAGACTTGACTTCACTCATCATTTAGAAGAACTGTTAAAAAGCTTAGCCAAAGGCTTGGCCTTCTGTAGATTAAAACCCTTCCTAAACAGAGACTCAAAGATGAGGTTACTCCAGGCCATTTTTCTATCAGTTGTTGACTATGCAGACTTCCTTTATAGTCACTGCCCCATCTCCTACCATCACAAGTTGGATACCTTGTATCATAGAGCAATAAGGTTCATTACAGATCTGCCATCTAATACTCATCATTGCTCTCTTTATGCTGCAGTTGAGTGGGTTTCCCTTCACCTCAGAAGGAACAGAAATGCATCACTATGGATTTACAGGCGTTGTCAAAAAACTTCCAAACTATATCCTGGACTGCTTCACCCAGACCTCTCCTAGCTCCTATGCCTAAGAAGCAACAACATCATCCTGCTCAAATTGCCCAAATTCAACACTAGGCTAGGGAGGGCAGCAATCAGCTATTCTCTGCTATAGCATGGAACACCCTACAAAATCCTAAAACTGTCCAATGTCATTCCATTTGCATCCTTTAAACAGCATTGTACAGTCTTCTTCAAGAAAATGCAATTGCTACCACTAGAGCTAGCATTGTCATCTCACAAATCTCCCTTTCAAACCATATATGGCATATTCCTTCCAGACAGACACCCCATCTTATGGCACCCAGTAATACCTTCACCATCCTAGTACTACATTATGTTGAGTGTCTGCCATGCCCCCCCACTGGGATATGTATATACTGTACATACTGTAAATATTAGCTTAACTTTCCTGTAACGTTTTATCATGTGAATTTACTGTACATCACTGTGTTTATAAACGTTATTTTCCCCTGTATGTATAACTGTCTTATATAAGTGTATGATGTATCTGTTGTGTATCAACTATTGAACCTTGACCTTATCAGGTCCATCTTGTAAATGAGCCTTGCTCAATGATGTTCGCCTGAATAAATAAAGATTTGATGATGATGATGGAAGAAGAAGAGTGTAGATCAGCTTGTGCCATGTACCAAATCCATTGTTTCCATTTTGCTGTAAATGAGTCAGATTGGTCTTCGATATATGCCGTTAGTTTTTCCATTTGGTATTTATTCATTACAATCTTCGCCAGTCTAGAATTGTAGGGACCTGTTTTGTCATCCATCTTCTGGTTATTGCTTTTTGCCACCAATAGATATATTGGTAAAAGTGTTTTCCATTTAGGCATTAATGCTAATAACACTAACTCTGCCGTTAATTCTGTGGGAGCAGCCAGGCTGTCTTGGATCTCATTCTGTTAACGCACCAGAAGGGCATTAGTAGAGGGCACAGCCATGAGATATGTCCTAAGTCTACTTTTTACAGTCACACTCCCTCCGGCATTTACCATATTCCAATGGCATATATTTAATAAGAATAGCCAGAGATCTAAAATATCTGAAATGGCATTTCCAGGTGTATTCTCGCCATATGGAAGAGCAGTGATTTTAACAGTATAGGGGCATATTTAATCCAGTCTTACTCGAAACCTCCAACTCTAATTCCATATTCTATTTATTTAGAATTGTTGAGTTGAGTCTCCCAAGATTTCTCTTAAAATTCGATAAAGTTGACCAATTAAGCGTCTTCCAATCCCCTGGATAATGTCTATTAAGAGCTGCAGTAATAATGGTTTGGGAAGGGATCTTGGACTTCTGGGTGTTGTCCCATGATTAATGTTGAAATTGGAGAAAGCGTAAATGATCTTAAAGAGGCAAATCATATTCCCTCTGGAGCATCTCAAAAGAGACCACACCTGCGTTGTGAGAAGCTGGAGTATATAATGTGTACCACACTGGCACCATCCTCTGAATCCCAGATCTAGCTGAGCAGATTGAAAGTTTTCGTCAGCTTATATCAGCCTTAGATAGAAAAATATCTGCAAGAATTGTGAGTGAAATCTCAAATGGTTCCATATTTTGATGACTCCTTGTAGTTTTGAAAAGTTTTTACAGGGATGACACTTTTTGAAGTGGAAAACAGAATTGTTGCCAGGTCATATAGATCATTCAATACAAATTCTATATTCTTCCAAGGGGCGAAATAGTTAGGTGACAGCAGAGAACTGATATCTTTAAAAGGGTGCTCTAGGCGTATCATTCCATATTTGGCAGGTTAACCCCTTCAGGGCTATTGAAAGATACAAAATGGAGTAGCGACCCTAGGTCACTGTCCCCCAACCAAATAAGGTTGGAGATTGACTTTTCAGGAAACAAAATAGTAGTATGAGGGCATATTGGAATATTTTGAAAAAGGTATACAGTATAAGCCACTTAATCGGGATGCAGTAAAAGGGACGTTTGCTTTAAGGGATGTCCCTTTAGTCACCGATTAAGTGGCTATCTAAAGTAGTTAATTCCTTTAGTTAATTCCTTAATGGGGACGGCATCTCCTTTAAAGGGGATGATTTAGTTCTGCTGAGGCTCATTAACACGCTCACTGACATGCATCATCGCCGTTAGCGCCTCTTGGTTCAAAGTGACTGACAACTGTTCATTAAAGGCAGCAGTTTAAACTAACCCCTGCATTTATTTACTCTCCAGCTGGTGTTCCTGCTGGTTGTTGTGTCTCTGTGCCTTATCCAAGATGGAATGCAAGTGTGTTGACCTTCCCTCGCAGATAAGATAAAAGTGCTAGAACTAGAACAGCCTGTCCAAAGTGGCTCTTCATTCTCAGTCTCAAGAGCCAAGTGGGACGTATAAGTCAGAAAAAGGATGAACTACTACACACCTGACAAAGCAAAAGCAGTCCTTCTCACAAGCGCAAGAGAAGGTAAGGACACTGTTGTTGAGGACACTCTGCATTTATGGTTTTCTAGCACTGTCAGCAAAAGGCGCTCGCATATCAGGGCTTGTTCTGAAGAAAAAGCCAACGAGATAGCCACCCATCTACTGCATACTGATTTCGAGGCAACAGATGGGTGGCTATCTCTTGAAAATCAGACACAACATTGTGTGTAAGAAAGAGCATTGTGAGAGAATGGATGCAGATCAGCATTCTGCTTCCGAGTGGCTCAGTAACGTCCTCCCTCTCTCATCGCTGATTATCCACCAACAAACATTTTTATTGCTGACAAGACTGGTGTCTTTTATAGAAGGTATCCAGACAGGGAGCACACACACAGGATATGGAGCTGATGTGGGGAGGCAAAAGATTGGGTCTCCCTACTATGCTGCAGTGATTTGCTTGGAACTGAGAAACTCCCCTTGTAGTCATCAGTAAGAGCAAGCAGCCATGCTGCTTACGAAGGATTTGAGCACCCTGCCCGTAAAATACGTCAGCTCAGCCAGTGCGTGGATGATGGGGGCTATCTATGAAGACTGGCTAAACACATGGAATAGCCAACTCAGGAGAAGGCGTCATGAAGTCCTTCTCTTCGTGTACAATTGTAGTGCCCACCCCGCAACTCTGGCAGCAAAGTTCAGCAACATAAGAATTCACTTTCTCCCACCCAACACGACAAGCCTTATTCAGCCCTTAGACATGGGTGTGATTAGAAACCTAAAAGGTCATTATCGGGCCCTGTTCGCAGAACATATTGTGGGGTCATAGGCGGTGGGTCCACAGCTCTGGCGCCAGAAATAGTGAGGCGTGTAAACCTATTAGACGCGATCTTCATGTTTCAAAAGCTTGGACCGCCAAAACCCTCAACAATACACAACTGCTTTAGAAAAGCTGGCTTCATGCTTGATGAAGGATTATCTGGGGAGGGAGCTGCCACTGCTAACACAGAAGAAAACCCGCTATATGGTATGCCCATACCTGAGGATTTCTCAGACGATGAATTTCTTATGTTTGTCGTTGTTGATGCACAAGAACATTCAGAGGAGAGCTCACAGTTGAGTTCATCTGTGAGTCGGTAATGGAATTGGAATGACAACACGAGAATGACGAGGGACAACGATCAGGACCTTGATGAACCGCATTTAGCTACGGTATCAAACAGGGAAGCTGTTGAACACATTGTGCCTTCCTACGAGGTGGTGTTTGCAGAATGGGCGGCTGGAGGATCTAGCGCATTTGTTCGAGCTTGAGGGTGAAATAATAAAATGAATGGCTAGCAGTCTAGGCAGCTGAAAATAACGGATTTTTTGCTGAAGGAGTCTGAAGGGTCTGCAGGGATTAGTCACACCTTGTAGACATCCAGATAAGTGCATTTTGCAGTACTGTACTGTTTTTCTTTTATTTTAAAGAGTTGAAATAAAATTTTGTTTTAAAGAGACAAACAGCATTGTTTCAGAAAAGGGCTGTAAATCACTTAACATGCTGCTGTGTCTCTGTTATGTGTTTGCCCACATGTTTTATGTACGACTACCGACTGCACTGAAAAGCCTACCTCTACCGGGACCATCGTTTATAGGGGACAATGTTAATGTCACAGCTGTCCCCTTTAAGCGGCTTCAACTGTAATAGTCAAGGGAGAATGTTCATTCTGATGGCTTCAGGTTTTTGAAAAAGGAGAGATGTAGAGCATTCCATTTGATCAGGTCCCATTTGATTTTTTGTGTTACGGGTTAAAATTTATTACATATATATTAGAAATATCTCGAGGATCGTTATTTCTAGATATTTTATTTTAACCCGACTCCATCGTAGGGTAACTTTTCCCTAAGGCAAGAGGAGAGAGAAATCCCAACAGTAAAAGCTTGGTTTTGTAACATTAAACTTAAAACCAGCAACCGTTTCAGAATTGTTTAAAATTTCCCAGGTTTTAGAAATTGACTGTTCTGGGGAGAGGGCAGTCAGCAGTATATCATCCACAAATAATGACACTTTATATTGTTTTGGCCCAGGGAATTCCTTAAGTTCCCCTCTCTTTTGAAATGTTGTTGCTAGGGAAAGTGCAAGCGAAATAAGTAACAGGCAACCCCAGCAAGTGCCACACTGTAAAGTGATCGGGAAGAGACAGTTCTGTTTATTCTAATGTAAGCCTTGATGTGGTGTGTGTGTGTGTGTGTGTATATGTATATATATATATATATATATATATATATATTATGGAGGCGTTAATAAAGTGGGCTGGAAAATTAAATGAGGCCAGAGTATCCCATAAACACTTCCATGAGACCATCAAATGCCTTTTCTGCATCTAGGTTAACAAATACCACAGGATTTTACATGTCTGAAAATGTTCTAAAAGTAGAAGCGCTCAACAGATATTATCTGTGGTGAATCCTGACTGGTCCGGCTTATGATTGTTTGGACCACCTGTTCTAAACGCGATATCCATACTGCCATGAATGTCTTATAATCCATGTTTAGAATAGATATAGGCCTATAGGAGGAGGTATCAATAGGGTCTTTATTTTACTTTTGACTGCTGCAACAAGTGCATATGACCAAGATGGGGTGGGGAGCTCACCTCTGCCACCTCCCAGAACACCTGCAAGAAGGTGGGGAGAAGTAGCTGTTGAAATTCTTTATGTCAAGAGGCTGTGAAGCTATCCGGCCCGGACACCTATGAGGTTTGGCAAGGGATACTTGTTGAATGATTTCCTCCGCAGTTATGGGGCATACTATATTTTGTTTCTGAATGTCCCTTATTTAGGTAAATTTATAGGCCTTAGAAATGAAGCATTTGAGCCAAAGCTGAAGGCTCTGGGTCTGCTGTATATATAGAGAGTGATAGTTGAAGATGGTAACTTGATTTCTTCATCCTTACGGGTTACTATTTTAGTTATTGGATGCAAGATCTTAAGTATTGTGGCTGTTTGTTTCCTTTGATGCAGTTTACGATCTGTCTTGCCCCCTCCCCCAATATTTACTTTGATTTAAGAAGAGTAAGGCTTGCTGAACCTTTTGGTCCATAATCTTCTGGATTTCAGCCTTTGTTTTATTTTGAGTTGTAAGAGTTTTTCCCATCCCTATATAACATTTGGTAGGCTTGTAGTCGTTTTAGCTACATTGATTATCGAGCCTCTAACTGGCATTTCTTTTCACTGCAAAGGCCAAAATCTCACCCTTATCACTACCTTAAGTGTGGCCTATAGGATCGCTCCTTATATCAGATGAAGCGTTATCAGTTATAATCTGGGAATTCTAGTTTTAATCATTTCTGGCATTGAGGGTCTTTTAATGAAGAGTCATATACGCCACAATGTTTTTCTTTTTTCCTCAGATCGATATTTAGAATCAAAGGGTGATGGTCAGAGAGGAGCCTGACCCATAGTTATATCTTGTAAACTGGTGGAAATCTTCACCTGAGATGAAAAGTAGTCCAGCCTGGAAAAGCTGTGAAATTGCCGAATAAAATGTGTAGGCCTGTTGTGTGGGGAATATCTTCCTCCAAATGTCTGTAATTCCTAAGTCTTCAAATGTTCCTTTTAGATATTTAAGAGCTTTACTAGACCAGTACATGCAGGGATTGGAAGTATCTAGATTCACATTCCATGTTGTATTGAAATCCCTCCTAGTATAAGTTTACCCTTCAAAAATTCCAACACTTTGCCCAAGAAGACTATGGGGGAGATATACGCTTGCTAGGGTAACTTCCTGTAAATATAATCCCTTTGCAGTATTACACATCTCCCTGGGAGTCCACATGTTGTGTAGGGACCTCCAGTGGTGTAGTTTGGGGCACCATAATTGCAACCCTCGTTTTCTCCCACTGGGGTGTGAAGATGCGAATACCCTGTACCTCTGACCCCACTGAAGTTTGATATGCTCTGTTTCAGGCATATGAGTTTTCTGTATAAAATATAAGTCTGCAGGATTCTGTTGTAAGTATTGGATGAATCTGTTTCTTTTAATTAAGTTTTTCAGGCCATTTATGTTTTGCGAAAATATCCTTGTAGGTATTGGAGATGTCATTGTTAAATCTGAAGGCTCCATCTCCACCCCATGGAGGAAGACCCTCCGCCTCAGGAATGGAGTGGGAAACCACTCCCAGCAATTTCCCCAACTTCTGAAAATCTCAACCTTAGCAGTGTATTAAAGATCATCCTGAAACCAAATCCTGTTGTGTGTGTGTGTGTGTGCTTTTTAAAATAACTAATAAAGTAACTAAGAGGGTTGAACATCATTCTTTCAATTGAAAACTGTATTAAACATTAACTTAAACATTAACTTGTCCCCCAAAACATGGAGATAACTGAATGCACCACATCTGAAACTATCATACAAAGCAGCTTCCAGTTTAGAGGTGGAATACCATCTACACCTCAGTGGTCCTTAGGGAAAAACCTGCAGTATCCCAAGGGCAGAGATTCAAATTCACCAAATAGTTGGTGATGATTCTCTGCAGGATAGTGAAGTCTCAAAATAAAAGAGAGTCCATATGATAGATTGTATATGGAGAAAAGGAAAACATTTGTAGAGGTGACACTAAGCTCTCTCTACAACTTTGTGTCTTTATAGGGGTTGAGCTCTTGTTACATCTGAATCAATTTTAATATGAATATACAAAGTGTATTAATTAATCAGTACTGTTCATTGAAAAGCTACTCCAGCTTTAGCTCTGCAGCCTACTCTTTTCTACCCTCAAGGACGGGAGTAAATCGATATCCTGTCTTATGTTCTCCCTTGTTCTCAAGGTAACTATGTGACCTGCAGAGAAATGCCACCACCATATATGGAGCAGAGGCCCTGTTCTGTTTTTCGTTGATTTGCATGATTTCTTCCAGGCCCCACGAATGTGGGTACAGAGGGTCGAGCCCCCCACTGACAGATGAATCCACTCCCTCCGATCCCCCAGCTGTGGGTGGAAAAAGGGGGAGGCCAGAGTACAAATTACTTTCCCAGAGAACTAAAGAGGGTCTCCTGGGGGCTGCCATGTAGGGGTGGAGGAGGAGATGGAGTCTTAATCATCTGGGGAACCAGGATCAGTTGGCTGTTCCAGAAGCAATTTTAGGGTAGGAAAACCTCACTCCTTGTGATATGTCCTCACTGATTCTGGGGTGTCTGAAGCCACCAGCTGTACTGGGACTGATGGACCAAAAGTTGCTTATGTACATTAAGAGCTCGCAATATCAGGGCTCTATTTTCGCCATCTACCTCAGTATTGTAAATATTTTATTAATTAGGCAAGGGTTCTAAGACAATGAGAAGTCCAGTGCAGTCCTCACTGTAGCAGTGAGCTATGGGAGGAACAGGGACTTGCAGCGGAAGGCGGGCCCGAGCCGACTCCAGAGTGCCCTCCCCCAATAACACAGGAACGTGTCGCTGCACTCTCGGCCAGGGTCAAGCCCCACCATTAAGAGGAGCCGTGGGACCCTCCAACTTGTCCTACAGGGAGAGCCGAGGCCCCAGGGCCAAGGCCTCAGGCCCCGCCATGCCACCAGACCCTCCACGCCGAAAGTCCTTGGTTCAATCGAGCCCTTGAAAACCAAGTGGTTTATTGTTTCTGATTGTCTTCTTGCATTTTATGGATGTGTATCAAGTAAGTCCCTTTGCAGGTTTACATTCAAAGTGAGGGTATCTCTCTCTGGGATCCTGTGAGGAACTGCTTTTGTTATAGTGTACCTGGCCCTGGACCACACTTTACAGGAGACGGGAGCTCCTTGAGAAATAGTAAGTCCAGAATTTCTCGTTTTCAATGCCCTTGTTCAACTGTTAGTACCGGGTTAGGGGACGGTGTATAGGGAAAAGGGAGCGTGCCACTGTCATTAGTGCAAAATCATCCCTCCAGCCCGAGCCTCTCCGCCACAGGCCTGGCGTTGCACGCACTCCACCAGCAGGGCGTAGCCTCTGCCACGGAGTGGAGCCAGGAGGACCTGGTGTTCTGATCCCCTGGGTGTGACCCCATGGAGAGTGCAGGAAGGAGGAAGCACCAGACCATGGGAAAAGGGTCCCACACCACAGAAGGCCTTACTCCCAAACCCCATTACACCCTGCCATAGTTTCTGGGGCACCTATAAATAATATTTAAATATAAAATCCAAAGTATATACAGTTCTTTGTTGAGCACATAGTTTTTTAAGAGTAGGGTTGCCTCATCTGGTATTGTTGCAGTTGCTCCATTATTTCTGCTAGAGACAAGTTTGTGTTGGACAGATCTAGCGATCGGTCACCACTCCTTTCAACCTCAGGCCTGTAGTGGGTATTTGATCCTTTCCGTCCCTGGGAGCAAGGAATGTAGAGGCCCCAAGTCTGAAGATCCTCTGCCGCCTCCCTCGCTGAAGAATATATCTTGGGCCCTCCGCGAACTGCATGATGAGTTTGCAGGGTAAGGAGTACGAAATTTTAGGCCATTAGCCCTGAGGCACAGGAACAATGGGATGTAGTCTCTTCAAACAACATGAAGTCTTGCTGTATTCTGATATATTGCAGTGATGTCCAACCTTTGAACTGCCCCAGAGATGAAAGAGTTAACTTTCCATGCCAGGCATGGAACGCTGAGCTCAAGCTCGGTTGAGACTCTGTCTCTTGCTGTTTGAACTCAAACCGTCAGATTTTTACTTCACCACTGAACTGTCGCCCGAGATTTCTCCTTTGCTCGGTTCACGCTTGTCGGTTAAAGTACTGTTTTTCTCAGTTTTGACCGAATTTAATCCGTTAACCTGTCGGTTCAGTCTCTGTCTGTGGTATCGTGAGTACTAGATAGGTTTATTTTCTTGTTCTTCTGTGTGGAACTTGTAAACGTGGGATCGGTTCGGTTTGAACTGATCAGGTTATTCTATAAAGGTTTATTCTACTTTTAGAGTGTGGTAACCGGTCCTTATTGGTTCTAAAAAACAGATTTCATTATGGTTTTTCCACGACCCATAACACGGTCAGGAACTGGTAAGGGTGTCTTGCCTGGTGGATTGCCGAAAAAAGGGTACGTTTGTTAGGACTGGCCATGTCTGAGAAACCCAAAAGAAAAACCGGCCCACTGGGTTTCAACACTGTAGTGTGTGTGGGAAGCCTTTGCTAAGGCTGATCCCCACACCACCTCAATTCAGACTGCCAGATTTGCAAGAATTTTCCTGCAGCTACCCTGGAAAAGAGAATTGGTAGGCTCAGGAAAGGGAGGCCAGAAGTCCGCTGACCCGGATGGTTGGCCCGGTTCGGTTCCAACCGAACTAGAAGGAGTGCCCTCTGACCAGGGGCGAAACTTCGGTAAGAGGAGAACCTATCACTGGAGTCGGTTCCGGTTAAAAGAAAAGAAGGGATAAATCAGCTGGTGCGGATCCACAAATTCTTTCTCCACCACTGATGAAATAGCCAAGCGATAAGGATTGTTCAGTCGCTATCCCGGTTCCGACGAACCGCACCATCAGGAAGGGCTCGGTTCGGTCGGTTCCCTGGTTCCAGATTATAATTTAGAAGATTTTTATGAACTGAGGAGGAAGGAGAGTATGAGGATGGTGATGGTGATTACGAAAGTCTGGATGTGCCTATTGACCCGGACATCTCCCCAGACAGACCTTCAGAGGTTTCTCTCCTAGGCTTTCTGAGTCCCTTCCCATTTTATGTTCTACAAAAAGTGGCTGAAACTCTTCAGCTTCCTATGGAAGAAGCTGTGGATGACTGACCAGGAGGAGCCTGACTATATTGAAATGATGGATATCCCAGAGTCCAGGAGGCTGTCTATTCCCTTCATAAGTCCTTTGGGAAACGGACAATAAAATTTTAAAGACTCAATTCTATACCTCCTGTGGACAAGAGAATGGACAAGAGGTATACTCTCTCAGGCTCAGATACGGAGTTCCTTACCCAGCAATGCAGCCATGTTGGGGTAGTGCAGGCTGCTGCTGCCTGTGATAAGGCAAATATACCCTTGGCTTCACACACCCCAGCTAAGGACTCCAGGAGGATTGATGCCATGGCAAAGAAACAGTACATGGCAGCATCCTTGGGACTCAGGCAGGCTACTTATATGGCCAATATAGTTAGATATCAGAAATCTAGATGGGGCACTGTAATGGCTTTAGCTAAACAGGTACCTGGCCAGCTTGCCAAGGAGCTGGAGCAGGTGGCTGCAGATGGTATTGAGGCATCCAAGGTGCAATTCCATGCTGCAGTGGACTCCAGTGATGTTTCATCTAGAGTCATGGCTACATCTGTGGCCCTTCGTGGGATGGCTTGGCTCAGATGTACTAGCCTGTCTCAGGATACCCAGACTAAGGCGTGGATTTTCCTGTTGTAGGTAATTCTCTGTTTGGGGAGCAAACGAGAGAACTACATGAAGAAATGGATGAATACAGGACCACCTATAGGAGTGCTCAGGCCAAGGAAAGGCAAGCCACTCCCAGAGGCAGCATTCCAAGGGCAGGCCTTTCATAGGCCTTTCTACCAAGCCCAGGCCTCCTCTTCTGCGTATGCTCATAGGGGTTCTTCAGAGGGAGAGGCAGATGGGGTACAAGCAGGCCTGCTTCCACCCTCAGCCTAAAGCCTCTGCCAAACAGGCACCCTGATGGGTTTGCCAGGGCCGATTCTCCACCACCTGGGCAGGCTGGCTTACTTTGTCCAGGACTGGATGTCTTTAACATCAGACAAATGGGTCCTGGAAGTAGTAAGTAGGGACTGGTTCTCAGCTTCAAAAATTTCCAAAGATGAGAACCAGATTCTTCCACCTGCAAATCCTTCCAGAGGCACTTGCCCTAGAGGCAGAGGTCTCTTCCATCTTGGCTCTGAGAGCCATAGAGAGGGTTCCACCCTACACAAAGGGAAAGGATTGTACTCCAGGTACTTCCTAACCCCCAAAAGACAGGAGAATGGCGGCCCATCCTGGATCTCAGATATTTAAATAAGTACCTTTTAAAGCCAAAGTTCAAATGGTGACTCTGGGAATAATTCTACCTCTCTAAGGCCAGGGACTGGCTAGTCTCCCTGGACCTCAAGGATGCCTATTTCCATATTCTCATCAGAAGCTCCCACCAAAGTACCTCAGGTTCGAGCTGCCCTCAGGCCATTACCAATTCAGAGCAATGCCCTTCGCCTAACTTCTGCTCCAAGGGTGTTCACAAAATGCCTGGCAGTAGTAGTTGCCTTCCTAAGGAGAAAAAGGATCTCCATCTTTCCATACCTGGACGATTGGCTCATAGTAGGCCAGTCTCCAGACCAAGCCAAGTTACACCTACAAATAACTCAGCAACTGCTCACTCTCTAGGTTTCCTTCTGAATCTTTCAAAGTCAGTTCTAGAGCCTGTGCAGCTCCTCACCTTCATGGGGCAGAGCTGGATACAGTAAAGGCAAGAGCCTTCCTTCTCCTGGACAGGGCAAGGACCCTTATCTCACTGGCCTCTTCATTCACCCTTCAGGTGTCTCGACCAGCAAGGCATTTTCTGTAGCTCCTGGGACACATGGCTGCCTCTACAGCAGTGGTGCAGGGAGCAAGATTTCAAATGAGGGACATTCAGTTCCACTTGAGAGCCTTCTGGTCTCAGAAAAGGACCCTCTGACCAAACTAATTCCAGTGACTCGAACCCTGATCCAGGCGTTACAGTGGTGGCAGGATCAGGACAATCTAAGACAGGGAGTTCTTTTGTCACTCAGTCTCATTCTCTAATCCTTACTACAGATGCCTCCCTCTTGGGGTGGGGAGCCCACTTGGGGACCTGACCACCCAAGGGTTGTGATCTCCTCAGGAATCTCTGCTTCACATCAGTCTGTTAGAACTCAGATCAGTGTTTCTAGCACTTCAAGCTTTTTCCAAGTCTGCTCAGAACAAAGTAGTTCAGATCAGGGCAGACAATACCACTACAATGTAGTATATCAACAAGCAAGGGGCACTCGGTCTACGGCCTTGTGCACAGAGACAATGAAGTTATGGTCTCTGGCCTATTCCCTGAACACCTCTCTTACAGCAGTACACCTCCCAGGCAAGGACAATGTCCTGGCAGATGCTCTCAGTAGGATATCTCAGGGCCATCACGAATGGTCCCTGGATCCCCTGGTTTTGAAGGTGATCTTCCCAGATAGGGCACCCCACAGATAGACCTTTGCAGCCCCAGACAATCACCAACTTCTCTCTTTTGCTGCAGGCCCCAGTGTTGGGCTCAGTCCCCTGGATGCCCTAGTTCTCAATTGGGAAGGGAAGTTCCTGTATGCTTTTCCCCTTCCTCTCCTGTTCAAGGTGTTAGTCAAAATCAGGTCTCAACCCTGCAAGGTGATTCTGATTGCTCCAGACTGGGCCAGACAGCCCTGGTACCCTCTTGTTGTTGTCCTTAGCAGTCCATCTTCCCTGTCTCTTCCCAGGAATTACAACCTGTTAACATGTGCTCAGGGAGGGTTTGGTATCTGAATCTCAAATCTCTCAATCTCAAGGCCTGGCTCTTGAAGAGTTAGAATTTGCTGATTTACACTCTCTCAAGGTGTTCTGGATATCTTAAAGGCTTCTCGAAGCCTTCCACCAGAAACACTTACAATTCCAAGTGGAAAAGATTTTCTATATGGTGCTCTGAGAAGCATATTTCTCCAGAGTCTGCTGGCCTGCCCACAGTCCTTGATTATATGGTTAATCTTAATAGCTTAGGACTCAGACCAGCTACACTAAAAGTGCATCTTGCAGCTGTCTCTGCCTTCCTCTCAGCAGACAAGCACTCTTCCCTTTCAGCTCATCCTGTATTTTCTAAATTTTTCAAGGGATTGCTCAACGAGTCTCAACCGAGCTCAAGCTCAGCGTCCATGCCTGGCATGGAAAGTTAACTCTTTCATCTCCGGGCAGTTCAAAGGTTGGACATCACTGCAATATGTCAGAATACAGCAAGACTCCATTAGAAGAAACAACATTACTAACGTGAGTAATTTTTTCTTCTCTGCCTCTGTGTCAATGGGGCATAATCATTATCAAAAAGCACCCTTTGCCCTTGTATTTGATGATCTTCATGTTTCAAGCTTTTGTAATAGGTTTCCTTTGTAGTGCAGTTTAGGAAACATGCCACTATAGGCGTGGGCGCATCAGGAGTTGTGGGGTGAGGACCAAGCAACGATGAGCCCTCTCAATATCCAGTGGATATTTCTGGTCTGAGGTCGGGAGTGGCGCAGCAAGCCATCTAGGAAGGCCATCGTGTGCAGGCCTTCCTCCATTTCAGGTATGCCCGTACAATCTCAAATTTTTTCGCTGTCCTCGATTTTCTGCGTCCTCTTACCTAGTCACTGTCTGGAGAAGCTTAGTACGCTAAGTCATTAACTGAGGCATGCAGTAATTCCAGTTTGCGCTGGACGAGATTTGACTGTGCACACCCAGGTCTGTACGGATCCCTTGCAATGAATTTTATGCCTCTCTTTAAATATAAATAATGGCTTGCAATATTGAGTGAAGTTTGTCAGGAGGATGTTGGCTTGCAGGTGGCTCCTAATTTTGTGTTTTTTTTTTTTTTCAGTGAGCGTCTTATTTTGGATCTTCAGAATGTTTCGTCGGGGAATCTATGTTTTCAGTGAGTATCGGCTTGTCAGGCTCCAGTTCCTCTGCTAAGATTTGAAATCTATTTCTAGTGTAATACGCCAGTGTTATTTCTTCAGATTAGGCCAGTAAACGCTGTGGATCACTATTCTTCTTACATCTTAGTTTTAAATTGATTTGGAGAGGTGGAAAGCTGTATTAACACTTTGTAGTTATTTTTGATACAGAGCTCTCATCCCCATATTGTTCACCACTTCATGGCACGACCGAAGTGAGTGCAGCAGTTTCTTGTCTCAAACATTCCAGATTGGACTTAAGGCTTTACATATAACTTTATAAAAACAAAAACACACAAAAACTACAGCGATGTGAAGATATAGTACTTGCCAGAGTGCTGATATGTAGATTGGAAAGCATACTCCCAAATCTGGATAAATAAGACCAGAGAAGCTTTGTCTGGGGTTGGTACTCTTTTAACAATGCTTTCTGAATATTCTTCATTGGGAGTTTGGCATCGAGGGAGGTCTTTGTCCTTTCCTGGATTCCGACAAAGCATTAGATTGGGTTGAGTGGAACTTCTTATTCACAGTAGTGGAGAATTTGTGATTAGGGAGGCCTTCACAGCCTTGGTTAAATTGTTGTATAGGTACTTGGAGCCAGAATACTAGTTAGTGGGGATTGTCAAGGGAATGTACCGTGGGTTTCGGCATGAAGCAGAAGTACCCTCTATCACCCCAGTTGTTCGTGCTTGCTGTTGAGTTGCTGGCAGGGTACATTCAAATATGCCCAAATGTGATAAGGTGCAGGGGTTGTGTGGGGGTAGGGTGTAAACTTTGGAAGCAAATTGCAGAGATTTTATATAGAATAAGAAATGTACAAGGGTCAGTCTTCTTCGTCTAAATGGGCAATACATTTTATTTGGAATAAGAAGTGGCCAAGGGCCAGTCATCTTCATCTAAAGGGGACCACAGCTAAGGGAGGCTTGAGGTTTTCTGACTTTGCCTATTACCTTTGGCAGCTCAGGTATGATTGGTTCAGGAGTAGGTTATGACACAAGATGGAGTTAGCTGGGTTTCTCTGGAAACAGAGCGTAGATCGTGGCCTTGGTGGCACTTGTGAACTTGTGTGATGCAAGCGATAAGGCCAAGTCAGATAGAATTACTCTTGTTATTTACACTTCAGAGGCCTAGGAACTGGTATGCAGCAAAATGGGTGGGGCAAAGTACTCCACACTGTTGGTCCTGATATGTGCTAATCTAGAGTTTCTGCCTGGGTTGGAGGATGCCAGGGTTTGCCAAATGGAGGGAGAAGGGCTGCAACATTTAGGTGACTTCTTTGAGGTGCAGGGTTTTAAACACTTCCTCCACACTGATGGAAGAGTTATACTTTCCTCAGAATCATAAGTTTAGGTATTTATAGGCAAGGATACTAGTGTGAAAGATGGGGAGACTCAATCCACTGGAATCTTCACTACATGAAAGAGAAGGTGGTCTTGATGGTCCTTTGAGCCAAGGGGCATGCTAGCTAGAGTGTACTGGACACTGAGGAAAAAGACCCAGATTAATTGACCAAGGTTTAGGCAGCAAT
Organism: Neoceratodus forsteri; assembly: GCA_016271365.2. Lineage (NCBI taxonomy): Eukaryota > Metazoa > Chordata > Ceratodontiformes > Ceratodontidae > Neoceratodus > Neoceratodus forsteri. Next base: position 1,373,274,905 of record CM057458.1, read on the forward strand.
GGGAGAGGGCTGTCCAATTGCTTGTCCCAGAAGAGGCATGGGAAGTGATATGTGAGTCTCATATGAGACATCTGATCTGCAATTTCTTTAAGGAAGCTCAGTGTAGATTCACCCACAGATGCTCCGTGCCACCTAATGGGGTCAATAAATTTAACATGGGATCTCCAGGTTTGTGGGAGATATACTCGACAGTAGGACATATTTACATTATTTTAGGACTTGTCTCCATGTTAAGACCACTTTGAACACAGGTGGGTCAGAATGTGGGACAGATCATGGACTTGAAGTGCGGACTCAGCTGTTTAAGGATAAAGGATAATTTAGACAAGATGTGTCCCATACCCAAGATTGTTTAAAATATGAACCTCATGGTGCAGAAATGTAATCTAAGTACCTGGGTATTGCATCAGCAGCCAGCACTGGCAATGTGGCAGCACCTCATGCTGAAAGTGCTTCCATTGGAGGAGCGACTGACATATGAATTAAGGGTGGTGGAAGACAGTTTTAAACACAGTGGGACCCTATATGTGGCATCGTTATCATGCATAGAAGCAGCCCTGATTAGTACAGGGTTGCAGAAATGGTTTGGTGAGATGCAGAAACTCTTGAAGAAATCTAATAACCAAAATATCACAAAGCAGACTAAACAACAGACCTATAGCAAGGCAAGGCATTTTATTTATATCGCACCCTTTTCAAGGGCTCAGGGCACTTAACAAAATAATAAAATAAATAAATAAAAAAGCCACACATAAAAATATGAAAGTACAAATTCAGTATGTACTAATCAATAGGTCCATAGATCATGTCATAAAAATAGCTTGTCAGGCCGCTTAAAAACCTCCACCAAGGGGAACTTCTAAGATGGTTTGGCAAGGAGTTCTAAATTGCCATTGTCTCTACTGAGAAAACCCTATCACGAGGTTGTATCAAGTGAGATCTCGGACAGCTAGCAATAACTCCTCACTGGTGCAGAAACACAGAATTTGACGGCAGATAAGGACCACCTGACCCACCTAGTCTGCCCATTTCCCTACCTGATGGATAAGTTGCAGATTCTAGTTAACAGCTTACTTCCTCCTGTCTCTACAGAGAGAGAGTGGCTGTGAGCTGTTATGTAAACAATCTCAGATAGTAGAGTAAATAATAATAATAGATTCTTGTGTCTTCCGAGTCTGCCAAGAAACATTCAGTAAACAGGCAAGAGTACCAATGAATGTTTATTAGACTACTACGCCAAGCATGTGGCAAAGAAAATCATAAGGGAGATGGGTTTCTCACAACTCTCCTGAAGAATGTACATAATCTCAGGACTGTAGGATCTCAGGCTCTCCAAGATCTCAGTCTCCTCCCGCTCTTCTAGAGAAGCTACAGTAAGTAGCAGTCGACTAAACACTACAGATAACAGCATAGCAACAGAGATTACCTCATAGTTACAGATATGAGAAACAATATTTATTTATTTATTTATTTAGTTAAACATCAGTTTAGAAACCTTTGAGCCAGAGGCTCATTTACAAAGGTACCTCGTCACAAAGAGGACATCAGAACAGTAGTACAAGGGACACAGTACTTACAAACAAAAGTTACAGTTCAATTACAGTTTTGTTACAATAGAGTTCAATCTCCAACGAGCAAAAGATAACAAAAGGTGCAAACTTATGGTCGGGGAGAGCTGGTGGGGGTAGAAGGGAGGGAGATAGGGAGGAGGAATAAGTAGGGAAAGGAAGGGGGAGCTCAGTGAGCATTGTCAAACAGAGTATATATATATATATATATATATATATATATATATTTACATAGGCTAGCGGCAGTTGCATTTGTGAGAGCTAAGCAGGAAGTTTCTGAGCCTGGGCTTAAAGCAAACTAAGGTTAGAGTTTGAGACACTGGCAGGAGGGAGGTATTGGTCCCTAGTCATTCTCCATTGGATGATGACTTGGGAGACAAATTACTAATGAGTGTCATATGAGACAGAATATGCTTCCATTTGCATTATAGCTTGGACAAAAGAAATGCTGACTGGTTCAAACTACATGTGGCATTTCTTGCTTATGTATAATATAAGCCATAACAAGAATTCTCTCTGTCAGCTTGCTTAGACAAAGAGAAGTGCTGACAGGGCTCTATTACATGTGGCATATCTGCCTGAGTGTAGAACACACAATACATATAATTATATGAGAATATAGTATACAATAATCACTGATGATCCCTCAGAGTCATCTTATCAGTGATTAGGTAAATTATATATGGAATATATGTAAAAGACAAACATAATCTAGATAAATGTATTATAGTGAGGTATAATCAATCATGCATGATAAACATTAGCATATATTAGCAGCAAAGCACATTCCTAGCACTCATGCTTATATGATGGGTGCCTATATCTATATGTTAGTGCAAAATAGCAGTATTACAGTATAACAGACCAGGAATACAGCGTAAGGTGTATATTAGGTATATGTGGGACGATGGGGGCATAACCTAGGTGCAACAGTTCCTTCTTTATTGCCCTAATTGCAAAAGTGGCAACACAACAAAAGATGATGGTTAGGCATCATTTGTCTACAGGCCAGGCACGAGCCTGATAGAGGAAGTTTAACTGGTCACAGTGTTTCAGGGTTTTCCTTAAACAACAAAATGTAATTATAAGGAAAATAATAATAAAACATAGTATCTGCAGTGCTTTCTGTAATTATCTCAAGGACATTTCTTGAAGCAGGCAGAACTTAACCCTCTCATGGAGTGCTGGTATCATTTTACAGAAGGAAAAATCATTGTATTCCTCTCTTAGCACAAGCTGTGTATTTCTCAAGGACTTACCAGCTTTCTAAACCATCCACAAATAATTGTGGTAATAAGGAGACTCCCGCCTCCTTGATTTTCATTTTATTTGCCAGGTGTGTTTTAACAATGCCTGTGAATCGTTTATATATGATGATGCAGTTATTAGCCATGCATACTCTGTCATCAGCAGAATGTAAAATAATTCCAAACCCTGCTATCTGACCTCATTGGTATGCGTGTTGAGTCATCAAGTAAACATGACGCACAATGGTGTCTTTTAACACTTTCTGGGGTTCTGTCAGAAAGGGCCCTGGGACAGGTAGGTCAGGGGTTGGAGTGAATAATCATAGGTCTCTCCTGCAAATTGTAGGCCATGGGCCAACAAGGATGGAGTTTTGATAGGAAGGACAGTGATGTCATGATCCTGCAAAATGAAAGACCAGTGTGTAAGACCTCCTAAGTATTAAATCTCTACCTCTCGAGTCTACTAGTTATGACCTTGTAACTGTCTTACCCATGTTAGCCATGTATATATAAGCCTACTAATTATGACCCTGCAACTGTATTACCTAAGTTAGCCGTGTATGTATAGGTATACGTATACCAGCGCGCCGAAACCCGGCGGCGAAGACCACCACCAGCGACAGGATTAGACCAAATCCACCAGTCACTGTGATGGTCTCTGCACGGCCTGGGGATTGCCTTGCAGGTGTTTTGCTCCCCAAAGTCCAGCTCCGACTCAGAGTTGGAATCCTAGAGACCAGGGTGTGGGGGCGGAGCCCACATGGGAGGGTTCGTGGCACAACCCCTGATGGAAACAGGAGGCATCCCGACACTGCTTTGCTGACACTGGCAGTGCGGCTGTCGCCATCGGGATGTCTCCATATCTGCTGTTGCTGTGGCATTGGTAAAACCATGTAGGTATATGTATAGGCGTGAATATTCCTCCTTATGTACAGTGTCTCTCCTTGTCAAACTGCTGTTGCCTGTGATCTGTATTAAAGTCCAGGACCACCTTGAAAATGAGCTTGCTCAACGGTGTTTATGCCTGGTTAAATAAAGTTTGATTGATTGTAAGTCTGGCATTGGTTACAGAGTCATCTTTTACTCTGTCTGACAGTAGAAAGTTAGTTGGCAAATGATTGGAATGCAGTACAGTGGGTGCATATCCAATGATGTACATAAAGTATCTCACTGCCCAGTATGTAGCCAAAAGATTTCTTTCACAAAGGTTGTATTTCAGCTCCACTGGGGCAAGCATCTGGGATACATAAGCAATGGGTCTGATATGTCCGTTGTATATTTGGGCTAAAACTGCTGAGATTGCTATATCTAATGTGGCAGTTTCAAAATAATGCCCTAAAGCTGTGTTAGGATTAACCAATGCTGGGGCCATGGATAGTGATCCTAAAAGAAAAGACAGTGATATCAGTATTAGGATACCTTGTACCTTCTTGCAAGAAGTGCCTGCCATTGTATGTATTGAGAATAACCCAGACTGTTTCTGATTTGTATCTGCTATTACATGTGCTGGGAATAACCAGGCTGTTCCTGGCTTGTGCCTGCTATTGCAACCACAATATGGGATGGCCCAGGTGTCACTGATGGAAGAGGTTCTGCATTAGGTGCAGGCAGTGCTGGCACTATCAGGGTTCTTTCACAGTGGAGAAAATTGGTGTGAAAGTTACTCCTAGTTCTCCAGCTATGGATTGTGGTTCAGTAGCCATCAGGGGTGGAGAAAATAGTACTGAAACAGCTGTCAGCCCAGGTTCAGAAATGAAACCTATACACCCCAACGTGACCTCGATGCTGAAAATACCACAGCCACGGGCTCTCAGAATCAGGGTTGTCCCTCCCATCAAATGTAAAGTGGGTTTCCCACCAGAATGTTTGCTGGATGATAGCAACATTGTTTTAATGTTACAGCTTAGAGTATTAAAGCACTGCATAAGAAAAGCAGTATGTTCAGTCTTCTCAGGGAAAGCTGATGTTGAATTGCATATGGAAGAATCCAACATTTCATGTAATTAACTGCAATGTGTTCTTTAACCAAGGACACTGTATAGTAAACATTGCTAGTAGAAGTTGCTTCTTCTACAGTCAAGCCACTGACTTCGTGACAGATTGCATACCAGCCTCATTCAAAAGTACATCAGCATCATTTTTAATGAAATCTTCTGTCCCTCAGAAACACTAGTCTTACTGATTACATTATTAATCATGCCAAAACCTCAAGTTTGTTTTGTTTGGTTATGGCAGCAATCACAGGTCCCTGTGACTGCATGATCGAACCTCCGTGATGTGGTGGTCGGCCATTTGGATTACCTCATGGGCATCATGGGTTACTGTGTTATGACCATCATCACATAACCATGAGCGGCCATCTTGAGGATTGTATGGGGATGCAGCCTGATGACGTGTCCACCATTTTGAGACTCTTAATTCTCCATTTTGTGAATCACAGAAAACAAGTGGCTAACCTTTGTTCTAGTCCACCCCACAGCATACTGTGAGTGTTCAAAATCAAACTCTTCAACATCAGAAGAGGCAAGGTCTTTGGGCATTAAGGTAGTATGCCCTGCCAATACTCTGGCTGACGCTAAGTTCGCCATATCTGACTTTTTACTCCTACATTCTAACTCGGATACAGGAGTTAGCACACAGTAGTGCCTTGTTTTCAGATTGCAAGACATTCCCATCTTGTAAAACATGCCTATTATCGATAGAAGCTGTGTCAAAGATTAGATTCAAAACCTTCATTTCAAGTCTGCCGTACTGAAAACATACAGAATCACGCTGTTCAGTCAAGGTCTGGTGTTGAAATACCAGCATGTTAACTCTTTCAATAATTACTTCAGACTCATCATCCCTAAGTTAATCATTTCCAAAACATAAGGAATCAATGTTACTAGCCAGAACTCCATTCGTTTGAAAAACTTTTTTCTAACAAGTTTTGCCTTTTCAGCATTATCTCTTAAGGCATGCAGGTCTTGGATGCTTCTGTCATTAAAGAGAGACTTTCTTGACGGACAGACTGCAGCTGAGACTACAGTTCATCTATCCTTTCTTTATGAGAAGCGTTTTCAGACTAATTTCCTGCTTGCAAGCATCATACTCGGATTCCAAAACAGATAGATAGTTTATTTAGAACAGCATCAAAACATTTAAACAATGTTGTAATTAATAATCCTTCAGGATCAACTCTTTTGTACCATGTTTCAATTCCCCATAATGGGCAGTGATATCCCTTAAGGGCTACCATTGGATTCTGCTACCTCAGCAAAATCACACCACCCACCATAGGCAGTTTGGTATGTTAAGGCATCCAGCCTCAGCTCAACACTGATATTTTTAGACATGTCATAAGATAAAACCTTAGCTGTCTGTGGATCAAAAACTTTATTTGCAACCAAAGTTCATGAAAGGACACAAACAGCATTTGCGTATGTGGACACCTAGATGAGTAAATACCTATTAGAACTTGAATCCAAGTGAAAGCAGTCTGTCTGTTCGGTTCCCTTTACAGCTGTGTGTTTCCCACAGAGAAGAATAGGGGAAAAAAATAAATAAATATAACAACTCATTACACAGAGATTGAATATCTGCCAAGAGATTGTTTTGCCTGCACTGTGGAACACACAACAGACCGCAATGTTAAACAGAAGACACTTCAGCTGCTTGTTACTGGATATTTCTCAACCAGTGTTTTAATTTACAGAGGAAATTAAATGCAACTTAGCAAACATCCAGACTCACTCATGGGTCGCCATTTATGTTACGTAAACAATCTCAGATAGTAGAGTAAATAATAATATTAACAATACAGATTCTTGTATCTTCAGAGTCTGCCAAGAAACATTCGTAAACAACCAAGAGTACTAATGAGTGTTTATTAGACTACTTACGCCAAGCATGTGACAAAGAAAATCACAAGGAGATGGGTTTCTCACAGCCCTCCTGAAGAATGTACATGATCTCCAGTATTGTAGGATCTCAGGTTCTCCAAGATCTCAGTCTCTCTCCCTGCTCTTCTAGAGAGGCTACATTAGGTTGCAGATGACTAAATACTACAGATAACAGCATAGCAACATAGATTACCTCATAGTTACAGATATGAGAAACAATATGTATTGGTCCTAAGTCATTCTCCATTGGATGATGACTTAGGAGACAGAATTACTATTGAGTATCATATGACAGAATATGCTTCCATTTGCATTATAGCTTGCACAAAATAAATGCTGACTAGTTCAAACTACATGTGGCATTTCTTGCTTATGTATAATATAAGACATAACAAAGGATTTCTCTCTGTCAGTTTGCTTAGACAAAGAGAAGTGCTGACAGGGCTCTAGTACATGTGGCATATCTGCCTGAGTATAGAACACACACACTACATATAATTATATGAGAATATATATAACAATCACTGATGATCCCTCAGACTCATCAATGATTAGGTAGATGATATATGGAATATATGTAAAAGACAAACATAATCTAGATAAATGTATTATAGTGAGGTATAATGAACCATGCATGATAAACATTAGCATATATTAGCAGCAAAGCACATTCTTAGCACTCATGCTTATATTATGGGTGCTTATATCTATATGTTAGTGCAAAATAGCAGTATTACAGTGTGATAGACCTGGAATACAGCGTGAGGTGTATGTGGAGCGATAGGGGCATAACCCAGGCGCAGCAAAGCATACCAGGCCAAGTGGTCTTTCAGGTAAGCAGGGTCCGATCCATGCAGGGCTTTGTATGTTAAAAAGCAATCTTGAAGGTGGTGCACCACCATTGAAGCCAGTGCAGCTGTGGCAGCACAGTAGTGATATGATCTCTGTATGACACACCTGCCACCATCCCGGCTGTGGCATTCTTCACCAGCTACAGGCGATGCACTAAACCCCAGATATGCTGGCATCTGTAGAATGTTTTGTAAACTGTGAAAGTGTTACATTTTATGTATTTGTTGATATCCTTACAATGTAATGCTCACAATTTGTTGGTGGAAATATCAAATGTGTATCTGATGAGATGCAGTGTCTGGTTATGTTGTGGGTTTATGAGACCTTTAATAAACAGAATTTGCAAAACGAAAAACAATATGATTCCACTTAGTGGAGTGTAATGGCACTAAGTAACCCCTATTTTGCACACGTGATTGAACATTTTTTTGCCCCAGCCTCCTGGCCAGCCACCCTTAGGACTGCCAAGGGCCCTGCCACCACCACCGCCACCCCTGCCGCCATCTCGCCACCCACTTCTGTTGCCACAGCCCGGTTGACCCGTTTCCCTTTGTTGGGGGTCCTCCATAGCACCACTGGGAGGGAGACTGGCCCAGTGGGCACTTCCATATATGCTAGGCTCGGTGGGGGAACAGTGCGGACACATCCGGTCATTGTGGCGCATGGGGACTGGTAGCTGTCATCCAGCTGGCCAGGCATCCCATTTTCTGATTTTTTTTTTTCCTGCCCACCCACCCTCTACCCACAGGTGCCTATGGCATGACGACAGTGGCGTGTGGTCACCCATGCCACCATGTGCATTGCCCCATTGGGCCACCAGGAGCCACTCGGAGCAGTGCGGTCTCGCCTCCCCCCCGGAGGAGGCGTCCTGTTGGCCTCTGCTCCCTTCGTCCCAGGCTTGGGCATGAACCTAGTCACGAAGTGCCATGCGATTTCCCCATGCCCGGCACGCAGAGCCACCCTTAACATTTTAATGGCTGGTAGTATGCTTGTACTGACTTGTGAATGAGAAATAGTAGGAGGCCTTTTTATTAGGTCATTTACTTGCTACGTGGTAACATTTACTCTGTTTGCATTTTGCATCCCTAAGCTTACTTTTTGACCTTGTACTTAATTTCTTCAGTGCATGTTTCTTGCTGATGATTTTGAACTATACCTCATGTTAAACATAAATGTACTAATATAGTATTGTAAATTTATGATACAGAACTGATCAGATAATAAAAGCAAAAAAAAAAACCAAAGAAACATAAGTCTGCAGTTTTTCTGTAGGTGGACACAGTGCAGGTTTCACAACACTGCTTAGCCAGTGCACTTTAGTAATATGGATGGACTACCACTCCAGTGTGAGAGGCTAGTTCATCTTCTGTGATCATTCAGTCCAAGGCCCCATTTGAGAAAAGATAGAAACATAGAAACATAGAATTTGACGGCAGATAAGGACCGCTTTGGCCCACCTAGTCTGCCTATTTTCCACCTAACAGATAAGCTGCAAATCCTAGTTAACCAACAGCTTACTTCCTTCTACCCCCACTAGGACTGCCTTATGCCTGTCCCATGCATTCTTGAAGTCCCCACTGTTCTTGACTCCACTACCTCCTCAGGAAGGCTGTTCCATGCATCCACAACCCTCTCAGTGAAAAATGCTTCCTCACATTACCTCTGAGCCATCCCCACTCTATCTTCAAATTTTGCCCCTTGTTCTTGCACATCTCTTTTCTGGAAGATGCTACCCTCTTGGACTTTGTTAATTCCTTTGAGGTACTTGAAAGTTTCTATCATGTCCCTCTCTCCCTCTTTTCCTCTAGGGTGTACATATTAAACTCCTTTAGTCTTTCTTTGTATGTCTTCTGCAGACCCTGCACCATTTTGGTTGTCCTCCTCTGGACAGCCCCCACTCTGTCTATGTCTTTGCGGAGATGGGGTCTCCAGAACTGCACACAGTACTCAGACGGGGTCTCACCAACTGTCTGTACAGAGGTATAACAACTTCCTGTTTTCTACAATTGATGCCTCTTCCTATGCATCCCAGTATCCCCAGCCTTCCTTACTGCCTTCTCACATTGCTTGCCCACCTTTAGGTCATCTGATATAATTACCCGCAGGTCCTTTCTATTTTTACTGTTGTCAGTATCTCACCCCCCATTGTGTACACTTCCCTTGGGTTTTTGATTCCATGTGCATTACCTTGCACTTCTTTGCATTGAATCTGAGCTGCCATACATTTGACCGTTCCTCCAACCTTGCCAAGTCCCTTCTCATCCTTTCCACTCCATCTTGTGTATCAACCCTGTTGCAGATCTTTGCGTCATCTGCAAAGAGACATACTTTCCTTCCAGTTCCTCTGCAATGTCACTTATAAAGACATTAAAAGGACCGGTCCCAGTACTGAACTCCTGCGTACCCCACTAGTAACCCTCCTTTCTTCACTGTGTATTCCATTTACTACTACCCTTGCGTCCTGTTGTCTAGCCAGTTTTATCCAGGCTACCACCTTGGGACCCACTCCAAGGCTGGCTATCTTGTGAATTAATCTTTTGTGTGGACTGTATCAAATGCCTTGCTAAATCTAGGTAGGCCATGTCCACAGCCCCTCCCTGGTCTACTACTTTGGTCACCCAGTCAAAGAAATCTATTAGATTAGTCTGACATGACCTTCCCATCGTGGAATCCATGCTGCCTTGGGTCCTGTGCCCCACTGGCCTCTAGGTACTCAACAATCCTTTCCTTCAGAAGTGATTCCATCATTTTCCCTACCACTGAGGTCAAACTAACTGGTCTGTAGTTTCCTGCCTCTGCCCTGCTCCCACTTTTGTGAAGAGGAATCACATCTGCCCTCCTGCAGTCCTCGGGTACCACCCCATCCTCCCATGATTTGTTAAAGAGAGTAGTCGGTGTCACTAGTTCTACCCTTAGTTCTTGTAGAATTCTTGGTGTATCCCATCAGGCCCCATTGCTTTGTCCACCTTCAATTTTATTAGTTCTTTCAGAACCCTTCTTCTGTAAATGGACTGGTATCGACCCCATCTTCAGAGTGTTTCTCTTGTTTGGTTTAGGTAACTCCCTCCTCTTCCTTTGTGAATACTGAGCAGAAATATTCGTCAGTATCCCTGCTTTTCACTGTCACCCTCTGCCCACATTCCCTCCCTTTATTAAGCTTCAGTATCCCTCCTTTGGTCTTCTTCGCTCCCTAATGTACCTATAAAGGTCTTATCCCCTTCTTAACAGAATTGGCTATCCTTTCTCGGTTTGGGCCTTTGCTATTCTGACTGCCTTCCAGCCTCTTTCTGCTTTAACTGATAAAGTTCTTTGTCCTGCTCCTTCTGTGTTTTCTTATATTTCCTGAATGCATTCTTTTTCTCCTTAACCTTCCCTGCCACCTCTTTTGAGAACCATAGCTTTTTTCCTTTGTTGTGTTTTATTGATTTGCTTTACACAAAGGCTTGTTGCCTCTGTGATGGCTGTTTTGATCACTCCCATTGTTCCTCTACCCTCCTCCTTGCCTGTTTGCTAGTGCTTTTCTGAGGCACTCTCTCATTTTCCCAAAGTCAGCCCTCCTAAAGTCCAGTACTCTAGCTTTTGTATGGCTTGATTGTATGGCTGTGTTTATCGTGAACCACACTGTTTAGTGGTCGCTTGTTCCCAGATAGCTACCCACTTCTAAATCTGAGATTCTTTCTTCATCCCCATTTAAGAGTACCAGGTCTTAGATTGCTCCCTCCCGAGTGGGTTCCAATACTAGCTGTCTGAGGCATGCCCCTGTAGGGCATCAGGAATGACCCTGTCTTGGATGTGGCTGCAGCAAAGGTGCTCCAGTTAACATCTGGCATATTCAGGTCCCCATCAACAATATCTCCCCTTTTCTGCCATTCTAAGAAAGCCTTCTATTATTTCCTTGTCCATTCCTCCCTGAGATGGGAGTCTGTATACAACCCCATGCAGATTGTGGTGCCATTTCCTGTCTCCAGGGTGACCCAAAGTGCCTCATCTGCTCCCTGTTTACTCTTTAGTTCTGTTGCTTGATCCCTTCCTTTACATAGAGCTACTCCTCCTCCTCTTTACCTTCCCTGTCCCTCCTGTAGATTGTGTATCCTGGTATGCTGACATCCCAGTCATGGTTCTCTGTGTACCATGTTTCTGTGACTGCCACAATATCCAGGCAACCCTCTTCCATCAAGGCCACTAGTTCAGGAGCTTGTTACACAGACTGCGGCATTGGTACTCATCACCCTCCACTTTTGATAGCCTTACCCCTTTTAGCCCCATTTCTGTCCTTACTGCCTTTGCCTTTTTACATTTAAATCTGTTCTGCTCCCTAATAATCCTGTACCTTGGTGTTTACCTCACTAATCACCATGTTTTGTGGGGAGGCTCGGATTTCCTGCTCCTTTCAGTGCCTCCCATTTGGCTAGTTTAAATGCTTGCCAGTGAAGCATTTAAACCTCTCACCTAGTATCCTGGTTCCCCGGACAGATGCAGGCCATCGCACCAGTATGGGTCTGCATCCTCCAGGTGGCTCCCCAGTCCCCAATGAAGCCAAAACCCTGAGCTCCACACCAGTTTTCAACCACTCATTGAATTCCCTGGTGAGAAGTGCCCTAGCATCTCCTTGCCATAGAGGCAGCACCTCCAGAAGGTTACCGTATGCACTACTTGTCTCAAGGCCCTTCCCAACTCTATAAACCTCTTGCACTGCTCTGATCCCATTCCTAGCCAGGTCATTTGTCCCTAGGTGGACAATGACATCCAGCTCCCTCCCTCGTGCAGCTCCTCCCACGATCCTGAGGATTCGCCTCTGTCCCTCCAAGCCGTGGTGCCAGGAAGGCACCTACCTCCCTCTCCTTCCTCCCAATTTCTACCCCCCTAATGATTGAGTCTCCCACCAGGAGTTGTTTCCTTCCCTGTGGGGTCCCATGCCACCCTCCTGTGGGTCTCCTTTGTGAAGGTTCCCAGCATCCTCCTTGGTCTCCACTGCAGGTGCCTCCAGAAGAACCACTATCCATCAGAAGAGCGAATGAATTGTGGAGAGGTACAGCTGGAGGGATGCAACTCTGTTCCACCACCCTCTCCCTCCTTGAGCCCACCCTGGTCTAGCCTCTCTTCTTCTTGGTAACCTCTGAGGTAGTGGCATTGGCCCTGGTGGTCCCTGGGTGGGGAGGAGGTTTCATGAATCCTAGCCAGGTCAGCCTGGAGATGGGCAACCTCCTCTCTCAGACCAGAGAGGTGTCTGCAACAGGGCAGCATCGCAGCCTCCAGAAAGTCTCCCGAACACTGCCGCCCCACAGCCATTGCACTGCACCACTCCTATCATGTCTTATTTTGTGTCTCTCTACTGTTTCTCTGTATGCTTATTCTCTCCTCCTTACAACTCTCACCCTTCCTGTTCTGGGACAGCAACTTCCTATCTTCTTCAGTAGCCTCCTTCTTCCTTGCTCAATATCAGACCACCAGCAGCTGGGGGGAGTGAGCTACTTTTTTACTTTAGGGTTGACAAAACCAATGTTTCTCTATGATCCTTTCCTTCCTACTGCCAAACAGGAAGTTCCTGTTGACAGTCAAATCCAGTGGCTATATAAGTGGAACTGGCTTTGGGTGGGATGGAGGGCAATTAGTAAGAAAAAGGCTAGCAAGATCTCCAGTTATCAGTGGTAGATTGCATGTGTTAATTTTACAATGCCTCCCCGTAGCAAATGGAGTCAAGAGCACCAGACTTATTTTACTTGTGACACTGCTACCTTTGAACTCTAGACTCATTAATGTTATAGCCTTTATCTTTTGCCCCCATTCTTAAAAGAACCATTTTGATTATCCCTGAAGAAATACTGTGCACATTAATCACATCATTAACTAAAGCCCTGTAATCATGTGATTCCACTTTCTATTTCAGGACACTTCAGAATGGACCTTGGATTACCCTCCCTTTTTCGCCTGGTTTGAATACCTGCTTTCTCACATTGCTAAATACTTTGATGAGGAGATGCTGCTTGTTCAGAACCTGAATTATGCAAGTACTGAGACCGTCATCTTTCAAAGGCTGACTGTCATCTTTGTGGACATTCTCTTCATGTATGCAGTTAGAGAGTAAGTTTGTTCCTTTTAGGGCTCACAGTAGCTTTCTGCCTCTTGGAGATTCTGGACTCCTAAAATAAAATATTGAGGGCCCTGGACCAAATTCTGATAGTCCAGTAGTGTCACTTTGGCACGCCATGGCACAGTGTGGGTGGGCATCAGACAACAGCCTTTGCATCTTGAGAAGCCAATTTTGAGCCCTAGGGACCCTCTAGACTAATGGTTGCATGTCCCAATGGGCTACCGCACGTCAAGGATGCAGAGCTTTGTGTCCCCAGAGCCGTGGTTTAACCGCAGTAACTAGTTTGCAGCAATCCTGGAGAAAAGGGGACAGGCAGAGAGATGCGAGTTGTGAAACAGAGACTTGCAGGACTTTATCGCTTCTAAGGTTCCGTGTTAATTTTAAGGTATGATTTCTTTATCTTCTTCTGTTGCCAGGATTGACTGAATTTGGACCCAGGTCTAAAAATAAACCATTAAGTTAAAACACAAATGTAACATATCAAATAATCAGCACTGTGTTATTGTAATAGCAGATGCCATTGAAGTTCATGCAGATATTGCAATTAAATATAAAAATAGAGAAAGACAAGTCAAAAGCATAAACCATGCAAACACCAAGTTGTGAGCAGTAATCTGGATTGGAATTAGGAGTGTACAAAATATATTTTAAGACTGAAAAAAGGAAGAATAGTTCAGTGTATGGCTTATACAATTCGACATGCCTATTGTAAGTATATTTTGAGTATTTCTACGTGTAAGTGCGTCACCAAGAGATAAATGGACGGTTGTGAACTCTACTGTGTTCTCACTGTGAATTACTGTATACATGTGACATCCATTGCTGAACCTTTGACACATAACATTTTGTATCAACTTCTGTAATAACTGCCACTCTATTCATTGTATCTCTGAATGTTGTGATACACTGCCCCTTGTTATAACAGTTGCAACCTATTCCTTGTAAACTATGTATCTCTCAGCAGACTGTGCTATGTATGTTCTTCCCTTTCTTGTCATCTCCCAGGTCGTACTCTGGAAAAAGACAGTTTCTGCCTAGTGTACCTACCCAGTCAACAATAACTAGTAAATAAATGAATAAATAAATATAGATGGGTACTATATCAATAAGCCACAAGGTTCAAAATGCAAACTTTTTAAACACATTGCGTGACACTGCGGTTAATCATGTTTGTTTTCCCTGCTTTGTAATTCTGGGAGTTTTTGTAAATTAAAGTCAGTTTGTCTTTCACATAGCGGAAGGCCTTAAAGTCTGTGGGATGGTGAGTACAGTTGCTCAAATAAAGATTGACACGGTGTTTCTCTTCTTTCAGCTAAAGATTGCAGACCACACATCAGAACTGTGGAAATATGACTCTCTGGTGCCCTCATTTTGAAAGCAGCAGAACATGTTGTTGCAAGCAGTAATATCACTGTTATTGAATTGTTCTTGGACAGCGGTGAGAGAACTATATAGAGAATACTGGATGGGCAACTATGCATTAATCAGTATGTTCTGCCACGGGAGGGTTCTGATTTGCTCTGACCTCGAGAGCTAAGCTTGAGAGGTCCATGGGAATCAGAACCCTGAGATAGCAGAACACATTGGTGGTCATAAAGTTGCTCATCCTGTATTTTGTAGTGTATAGTATTATGTGTGCATTGTGTTTTTTTCTTTCAAAATGAAACGGACTTCTGCAGTCTCTAGAGGTTCTAGAATGCTGTTCTACCACAGAAGGGAACAGTCACATTCTATGACCTTTGAACTGTGGTATAACAACATTTTGAAAAGGAAGGATTTCTATATAGAACAGTGCTCTACTATACACTATAATATAATTACTGGTCTGGGTCAACACAACCCAAAACCAGTATCTACAATCCTGTTAGCCACACTGCTTTACACACAAGCATGTGCAGTGAAGAACTGCCTTACTCACACACAGCACCTAGTGTAAGACACAACAGCTGCAGCCCCAGTGTACATTAGTTTTGATCAGTTCTACAATAACTTTGGTTCTATTAACCAGTAGTTATAACAAATAAAAATGGGCAACAGTGTCAATATATATATATATTTTTTTTTTTTACACATCCCTGTTGTGTGATACCATTATAAACTAGTCAACCTTTGGTCTTGTGATTTATGGTGGTGTGTATAAAAAAAAAAAACATTAGACAATGTTACTTACACAGTATTCTCTGAATAGTTACTGGTTAAGTGTTTTAACCACCCCAAAACTGTATTGTAGTTCTCTGTTAAAAGTGAGTGTATAATGGAACAACAAACACCTGCAACCTATCACTAAAAAAAATATATTTTTTTTTCACTTCCTTACTTGCCCTTTTCACATCTTCCACTGCAAGACCTCCGCTGGTCAGCCTGCCTTTTCTGTCCACCTACCACCCTTCTGGAATACCTTCCTTTCCACTTTCCCTCCATTCTCGCCAATAATGCTGTCTCACTTCTCTCAGCCCTGCTCTTACGGCTGGATACCCTCTTCTGATCCTCTCTCCTTAATGGTTTGGTGCTTATTACTGTTTTCCTCTGGATCATACTTTATATTACTTGTTTACTTTTAGTGTGCGTGTATGTATGTGTGTGTGTGTGTGGGGGTGAACACAGGCTAATTTTCAAAGGAAAGAGTGCTTAAGGAACTTGCAGACCTTAAGGTGGACATGAGATTTACCCCAGGATGCTAAGGGAACTAAGGGAGATTCTGGCTGCCCCACTGACAGCCTTGTTCAACAACTCACTGAAAGCAGGAGAGGGCCCAGAGGACTGGGAGAGCATATTTTTTCCCTCTACATAAGAATGGCAGCAGGGAGGAGGCTGACAACTATAGTATAGGCCGTCAGTCTCACTTCAGTTGTGGGGAAGTTGATGCAAACTAAAAGAAAGGATGATGGAACAACCTGAATCAAATGGGTTGCAAGACCATAGACAACAGGGCTTATTTTTTTTTGGGATCATGTCAAACAAATCTAATAGATTTCTTTGATAAGGTAATAGGAAAATTGACTAGGTAGAGCACTGGATGTGGCCTATTTGGGCTTCAGCAAGACCTTTAACACCGTGCCATGTAGAAGGCAGATTAGAAGTTGACCAACCTAGGAGTTGGGTCTGTAGGTGGTAAGTTGGGTTAGAAACTGGTTAAAGGATAGGAGGCAGAGGGTGATAGTTAATGGCACTCATTCTAAAGATGGAGTTTGACAAGTGGAGTACTGCCAGGCTCAGTACTGGGACTAGTCCTATTTAATATCTTTATTGGGGACATTATGAATAGCTGGATGGGAAGGTGTGCCTTTTGCAGATGATACAAAATCTGCAGTAGGGTAGACACTGAGAAGGTGGAAAATGTAGGGATCTTGGGAAACTCAAGAATGGTCAGAAATATGGCATTTGGTTCAGTGCCAAAGAGTGCAAGGTGTAATGCACCGGGACTAAAAAAAACAGCACTAAGTGTAATATGGGGTGGGGGCATGCCAACAGAAGCAAAGCAAGAACCTAGGGGTTATCATATCTGACAGTCTCAGTGTGGCAGGGTAATGTAATAAAGCAGTGGGTAAAACTAGTGGAATGCTAGATTGCATAAAGAGTTATGCCCAGCAGCAGGAGGGAGGTGGTTTTGCCATTATTTACACCACATGGTGCACTCATACCTGGAGTACTATGTACAGTTTTGGAGATCACATCTCAGAAAGGACATACACAGAGCAGATATGGTTCAGAGGAGGGCAGCTGACATGGTGCATGGTTTGCATGAAAAGCCTTGTGAAGAGAGATTGCAGGATCCAAACATGTGCACCCTGGAAGAAAGGCGAGAGAGAGAGAAGTGATATGATAGAGATCTACAAGTACCTTAAAGGAGTGAATAGGGTACAGATGAAGAGCCTCTTCCAAATGAGAGTAAGCACTGGGACCAGAAGGCATGCAGTGAAACTAGAGGAGGAGATTCAAGAGTGATGTGAGGAAGTATTTCTTCACTGAAAAGGGGCCAATGCCTGGGATAGATTACAGGTGGCAGTGGTGGAGGCCAGAACTTTGGGGGCTTCAAGCATGCATGGCATATAAAATGGGTATCTTATGGTAGGCAGGAAATTGGAGAGTCAGTGGAGACTAGATAGAGTCTGCGGAGACAGACGAGGTAGGGAACATCTGAGCAGACTAAGTGGCTAAGGAGTTATTTTCTGCCATCAGATTCTGTTTGTTTTTAAGTTTTCTTTTTAGAACTGTGTTGTGGTGCATTTACAGATTGTCATTTTCGTTCATATACATAAGTTTCTGTACTGTATTCAGCATTTGTATATAAATGTTATTTGCACGCTTGGTACCTTGTATTATTCTCTGCTGTGGCATTTCCATGTTACTCCCTACCCCCAGGTCACAACTTGAAACAAGCTCCACCTCCGATGCATTTCCAACTCAAATTTAAATACAAATGAATCGTATGCCTGTTGTTTGTTGTTGTCAACCTATGCAGATTGTTTATAATGCATGACTCATTATGGTCCTGCTTAAAGCATTGCTAACATAAATTCCTTTGTGGTAAGCTGCATATATTATCCTGATGCTTTGTGTTGGGGTATGTGTACTTCTGTGTTTCTAGAGATACTATGTTATACAGTGGCATGACTCATTTTTCACTTTAATCCAGATGCTGCAGGTGCGTGAGTGCAAAAGACGATGGGAAGGAACTGCTGGAGAGACCAGGGTTTATTCTTGCTGTGCTGCTTTTGTGGAACTTTGGCTTGCTCATCGTGGATCGTATCCTTTCATTCAGTAACTAGAATAAAGATGTAGTCATATTAAGTCAAATCGCCATATTTAGAATTTTGGGAAAACAATAGAAATTGGTGTGCTTTTACCAGTGATTCATTCAGGATTTTTTTTTTTTTAAAGGTCAGACTCTCCATTTCCATTAATATTATGTCTTGTTCATGGTATTTCTGGGCCATGCGGTACTCCAGAACCATTTCTTTTCATCCCCCACCCATTTATTAGTAGATGAGATTTCTAATGGGAATTGTTGTGTTCTAGTCTGATTCTGATGACCTCTAGCCATCTCTTATAAACTCTGTTGTGTGCATCTATATGTACAAACTATTGCACATTACTGTAAACCTTTGTGTGTGTATGTATGTATGTTTTAATGTACCTTTGTTGCTTAAATAGTCTTATGTGATGTATAACCCTCCCTTGGGTAGTAATCCAAACAAGCTGTTCAGTGTTGTCTGGCATAGCCAGTTAAAATATCTTAATAAATAGAATGAAGACTTTACTCTTTTCTCACCCAGGTGGCAGGTGGAGAATGTACTCCCTTGTCAGTGCCTGACCAACCACCTGGCATCCCCCACCTGTCTGAACTGGGAGGCCTGTAGCTTTCCCTCAGATGGTGGGGTCTCCCAAGGAGAGACCAAGATACACCAGAGGCCCCAGTTGAGGCTAATACCTGGGGTGTCATTTAGGCGGTAGTCCAGGGGCTTCACGGTGCTGTCGTGCCCAGGGCTTTCTCCTTAAGTTCCTCGCTAGAGGCACATGGACATGCAGTGACGCCAGTGCAGGTTGGGCATGCATGCTTCCACACTTGACCCACAGATGTCTGCCGATGCCTCAGCTCACTTCCTGGTACTCCTGGGTGTTGCACGCCCAATCTCCCTGGGTGTCGCTGACATGCCGGGACCACAGACCTCTCGGAGGAGGAGAGCTGTCTGTAGATGCTCATTCTACCTCCAACCCAGCTGACCCTGTAGCTCGCGTTTGCTCCTCAACACAGTTCATCATTGCCACAGGCGGTAGCTTACCACTGTGCTGGCGGGCTGGCTCAATAGAAAGAAGACTTGATGTAGTGGGTAAACTAATAGTTATTTAAGAACTTTGCCCCTTGGTGTTTAAATTTTTTGTTGTAATCTCTAATGCACAAACTAATTATAATTTTATGAGTAATTACGTGGAATGGGGAATAGTCTGTTAGTAGTAGTACAGCACCACAGGGTACAGTAATAGAACAGAAGTGAGAGGGAATCCAGGACAGGTTGTGTCTATTTGCAGATGACACTAAGCTCTGTGGCAGAGCTGACAATATGGAGGGAATAAAGGAATTGAATAGAGACCTGAAAAGTTGGTCCAACGTCTGGCATCTGAAATTCAATACCAAGAACTGTGATGCACTTAGGGAACAAAAACACAGAACAGAGTATTGATTGGAAGGGTTTGGCTGGACACACCATCAGAGGAAAGTGACCTAGAGTCCTCATCATTGACCCTCTTAAACAAATCAGCCATTGTAATAAAGTCTTCAGCAAGGTCAACAGGATGCTAGGGTACATTGGGAGAGGGGTTGACAGTAGGAAGTAGGGGGCACTGTTATCTCTCTCGTATAGGTCACTAGTAAGGCCACATCTGGAATACTGTGCCTGGTTCTGGAGTCTCCACCTAAAAAGGACAGGGACATACTAGAGATGGTACAGTGCAGGTTGGCCAAGAAGATTCAGCGCCAGGAAGGCAGATACTATGAGGATCGTCTGAAGGCTGTGCATGTCTATTTGCTCAAGCCAGACGAAGGGGATTTGAATAAGACCTTTAGGTTCCTGAAAGGAATAAACAAGGAGAACTGTGAAGAGTTATTTACTAGGAATAGAGAGGATAGGACACGGGGTCACAAGTGGAGGTTAATGATGGGAAGATTTACAGGATGTGAGGAAGAATCATTTACAGAAAGAGTGGTTGAGACATGGAATGGTCTGCTGCCAGAAATGGTGGGTGTCCAAACCATAAACGGCTTCAGACACAGCTGGAATAGACCTAAGGATATAGTAGTTACTCAGTAGGAGGAGAGAGGCAGAAATACAGAGAAAAATGTGGGAATAGGGTAAGTTTAGACCCCACAGAGACAGTAGGTCCTGTGGTATGATAGGGTAATAGGGTAGACTACTTTTCTTCTTCTTCTGCTGCCATTGTCTACATTTTATGTTTCTTGCTTCATCGGCATCACAGATAGACAATACAGCCATCTTAAGGGTCACTCAAAACACTAAGTTTGAAATGTCAGCTGGTTCATTTACATTCTTCAAAGTTGAAGAAACATGAAAACTATATAAAGGCAAAAGGTAAATGATTCTGTCCTTTATTATTGCACTTCTTTACTGCTCTATTTGTTTATATAGCTGACTAGTGAAACCATAAATTTGTGTTTAAGTATTCTTTAACATGATAAAGGAATCCCACATTCAATCTGAGTTGAGCAATTTAGTGGAGGAGATATGTATTTAAGCAATAACAACTGAGAAACCAGTCATTTCTGAGGGATCAATGACCGAGTGGGCAGATTGGTGGCCGAGGTACTGTTGAGAACCACCTCCTCCAGTCAGTTGTTAATCAAGGTTGTTGTGCGATTATAAAGGCTAATTGCAATAACAACTTTTGTTTTGCTGGGTTTATTAGTTTTAGCTGTGTGGCGCAAATTATGTTTGCCACACAGCGTTGGTCTGCAGCTGGATTGGTCATTTCCAAGACATTAATGATCGATCCAGCAACCAATCTGGAGCCTCACTAGGCTCATGAATAATTAATTAAGACTTATAATAAGAAATAAGGGTTGGTAAATTAAGTTTTTATTAGTAAACACCAGTTATGCCCAGTCAAATCTTGAAGTTACCATACTATTTCAGCACCCCACAGAGCAGCTGTAATCAGAGTTCTTTGATTGCTTGGCTAGAAAAATAAGAGTAACCATCAACAGAAAAGTCTACCTCTGTCCCCAACCAAGTCTGGAGACATTATATCATAGTATTTTAGAAATAAACTCAGAATCTTTTGTTTGCGAAAACACCTGTGACATTCAGTTTTATTTGTCCAGAAATTGATGATTGAATCAGTGGCTTATTTACAATTTTGACTATGGTAGAGCAGTAACAATAAAGTAAAGGTTGAAAGCACTATGAAAATTTTGCAAATCAGGCGTGTACAGTATAACTAGATTGTGATTGACAAGCAAGACCATTCCAGCAGCAGTGGATGAAATATGATTATATACATTCCATGAGTGGTCTAAACTTGTAACTCTTAACTCTCCTGGATCAAGACTGAAAATGGTCCTTTTTGTCTAATGCGTTTACCTTGTTATCAAAACCACCGAATAAATTTAAGATAATCTCTGGAAAGCACAAATGATAATAGAGGTGCTTCAGCAGGGACAGATATACTCACATGAATGGAAGTCTTGGACGTTAAAGGTGGATCTGTATCAGGAGAATTAAGACTAGATGTAGACAAATCTAGGTGACACATAACTGGTGATTTGAAGGAAGAACATTTTTTTGTCTTAGAAGTAAAGGATAAATTATTATATTAACTGCTCCATTGACACTTTGATCCACTGTTTTCACAGATTGTGTCAATTTTATGGGCATAGTAGGTCTTAAAACCAATAAAATTATTAGTTGGTGTAGTAAAGGGTTTATCTTCCATAAAAGATATAAGCTCAGAGAGAGGTGTTGGATAAACAAATTGGGCATTTATCCCAAGCGGGTTCTTCAGTGTGATGTGACTCACTATAGAAGTAGTGAATCTACCAGAATGGAACTTTTCAGTAAGAGGTGAAGTTTCCCAAAATTTCAGGTATTTATCAACATTATTAACATTAGGACGAATAACAATATCTGACCTTGCTGCCTTACTGGCTGCATTCAAAATATTACTTTTAGGTTATTAGATTTCAGGACTACACAAATGTATCATTTATCTGGTTAATTTCTATATTGATCAGCAGGGTCATTTCCAGGAAATGCATTCATGTAGTAGGTGCATTTATTGGTTAATTTTAAGAGCTAGAAACTGTAAGACGGGTTTGACAACACAGCCAACTTAGGGCATGGACTGAGGAAGCCACACTGTTC
Organism: Neoceratodus forsteri; assembly: GCA_016271365.2. Classification (NCBI taxonomy): domain Eukaryota; kingdom Metazoa; phylum Chordata; order Ceratodontiformes; family Ceratodontidae; genus Neoceratodus; species Neoceratodus forsteri. Next base: position 1,373,297,420 of record CM057458.1, read on the forward strand.
CTTCCTTGACTCTGTGCCTAGATATTCATTTTCAGTACAATGGTTTTTTATTTGGTTTTCTGCTACTTTCTGTGGCCCGGTTGTTCCAGGTAATTATGAAGATCATTATATAATAACTATTTGTTTTATTCTGTCTCTCCATGTTGGCTCTTCCCCATGTCCACATATCCCTTCAAGCACCCCATGACTCCCTTTATCCTACTCATACCCAAATATTAGAATTCAGTTTTGCAAATGGTTCAATGAAAGCACTCTATTCATAAATAAGCAGATAATTTTGCTACTGCTGATTTGCTGGGGCAGTGTACTGCTAAATCATAGCCTATCTTCGCTGAGCCTAACCTCCACCAATTTTGCTAATGAGAGGTTAAAACTTATCTACTCAGTATTCAGAATCTGGCAAACAAACTGGACAACTTAAAACCTGGGAGGCTCATACCAATCCTGATATCCTACAATTAACTGAGACTGGGCTTAATAATATTGATTCCAGTGTAAAATCTTCTTCCCAGGATATAATCTGTTTAGAATATACAGGCCCACTCAGAATGGTGGAATCGTCCTGTATGTCAGAAATAAACTGTCTTCCACCATGACCTCTGCCCTCTCACAGCCAGCTGAATTCAAGTGTCAAGTAGTTACTGTAGCCGGTTTCCAGAGTTGAATCATCCATAAATGGGGTTAGTTGCTATAGGCCTTCCAGATATGGTACAGAAATTTTGAATCATACGATGAAAGCAATAGGGGTGATAGTGACCAAAGTGTATTATGGGTTCTCGAGGTTTGGAGAAAATTGAACCACTTTATCCCTAACTGTTGGCGGTCACCTATATATCATTTTAGACCATCCCCACACATTGTTAGCAAAATCACCCAATTTTTCTCCAAAATCTCTATAATCTGATTGGCTTGTAGTAATAAAACCACAGGTATTCGAGTCAATTTGCTGATCTCTTTGTTTAGGTACCATGATTGTTGCATGGTCCATACTATTAACAGACCTAAGAGCCTCACTGGTAGCTGCTGCACCATACTGCCTTTCCTAAAACGCTGAGCTTGCTCATTCTTCTTAGTCAGGTAGTCCTCCTTCTTGTACAGTTCCGCATTGTACAGATTAGTTGTCCCTTAGGCAGTGAACTGACGATCCGTGGGTTTAGAAAACAGCATAGTCCCTCACTTTGGCCTCCATTTAAATAAAATCTTCAACTCTAGAAAGACAATTTCATTTGTGTTACTAAACTTAAATGAAAGTGGGGGTTAGTACTTTCTGGCCAGGAAACGAAAGAGTGAAACGGTGTAACAATATCTGTCCAGATGATTAATATGTTGTCTACATAGTGAGACCAGAAATCCAGGTATGCAAAAATTAATTTGTGGTGTCACCATATAAATATTTTTTCCCATTGGCCAACTTACAAATTGGTGTAACTGGGGGTCATAGTGTCCCCATCACCATACTCTTAATTTGCTTGCAGTATGTCTGTTGAACTAAAACATATTTGAGATCGGCAAAATATTCTGCTACTTGTGTAATATACTGAGTGGGTGCATTCTTATGGTCCTGTCTTATGTCAGCATAGTTCGTTATCGCTTTCAGGTTACCCTTGTGTGGAATGTTGGTATACAACTATTCCACATCTAGGTGGCAAAATACCAAGGGCAGGCATGTCCAGGTTCGCCACAGTATTAATAACCTGCATAGAGTCTTTCTATATGGATTATTTATTTATTTAGTTTTTGTTTACCGGTAGGTGCGCTAGCCAGCAGGTGACTATTTTCAGGCACGACCCGGAGAGTACAATACATCATGACACATGGAAGCAACAATACAATTTGAGGCAACAACCATACAATTTGAGGCAACAACCATACATTCAAGACATATAGAGGCATTTCCAGCTAGACTAACATGTTGTAGGTTATACTAAGCATTGACCAGCAGGCCAAGAGCAAGGGGTGTATACAGGGGAGTATTGGTTCAGGTAAGGGGCAAAGAAGGGAACACTGGGCCAGAGGGACTGTATACGGTTTACTGGGGCATGCGAAGGAGGCTGCCGGTATTGTGGTTCCCAGCCATGCAGGATGATGTGGAGTGACATGGAAGGGTGAAGGCGGAGAAGTAGTTGGCAAATGCATATCAGGAGGGGGTGGGCCATGTAGGGGAAACATGAGAGAACCCAGCAGCAAGAAAAGTCAGAAAGAGGGGTGGAAGGAGCCATAGCCTGGTGGCCGGCAGCAGCCAGCCTGAGCGGCAGCAGGGGACCCAGAGGAAAATGAGGGAGGACGCTGGAGACATCCATGCAGGCTAGGGGGATGCCAGGTTCGTGACCTCACAGTAAGGGATGAAGAAATGGAAGGGGTGGACAGAAGGAAAAGCGCGTGGAATACGGCTTTAGCGGTAGGTGGCGTAGGAGCAGCCGGGTCGTGGGTTCCGAGGCTGGGCAAGTGGGCCTGTGGCAGTCCCTGGCCGTGGGACATCCTATGGCAAGTGGTAGCCAAAAGAAAGGGAGGGAGGAGGAGAGGTCTAATTTACAACATCCGCCTGTGGCAAGGTGGAGCGGAGCCCAGGTAGCGAGAGGAATAAGAGACGGGAAGGAGGGTGGAGGGAGAGCGAACTGTCGGCCGCCAGCAGCCAGCCCAATCATCAGCAGGGTGCCCGGGAGGTTAAAAAGGATGTCAGAGACACCCGGCAGCAGGCTAGAGGGATGCCAGGTACATGGCTCCATAGTCAGGGATGATGAAAAGTGGAGGGTGGGTGGGGAGTAGAGGCGGTCTTGAATAACGGCTATAACGGGTAGGGGGTGGGTAGGTGCAGCGGGCTCGAGGTTCCGAGGCTGGGCATAAGGGCCGATGGCAGTCGCTGGCTGCGGACATCAAGCAGTGATGGAGGACCGGTGATGGGGAGGTGAGGTCTTATTTTACAGCATCCACCTGAGGCAAGATAGAGCAGTGCCCTGGTAGCGCAGTGGATAAGAGACGGGAGGAGGGTGGAAGGAGTCAGAATCAGTCTGTCGTCAGCAGCAAGCCCGAGCAGCAGCAGGGTGCCCAGGAAGTTAGAGAGGATGTCTGAGACATCCTGGCGGGCAGGGTTGGAGGGACACCAGTTCATGGCTCGACTGTCAGGGATGAAAAAGGGAGGGGTGGTGGGGAGAAAGGTGGTTTGAATACGGCTTTAGCGGTAGGAGGCGGGGTACAGCTGGGCTCGTGGTTCCGGGCTGGGCGATAAGAGCCAGTGGCGGTCGCTGGCCGCAGGGCATCTTGCGTGTAATGGAGGACAAGTGATGGGGAGGAGGGTGAGGCCTTACAGAACCAACATCCACCTGTGGCAAGTTTGGGCAGTGCCTAGGTAGCGAGAGGATAAAACAGTACATGATACAACAGAAATGTAGGTAGTAAGTAGGTGCAAGACATTCATAAACCTATACATGATTAAAATTTAAGATGACGATAGGTGAGTTTGGGGAGAGGGTAGGAAATAGGGAGAGAGAACAGAGGAGGGTAGTATAGAGACCAGTAGCAGGGAGAGGGAGTAGGAGCTGGGGAAGTTTCAGGATCAGGTAGGATCAAAGCAGGTGCATGATTCTGAAGTGGCCAGTGTCGCCTCAACCCATCGCTTGAAAGAGGGATGCGAGGGTGCTTGCCTGAGGTCTAGAGGAGTTGTTCCATAGCATAGGGCTGCATGTTGGAAGGAGCCTGTTCTTTATTGCAGCAGCGAGGAATTTCCAGCAGATATTTGTCAGCAGATCTGAGCGTAAGTGTTTGGGCACAGGAAGAAGGAGCTTCGCCAGGTGCAGCCAGCTGACTTTGTCTCAGTAGCGAGTCGCTTAGGGCAGGCCAGGAAGTAGCTCCTGATGGTCGGGAGAGTGCCACCCAAGGTCCCTCATATAGCTGGCAGTGATGAAGCAGTCATGGAGATTGCAAGGCGATCGGCATATGTTATTGTCACGTAATATCCCATTTATGCAGCAAGTAGATTTGTGAGGAGGTAAGGATAGGCACAGTAAGTAAGCATTGGTAGTAGGATCTCTGGCTATGGCAAGCCTAGGGAGGAGGTAAGCATATAGCTTGTTCTGTAGGCTGCCCCTAACTTGCAGTTTACATTTTTGCAGGTGGTTTGATATGAAGGTTTAAGTCAAGCGATTGATCTAGTAGGATGCCCAAGTAGCGAAAGGAGGTAACTATTTGCAGAAGATTTCATTTAAATCAAGGATGCTCAGGGAGTGGGGCACCTTCGGATCTTTTGAGTGGTGCCGAATAGCATGGCATTAGTTTTATGAATTCAGAATGAGGCAATGGGTGTTTAACCAGTTCTGGACACTGGAGTAGGCTCTATTTAGCGAGGTATTAATTAGCTCTACATTGGGTGAGCTGCATAGATAACTAAGTCGCCAGCATAGAGGAGCGAGGAACAGGCAGGTAATCTGCCTGGGAAGTTATTGATGAAAAGAGTGAAAAGCAGAGGACCCAGAATGGAGCCTTGGGGCACTCCAGTGTTCATATCAAAGTGGAGGAGATGGCTGAGTTGAATTTAACAGCCTGGGACCTGTTGGTCAGGTAGCTCCTGAACCATTCAAGTACTGGGGAGGAGCAGCCTATATTCCTTAGGGAGGATAGGAGCAGGGGTGGTCAACAAGGTCAAATGCCTTGGTTAGGTCTATAAAGACAGCCCTGTGAGTATTCCATAATCCATCCCAGCGAGGATGTCGGTGGTGAATTTAGCTAGCGCTTGTCGAGTACTGTGTTTTTTTCTGAATCCATGCTGTGCATCATTGAGCTGCTTGGTAGTTTCGAGGAAATCCTGGATTTGTATGGCAATCAGTTTCTAGGATTTTGCTTGAGTGGGGATAGTATGGCAATAGGCCTGTAATTAGAGATATCTTTTGTTCCCTTTTAAATATAGGGAGATCCTGGCCATTTTCCAAAGTTCTGGGACTGTGCTGCTGGTGAGGGACAAGGTGAAAATTCTTCTAGAGGTTTGGAGATGAAGTGCAGCTAGTTTTAGAAGGCGAGGTTCAAGTTGGTCAGAGCCAGGACTGGTGTAATCTGATAATTTTATTAGATGGTTCAGAACCTGAGAGCTGGTAATAACTTTAAAATAGAGGAGGTGTAGTATAGGATTTGAGGCACAGGCGAAGGTGGCAGAGACTGTAAGAGGCACAGTGTCGCCAGTGGAGGCAGCTGGTGGCATAGCGCTAGTATAGGGGAAAGGTCTGAGAACATGCTATTGAAGGCGCTTTTATGGTGATGGGGTTGTTGCAATGGGAGCCACCTATTTCCATGTCAGATGGAGTAACTGATTGAGGTGTCCCCAGGAATGTTTTTATGTGGCCCCAAAATTTACGGGGTCATGGGCAGAGTTCTTTAGCAGGTTCTGATAGTATGCACTTTTCGCCAGCCTTATGTTCTTCCTGCAAGAATTTCTTTCTTGTCTGTAGTTTGTGTAGTCCCTGGTCGATTGAGAGCTTTTATAGGTTGACCAGAGCTTGTCCCTGTGTCTTAGTTGTTTGAGGAGATCTTTATGTAGCCATCTGGTTTGTATACCCTGACTCTTCGTGGTTTTGGAGCATGCTTGAGTTGTACAGGAGAAAAGCTGTATAAATGAGTTCAGGGCAGCCTCTACATTCCTCGGACAGTATATATCCCGACCAGTCGATGCTTGAGATGTCCCGGAGGAAGGAGTCAGTGTCCAAGTTTGCAAAATTGAAAGGTGACCTGCCGAGGTGGGGGGTGGCTGCCTGAGCGCCACTGGCAGTAGATAGGGGAGTGATCGGTGATGGTATCTGCCATGACCCCAGAGCAAATCATATGTTCAGGTCTGTTAGTCGGGATCCAGTCAATAAGCGTACCAGACTGGGCCCCAGACAGTCTGGTGTTTTCCGTGATTTGTTGATGGAAGTTTAGGCCTTGCACTAGTGAAGCCAGGGAGTTGTGAGAAGGACCTAGCAAAGTTTGTGCAATTAGTTGCAAGACTCCATTGACAAAAACAACAGATGTTGTGGGATATAACAGGCCAGCCAGGCAGGTTCGCAGGATCCTTATGCAGTTTCGATAACATATATATGGTCAGGACAACCGGAAATGCCACATATAGTGCTTTATATGCTACCTCAGTAATGTACCATCAAGAATGCCATCATGTAATACACAATCAACATTGTTTTTAGTGCAATAGTACAATTATCAGTCAGTTTCTAGTAAAATTGTGATCAGATAATTGCCCTCTATCTTCAAGATGTATTTTGAGGTGTCCCAAACCACGACCGCACCACCTTTAGCGACTTGCTTTTATATGAATCATGGCATCTCTTGAGAGGCTCCTTGGTGCTGTTTGCTCTTGCATGGTACAGTTATGAAAACCATTAGGCTTGGCCTAGAAAGCAGTTCCTCCATGTCAGATTCACTTTTTTTTTTTAAATACAAATACTGACCTGGCAGGGCACAACATAGGACAGTAAGTGGAATGTGGTTTAATGGCAGGAGGAACCCTGCTCATAGACAGTTCGATTGAAGTGTCAGAGTCTAACTCAGCATCCATAGGGCAACTAGTCCATAGACAGATTTAAGGTGGTGTATATCAATAACAGTTTCAAAATGATTGATGTCAGCTGTCCTAACGAAGGATAACCCCTTATTCAGAATCGATTCCTCCTCACTATTGTGTACTCTGCTGGCCAGATTGATTACTGTAGAAGATGCTGACACCTCACTGGTCCCAACTATCTCTTTTACCTCTTGACCTTTCCATGCCCCTCCCATCTTCTTCCACCAACTTGGTAACTGTCTTGAAATCTCACCTTGTCCTTGTTGTGCCTCAGTGTCTGAGGTGACTACTGTGGGTCTGAGTGGGCTGGGGCGACTGGTCTAAAACTAGAATCTGCACTTTGGCATCACTAGGCCCAGATGTATAGTCAGAGATAGTCTGTGGTCAATTCCATTGCTATATAGATATCAGATTGTTGCTTGTTTCATTCTCATACCAGTCAAACATCTGCCCCAGCCTGCTTCATCCCTAGCAAATTTGTTCTGCTTTGCTTGTTTTGTTTGGGCATCACAGTGAGCTACTTTATGTGTGAACTGTTTCTTATATTTCACAAAGACATCAGGTGTGGTTACTGCTTTCAGGTCTTTCTCGTTGCTTTCATTTTCAATTTGTCTAGTAACCTTATCTCTACGGACAGCATTGTATTTTACTTTTATTTTATTTTGTTGACCGGTAAGAGCACTGACCGAGGGTCCTTTTTCTGGCTCGATCCAGGCATAGCAATGCAATACAATTACACAAAGACACAGCACAAAATATAAATACATCATATTATAGTGATACAATTAACAATAATTGAAAATGCATTGATCATGCAAATACTGTAAAAATTATTTGAAAGAACAAGTTTGCCTGAATGAATCCAGTAAACCATTCCAGTAGCAGGAGGCAGTACAGAGAAAGCATTGGAGCCAACCTTAGTTTTGCATTTTTTTTAGCAAGTGCAACCCTTTTGCTGATCTTAAACTAGACAACATATTCCTCTTAGAAACCAAATCTGAAAGGGCAGTTGAGATGGAGAAGAAAACATTTTCACAGCA